>CM056740.1:10944007-11686507 GCA_029844215.1 Przewalskia tangutica | reverse complement strand
GGTGTCTGGATAGCAACTCCCAACTCCTGATAAAGACCCACAAGCCATATGACTTGAAATACCCAAGCCATAGCTCGTATTGACCTCTTGAACTTTTAGATCACACCGCTTCTTCGACTTCCACGATATGAGTGAAGGGCCAAATAACACCAAGTATCCGATGGTCGACCTCCTCGTTGACACAGAAGCCCGTCGACATCGCGAACACTCTCAACTGAGGAACACTGCTGCTGGACATGAATATTCCTAAGCCAGGAGCTTGCTTGATATACCTGACAAGTCTGAGTCCAGCTTCCATGTGAGATGTCTTAGGAGCTTGCATGAATTGGCTGAGATATTGTACTGCAAAGGCAATGTCTGGTCGAGTTGTTGTGAGATAAAGTAGCCTTCCAATCATTCTTCTATATGTAGCAGGGTCTGCCAGCAGTTTATCTGGTTGCAGTGCGTGATGAGTGAATTTGCTGCAATATGTTGATCAAACATAACAGTGGTAAGCTTCTGATTCGTATCCATGAGTGAGTGTGTTGTTTTTGCTCCTGCAAGACCCAAATCTGATATGAGTTCAAGGGCATACTTTCTCTGATGCATGAGTATTCCTTGAGGGCTCCTTGCAAATTCCATTCCGAGAAAATATCTAAGTTCACCCAAGTCTTTAATCTTAAAGGAGGTCTGTAAGATTTCTTTTGTAGATTGAATGAGTGTTGGGCTGTCACCAGTAAGTAACATGTCATCCACATATATCAAAACTATCACCATACTACCTTTCTCCTGTTTAGTGAACAATGAATAATCCCTGTGACTTTGTTGGAAACCAGATGAGACCAAGGCTGAGGTGAGCTTGATGTTCCACTGTCTGGATGCTTGTTTCAACCCATAAAGGGATTTCAACAGCCTGCATACCTGCTGTTCTTTCCCTTTCTTAATATTGAACCCCTCTGGAACCTTCATGTACACCTCCTCATATAGATCTCCCTGCAGAAATGCATTATAAACATCCATCTGCTGAATTGACCACTGTTTAGCTGCTGCCAGTGTAATAACTGACCTTACAGTGGACATCTTGACCACAGGAGAGAATGTCTCCTGGTAGTCAAGCCCTTCTTGCTGATTGTATCCCTTGGCCACTAGTCTGGCCTTAAATCTTTCAACTTCTCCTGTAGCTTTATATTTTATTTTGTAGACCCACTTGCAACCTATTGCCTTCTTTCCTTCTGGTAATGGGACCAATTCCCATGTTTTATTGTCTTCCAGTGCCTTGATCTCAGTTTGCATTGCTTCAATCCACCTCTTATCTTTAGTTGCTGCTGAGTAATTATGTGGCTCAGTGTCAATTGAAACATTGGCCACAAAATTCTGGTATCTACTTGTCAAACCTGCATAATCAACATTATTAGATATGGAGTACAAACAGCTAGAAGAACCATGTTTAGTAACATAGTCCTTATGCCATATGGGGGGTTTGCTAGCTCTGGTTGATTTCCTTATGCTACACTCCGGAATCACATTATCCAGTTGTATGTGGTTTGTAATATTCTCAGGAGGGGTGTCTTCTGGGATCTGTGTATGTGGACTGAGATTTCCATGTTGCATATCCTGAATGAGACTTGTATGTTCTCCAGAATCTTGTATATTATCATTGTGTGTGGAGACAATAATATTCTTTGGATAGACCAGATCATCAAAGCAGAAGTGGTCCTGAGTCTTAATAGAATTCAGGTTATCATCATCCTTACCTTTGAGGGGGAACACTGTTTCCATAAACACGACATCCCTGCTCATAAAGAAGGACTTGTTCTCCATATCATAGAGTTTGTACCCCTTCTGCACAGCTCCATATCCAAGAAAGACTGCTCTGACAGCTCTTGGGCTGAATTTGTCCTGCCTGGTAAGAATTGTTGCAAAACACAAACATCCTATTACTCTTAAGTGACTAAGGGTAGGTGCTCTGTTATACAGCAGTTCATATGGTGATTTGTTTCCTATGACAGTCGAGGGGATCCTATTCATGACATATCTGACTCTTCCACACAAGACTTCAGATCTATCAGGTAGTCCTGACTGAAATTCAATTGCCCTGGCAGTCTCCAATATATGTCTATGTTTCCTTTCCACAACACCATTTTGTTGTGGTGTGTGTGGGAAGGAACTCTCATGTATTACCCCATGCCTTTCAAATAGTTCATTACAATTACTATTAAAGAACTCAGTGCCATTGTCAGACCTTACTACTTGAATCTTCATTTCAAATTGAGTATTTACTTCAACAAAAAAATTTTGCAACAGTGTAAACATATCAGACTTCAGTCTCATGAAAAAAATCCAGGTCCACCTGGAATAGTCATCTACAACTGTCAAGAAATATTTCATTCCATTATGAGTTTCTACCTTGTAGGGTCCCCATACATCTATGTGTAACAATTGGAAAGGTCTTTACCTTCTACTAATACTGATAGGAAAGGAAATTCTAGACTGTCTAGCAAGTGGACAGATTTCACACATATTCAGGACAAGAGAAGTATTCTTCTTAAAGAAATCAACCTTATTCAAAACATTCATGGGGACATGGCACATTCTCTGGTGCCAAAGAGCTGCATCTATACTTTGTGAGACTTCCATACACTTATTCAATTCTTCCTTCTTATTCAGAGTGCACAAAATGTATAATCCTCCTTCTTCCTTACCAATCTCTCTCACCCTCCCAGATGAGAGATCCTGAAACACACAACAAGTTGGAAAGAAAGTGACACTGCATCTCAGTTCCTTTGTCACTTTTGATACAGACATAAGATTGAATTTAAAATCTAGTACACACAAAACATTTGTGAGAACATCACCTCCACCTAGGTGATAATCACCAACATGTGAAATTGTTGCTGAGTCTCCTGTAGGTAACTGCACTCTACCTGTTTTTGCTGTCAAGTTTTTATTATTCAAGCAGTTATGATCACTTGTCATATGGTTAGTGGCACCTGAATCAACTATCCATTTTATAAATGCTTCTGCATCTATATCAAGTGTGCATTTACCTGCCATATTTGTTTTCCCATCAGTTTCTTCTTTGCTGTCAATTAAACTGAGAAGTTTCTGCTTTTGACTAGGAGTAAACTGATTCAATAATGTTGTATCTGTGGACCATGGAGCTTGTGTCTTCTGTCTGAAGTTTCCATGGTTTTGTCCAAGCATATCCTTCTCACATGTATCTCCAGGGGAGAGATCTCCACCAGTCACTGCATAAGCCTTCTTTCCCTTTTTAAAATCCTCAGGATAACCAATTAGCCTGTAATAGTCATCCTGTATATGTCCAGTCTTTCCACAATAGTCACATTTCATTAACTTGTAGCAATCTATCCTAAAATGGCCTTTTACATGACAGAAGTCACATAGAGCATTTGGATTATATGGCTTTCTGTTTTTCATTCCATTTTTGTTCCTTCCATTTACACTCTTGGATGTGAACATAGCAGATGATTCCAGGGTTTCCTGCATCATTCTGCTTGTCCCCGCTACTACTCTTTGACTTTCCTCTTGATTAACCATTGCATATACTTGGTTTAGGCTCGGCACCTGCTGCATCATTATGATTTGGCTTCTCGCTTGACTGTAACTATCATCCAGTCCCATGAGAAACTGCAGCATCCTTTGATATTGCAAGTGATTGACAAAACTTCTGGATTTGGCACAACAAGTTGGTGGTGGTATAATGGAGTCGTATTCATCCCATAGATCCTTAAGTCTAGAATAGTATATTAAGACAGATTGTGATCCTTGTCTCATCGTAACTATCTCCTTATGCAGTTGGAAAGCCCTAGAGCTGTTAATCTTGTCGAATCTCTCCTTTAATTCCTCTCATATAATGTGTGCATCAGAATTAAACAACATTCCACTAAGTAAACTCTTGTTCACATTTCCCATTAACCAGGACACTACGATAGCGTTGCTGTTATACCCCGTGATTCAGGCCGTGCGTATGGGGCCGTGCGAAAGGAGTTAGGACTCGAAATCAGAAAATTTCGGTCAGGGCCTCGGCCAGGCACGAGGCGAGCCGCGCGCAAGGCGAGGAACTGGCCGCGCGCCGGAACTGGCCACACGGAAAGTTCCGAGAGTCCGCAGAAGTTGCGGCGCCGAGGCGGGAAATCTGGCGGAAAAACTTAGGAAAATCTTATCTTTTCTTTTAAAAAGGCCATGGGAGGGTGACAAGTGTCCCCCCCCCCCCCCCATCTGATTTTGCATGCATTAGATTGACCAAGTCTTGAAGACTTGGTCATCTTTCATCTCTCTCTTAGACTAAAGCTCTTCCTTCTCTCTTAAAGATTTCAAGCTCATCCTTCTCTCTAAAATTCCAAGAGATATTCTAGCCTTAGGAAAAATCTGAAAAGTAAAGGCAAGAAGGAAGCTTGTGGCTAGTTTGTGAAGGTTGTTGTGGTGGTGTTCTTGGAAAGGAAGCTAGCAAGTTGTTGGAAAAATTTGGCTAAAGCTCTAAGGTAATGATTCTCCCTTTATAATTAGTTTTTAGTGTTGCATGTTAAGAAGAAAGAACTTGTGGTAGTAAATAATGCTCTTAGAGTCATTGCATGCAAGAAATGTGGTTTGGGTATGAAGGATTTGGCTAAAGAGGTTATGTGAGCATGTGGTAGCCTAAAAATTACCTTAAACTTGTTAAGATTAATTGTTATAACTTATGGGGCAGAATGTTATACCCCGTAGTTCCAGGGTATGTATGCGAGGACGTACGTACGAGAATACGACAAGAAAGATTGGAAAGGAAGAAAGAGGCGATTTTTCCACGGAAAAGTTTCCGGTTTTTGTGAAGGAAAAAGGTTCGTTAATGGGAATTGGATTCCCATATTTGGTATTCGGACTTCCTGGAATATTAGAGAATTATGGAATTTTATTTTCGGAAATGGTCATGTGGGGCCCACGGGAGAAATTTACGGTTTTGTGGGGCCCACTTTGTTTTCGAGATTTTGGCCATTGTGGATATTTTCGGAAGATGTTTTATTTTGGGCCAATAGGAGGGTGACACGTGTCACCCCGCCAGTGGCTTAGCCGAATGGCATTTGTGCACAACACCTGTTAGAGTCGTTTTTCGACGAAACGCTTTACATAACTTGAGGGAAAATTCCGGCTATGTCTTTTCTTATTTTTATGGATTTTTCCGAGAGGCGAACATTTTGGACCAACGAGAGGCGACTGGCACCCTCTCGTTGGGCAAGTGGGCGCACTTGGACGATTTGGGGTGTCAGTGGTAGATATTTTTGTAGATATTTGTGAGGGTTTTAGGAGTAGGGACTAGGGGCACTTGGGCATATCTGCCCTACACTTGTGTAGCACTTGGCTAGATCTTGGCCATTGGTTGGCCTTGGCTCAGAGTATAAATACCCTCCCTTTGATGAACTTCTTCATCCATAAATTTGCCTAAGTCTTGAAAGCTCTCCTTCTCCCTCCTCAGGTTGAGTTCGCCAAGGCCTCCCTGTGGCCGAGAGCACCCCCTCTAGGGGTGCTAGCCGAGAGTGTACCCCCTAGCCTAGTTGCTGTGATAATACCCTCAGGTGTAGAAATACTCTCAAAAGTATTGTTATAATGCCCAAATTACCTTAGCCGTATACCTTGTTGTATTCTAAGGTTATACCTATCTGAAAAGCCCGTAAATACTATTATACTTTCCACAATACAAAACCGAAACCCTAAGGGAAATCTCCATAGTTAGTTGGAGGTCGTGTAGAAGTTGGTTAGAACTTCTAAGGGTGGTTTAGAGCGGGTTGAGCGCTGAGTTGAGCTAAACGATTTCGGGATCGACTTTATACTTGGATAATTATGGGCTTATCGAGGTAAATATCTTGTCCTCTATTGTAATTGGAAATTACATGATTGTTAGACTATAGTTGAAGTATACTATATGTAGAATCAACGTTGTTGTTGGCAATGTCTTTTGACTTAAGCTCAAGAATCGAATCGAATCGTAATTACATAGACCGTATTCTGAGACTTGTGTAGTAATCTTGTGGAGTAGAATTGTACCCGTTCGGGTTAGATGTATAACCCCTGGTTGGCTTCGTAGCGGCCGTTAGAGGAGATTTACGTTTGTTGCGGGGAGGTCTTGCGAATTTTCTCGTAGAATGTTCTACGATAAGATCTTGATGTTAATAAAGCGCTGTGGCCTTATAGGTTGAAGTACTACGTGTGGCGCGTTCTACTTGGCTTAAGGAGTAGCCGACAGTTGGAAGTACTTGGAGCGTTTTGCTATTAGTCGATACTCGTCGCGAGGTATGTGAACCTCTTCCTATCTCTTCTAGCATGATACGTGTGTTAAATGTATTTGATTGGTTTGAAACATAAAGTGTTATAACGGCTTTATGGGAAGTTGGTTATAACAGCTTTATGTAGGTCCGAAAATACTTTGTGGTTTTTAAAAGGTAAATGATTTGTTTATAACTGGCTTGATGTGTGATAATAAAGAACTTGAAGTGTTTCAAAAGATTTCTAAATCGTTTTGAAAGAAGAGTGATACTTGGTTTCTTTTGAAAACTTAAGAGTTATACTAGCTTTATGGGAAGTTATGTATAACGCTTAAGAATGTTTCTTGATTTTGGAAATCGGGATGTGTATCGACAAACCATCGCGTTAATAAAAGGAAATGTTTTGAATAATTAAGTATTATTAAAACCGAGAAACTTCCATCCGCATAGAAGCTAAGATGAGACAAAATGATATTTCCTAGATCATGGTCTTTGTAATAAGATTGTTATAAACAAGAATATCCTACTCACATAAGACTTATGTTTCTCGATTGTTTAAAAGAGAATTATATTCTTAAATGAATAAGACTACGAACTCTGAAACCTTTCTAAAATAAGAAACGTGAACATTTGAAATTAGGCAAACTTGACGCGTTTGGAAAATAGTGTTGTTACTTGATTTTACAAAGGTAAGTATTTTGGTTTACTTAAAAGATAGTCACTCTATTTTTATATACTACGGTATTGTGTGACTTTTTGACGTACCTTTAAAAGAGTTATTGTATAAAGTACTTTGGGAATTAATTCTAACTTGTTAACTTAAAGTAGAAAGTACCTTGTGTGAATAACTTGATTGTATTGAATTGTGATAGCCTGGTAATACTTTCGTTTCTTTGATAAGTAATCATGTTATGATGCTACGTGTGTTAGTATCTTGTGATGTTAGTGTAAAGGGGTTTTCCCCTCTACTTCTCTTAAAGTTGTTTGACTATAATACGTTATGTTTGTATTGTACCACTCACCTTGACTTGTGTCCGGAGGTTGTCGCCTCCGACGCGGGTAGACTCAGCGATGCAGGACCGTGATTCGAGGATACCTCATGCGGTCCGGGGATCCATGCGAACTACGGAGTTCCGGTTAGTTTACGGCCCTTGTGGTCACGCGGTCTTTGTGGCTACGCGATCGCGAGTCCGTGCGACGCCGGGAGTAGCTACCCTCGATGCGGGTTATACCTCATGCGGGCCTATGAGGTTGGCCTACGCGGAGTCGCGGAGAGTTCAGGCTAGACGCCGCACATTTGATCTGCGGGCGAGTGACCGGCTTTTATCATGTGACGGCCAGGCAGATATCATGACACATTTATGACCTTGTTGGTACTTGTAGGTGTTAGTAGTCGGCTATGCCTTCGCATTTACCCTGCATCGTTTTATTAGGACACAGTGGGACACGTGTTCATGTGTATTCCTTGGTGTTTGTGTATCATAACCGGCGGTGAGGAAGGTATTCCACGCACGATTGATGTTGGGCGTGAGACCCATTGGTAAAATTGAGTGATGACTTGAGGCGTGAGTCCCCGACTTGACATACGCTCACATTTATGGTGAATCGTAGTTTGGTTATCATACATGTCTCCCGCTTTGTATAGACTACTATGATTTCATTTACGATTTATTTTCGCCATACTTGGTACTTGCCAGATCGACCTCCTTCGGGCTGCGTTCATGCCGCGGTAAAGGTACACGATCATTGATCCTCGCTCTTAGGGTCACGATTCGTGTGGAAAGCTCCGTTTCTCGGAGGCTTATCGCCGTATAGTCCCTGTTGTTGTAGGTGTTTACATTCGTGGGTATGGCGGCCCCTGTCCCGCCATTGTTGTCGTATCATTTCTTAAGGTGCAGAAATGCTTGTGGCGTGGTTTGTAAAAAGGATTAAACTGTTCATGTTGAAAAAGTTGTCATTTTTATATATGCCGAAAGGCAAGTTTTCTCAGATTATTGTTTCATATTTCATAATATGTCTTGCATTGTTTTATGTTCCGCTGATTACTCTGATGTTGTATCACTAGGGTGCCCGGGGTAAGGCACCACCACGCCCGAATCGGTCGTGACAAAAGTGGTATCGAGCGATTAATCCTCGGAAAATGTCTACGGCATCAGATCCAAGAGAGTCTTGATTATCGGTGTGTGCACCACACCAATAATCGGGAGGCTATAGGATATTTAGGATTAGTTTCTATTCTTCTCACTCGAGATCGTGCCTTAGAGCCGTGTTGTAAGTTGGACCTCTAACGTATTTCTTTCCCTTACCGCTATGCCTCGCGTAGGGCAACCCGCCCGGAGGGCAAGGCGGCGGAGCCGCGAGTAGAGTTCGAGAGGGTTACGTGGCACAGCCCAATCATTACCTAGGGTAATGCTTCATTCGGGATTTCTGCGACGTCACTAGCCCCGTGAAAGTTTAGCACGGCGACGGCGATTCCTCTGCGTCCATGATATTTGAACCTTCGCCCACCACGAACAGTGAATATAGATTGCAAAGAGGCGACCGTTACTAGCTATGGATTTGGCTACCAGAGATTATACCGATGTACCACGAGTCTTGATGACTACCTAAGAGGTCAAAAGAGTAATTCTTGATTGGGCTTGAGCATGGCACGTATGCGGGCTTATGTACAGCAAAAACGTAGAGATCGACGGGTTAACCAAGGACAACGAGAGGGCGAGAGAAGAAGGTCCCGGTAACTTTCAAGGTGAGTATACCTTAAAGTGCTATGTTCGATAGCGGTGTTAGTTGTGATTAGAAATCATGGTGGGTTAACCGAGTAAGATTTTGGGGTTAGAAGGTGTGAGCCTTAGAGTGTTATACGTAGAGACCTTAGAGGTGAGGCCATCTCGAGAAAGGTGTAGTGTTATGTTTGATCCAGATCGGAGTGCATAGTGCACGTGAGCTACGTTTGGGATAGTCCCAAGTAGTGTGGAATGAAAGGGGGTAGTTGAGTTAAGAAGACCGCTAGGTTTTCGTAGCGTGATTAGTGAGAGTTTTTCTTCGTGGAGCTAGCATTGTGCGCGTTGCCGGGTCGGGTTGAGGCCACGTTGCGGGTCAACCCGCGGCAGGTTTGGTGGTGGGGTCAGTTTGTGGTGGTCCCGTCTTGTGTTAGGGTCACGAGGGTGTTAGGCCCAAGTTTAGTTGACCAGCGTACGAGTTCGTGGATGCGTTCGACCAGTGGTTGGGCCGATGGGAGCAGCCCATCGTGTTCTTCGGTCAGGACCGTTCACTCGGCAGTGTTGTTTTAACAGAAAGGTTGTAAGGCTGCACGGGGTGCCTACCTTCACCTTATGGCAGACAGTGGAGCCCAGGTTACGGCTGTTTTTGTTTCTGGAAGTTTTACCAGGCAGGGTTAAGGACTCAGGTGAGTCTCAGAATCGCATTCGCCGCCGGGCGGTGTGTGGATTTGTGGGTAGTTGTGAGGATTGTTGTCTCTGTGGAGGGAGCGTTTAAGCTACCATTTGGTGTTCGGATGTCGCCTTACGAAGCCTTGTAGGCGAAGTGTAAGTTGCGGCCGATTGGTTCGATGTTGGCAAGGTTCGCAGTTGGTTCAGCTTGTTCCAACAGTGTGGATAGTGAAGCTTGTCTAGAAGAAGTTCGCGGCTCGAGGAATCGTGCGGATAATCGGCGACGACGCCAGAGTTCGAGTTGACGTCGGTCTTCTTGAAAGTACCACCGGACAGTGTGACGAGTTTTGAAGCGAAGGAACTTAGCCCGAGTTACTTTGGGCTTTTGAGTTCATGTGAAGAATAGGCGGGTTGCTTATATGTTAGCAATTGCCGTCCGACTTAGGAGGCAAGACGTCCGGTCTTCGTATTGTTATGTTCGGTGAGCGTATAAAGAGGCGAGCCTCTACCACGAAATGCACCGAACCGTGGCTCCGTATGGCACATCCCGAGAAGGGCCGTAGGGCACGCCTCGAGGATCGCAGCACGGCACCATTTGTTGGGTCGTGAGCAAGACTCGCGACAAAGTGACAAAAGTGGTATCAGTGACTAAAGAAGTATATTTTTAACCCCGGGAAGAGGTATTTGTGGTGATGTTAGAGGTGTTTCCTCGTAGACTTGGATATAAGTATGTTGCGCAGTATTTACGTGGCGTGTATGGCAGGATTGTTTCGTAAGTATAGTAGTGAAGACTATACTGGCGCACGTTTGTTTTGAGACTTAGAAGGAACATTCGGGACGAATGTTTCTAAGGGGGGAAGAATGTTATACCCCGTAGTTCCAGGGTATGTATGCGAGGACGTACGTACGAGAATACGACAAGAAAGATTGGAAAGGAAGAAAGAGGCGATTTTTCCACGGAAAAGTTTCCGGTTTTTGTGAAGGAAAAAGGTTCGTTAATGGGAATTGGATTCCCATATTTGGTATTCGGACTTCCTGGAATATTAGAGAATTATGGAATTTTATTTTCGGAAATGGTCACGTGGGGCCCACGGGAGAAATTTACGGTTTTGTGGGGCCCACTTTGTTTTCGAGATTTTGGCCATTGTGGATATTTTCGGAAGATGTTTTATTTTGGGCCAATAGGAGGGTGACACGTGTCAACCCCGCCAGTGGCTTGGCCGAATGGCATTTGTGCACAACACCGTTAGAGTCGTTTTTCGACGAAACGCTTTACATAACTGCGAGGAAAATTCCGGCTATGTATTTTATTAATTTTTCGGATTTTTACGAGAGACGGAACAATTTTGACCAACCGGAGGGCGCACTTGCACCTCTCACAGGTGGTAAGGTGGCGCACTGGACGATTTGGGGTGTCAAGTGGTAGATATTTTTGGTAGATATTTGTGAGGGTTTTAAGGAGTAGGGACTAGGGGCACTGGGCATATCTTGGCCCTACACTTGTGTAGCACTTGGCTAGATCTTGGCCATTGGTTGGCCTTGGCTTGTAGTATAAATACCCCTCCCTTTGATGAACTTCTTCATCCATAAATTTGCATAAGTCTCAAAGCTCTCCTCTCCTCCCTCCCTTGTTGAGTTCGGCCAAGGCCTCCCTTGTGGTCGAGAGCACCCCCTCTAGGGTGCTAGCCGAGAGTGTACCCCAGCCTAGTTGCTTGTATAATACCCTCTGTGGTGTAGAAATACTCTCAAAAGTATTGTTATAATGCCCAAATTATCTTAGCCGTATACCTTGTTGTATTCTAAGGTTATACCTATACGAAAAGCCCAGAAATACTATTATACTTTCCGTCAGTCACAAAACCGAAACCCTAAGGGAAATCTCCATAGTTAGTTGGAGTGTCATGTAGAAGTTGGTTAGAACTTCTAAGGTGGTTTAGATGGGTTGAGCGCCGGAGTCGAGCTAAACGATTTCAGGATCGACTTTATACTTGGATAATTATGGGCTTATCGAGGTAAATATCTTGTCCCTCTATTGTAATTGGAAATTACATGATTGTTAGACTATAGTTGAAGTATACTATATGTAGAACTGAACGTTGTTGTTGGCAATGTCTTTTGACTTAAGCTCAAGAATCGAATCGAATGTAATTACATAGGTGTATCAGACATGAGACTTGTGTAGTAATCTTGTGGAGTAGAATTGTACCCGTCGGGTTAGATGTATAACCCCGGTTGGCTTGGTAGCGGCCAGTTAGAGAGGAGATTTACGCCGCATGGGAGGTCTTGCCGAATTTTACGTAGAATGTTCTACGATAAGATCTTGATGTTAATAAGCGCCTTGTGGCCTTATAGGTTGAAGTACTACGTGTGCGCGTCTACTGGCTTAAGGAGTAGCCGGCGGTTGGAAGTACTTGAGCGTTTTGCTATTAGTCGATACTCGTCGCGAGGTATGTGAACCTCTTCCTATCTCTTCTAGCATGATACGTGTTAAATGTATTTGATTGGTTTGAAACATAAAGTGTTATAACGCTTTATGGGAAGTTGGTTATAATGACTTTATGTAGGTCCAAAATACTTTGTGGTTTTTAAAAGGTAAATGATTTGTTTATAAGCGGCTTGATGTGTGATAATAAAGAACTTGAAGTGTTTCAAAAGATTTCTAAATCGTTTTGAAAGAAGAGTGATACTGGTTTCTTTTGAAAACTTAAGAGTTATACTAGCTTTATGGGAAGTTAGGTATAACGGCTTAAGAATGTTTTCTTGATTTTGGAAATCGTGATGTGTATCGACAAACCATCGCAGCGTTAATAAAAGGAAAAGATTTCAAAAATTAAGAATTATTAAAACTAAGAGAAACTTCCATCTGCATAAGCTAAGATGAGACAAAATGATATTTCCTAGATCATGGTCTTTGTAATAAGATTGTTATAAACAAGAATATCCTACTCACATAAGACTTATGTTTCTCAGATTTTTTAAAAGAGAATTATATTCTTAAATGAATAAGACTACGAACTACGAAACCTTTCTAAAATAAGAAACGTGAACATTTGAAATTAGGCAAACTTGGACGTTTGGAAAATAGTGTTGTTACTTGATTTTACAAAGGTAAGTATTTTGGTTTACTTAAAAAGATAGTCACTCTATTTTTATATACTACGGGTATTGTGTGACTTTTTGACGTACCTTTTAAAAGAGTTATTGTATAAAGTACTTTGGGAATTAATTCCCGAACTTGTTAACTTAAAGTAGAAAGTACCTTGTGTGAATAACTTGATTGTATTGAATTGTGATAGCCTGGTAATACTTTCTCGTTTCTTTGATAAGTAATCATGTTAGGATGCTACGTGTGTTAGTATCTTGTGATGTTAGTGTAAAGGGGTTTTCCCCTCGACTGCGCTTAAAGTTGTTTGACTATCAGCCGTTATGTTGGTATTGTACCACTCACCTTGACTTGTGTCCGAGGTTAAGGCGCCTCCGACGCGGTAGACTCAGTGATGCAGGACCGTGATTCGAGGATACCTACGCGGGTCCGGGGATCCATGCGAACTACGGAGTTCCGGTTAGTTTACGCCTTGTGGTCACGCGGTTTGTGGCTATGCGATCGCGAGTCGGGGCGATGCCGGAGTAGCTACCCTCGATGCGGGGTTATACCTCATGCGCCTATGAGGTTGGCCTATGCGAGTGCGGAGAGTTCTGGGCTAGACGCGCACATTTGATCTGCAGGCGAGTGACCGCCTTTTATCATGTGACGGCAGACGGATATCATGACACATTTTATGACCTTGTTGCATGCTGGTGTTAGTAGTCGGCTATGCCTTCGCATTTACCTGCATCGTTTTATTAGGACAGGTGGGACACGTGTTCATGTGTATTCCTTGGTGTTTGTGTATCATAAAGCACGCGGTGAGGAAAGGTATTCCACGGCACGATTGATGTTGTGGGCGTGAGACCCATTGGTAAAATTGAGTGATGACTTGAGGCGTGAGTCCACGACTTGACATCGCTACTTATGGTGAATCGTAGTTTGGTTATCATACATGTCTCCCGCTTTGTATAGACTACTATGATTTCATTTACGATTTATTTTCGCCACATACTTGGTACTGTTATCGACCTCCTTCGGGCTGCGTCATGCCGCAGTAAAGGTACACCGTCATCGATCCTCGCTCTTAGGGTCACGATCACGTGTGAAAGCTCCGTTTCTCGGAGGCTTATCGATGGTATAGTCCCCGTTGTTGTAGGTGTTTACATTCGTGGTATGGCGGGCCCTGTCCCGCCATTGTTGTCGTATCATTTCTTAGAAGTGCATGATCACAGTGTGGCGGGGTTTGTAAAAAGGATTAAAACTGTTCATGTTGGAAAAAGTTGTTATTTATATATATGCCGAAAGGCAAGTTTTTCTCAGATTATTGTTTCATATTTCATAATATGTCTTGCATTGTTTTATGTTCCGCTGATTACTCTGATGTTGTATCACTAGGGTGCCCGGGGTAAGGCACCAGTCACGGGCCCGGAATCGGGTCGTGACATAGAATTTTACACACCCAAGTTTAGGTGTGTAATCCCCTTTGTGTTGGTTTGGATGTTGGGCCTTAAATGTGGCGTTTGGGTGTTAAAAATTGGCCTTTGAAAAGGTGGCAAAGTGAGTAGAAACAAAGGAAATGCTGCCCAATTTTTCATAGGAATTAGTAACCTTGCACTTGGAAATATTCTACTTTGAAACTAGAAGTTAATAAACGTATTATGGTCATTATAGGTTGACGTATTACGTGCGATAGTTGGAATTAACAAGTGGATTGACCGAAGAGGTATGTAGAGCTTTCCTATCTCTTGAGCATGAGTAGTTGTATCTATGTAGTGCGGTATCGACAAGATTTGATAATCTTCACTTGTTTTGAAGTATATGATACTTGTTTCGTTTTAAAGGTATAAGTCCTCGACATGTGGAAATGTGTTTGACTAACGTAAAATGTTAATATAACGGCTTTATGGGAAATTGGTTATATTAGTTTGGGAAAAAGGTAAATAAAGAAGGGTTTACTTTACATAAAATAAGCAAGGGGAAAATGAGTTGAATTTGTGGAAGGTAAATTGTTTTAAGGCATAAATGACCTAAGGTTTTAAAGGAAATGAAGTCACTTGATTTAGAAGCTTGGGATATTTTCTAAATGGAAAATTGTGACTTGTTTTGAAAGTGGTTGTGACATGATACTATGGGCATTAGTATCTTGGAAGTTTATATAAAAAAAAGAGTCATTTCGAAAAAGGTTTACGGTATGTGATACTTGGGTTAAATTCCCGGATTTCTCTTAAAAAGACATGTAGTGCCTTAATGAGCTAAAATGAGAGGATTTATATTAATAATGTTCATAAGTTAGAAGATTTCTTATCTTGTTTATGTTATGATAGTTTAGCGCTTATGTTATGTATACTAGCCATTGTCTTTGATTTATGTATTATTATTGTTATCACCGAGTATTCGATGGCAGAGCGCTTATGTTATGTATACTAGCCGGTTGTGCTGATTTATGTATTATCATTGTCATTACTGCGTATTCCATGGATTTGCTACCCATGATGCGAGTGCGGCGCTTGTACTCATGCGGGCCCACTGGGTCCATGCGGGTGAAATAGTCCCATGCGGGTGAAATAGTCTCATGCGGGTGAAATAGTCCCATGCGAGGCGGATGGCCTTATTGTTATACCCCGTATTTCCAGAGTATGTACGTAAGGGAATACGTACAAAAGTCTAGCCTTAAAGTTTAGGCAAAACGTTTTTATTTGTGCACAACTCGCTAAAAGAATCGTTTTCCGACGAAACGCTTTCCACGACTTCGTAGGTAAATTCCGCTATGCCATTTCTAATTTTGCGGATTTTTCCGAGAGGCGAAACATTTTGGACCAACGGAGGGCGACACTTGGCACCTCCAATTGGTGGACTCAATCGTCCATTGGACGAAATTGGAGAGCATTGGCACGTTTTTGTGCCTTGTGCACAAGTCAAGGAGTTGGTAGGATATTTGTGTGGAGTAAATCTTCACCCTACACTTGCCTTGCACTTGTCTTAATCTTGGCCATTGGTTGGCCACTTGACCTATAAATACCCCTTAAGATGAAGAGTTCTTCATGCACAAATCTTTCCAAGTCTTTAAAATCCTCTCCTCTCCCTTTGTAGCCTTTTCGTCCAAACACCTCCTCCCCTTTCATGCCCTTGGCCGATACCCCCTCTAGCCTAGTAGTTTGGCCGAGGCCCCTAGCCTAGCCAAAACCTACCCCCCCTCCCTTGGTAGAAAAGTTGTCTTCTTGTATTGTTATAATGTCCAAAATACCCTAGCCCAAATACCTTAGTACTTAGTAGAAGTTGTGAAGAACTTCTAAGGTTTCCTTGGAGCATACAACTTAGGAGCAAAACCTTGCTCAGGCGCGACTTTTTCTAGGATATTATTGGGCTTACTGAGGTAACTAATCCTAACCCTCTTTTGAATTAGAGAATACTTACTGTTGTAGTATAAGAATAAGTATAAATACTTAGAAGAATATCACGTATAGAATTGAACTTACCACAGTAGAAGGGTTTAAAGAAGAATAATCAAATCAGATTTACATAGGACTGTTTTCACAGTAGACTTATATAGCTCACCGGGTAGGGAAGTACTGCCCAACTTTCCATAGAATTGTGAACCCTCTGTTTAGAATGACCTTCAGAGTAGTCTTTGATAGATGTCTGTGACTATTATAGGCTGACTCTCTGCGCGCGACATATTCAACTTGGCAGGTGGTTTTCGCCGAGAAGGTATGTGATTCTTCCTAAAGCATGATATTTTACAATATATATAGTACGCAGACGCATACGTGTTAAGCGAATAATAACTACGGCAATGTCTTTGACTTAAGCTGAATAATACTTACAGAATGCCTCACGCTTAAGCACGAATAACACTTACTGAATGCCTCACGCTTAAGCACGAATAATAAAGATCCGAAAGCATTACAAAAGAATCTCAATCATTTTTAACAGAAGAGAACTAATTGGTTTTTAAACAGAAGCTTAAGAGTTATACTAGCTTTATGGGAAGTTAAGTATAACCACTTAAGATTGATAAAAGAAACAGTTTGCCTATGTGTTTATAACCGACTTATATTGAATTGTGAAAAGAATAATAAGATGGTTTGATAAGTAGACATGATATGATGCTATGTGTGTTAGTGTCTTGTAACGTTTGTGTAAAAGAGTATTCTTGTTGTGCTTATGTTGTTTAACGATAAGCTGTTAGGTTAGTGTAACATCACTCACCTCTTGACATACACGGGGTTAAGCCCTCCGACGCGGGTAGACTCGGTGATGCAGGACCATGATTCGAGAATACCTGCGCAGTCCAAGGGACCTATGCGCGAGCTACGGAGTTCCGAGTTAGTGTGCGGGGTTATACCTCACGCGATCCATGTGGGCTGCGGACTACGAGTCGGGGCGATGCCGAGGAGTAGCTACCCTCGATGCGGGGTTATATACCCTATGCGGGCCTATGTGATTGGCCCATGCGGACTACGGGAGTCCAGGATTAGGCTTGCATGGTGATACTACGGGCAAGTGGCCCTGCTTCGATCATTCGCAGCCTATAAAAGACCATTCGATTTACCTATCACGCTCTTGTTTGTGATGTGGCACTATGCGGTTTCCTCGGGTTGTTTCATACATACTTGCAAAACTGCTTTTTAAAATGATATGTTTCATTTAAGTATTTCTGATTTCATATACTTAGTACTGTTATCGACCTCCTTCGGGCTGCGTTCACGCCGCAGGTGGCAAGCAGTGCTAGATCCACATTCTTAGGATCTCTACGTTGGTGTCGGGAGCTCCATTTTTTCCGAGGCTCTACTTTGGGTATGATCTCCTGTTGTAGATAGTTTTGTACGATCGGTATGGCGGGCCCCGTCCCGCCATAGTTGTATATTTCCTTAGAGGTGCAGTAGTCATGTTGTACAAAGGTCGGATGTAATCGCTAAACCATGTTTATATATATATGCCGAAAGGCGATGTTTTCTCACATAAGCGTGGTCTTATTTTATAAAGCGTTTCATGTCTTGCTTTATATTTCCTGATTACTCGATGTATGACTACTTGGGTGCCGGTGCACGACCACACGCCCGAACGGTCGTGACAACTTATGCGATCCACAGGATCCATGCGGTGAAACGATCTCGTGAGTAGGATTGCTTAATGATACTACGCGAGAGATCTGCTTTGATCACGAGCCTCCTATTTTTATGCGAAGATTATACTTATACTTGTTACTCTCATTGTTAGTAAGGCACAAAGGCAACATAATTTTATTTTTATCTATAACTTGGTGTATTTTGGACTTATGATATTACTACGGATTTTCCAGATTTACATACTGCACGTCAGGTTATCGACCCTTCCTGGCCGCGTTCATGCCGCAGGTGAAAGCGGTGGTAGATCCTCATTCCTAGGATCTTTTACTCGTGTGTCGTGAGCTCTATTTCTTGAGGCTCGACTTTTGGTATGGTTCTCCCCGGTGTTGTTGATGTTTTGTACATTCGGGGCATGACGGCCCTGTCCGGCCATAGTGTTACTTCTTCAGAGGCTGTAGTCTTAACTGGTTTGTTTAAGGATGTAATCGTTCGGTTTTATGTACTTTGGGGTAGCCATTTTGGGCTAGACTATTTTATATCATTATGGTTGTTTATTGTGAGTTTATATTCCGGTTTTCTCTGAAGTTGTCACGCGGTGCCGGTTAAGGCACCTGGCCACGATCCGGGGTCGGGTCGTGACAAAAGTGGTATCAGAGCAGTTAATCCTCGGAAAGGGTCTACAGGTCGTATCTAGTAGAGTCTTGATTATCGGTGTGTTGTGCACCACATCTATAATCAGGAGGCTGCAGGATATTTAGGATTGGTTTCCATTCTTTCACTCTAAGATCATGCACAGAGTTGTGTTATAGGTTGAATTTCCTCCGATGTATTTTTCTCAGACGCTTATGCCTCCACGCAAGGCAACCGCGCCCGTGGCGGCAAGGCAAGAGAGAGGAACTACTAGTAGGCACCGAGGGTTAGCGAGGCACGTGCCCGGGCCCTTACAGATGAGGTGTTTGACGGCGAGTTCTACAACGCCGCCAACCCCAAAGAGAGTCCGAGGCAAAGAACGCCATCGAGACCGCGGTACACGAGCCTCGATCCAGCGGCCGGCGAGGATATGGGCTACAAGGAGATGGCCCGCCATCGCCGTGATCGTGGCGATACGAGGATAGTGAGACAGCGGTTAGCCAGTACCCATAGTTCAAACATGCAATTGCTAGCTTGAGGCGAGGGACTTTTGAGTTGCAGCCCACCGTAGTTTTATGGTCGAGGCACGAGGATGATCTCGGGAGTTTATCCGACGATTACGGATCATGAGGGTGATCGGCGCCGAGACCGAGTCGGTGGTACTAGGTTCGCATCGGCTGCGGACACCGCAGCTTGATTGGTATGATTCACGGAACTGCCCCGGGAGCATGCGCTTCAAATGTTGGGGACGAGTTCTCGGAGGCGCATTTGGCCATTTCTTGCCTCCGCAGATGAGGAGGCTCGCCGATAGATTTTTGACACCGAGACAGTGGCGGGCGGTTCGGGAGTACAACATGGAGTTTGACTCATCGCTCGGTATGTGCCGCTGGTAGCAGATATGGAGGACAGGTGCATCGCTATGTCACAGACTCGATGATCACTTGGCCGAGAGTTGCACGAGTAGCTCTTCACCGGCATGGACATTGCCCGCATGCGCATATGCACTTAGTGCGAACGCAGGGCCAGCGGATCGGTGTATCGCGAGAAGAGGCCAGACGCAGGTCCTCTGGTAGTTTTAGGGGTAGATAACCCCAAAGAGCCAGCACTGCATTTGCACCACCCGGTCTAGAGCGCTCCACCATCTTTGACGTCTGAGTATTCGGGAGCGGACAGGGTTCCGTGGCCGGGTTCCCGGAGGACCGAGTTCCTGCCGATAAGGCCACCTATACCTCGGTGTGGTCGATGTGGCGATTGTCATTATGGGGGTTGTCGTGTTACTCCAGGAGCTTGTTATTCTTGCGGCGGCGAGGCCATTTGAGAGATTGTCCGAGGCGGCGGGAATATGATGGCTCGGCCGGCGGTCGATGTTGGATCTTCGTCTTGGTGGCAATGCGCCCGGGCGAGTGTTCACGGGCAGCGAGCGCGGCGGGTCGTGGCGGGGTTCGATTCAGCGGTCCTCAGAACCGCATCTATGCTATGTCCAGTCGTCAGGACCAGGAAGCGTCACCCGATGTCGTCACAGGTACATTATTGGTTTCTTTCTGTGATGTATATGCTTTGATAGATCCAGGTTCTACCTTGTCCTATATATCTCCTCATATTCTTTGGTAGAATAGGGATAGAGCAGAGTCCATAGAATCTTTTGAGGTGGCTACGCGGTAGGTGCCGGTGGTAGTGGCGGGTATATAAGGCTTGCCCAGTGACTATAGATAGTCGTCAGACTCTAGCTGACTTGATAGAGTTGGATATGACAGACTTTGATGTGATTATGGGTATGGATTGGCTAGCGTCTTGCTATGTCAATGTGGACTGTAGAGAGAGACTAGTACGGTTCCAGTTTCTGGTGGCCGTGATCAGTGGAAATGGAATCTTGACGCCAGGGTAGGTTTATTTCTTACCTCAAGGCTAGGAAGATGGTGCGGAAAGGGTATATTTACCATTTGGTTCGGGTGTTTGATACTGAGGCTGAGATACCGGACCTTTAGTCGGTTCCGGTTGTTAGCGAGTTTCCAGACGTATTCCCAGACGAGCTTCCGGGTATCCCTCCTGAGAGGGAGATTGAGTTTTGCATTGATTTGGCGCCTGACACTCGACCGATATCTATTCCGCCATACAGAATGGCACATGCCGAGTTAAAAGAGTTGAAGGACCAGCTGAAAGATTTGCTGGAGAAAGGCTTTATCAGGCCTAGTGTTTCTCCTTGGGGAGCGCCAGTGTTGTTTGTAAAGAATAATGATGGAACGTTGCGTATGTGTGTTGATTACAGGCAGCTGAATAAGGTAACTATCAAGAACAGATATCCCCTCCCCAGGATTGACGATTTGTTTGACCAGTTGCAGGGTGCGAGATGTTTTTCCAAGATAGACATGCGTTCTGGTTATCATCAGGTGCGAGTTAGAGAGGCAGATATCCCGAAGACTGCATTCAGGACCCGGTATGGGCACTATGAGTTTAGGGTGATGTCTTTCGGGTTGACAACGCTGGCGGTGTTCATGGATTTGATGAACCGGGTGTTCAGGCCATTCTTGGATATGTTCGTTATAGTATTCATTGATGACATCCTGGTTTATTCGCGCACAGAGCAGGAACATGCGGATCATTTGAGGATGGTATTGGGAGTCCTCCGAGACCGGCGGTTGTATGTCAAGTTCTCGATGTTACACCCCGTATTTACAGGATATGTTTTAAGAACGTAAGTAAGAACTCACAAGTGTTAAGATTTGAGACTTGTAAAAATATTATCGGAATTTTGGAATTTTTCGGAAAACGTAATATTGTGACGAATGGGAGGGCGACACGTGTCACCCCCCCCCCCCCTTATGTTGTCTTGGATGATTTTAAGCTTGGACACAATGGTCATTTGACCCTTGTTTAGAAGACAAGTCTTGCTAGTAGTCAAGCTTGAGTTCCTTGACTAAGTCAAAGGTCCCACTAGTCTTGATATTTTATAAGAGATCATCCCAACCACCCAATTGTTTGCATCTTGACCCAACATTGCACTATATAATACTAGTAGTAGTAGACAAGCTTAAACACTTAGAAAATTTTTACAAAAAATTGGATGAACCACTATGAAGCTCTCGGCTTCATGACCTTTGAGAAGAAAAAAATTGTGTTTCTTGTCCAATAAGCTCCACACTTTAAACCAAGGTTCCTAAGTGTATAGTGAGTGTATCTCAATAGAAAAATCTCGGAAAAAGATAGTTTTCGGATTAGTCGCAAAGTGAAAACCTAGTGGCTTTCTAGGTTTTGGATTGGAGGTTTGAAGGAAAGTTGTTGGTGTGGTTCTAAGGGTCTCGAGGCGGATTGAGGTGTCTTGATGAGGCTCACAGGTTGCTAAGGAGCAACCGGTTTTGAAGATTGGATTACAATTCGTTGAGGTATAATCTTGTTCTTTGAAAGTGTTACAAGATTATTTATATTGTTGTTGTTAGCTTTATATGTTGCTAGCATGAAGTTGTTAAGTTGAAGTTTATAAGTATTATGGATTACTTGTAGCTTAAGTTCGAAATGAAAGTAAGTCATGTTAAGTTGGAATACAATTTGATCGTTATTAGAATCGTCGCATGTAATTGACTTGAAGATTATAGTAGTTATAATTGGTTGCGACTAGATATCATGTTATGCTACCAATTTAGATGGAAATGGAAATTGGATAAGAATTGGTATTGTTGAACTCAAAGTGGCCGAATTTGTACTTATAGTTTGTAATAGTTTGTTTTCATTTGTATCGAACTACCTACATATTGTGGTGAGCCAATTGGAATTTGTATGATTAATTATTTGTATTGGACTACCTTATAGATTGTGGTGAGCCAATTGGGGTTGTTTGGTTATTGTATTCGGCCTTGAAAAAGGTGGCAAAGTAAGTAGAAACAAAGGAGGTGCTGTCCGATTTTCCGTAGAATTTAGTGACTTAGCACTTAGAATATTCTACGTTTGAAATAAGAGGTTAATGGACGTATGTGACCATTATAGGTTGAAGTACTAAGTATAGCGTATCCTACTTGAAGAATGGAATAGCTCAAGGTTGAAGTACTTTGGAGCATTTTGCTACTGTCGACAATCATCGCGAGGTATGTGAACCTCTTCCTTCCTTTGGCATGATTCTATGTATGGAATATACGTGGTATCATTTCATGTTTCACATTACTCTTGGAAGTTAAGAGGTAGTTGTGTGATCTACTCTATGTAGAACTTTTCCTATCTTTGAGCATGACTAGTTGCACGTATGTAGTACGGTAGACGTACAACACCTTGATATCCTTTACTAGTTTGTGAATAGCCAAGTCGGGTGAGTTGGGAGATTTACTCACTTCTTTGAAAGTATAGGGATGTCTTAAGTTTTATTAAAGTTAAGGGACTTGAGGAGTTTTAAAGTATGTGATACTTGTTCCGTTTTAAACGTATAAGTCCCTTGGATAGGAAATTGTTTTTGGCTAAGGTATAAAGTGAATATAACGGCTTTATGGGAAGTTAGTTATATTTGCTTTATGGAAAGATAAATGACTTGATTTTAGTGAAAAGGCAACTTGTTTTTAAGGCATCAATTGCCTAAGGTTTTATAATAAAATGAGTCACTTGCTTCCTAAAGGTTAAGAGGCTAATTGTATTTTTGAAAGTTATGAGAATTGATTTGAAAGTATATAATACTTGGTTTCAAAAAAGTAGAAGTCTCTTGGTTATAAAAGGAACGTATTGGTCTAAACCATAAAGGGTTATAACGGCTTTATGGGAAGTTGGTTATAACGACTTTTATGGAAGGTTAAGAGAATGGTTTTCTCTAAAGTAATAAAAGAATTAACTTGTGTTAAGGAAGTGGCAAATTGTTTTAAAGGTACCATTGCTTAAGGTCGTTAATAAAGAAGTCACTTGATTTAGAAGCGGTAATTGTATTTCTAAAAGGTATTGTGACTTGTCTTGAAATGGTGGATAGGACTTGATACTACGGTGGTTAGTATCGGGGAAGTTTTATTTGGAAAGGAGTCTTTTGAAAAGAATGTACGTACGTAGTACTTTGGCTTGTTAAATGAGAATTATTCTATTTGTGCCTTGATTAGTACTTTGGCTTGATTAATTGAGAATTAGTCTAAGTGTGCCTTGATAAGTACTTTGGCTTGTTAATTGAGAATTAGCCTATGTGTGCTGGTGATAGCCTTTGAGTGCAAGTATTATGTTTTATTACGTTCTCGCGACTCTCGGTGAGAAAGTAATTTGTCTTGTTGTAAGTACTTGGACATACAAGCGGTGATGTGGGATTCCACGGGTATGCTTCCGTTAATTGTAGTACTTGGGTTAAATTCCCGGATTTTTATAAAAAGACATGTTAGTGCCTTAGGTAAACTAAAATAAGAGTGTATATGAACAAGAATAGTAAGAAGTTAGGGGTTTTCTTAACTTGCTTATATATTGTATGATAAGCCGGTAGTGCTTATGATATGTGTGCTAGCCGGATTTGTGCTAGTTGTATATTATTTGTTGCGGGGTCATTCCCCGGGTTTGTGGCATTGCATATTTCCGTGGATTTGCTACCCACGATGCGAGGAATACCTCATGCGAGTCTGTAGGGCTTATGCGGGTGAAATAGTCCCATGCGGGCGGGTCCAGCCTATGCGAGGAATACCTCATGCGAGTCCGTAAGGGCTTATGCGGGTGAAATAGTCCCATGCGAGTAATACCTCATGCGAGTCCGTAAGGGCTTATGCGGGTGAAATAGTCCCATGCGAGGAATGCCTCATGCGGGTCCACGCGATCTATGCGGGTGAAATAGTCCCGGGAATAGGATTGCTTAATGATACTGCGGGCGGATGGTCCTGCTTTGATCGTGAGCTTTTCCTACTTTATATTGTAAGTATACCCCTATTTACTCTCATTGTTAGTAAGACACAGTGTGCTGTTAATTGAGTTATCATACATGTCTCCAGTTGTACACGCTTGATATTAGTGTGACTTAATCGCGTCCCAGATTGGGCCGGGTAGTAAATGTGCCCTCCTTTAAGGGCCGGATTATACGTATGAAAGATAAGTAGGTTATATAGAAATGAACTTAATGATTTTTCCTAATCATGTGCGTAAGAATGTGGCTATAACCTTTATGGAAAATGGGAAAAGATATTGATGTGAAATTAAGTTCATAAGTGGTAATGACACGGCAGGATCTGGTATGTATTTTTTTATACTTGTCCTTGTCATTCTTTTATCTGATTATGATTTGTTTATCACGTTATTTACATTCCATATTAAATACTGTTATGCGACCGCCCGAAGTGCGTTAAATGCCCGCAGTTTTAGGTACCCAGGTTGGTGATCCTTGCTCTTAGGATCTTGGTTGATCTTTGAAAGCTCCATTTGCTCGGAGGCTTAGCTCTTGATGCAGTTTTCCCGAGGTAGTAGATTCATGTATATTCGAGGGTATGGCGGGGCCACTGTCCACGATTGTTATGTTAAAAACTCTTAAGTGCTGTAGTCACATATGTGGGTCGATTTGTAAAGGAAAGGAGGCAAGCTTGGGTTGTATATATTATGTCGGGAAGGTAGACTGTCGGCTAACTTTGTTATTTTATACATTGTTTATTTTTAAAGTTTCATGTATGTTCGCTGATTTTCTCGATGTATACCGTAAGGTTGCGGAGTAGGGCACCGTCGCGGGTCGGAGTCGTGACAAAAGTGGTATCAGAGCAGTTAGTCCTCGGAAGGTGTCTACAGACCGTGTCTAGTAGAGTCTTGATTATCGGTGTGTTGTGCACCACATCTATAATCAGGAGGCTGCAGGACATTTAGGATTGGTTTCCATTCTTCTCACTCTGAGATCGTGCCATAGAGCTGTGTTGTTAGGGTCGTCTCTCCCTAACGAGTTATGTTGATTGCATTCACGAGAAGCGCGTGATGACCCAGGAAGGACTATGTGGATTGCGTATCCAGGTTAGTAATGATTGTAGTATAGTTGGTATTGTGATATACATCTATACGGAGTTATGTACGAGGGTCAGACGCGTGTTGCCTAGAATGATTTTAGATTTACCAAGAGTGGTAAAGACTAACTAGATACCGGGAAGGTATGGAATAGTTAATGAATTTTCACCAAGGTCTTGTGGTTTATTTTGAGATTATTGGGAAGGGATGAGCTGTCTGATAGGGTAGTGAACCGCCAGAAGCCATGTTAAGGAACCTATGAATGTCGTATAAGCAGTTAAGGCTGCGTGGTAGGCTTAAGAAAATTATGCGGATGAAGTCTGTATAGAGTAGCGATGGTTGTTGTGGCCAGACAACATGATTATGGTATTATGAGAAGTTTTGTACCGTTCTTTGGGGATTTGTTAAGGTAGGCTTGGAGCATGGAAATTGCGAGCCTAAGAATATTGATTCTGCCGAGACCTTAGGTATATAAGGCTTTCTCGAGCGATAAGATTTTAAGTCGGACGAGGATAAGAGTTAAGTGCGGCGAGTGGTTGAAGACACATTACGGGTCTCCCATGGCTGGAATGGAGTGGGATCGGTTGGTAGTAGTTCCTACGTGGCAGGTCACGAGTGCAAGGCGAGGCTAGTTAATTGTTTCTGGGTTCGTGGGCGCGTTCCACGGAATTCAGTCGTGAAACCGGAAATGGCCTTATATTGTTTTATAGAGTGACTCCAAAGATTGGAGGCCAACATCGGTATGGAAGTTATGTATACTAGTGTGAGTTAGAAGTCAGGAAGAGTGCGACCGAAGAAAGATAACAACCAAGTGTAAAGGAATAGAGCACGAATCCATAGAACCTTTCGAGGTAACTACACAGTGAGTGTGTGGGGTGGTAGTTGGCGGGGATATGAGGTTTTCCGGTGATGATCTGATCGTCGGACCTAGTAGACCTAATAGAGAGGATTATGGCGGACTTTGAGGTCATTATAAGTATGGGCTAGTGGCCGTGAGTGCAGATGACATCTTAGTATAAATATTGTTATGTGGCCATGTGTGGCGATTTGTATGTCGGGATTGCGAAAGGAAGCTATGTCGCTATTATAAAGTTTGACTCAGAAAGAACATTCGGGGGCGAATGTTTCTAAGGGGAAGAATGTTACACCCGTATTCTGAGGATATGTTTTAGAACGTAAGTAAGAACTCACAAGTGTTAAGATTTGAGACTTGTAAAAATATTATCTAATTTTGGAATTTTTGGAAAGCGTAATATTGTGACGAATGGGAGGCGACACGTGTCACCCCCTTATGTTGTCTTGGGCGATTTTAAGCTTGGACACAATGGTCATTTGACCACTTGTTTAGAAGACAAGTCTTGCTAGTAGTCAAGCTTGAGTTCCTTGACTAAGTCAAAGGTCCCACTAGTCTTGATATTGTATAATAGATCATCCCAACCACCCAATTGTTTGCAACTTGACCCAACATTGCACTATATAATACTAGTAGTAGTAGACAAGCTTAAACACTTAGAAATTTTTTACAAAAATTGGATGAACCACTATGAAGCTCTCTTCATGACCTTTGAGAAGAAAAAAATTGTGTTACTTGTCGATAAGCTCCACACTTTAAACCAAGGTTCCTAAGTGTATAGTGAGTGTATCTCAATAGAAAAATCTCGGAAAAGATAGTTTTGGATTAGTCGCAAAGTGAAAACCTAGTGGCTTTCTAGGTTTTGGATTGGAGGTTTGAAGGAAAGTTGTTGGTGTGGTTCTAAGGGTCTCAAGGAGTGGATTGAGGTGTCTTGATGAGGCTCTAGGTTGCTAAGGAGCAACTTCGGTTTTGAAGATTGGATTACAATTCGTTGAGGTATAATCTTGTTCTTTGAATGTGTTACAAGATTATTTATATTGTTGTTGTTAGCTTTACATGTTGCTAGCATGAAGTTGTTAAGTTGAAGTTTATAAGTATTATGGATTACTTGTAGCTTAAGTTCGAAATGAAAGTAAGTCATGTTAAGTTGGAATACAATTTGATCGTTATTAGAATCGTCGCATGTAATTGACTTGAAGATTATAGTAGTTATAATTGATTGTGACTAGATATCATGTTATGCTACCAATTTAGATGGAAATGGAAATTGGATAAGAATTGGTATTGTTGAACTCAAAGTGGCCGAATTTGTACTTATAGTTTGTAATAGTTTGTTTTCATTTGTATCGAACTACCTACATATTGTGGTGAGCCAATTGGGTTTATGATTAATTATTTGTATTGGACTACCTTATAGATTGTGGTGAGCCAATTGGGGCTGTTTGGTTATTGTATTCGGCCTTGAAAAAGGTGGCAAAGTAAGTAGAAACAAAGGAGGTGCTGTCCGATTTTCTGTAGAATTTAGTGACTTAGCACTTAGAATATTCTACGTTTGAAATAAGAGGTTAATGGACGTATGTGACCATTATAGGTTGAAGTACTAAGTATAGCGTATCCTACTTGAAGAATGGAATAGCTCAAGGTTGAAGTACTTTGGAGCATTTTGCTACTTGTCGACAATCATCGCGAGGTATGTGAACCTCTTCCTTCCTTTGGCATGATTCTATGTATGGAATATACCTGTGGTATCATTTCATGTTTCCTGTTACTCTTGGAAGTTAAGAGGTAGTTGTGTGATCTACTCTATGTAGAACTTTTCCTATCTTTGAGCATGACTAGTTGCACGTATGTAGTGCGGTGAGCGTCTGACACCTTGATATCCTTTACTAGTTTGTGAATAGCCAAGTCGGGTGAGTTGGGAGATTTACTCACTTCTTTGAAAGTATAGGGATGTCTTAAGTTTTATTAAAGTTAAGGGACTTGAGGAGTTTTAAAGTATGTGATACTTGTTCCGTTTTAAACGTATAAGTCCCTTGGATAGGAAATTGTTTTTGGCTAAGGTATAAAGTGAATATAACGGCTTTATGGGAAGTTAGTTATATTTGCTTTATGGAAAGATAAATGACTTGATTTTAGTGAAAAGGCAACTTGTTTTTAAGGCATCAATTGCCTAAGGTTTTATAATAAAATGAGTCACTTGCTTCCTAAAGGTTAAGAGGCTAATTGTATTTTTGAAAGTTATGAGAATTGATTTGAAAGTATATAATACTTGGTTTCAAAAAAGTAGAAGTCTCTTGGTTATAAAAGGAACGTATTGGTCTAAACCATAAAGGGTTATAACGGCTTTATGGGAAGTTGGTTATAACGGTTTTTATGGAAGGTTAAGAGAATGGTTTTCTCTAAAGTAATAAAAGAATTAACTTGTGTTAAGGAAGGGCAAATTGTTTTAAAGGTACCAATTGCTTAAGGTCGTTAATAAAGAAGTCACTTGATTTAGAAGCCGGTAATTGTATTTCTAAAAAGGTATTGTGACTTGTCTTGAAATGGTGGATAGGACTTGATACTACGGTGGTTAGTATCGGGGAAGTTTTATTTGGAAAGGAGTCTTTTGAAAAGAATGTACGTACGTAGTACTTTGGCTTGTTAAATGAGAATTATTCTATTTGTGCCTTGATTAGTACTTTGGCTTGATTAATTGAGAATTAGTCTAAGTGTGCCTTGATAAGTACTTTGGCTTGTTAATTGAGAATTAGCCTATGTGTGCTGGTGATAGCCTTTGAGTGCAAGTATTATGTTTTATTACGTTGCCGCGACTCTCGGTGGGAGGGTCGGCTGTCTTGTTGTAAGTACTTGGACATACCGACAGTGATGTGGGATTCCACGGGTATGCTTCCGTTAATTGTAGTACTTGGGTTAAATTCCCGGATTTTTATAAAAAGACATGTTAGTGCCTTAGGTAAACTAAAATGAGAGTGTATATGAACAAGAATAGTAAGAAGTTAGGGGTTTTCTTAACTTTCTTATATATTGTATGATAAGCCGGTAGTGCTTATGATATGTGTGCTAGCCGGATTTGTGCTAGTGGTATATTATTTGTTGCGGGGTCATTCCCCGGGTTCGTGGCATTGCATATTTCCGTGGATTTGCTACCCACGATGCGAGGAATACCTCATGCGAGTCCGTAGGGCTTATGCGGGTAAAATAGTCCCATGCGGGCGGGTCCAGCCTATGCGAGGAATACCTCATGCGAGTCCGTAAGGGCTTATGCGGGTGAAATAGTCCCATGCGAGGAATACCTCATGCGAGTCTGTAAGGGCTTATGCGGGTGAAATAGTCCCATGCGAGGAATGCCTCATGCGGGTCCACGCGATCTATGCGGGTGAAATAGTCCCGGGAATAGGATTGCTTAATGATACTGCGGGCGGATGGTCCTGCTTTGATCGTGAGCTTTTCCTACTTTATATTGTAAGTATACCCCTATTTACTCTCATTGTTAGTAAGGCACGATGTCTTTAATTGAGTTATCATACATGTCTCCAGTTGTACACGCTTGATATTAGTGTGACTTAATCGCGTCCCAGATTGGGCCGGGTAGTAAATGTGCCCTCCTTTAAGGGCCGGATTATACGTATGAAAGATAAGTAGGTTATATAGAAATGAACTTAATGATTTTTCCTAATCACATGCGTAAGAACGTGGCTATAACCTTTATGGAAATGGGAAAAGATATTGATGTGAAATTAAGTTCATAAGTGGTAATGACACAGCAGGATCCGTATGTATTTTTATACTTGTCCTTGTCATTCTTTTATCTGATTATGATTTGTTTCTTGACGTTATTTCTTCCATATTAAATTTTTGTTATCGACCCCTTGAGGCTGCGTTAAATGCCCGCAGTTTTAGGTACCAGGTTGGTGATCCTTGCTCTTAGGATCTTGGTTCGATCTTTGAGAAAGCTCCATTTGCTCGGAGGCTTAGCTCTTGTGCAGTTTTCCACGAGGTAGTAGATTCATGTATATTGAGGTATGGCGGGGCCTGTCCCGCCGATTGTTATGTTAAAAACTCTTAAGTGCTGTAGTCACATATTGTGGGTCGATTTGTAAAGAAAGGCAATCGCTTGGTTGTATATATTATGTCGGAAGGTAGCCTATCGGCTAACTTTGTTATTTTACATTGATTATTTTTAAAGTTTCATGTATGTTCCGCTGATTTTCTCTGATGTATACCTGTAAGGGTGCCCAGGTAGGGCACCGGTCGCGGGCCCGGGGTCGGGTCGTGACAAAAGTGGTATCAGAGCAGTTAGTCCTCGGAAGGTGTCTGATCGTGTCTAGTAGAGTCTTGATTATCGGTGTGTTGTGCACCACATCTATAATCGGAGGTGCGAGACATTTAGGATTAGTTTCCATTCTTCTCACTCGAGATCGTGCCATAGAGGCTGTGTTGTTAGGGTCGTCTCTCCTAACGAGTTATGTTGATTGCATTCTGAGAAAGCGTGATGACCGGGAAGGACTATGTGGATTGCGTATCGGGTTGTTAATGATTGTAGTATAGTTGGTATTGTGATATACATCTATACGGAGTTATGTACGAGGGTCAGACGCGTGTTGCCTAGAATGATTTTAGATTTACCAAGAGTGGTAAAGACTAACTAGATACCGGGAAGGTATGGAATAGTTAATGAATTTTCACCAAGGTCTTGTGGTTTATTTTGAGATTATTAGGAAGGGATGAGGCATGCGATAGGGTAGTGAACCCTTAAGAAGCCATGTTAAGGAACCTAACAGAATGTCATGTAAACAGATTAAGCTGCGTGGTAGGCTTAAGAAAATTGTACGGATGAAGTCTGTATAGAGTAAGCAGTGGTTGTTGTGACCGAGACAACATGATTATGGTATTATGAGAAGTTTTTGTACCCGTTTACTGGGGGGACTGTTAAGGTAGGCTTGGAGCATGGAAATTGCGAGCCTAAGAATATTGATTACTGCCGAGACCTTAGGTATATAAGGCTTTCGCAATAAGATTTTAAGTCGGACGAGGATAAGAGTTAAGTCGGCCTGAGTGGTTGAAGACTGTTACGGGTCTCCCATGGCCTGGAATGGAGTGGGATCAGTTGGTAGTAGTTCCTGCGTGGCGAGTCACGGTGCAAGGCCCAAGGCTAGTTAATTGTTTTACGGGTTCGTGGACGCGTTCCACCGGAACCAGGTCGTGAAAACCGGAAATGGCCTTATATTGTTTTATAGAGTGACTCCAAAGATTGGAGGCCAACATCGATATGGAAGTTATGTATACTAGTGTGAGTTGTAAGTCCGGAAAGAGTGCGACCAGTAAGAAAGATAACAACCAAGTGTAAAGGAATAGAGCCTGAATCCATAAGAACCTTTCGAGGTAACTACACCCGTGAGTGTGTGGGGTGGTAGCTGAGCGGGGATATGAGGTTTTCCCGGTGATGATACAGTCGTCAGACCCTAGTAGACCTAATAGAGAGGATTATGACAGACTTTGAGGTCATTATAAGTATGGGCTAGTTGGCTTCGTGAGTGCCAAGATGACATCTTAGTATAAATATTGTTATGTGGCCATGTGTGGCAGTATTTGTATGTCGGGGTTGCGAAAGGAAGCTATGTCGCTATTATAAAGTTTGACTCCGAAAGAACATTCGGGGACGAATGTTTCTAAGGGGGGAAGAATGTTACACCCCGTATTTACAGGATATGTTTTAAGAACGTAAGTAAGAACTCACAAGTGTTAAGATTTGAGACTTGTAAAAATATTATCGGAATTTTGGAATTTTTCGGAAAACGTAATATTGTGACGAATGGGAGGGCGACACGTGTCACCCCCCCTTATGTTGTCTTGGACGATTTTAAGCTTGGACACAATGGTCATTTGACCCTTGTTTAGAAGACAAGTCTTGCTAGTAGTCAAGCTTGAGTTCCTTGACTAAGTCAAAGGTCCCACTAGTCTTGATATTTTATAAGAGATCATCCCAACCACCCAATTGTTTGCATCTTGACCCAACATTGCACTATATAATACTAGTAGTAGTAGACAAGCTTAAACACTTAGAAAATTTTTACAAAAAATTGGATGAACCACTATGAAGCTCTCGGCTTCATGACCTTTGAGAAAAAAAAATTGTGTTTCTTGTCCAATAAGCTCCACACTTTAAACCAAGGTTCCTAAGTGTATAGTGAGTGTATCTCAATAGAAAAATCTCGGAAAAAGATAGTTTTCGGATTAGTCGCAAAGTGAAAACCTAGTGGCTTTCTAGGTTTTGGATTGGAGGTTTGAAGGAAAGTTGTTGGTGTGGTTCTAAGGGTCTCAAGGAGCGGATTGAGGTGTCTTGATGAGGCTCTAGGTTGCTAAGGAGCAACTTCGGTTTTGAAGATTGGATTACAATTCGTTGAGGTATAATCTTGTTCTTTGAAAGTGTTACAAGATTATTTATATTGTTGTTGTTAGCTTTACATATTGCTAGCATGAAGTTGTTAAGTTGAAGTTTATAAGTATTATGGATTACTTGTAGCTTAAGTTCGAAATGAAAGTAAGTCATGTTAAGTTGGAATACAATTTGATCGTTATTAGAATCGTCGCATGTAATTGACTTGAAGATTATAGTAGTTATAATTGATTGTGACTAGATATCATGTTATGCTACCAATTTAGATGGAAATGGAAATTGGATAAGAATTGGTATTGTTGAACTCAAAGTGGCCGAATTTGTACTTATAGTTTGTAATAGTTTGTTTTCATTTGTATCGAACTACCTACATATTGTGGTGAGCCAATTGAAGTGTATGATTAATTATTTGTATTGGACTACCTTATAGATTGTGGTGAGCCAATTGGGGCTGTTTGGTTATTGTATTCGGCCTTGAAAAAGGTGGCAAAGTAAGTAGAAACAAAGGAGGTCTTTGTCAGATTTTACGTAGAATTTAGTGACTTAGCACTTAGAATATTCTACGTTTGAAATAAGAGGTTAATGGACGTATGTGACCATTATAGGTTGAAGTACTAAGTATAGCGTATCCTACTTGAAGAATGGAATAGCTCAAGGTTGAAGTACTTTGGAGCATTTTGCTACTTGTCGACAATCATCGCGAGGTATGTGAACCTCTTCCTTCCTTTGGCATGATTCTATGTATGGAATATACACGTGGTATCATTTCATGTTTCTGTTACTCTTGGAAGTTAAGAGGTAGTTGTGTGATCTACTCTATGTAGAACTTTTCCTATCTTTGAGCATGACTAGTTATGCGTATGTAGTGCGGTGAGCGTCAACACCTTGATATCCTTTACTAGTTTGTGAATAGCAGTCGGGTGAGTTGGGAGATTTACTCACTTCTTTGAAAGTATAGGGATGTCTTAAGTTTTATTAAAGTTAAGGGACTTGAGGAGTTTTAAAGTATGTGATACTTGTTCCGTTTTAAACGTATAAGTCCCTTGGATAGGAAATTGTTTTTGGCTAAGGTATAAAGTGAATATAACGGCTTTATGGGAAGTTAGTTATATTTGCTTTATGGAAAGATAAATGACTTGATTTTAGTGAAAAGGCAACTTGTTTTTAAGGCATCAATTGCCTAAGGTTTTATAATAAAATGAGTCACTTGCTTCCTAAAGGTTAAGAGGCTAATTGTATTTTTGAAAGTTATGAGAATTGATTTGAAAGTATATAATACTTGGTTTCAAAAAAGTAGAAGTCTCTTGGTTATAAAAGGAACGTATTGGTCTAAACCATAAAGGGTTATAACGGCTTTATGGGAAGTTGGTTATAACGGCCAAAATCCATAATGGCCAAAATCCATTTGTCCAAAATAATTCATCTTCCGAAAAAAATCCATAATGGCCAAAATCTCAAAATCAAAGCGGGCCCCACAAAACCGTAAATTTCTCCCGTGGGCCCCACGTGACCATTTCCGAAAATAAAATCTCAAAATTCTAATATAATTTAAAAAGACCATATTCCAAATCTGGGAATCCAATTCCCATCAACGAACATTTTTCTTTACAAAAACCGGAAACTCTTTCCGTGGAAAAATCACCTCTTTCTTCCTTTCCAATTTTTCTGTCGTGCTCTCGTACGTACGTCCTCGCATACATACCCTGGAACTACGGGGTATAACAGCCTAGACCTACTACACCGACGGAGGTGCGCAGCTTTTTGGGCCTTGCAGGTTATTATCGGAGGTTTGTGGAGAAGTTTGCTTCCATGTCAGCGCCTTTGACTAGCCGACTCGGAGCGACTATATTTGGTGGGCGGATGCCTGTGAGGAGAGTTTCCAGTTACTAAAGGAGAAATTGACGACCGCCCCAGTCCTTACTCTTCCAGAGGGCTTAGATGGATATGTGGTTTATTGCGATGCGTCAGGTGTCAGGCTTGGGTGCGTCTTTGATGCGGCCGCGGAGAGTTATAACTTACGCGTCTCTCGACTTAGGAAGAACGAAAAACTATCCCACACATGATTTGGAGTTGGCGTGATGATTCATGCCTTGAAGATCCGGAGACACTATTTGTATGGGGTTCGTGGATATTTACACGCACCACAAGAGCCTCCAAGTATATCTTGCCGGAGGAGTGAACTTGCGGCGAGAGGCGGTGGTTGGAGCCGCTAAGGATTATGATGTTGATATTCTATACCACCCGGGGAAGGCCAATGTAGTTGCGGATGCCCTTAGTCGCAGATCGATGGGTAGTCTATCCGATGCTGTAGGGAAAAAGGATACGGTCAGAGATTCGTCATTGCGAGCCTCGGGGTTCGTTTGTTTGATTCGATAGTGATAGAGTTCGGGTTCGAGAGGTTGCCGAGTCTTCCATCGTCGAGGAGGTGAAGAGCGGCGATGAGGATCCGATTATGGTGCGGTATCGAGATGTCGCTCTTCAGAGAGAGAAGAGTCTATTTGAGGTAGCGCCTGATGGGGTGCTAAGGTTCGAGGGCCGATTGTGTGTTCCCGATGTGATAGGATTTCGTCAGCAGATTTTGGGGGAGGCACACAGTGCTCGTTATTCTATTCACCCGGGGTCGACTAAGATGTACCATGACCTCAGGTGTGTATATTAGTGGGATGGCCTGAAGAGGGACGTGGCAGGTTTTGTTACCTGATGTCCTAATTGTCAAGAGTCAAGTTGAGCACCAAAAGCCCGGTGGGCTATTGCAGGCTATTGATATTCCGACTTGGAAGTGGGAGGTGATAAATATGGATTTTATTACAGGGCTACCTACCACTCAGAGGAAGCATGATTCCATTTGGGTGATTGTCGACAGGCTGACGAAATCAACCCATTTTCTTCCGGTCAGGACGACGTTCTCAACTGAGGACTATGCCAGATTATATATTAGAGAGATTGTGAGACTGCACGGAGTCCCGGTGTCGATTATATCAGATAGAGGAGCCCAGTTCTCGGCTAACCGGAGGTCTTTTCGAAGGATTAGGGACACGAGATGAGTCTCGATCTTGCATTTCACCTCGGATCGACGGACAGCGAGCGCACTATCCGCAACTCGAGGATATCTTTGCGGGCTTGTGTTATTGATTTGAGTGTGGGAGGATCATTTACCTCTCGTGAGTTTGCTTATAACAACGGCTACCATTCTAGTATTCGGATGGCGCCTTACGAGGCCTTATACGGGAGGAAGTGCAGTCACCGATAGGCTGGTTCGAGGTAGGAGAGGTTCGATTAGTCGGTCGGACTTGGTTCGTGACGATGGATAAGGTGAAGCTTATCCAGAACGGTTATTAGCAGCCAGTCGGCGAAGTCGTATGCGGTCGTGGCGTCGACACTTGGTTTGAGGTACATGATTGGGTTTTTACGAAGGTGTCACCCATGAAGGCGTGATGAGATTTGGGAAGAAGGGAAAACTTAGCCCAAGGTACATTGGGCCTTACGGATTGTCGGAGGTAGGCAAGGTTGCTATGAGTTGGATCTACCGTCCGATCTAGGCGGTACATCGGTGTTTCATGTGTCTATGTTGCGAAAATGTATTGGAGACTCATCTAGAGTACATCCGATTCATGAGGTTCAGGTAACAGAGGAGTTATCGTATGAGGAGAGTCCCATAGCGATACTCGATCGTCAGGTTAGGCGATTACGGACAAAAGATGTGGCTTTCGTCAAGGTCTTATGGCGGAACGAGAACAGAGAGGAGATGACGTGGGAAGCAGAGGATGACATGATGAAGAAATATCCTCACTTATTCCCTATACCTCCAGGTAACCCACGTTCCTAAATTGTTGGTCTTTAAATTTAGTAATTATGCTTGAGTTTTGTTGTGGCCGTGTGGAGCGTCTTTATTTGAAATAGTTAAGAGAGTCTATGTCGATATTGTGATTTGAGTAAGCCTAGAAGGAACATTCGAGACGAATGTTTCTAAGGGGGGGAGAATGTTATACCCCGTGGTTCAGGCCGTGCGTATGGGGCCGTGCGAAAGGAGTTAGGACTCGAAATCAGAAAATTTCGGTCAGGGGCCTCGTCATGTGCGAGCGGCAGCGGGACATGGCCGGAAGTTCAGAAGTCCGCAGTTTTAAGGCGGCGGAAATCTGGCGGAAAAACTACGGAAAATCTGATCATTTCGAATAAACAGGCCATGGGAGGGTGACAAGTGTCCCCCCCATCTGATTTTGCATGCATTATATTGACCAAGTCTTGAAGACTTGGTCATCTTTCATCTCTCTCTTAGACTAAAGCTCTTCCTTCTCTCTTAAAGATTCCAAGCTCCTCCTTCTCTCTAAAATTCCAAGAGATATTCTAGCCTTAGGAAAAATCTGAAAAGTAAAGGCAAGAAGGAAGCTTGTGGCTAGTTTGTGAAGGTTGTTGTGGTGGTGTTCTTGGAAAGGAAGCTAGCAAGTTGTTGGAAAAATTTGGCTAAAGCTCTAAGGTAATGATTCTCTCTTTATAATTAGTTTTTAGTGTTGCATGTTAAGAAGAAAGAACTTGTGGTAGTAAATAATGCTCTTAGAGTCATTGCATGCAAGAAATGTGGTTTGGGTATGAAGGATTTGGCTAAAGAGGTTATGTGAGCATGTGGTAGCCTAAAAATTACCTTAAACTTGTTAAGATTAATTGTTATAACTTATGGGGCAGAATTTTACACACCCAAGTTTAGGTGTGTAATCCCCTTTGTGTTGGTTTGGATGTTGGGCCTTAAATGTGGCGTTTGGGTGTTAAAAATCGGCCTTTGAAAAAGTGGCAAAGTGAGTAGAAACAAAGGAAATGCTGCCCAATTTTCCATAGGAATTAGTAACCTTGCACTTGGAAATATTCTACTTTGAAACTAGAAGTTAATAAACGTATTATGGTCATTATAGGTTGACGTATTACGTGCGATAGTTGGAATTAACAAGTGGATTGACCGAAGAGGTATGTAGAGCTTTCCTATCTCTTGAGCATGCGTAGTTGTATCTATGTAGTACGGTATACGTACAAGATTTGATAATCTTCACTTGTTTTGAAGTATATGATACTTGTTTCGTTTTAAAGGTATAAATCCCTTGGACATAGGGAAATGTGTTTGACTAACGTAAAATGTTAATATAACGGCTTTATGGGAAGTTGGTTATATTAGTTTGGGAAAAAGTTAAATAAAGAAGGGTTTACTTTACATAAAATAAGCAAGGGGAAAATGAGTTGAATTTGTGGAAGGTAAATTGTTTTAAGGCATAAATGGCCTAAGGTTTTAAAGGAAATGAAGTCACTTGATTTAGAAGCTTGGGATATTTTCTAAATGGAAAATTGTGACTTGTTTTGAAAGTGGTTGTGACATGATACTATGGGCATTAGTATCTTGGAAGTTTATATAAAAAAAAGAGTCATTTCGAAAAAGGTTTACGGTATGTGATACTTGGGTTAAATTCCCGGATTTCTCTTAAAAAGACATGTAGTGCCTTAATGAGCTAAAATGAGAGGATTTATATTAATAATGTTCATAAGAAGTTAGAAGATTTCTTATCTTGTTTATGTTATGATAAGCCGGTAGCGCTTATGTTATGTATACTAGCCGGTTGTGCTGATTTATGTATTATTATTGTTATCACTGAGTATTCTGATAAGCCGGTAGTGCTTATGTTATGTATACTAGCCGGTTGTGCTGATTTATGTATTATCATTGTTATTACTGTGTATTCCATGGATTTGCTACCCATGATGCGAGTGTGGCGCTTGTACTCATGCGGGCCCACTGGGTCCATGCGGGTGAAATAGTCCCATGCGGGTCCACAGGATCCATGCGGGTGAAATAGTCTCATGCGGGTGAAATAGTCCCATGCGAGGCGGATGGCCTTATGCGGATCCACAGGATCCATGCGGGTGAAACAGTCCCAGGAGTAGGATTGTTTAATGATACTACGGGCGAGAGATCCTGTTTTGATCATGAGCCTCCTATTTTTATGCAGTATTATACTTATACTTGTTACTCTCATTGTTAGTAAGGCACAGTGCAACATAAACTGATTTTTATCTATAACTTCAGTGTATTTTGGACTTATGATATTACTATAGTATTTTCCAGTTTTACATACTTGGTACGTTGTGTACTGACCCTTCGCCGCTGCGTCATCCGCAGTAAGGAAGCAGGTGGTAGATCCTCATTCCTATGATCTTTTACTCAGGTGTCAGGAGCTCCATTTCTTCGGAGGCTCGACTTTTGGTATGGTTCTCCCTGGTGTTGTTGATGTTTTGTACATTCAGGGGCATGACGGGGCCCTGTCCCATCATAGTGTTACTCCTTCTTAGAGGCATGTAGTCTTAACTTGGTTTGTTTAAGGATGTAACTGTTCGGTTTTATGTACTTTTGGGGTAGCCATTTTGGGCTAGACTATTTTATATCATTATGGTTGTTTATTGTGAGTTTATATTCCGTTGGTTTTCTCTGATGTTGTGTCACAAGGGTGCCCGGGTTAAGGCACCGGTCACGAATCCGGGGTCGGGTCGTGACAGTTGCACCTATCCCATACCTTTGCAAGGTCTCCACAGAATGCCTCTCGTTTCACTGTTCCATCAATGAACCCTACCTTATTTTTTCCCAATAGAGCAAGTTTCATTGTTCTACTCCATAGTGTGTAGTTATCCATTCCATTTAATATGATTCCAACTGATAATGAACCAGGGGAATCCGATGGAAAGAGATACAATGGATGATTATGATCGATACTTACAATCGATGTTACGATTCCACTCATCGTGCTTTCTGTATTGTTTTCCATTTCTTGCTGATGAAAACAACTCTCCGATCTGCAATTGATTGTTCAAGTTTGAAATCGATCTGCTAATACTTCAAAATTTCAGATCCATCACAACACTTCAAAAAAACTGCTTCGCGATTCTCAGGATATGATGTCCTACACATGAATCACTCGAATTTCCTATTGCATGTAAAGAAAATCCCTTGATCTGTGTCGAATCACCACTCCAGCTCTGATACCATGTAGAAATTGTTGCTACATCGGGCTGGTAAGCCCTAAACTAAGAAGAGACTGTCAGTGGACTGAGGTTGGTTCAGTAATAATGGAGGAAATAGAAGAATAAAAGGATTTGGAGAGAAGGGAAGAGGAAAGGAAGAAGAAGAGTCGGTGAGGGAGGAGAGAGAGAGAGAAAATATTTGTATTATTGTAGAATGAAAGAATGAATACAGAGTCCCTATATGTACTATACTCTCTATTAGTACACAATCCTATATGTACTATACTCTCTACTAGTACACAATACACTATTTTCTATACTAGTATACAAAGATGTAAAATATCTAGACTAGTACAAAAATGCAAATATTTAATTACACAATTGTAATTAACTCTAGTATATTTTCCACAACAGTCTTAAGACTCGTCATTTTCTCTGAATTTGCTGATGTGAAGTTCTCTACTATCTTGAGTGAGATGAATACTATAGTCATGGTAAAAGATTATGGTCTTATGGAATATTCTTGGATTTGCTGGGGACCATTGTGAGTTAGATTTTTATATATCTAGTAGGATAATGAATATATGGCCTTATTTTTCATATTAGGGAAAAAGAGATGATCTTTGGCTGTTTATTAGGAAAAATAGGTGATTTTTTCAATATAAATCTCATCTTTTACAGTTTTTGGGAGTTCTTTGCTGCTAAAGAAGAAGAAAAGTTTATCTCTTTGTTTAAATCTTTATTTATTTAGTTTTCTTCAAATTTTGGTGCATATCTCAGGTAGGACAATGAAAAATTCTAAGGAAGAATAAAAGTTTATGTTGGCTGTTGATTTCTGTGTTAAGAAAACTTGAGTGAAGATTGAGAAAAATGGCCCATTTGTGTTAAAGATTTAATGTTATTATGTTTTGGCTGTTGATGTACGTGTTGTTTGTGTTTTCTTTTAACTGGTGTTATAGCATGAGCATAAACCTTGTGAAAGACTCAGCCTTCTCTGCACTGTCACTTACCACTAATTTATGCTTGAAGAAGAGAAATACAATTTCGACATATACTCTTAATGTTATGTGGTTCAAAACTTGTTATAAAGATTGTCCAAGATAACTCTTTTATCCCTTGAAGTGTTCATGAGTTGTCTCTTAATGATTCTTGAGGATAATGATCCATTTAGGCCTCTAAACCATATACATCTAGACTTAAGATTGGTTTAGGCTTAAAAATGAAACTAGAAGCCTTGTTTTAGCTCATCTTTTAAATATCATGCTATTTTAGAATCATAATGGGTTTAATATGAATATAAGATATCTGTTATGTGTTGATGAGATAGTTTAGTTCATATTCTACCTAAGATATTTACTTGACTGATTCTCTGTATAGTTATGAGTCCGTATTAGTGAGGTTACATACTTGTTGACTCAAAGATATGATATAAAAGACTACAAATTTGTGCTTGCTTGCTTGTTGTTGCTGCTTTGGCTTTATCAATAGTTCTATTTCAGGTTCTTGGAAATACTAAGTTATTTGGTGTTGAGTCTGCTAAGACAACTTATGCAAAATTGGTCGATGGTGCAAGTGCACAACTGCTTGATATAAGAGCAACTGCTGAATTGCTTCACACATCCGGAACATCTCACTCGCAACAAAGTTCTTTTCAAGCCTAGGAGAGGTACATCTATCACTTGTGTTATTTATGTGTTGTTTTTATGTGTTTGTATTGTTTGTGCCTGCTGCTGCTTGCTGCTATTTGTGCTTGCTGCAGCTGGAAAAACACATCGAAAAATGACCGTATAATGAAATCGAAAACGGATAAAAAAAGTTGAAGAAATTCGAACACCACAGATAAATAATACCATATCAGGAACAAAAAGTTATTACGCGAAGGTTCAAGAAGACATTGTATTTTCGGCCTTCTTGTTGGTATTGGCCTAGACCATGCATTTCTTTTGTTTTGGGACATTTTATTTTGTAAAACAATTCATAAATGTTTCAATATTGCGTATTAAAATGATTTGATTAATTAGTTACATTTTAGTTACAATATGTTATTTTCTCTCCAATTTAACTATTACTGAAAAAAAATTTAAAAATATTAATTAAAATTCAAATTGATTTAAAAATTTATCGCCAATTAAATTAATAAAATTCAAATATTTTATCGCCAAAATTTGTAAATTCCCGGGGAAAAAAAAGCGGGAAATAGTTAAAGTCAACGATCAAATGTGTGATAGTTTATGCATGTCACATATTATGTGACAGTTATTTAAACTGTCATCTATGAAGGACCTACCGTGACACAGACTACAATGACACTTATAAAAATCGTCATCCACCTCATTCGATGACAGTTTTTAACCGTCACCGTAGGTCCTTTTTCTTGTAGTGTTTGAATTCAATCAAATGCTTTCCTGGCGAATCTGAATGTCTCAGATACAGTGAAGAATTGTGCCCAATCATGGTTCCATCGCCTGTGTTTTCTGCAGTCGGCACCTTTGATTAACAACGAAAGCATAATACTTACACAGATAATCGTACAATGGATCGAATAACAATCAACACTGAGCTTCGATTGCTCAGTTTGATAGCAACACTCTGATACCATATTGAATTCAAGACATCTTCGTCACAATCGAATTAATCAAAAAGAAAAGAGAAGATCATCAACTGACTTTTTATTCAATCAGTGAAAAAATGAAGATTGAATCATCTATACAAAAATATCATAGCTCAACTACTTATACTTTCTAAGCTAGCAGTAACTAAGTTGACAACTGTACATTAGTTGGCTAACTAAGACTAAGCTAACTAATTGTAAGTTACTAACTTTCTATGTTTACACTTCAGTCCACTAACTTGTACATTGAAGTACTTTCAATCATTATCTCTGATCGATGGTTCAATACACTCTTGCAGCATGCTTTCTTTGGACAATACAGTGTAATACACGAAGCAACTTAGCCATAGCTTTTTCTATCGCTATATTCTTGCGATAGCGAAGGCATAAAAATCTGTAAAAACTAACTCTAGCTTAATTTTTCATATCTAAATTTTTCTAAAATTAATCTAATATTACCGTATACTAACACTTCTGGTTAAAAAAAATATACATTAATATTTCAAACATAAATCAAAACCAGATTAAAAACAACTTATAAAAGAAACATGAAAAAGAAAACGAAAAAGTAACCCTCCACTAAGGGTGTTCGTGGGTCGGTTTGGGTTAGTTTTTGGTTAGAATCAAAATCAAATTAATATAGTCGATTTTTAAATTATTAAAAGCAAACCAAACCAAATATAATACATATTCATCGGTTTGGGTATTGTCGCTTTGGTTCGGTTTTTAAGAAAATTAATGATATATCTCTATTTCATTTAGAAGTTGCTTCTAGAATGCCGATTACTAGGTAAATCGCCCACTATATATAGCATCTATCGGACGGGAAAACTTTATTGAATTGAGTTCGATGTAGAATTTTTCTACGATTAAGAAAGACTTTTTCATTCTTTTCCAACTTATAATCTGTTATAATTACTTTTTTTTATTGTAAGAGCTATAATTTTGGGATTATGAAAAAAATATCTTAAGCTCTATAAGTTTTAATCAAATGAATAAAATTTATAAGAAAACACAATCTTTAAAAATCTAAAACCAAACCAAACTCAAATTTGATCAATTTAATTCGATTGAGGTTTGAATCGGTTCTAACCAAACCATGAACACCCGTACCCTCCACTACAAAAACAGGAGACTAAAACGACAAATAGAAAAGAAACCTCCCCAGGCTCGAGCCAGAGAAAATGTCGTTTGCGTTGAGGAAATGATTTCGGCAAAAAAAAAATTACAAGATAAGTATCAAGAAACATAATACTATCAGCTAGGTATGTGGATCTTCATTCGTAATAGAAATTTTGAGTTCAAACATTAAAATAAAGAAATCGATCTGAGTTAATGAATTAGCGGGTCTCAATACTTAGTTGTAAAAAAATGGAAGAAAATATAAACTACTAATGCTTTCAGTAGAACATCATTATCGTTTGTTGAACAACTTGCTAAGAATAAATGTTACTTTACCTACTGTATTTTGAAAAGTAAAACAGTCAAATACTAATTAGTATTTATGTGACACAATTTTCTTTTTAGTTCGTCTATCACTTTTTCTTATTTGATAATTATTTAATAACACTATCTCTAGGGATGTCAGTGGGGCGGGTAAATGCGGGTACCGCCCCGCACCCGCTCCAATTGGGGCGGGTATGGAGATGGTTTGGTGGGTGGTGGGGCGGGTATGGGTATCAAAAGTGCTACCCGCCATGGGTAGTGGGGCGGGGTGAATTTCATATAAGACCCGCCCCGCCCCCGCCCCGCCCCGCTACCCGCACCATACCCACACCGACCGTACCCGCACCGCCCATATTCGTATCATCTATTAGTTTATTTACGAATTTATTTGGCCCTTTCTTGATTTAAAATGTGACTTGAGCTAACCCGCACCGTAATGCACCACGTTTCTTTTTCTTATTCTCTTTGTTCTCCTTTTTTTTGTTAAATATTTTCATCTTTACTGTTTTTTAATATTCATAATATTTTGACAAGGTTTTAGAATTGATATTCGATACATAATAGTGAAAAGGTTCCTTTTTTTTTTTCCTTTTTCTTATATAACTTTCATTTTGGTGACTAAAACAATTGCTAGACATTATTTGAGCATTTTATTAATGGGTACCCGCCGGGTAAGTGGGTATCCGCGTGAAGTAAGTGGGGCGGGGCGGGTGGAAGAATTACTACCCGTGATGGGTGGTGGGCGAGGTGGGGATGTGTTTTAGGTGGTGGATACGGGTATGGGATACCCTTCCCCCGCCCCCGCCCCGCCCCATTGACATCCCTAACTATCTCTATTTTATTCTTATTGAGTCTCACTTAATTTTAAAAATATACTTATTATAAAGAAAAGTTAATAAAAATAGGTACTAAAGTAAGAACAATTTAATAAATATAACAAAATGCTTTTTTATTTTTTATCCGGTTAAATAGTGCCACTCAAATTGAAACGAATGGAGTAATTTTTAAATCAAGAGAAAAAATGAGTTTTAAAAAGTTAATTTGTACCTACTTCTTTCCATAAAATATACTAGTCGAAAGATGAGCCATAGCAGTTTTTTTTCATCACACATCCCTAAAGATATGGTCGAATCATTTGACGATCCTGTAAAGTCAGAAACAATATCATCTCCGCCGAGTAAATCCAAGCTTTATTTCTTTGATAATGAAGAATACAAACAAACAACAGACCAATAGGTCAAGTTTTTACCAAACATTACAGCAGCTTTCATCGTCACCAATGCGGTCCAATTCTACTTTCATATTATATTTTATTCAATATGACCTTATATTCATCTATCCACTCTATTTGATTAGCATGACAGAAAATGTAAGAAATAAAGGAAGAATTTTGAAAGACGTGGCTTAAAATATATATTAGTTATTTTTTATAATAAATTAATAAGGAAAATAGGTCAATTTTTGTAGAACGGAGGAAATATAATATTTTAGCTTTTCAATGCATCACATTTTATTTCGACGGTTGGTTTGCGAATTAGTAATTGAGTGCCAATTATATATGAATTGTTTTTGTGTTGAATAATTAATAAATGATATACTATATTGTGAGTAAATAGGAATTAGCAACGGACAATTTTTATAGCTAATAGATTGTGTTATTAATGATGGATTAGCGATGAATTATTAATAGATTGTGTTAGCTATCGACTATTTAGCGATAACTTAATGATGAAATTAGTAGCTAATTTCTATTGTTCGTAGTAATATAGAAAATTGTTACGCAATTAATAATAATATGAAGAATACTACATAAATAGTACCTTCTTTGAAAACACTTCTCTTTAAATATTATATTATCTTTTTTGGTAATACATATGTCTGCTTAATCTACATTTTATTTTGTATTAAACAAATAAATACTGCAAACTTTATTTGATACTCCATAGTTTACCAAACACTTGATAAGTATATGCGGGGATTATTTTTGTATATATACATATGATCAAACAAACAATGCATGCATCGGTTATACATTAATCCCAGGAACCAAATATTTATGTAGAATTTCACATTTATCTCACTTAGTCCATCGATCCGTCAAACCATTAGACTATTAATAATCACCATATCAAGATTAAACCCTCAACCAGAATTTTAATTTGCAAGAATGGCACTAATTCCTCACGTGCTGATTTTCCCCTTGCCTCTTCAAGGTCCAGTAAATTGCATGCTAAAACTAGCACAACTCTTTTGCCTTCACCAAGAAATTCATGTCACTTTCCTCAACACTGAACATATCCAGCAACGCCTATTGAATTTTACGGACGTTCAAATGCGTTTCGAGAAATATCCGAATTTCAAATTCACGACAGTTCCAGATGGATTGCCAGAAGATAATCCAAGAAATGGAGAACAAATAAGGAAGATTATTGAAGGTGTAGAGGAAGTGAGCAGTCCACTGTTTAGAGAGATGGTGATTAATTGTAAGAAGCCACTAACTTGTCTCATAGTTGATGGTATTTTTACGTTTGCTGTTGATATAGCTAAAGAGGTTGGAATTCCACTTCTTTATTTTGATACTATAAGTCCTTGTGCTCTCTGGACTTATTTGGCACTTCCCAAACTCATTCAAGCTGGGGAGATTCCTTTCCAAGGTTAATTCTTGTTTAATGTTTTTCCACCATATTCCAATTCTCTAAATTTAACTATTTCATGCTTATTAAAAGTAATTGTCATTTTAAAAAATCAAAATATAATTAAGTAAAATGGATTGGAGGGATTATATCAAGCATGGTCAAATACTCTTTGAAAGTCAAGGGTGTCCGATTGTGCAACAGCTCTATCCTTGTAAAATAATAAAGACAAATTAATATTCAAATTAGGTGATCAGCAACGCTAGCTGATACGATAATTTTTCATGGAGACTGGGTTATTGTGATAACAAACGTTAATGTGTTTGTCGACACATTATTTAAGATGACATTTTGTATGACACATATATAGCTTATTCTTTGTTTTGAGACTATCCTATTATTATTATTATTATGTGTCTCCCACAATTGACACTAGTTCCGTAAACACTCACAAGAAAATGGACTTATATCTTGCATTTTTTGGTCCACAAATTTTAGGGTGAGACAAAGATGTGTCGATTAATGTGTCCTATTCGTAGGTACTGTATTGGAAAATGAATAAGTACCCTGGGTTAGTCAATCCATGATCGTTTCTTGAGCCGTCAATTAAAGTTTATTTTATGAAAATTAAATCACAATATACAAATAAAAACTGATAATTTAGTTTTCTCTTTGTTTTTGCTTGATACATAACAGGAAATGATTTGGATACATTAGTAAATAGTGTGCCAGGAATGGAAGGTATCATGAGGCGCCGTGACCTTCCCAGTTTCTGCCGTGCACCTGACCTTAATCTTAATTCCTCCATTATCCAACTTGTAATCAAGGAAGGGAAACATATTGTCCAAGCCCAAGGTCTAATATTCAACACATATGAAGGCCTTGAAGGGCCCATTCTCTCACAATTCCGAGCCTACTGTCCAAACATCTATGCCATTGGGCCTCTCCACATTCAAATGAAGGCAAAACTAGCTTCCCAATGTTTGCCAAACACAGCAATGTCTAACAGCCTTTGGAAAGAGGATATGAGTTGTATGGATTGGCTTGACAAGCAGCCCAAGAAATCAGTTCTATTTCTCAGCATTGGAAGTCTTGCGACAATGAACAAGGCCCAATTCTTGGAATTTTGGTATGGTTTAGTGAACAGTAAAGCTCGGTTCTTGTGGGTCCAAAGGCCCGGTTCAATTATTGGGCTTGAAGAGGATAACAACATTAATGTTCCCATTGAATTGTCTGAAAGTACAAAGGAGAGGGGTTGTATTGTTAGTTGGGCTCCACAAGAAGAGGTTCTAGCCCACCCATCAATTGGTGGATTCTTAACCCATAGTGGGTGGAATTCAACTTTGGAAAGTATAGTAAATGGAGTGCCAATGATATGTTGGCCCTATTTTGTTGATCAACACGTTAATAGTAGGTATGTTGGAGAGGTGTGGAAGCTTGGGCTAGACATGAAAGATGTATGTGATAGAGCCACAATTGAGAGAATGGTGAGAGAAGTGATGAAGGTGAGGAAAATTGAATTTTTGGAAACGGCAAAACATATGAGCAAATTGGCAATAGCAAGTGTTAGTGATGGTGGTTCATCATACCAAGATTTGGACCGTTTGATTGAGGATATTAGGTTGATGAAGATATAATGTCCTCACATGCCTAAAGAATATTTTGGGCTAATGTTCTTTCGTTTGGTCAATAAATAGTGTAAAATTAAAAAAATCATTTTCGAAATAATGGACAAATAAAAGTGCAAGGAGGGAGTACATCGTATCCCATGAATCATTTGAAATATATGTATTTAGTTAAGTCGTCACTTAATACTTGTGACTTTTGGGATGTATTCTTGTAACCTTTCATGTATTTTGTATCCTATACTGTTAAAGGATCATTATGGATATAATTATCCTTAATTATCTCCATTATGTAAAATCATCAATTATATAATTAAAGAGAATATTATGTAATTAGTATGATAGGATGATTAGCATATAGGTAGGACAGTCTTCCAAAATCATTGTTATAGATCGATCTTACAGGCTTAAAAATCATGGAATGAACTTTCTTCATGGTATCAAAAACTACAATTGTTTTGCCCTAAACACCCCTCCACCAATCACAAAATACTTTTTCCTCCTTTTATTCTTGTTTTTTGTGTTTTCGTGGGTAATTATGGCCGACAAATAAAAATTCAATCCAGCTCTTGCCGTAAACAACGTCAAGAACTTTATTTCAATTACACTTAAGATGGAAAAAGAGTGATACTCTTCTTGGGTGGAGTTATTCAAAATTCATTGCCAAACATATGAAGTAATAGACCATATCACACTACAACAAAACACTTCTAAAAGGGCGAGCAAAGTCGCCCTCTTTGCTTTGAAAATCGTCCTCTTAGATCAAAGGGGACGATTTTTAGTCGCCCTTAAATTCGTCTTATTACGTCCGTTGTGTTAGATCAAGAAGGGCGGTTTTTCAAGTCGCTTCCTTTGGTAAGAGCCAAATAGGGCGACTACAGTCGCCCTTTTTGAGATCAATAAAAAGGGCGACTTTTGTCGTCCTATTTGAACCACACCAAATATGACGATTTTTCTTGTCGCCCTATTTTTGTCCTCACCAAAGGAGACGACTTGAAAATCGCCCTATTTGGTGTGGATCAAATAGGGCGACTCTGATCATACTTTGATGTATCTCAAAAGGGTGATCGATCGTGTCATACTTTTGATATGTTTCAAAAAGAGAAAAAATTAAATGCACCAACTGAGATTCGAACTCAGTCCATCGTGACATCAGCTATACTACCACTACACCACTAGTTATGCAATATCAATTGCCACAAATACACCCTCTGCCAAAAATCGAACTCGGGTGTCCTCTGTGGAACTGTGTCGTTCTTGTAACACCCTATTTTAACCGTGGTCGAAAACGGGAGTACTACGTATGATTGATTTCTAGATGTATTTAAAGGAGTCACCACCTAATTAATTAAGTGAATTAGGACACTTGATTTATTGCAAAAAAATACTGCAATTGATCTCCATTTAATGGTCTGTGAAATTAATGAGATTCTGGATCAGGGTTCTTTATTATCCTAAAGGGAAGGGATTAGGCATCCTTTAAGATCCGCTAACTTGCGGTTATCCGTTCAAACCTATGTTAATTATATATTGGTTTTTTATTCTACCTATTCTAAGCATTTTACATAATTTACAATTAAAATAAAATGCAATACAAAATAATAAAACTAAAATTAAATGCGACATAAGATAAAAATCCAGGACATATTTTAGCACTTTTTAGGCCTTCTGCACAAGATGATCTCCGGGTACCTGCATAAACACTTAGTAAAAATGTTAGTAATAGAATAAACAATTTTAAAAACAATAACAAGAATTAATAAATAAAGCCAAAAATAAATTCGTCTTTTGTACAGGGGAGGCCTTGGAAATCAGACGGAGATTCCTTCATCGGCCAATGTTGCTAAAAATAATAAGATAAATAAAACTTTCAGATCCGCGCCAAAACAGTAATAGTTTTAAACACGGAGGGCTCATATATAAAAAATATAAAGTGGGACAGCCTAAACAAGTGCGTTGCGAAGTGCTACGCCAACCACATGTTGGTTATCCGGTGTAAGTGGAAGAAATCATCATTGCCCAGAAAGCTTCATTTATTTTATTTTCCGTCTTTGCAATTGTGGAGACCTCAAAAATCGACGGATAACTTTTTCATTGGCCAAGTGTAATATCTGTTCTAAATCAGTAAACCAGCAAAATATATGTCAAAATAAGTAGCAACAGGGTCTAACCTAGAGATAAAGATGGGCGAAGATCAGTCCCAAAATGGCCCATACCAGTAGCAACAATGGTTAAAAATTCAGTTGCAAAATGAGCAAGAATCAGTCCGAAAAGAGGCCAAAATCAGAGCATCGTGAGCAACAACACGATTCGGAAATCCCAAAATGTCGCCGGAGCAACCCAAACAGTGTAGAATTAGTCAAGCGAATCAACGAAGCGATAAAAAAATCACGACAAACACGTCGGAGATTTCCGAGCGTCGCTGGAGATTTGTAAAAAAACTCCGGCGATATACAAAAAAAAATGCAAAAAGATATGTCCAACCGCAAACAAACACAGATAACATCAACATACGTCGCCGGAGTTCTGAGACTCCGGCATGATACAAAAACGCAAAATACACAGTTCGACGGGAATAAGGGAGGGTAGAGGTCGCCGACGTTAGGGGGCTGTGATGGTAATGTGTGTGTTCGCCGGAGCTCGGGCTCCGACAATGGGTGGTGACGGGAACAGTAAGGGGAGATGATGAAAATAGTGTGCTGATGGTTCTTGTAGGGAAATGGGAGGGGTAAGTATAGAGAGGAGAGAGGGCAAACGTGGCTGCTGATTTTTGTTGGGGTTCGCCGGAGCTCAAAGCTCGTGAAGCGGCAGCGGCGAGGCGTAGGGAAAAGGGTGAGGAGAGGGGTGTGCGGTGGGAGATGTTAAAGAGAGAGGGTAGACGGCTGGGGGTTTTGTTATGGCGGTGAGGTAGGTTTTAAATGGGGGTAAGGTTTTTATTTATATGAGGTATTTAGGTTTAGGGTTTTGGGTATTGGGTTTTGGGTATTGCGTATTGAGTATTGGAGGGAAAAGATGAAAGGTGTATTGGGCCTCTGTTTGGGCTTCGGTTTTGGTGGATTGGACTGGTCCAGATTGTGCCTTGGACTGGACTGGTTTGATAAAATGCAAAACGGATTAATTATTAAAAAGAAAAATTATTTAAAAAAATGCAAAATTATTAAAATGCAAATGTCGATGCAATAATAATAAAATATAATATTTAGCAAATATTTAATGTCTGATGAAAAGTAAAGACGGGATGTCAGTTAATTATTTAAAGAGATGCAAAATTAGTAAAACAAAATGATCGCGCGACAATAATAACATAATATTTAAAAATGTTTAATACCTAATTAAAGTAAAAACATGATGTCAATTTACAAAAAAATAAAACAACATAGAATGTTAGGTAAAAAATATACAAAAATGTCAAAAATGGTGATAAAATGCGGTGTCCTAAAATGCTTAAAATTGCAAGAAATGACTAAAAGATGGGTCAAAATTGGGTGTCAACAGTTCTACCACTAAACCAGCCATCAATACTTGTTATATATATGCTCTTCATAATCATAAATTCCTTGGATTCAGATCCGAATATTTCGAATATCCAACAAATCGGATATTCGTAATTTTCGGATAATTTCGGATTCGATAGTTCGGATATCCAAAAAATCGGATATCCATAATTTTCGGATAATTTCGGATCGGATCCGAATATTTCGGTTATCCAAAAAATCGGATATTTGTAATTTCGAATAATTTCGTATCCGAATATTTTGGATATCTAAAAATCGGATATTCATTTTTCGGATAATTTCGGATCGGATTCGGATCCGAATATTTCGGATATCGAAAATTTTCGGATAATTTTGGATCGGATTCGGATATCCAAAATTTTTGGATTATTTCGGATCTGAATATTTTGGATATCCAAAAATTCGAATATCCAAAATTTTTGGATAATTTTGGATTCGGATCCGAATATTTCTGATATCCAAAATTTTTAGATAATTTCGGATCGGATTCGGATCCGAAAATTTTGGATATCCAAAAAATTAGATATCCGTAATTTTCGGATAATTTCGGATCGGATTCAAATCCGAATATTTCGGATATCCAAAATCGGTTATCCAAAATTTAAAAAGGTAAAAACTAAGGATATGAATTATTCATCTTTCACATTTAATATGCACCACTAATAATAATGTGACTACTAATTAATTAGCCGCTCTTTAATCATTTTTTTGTGAAGGATCCCGTACGCCTAGAGTTTGTTGTTTGTCGATTTTTTATCATATATGTAATATTCAATTAATATCATAATTTAGATTAATTATTTGCAATAATTAAGGGAACTCACGTTCTCTTCTAATAATACTACTAAGAAGTGTCCCATGACATAATACTAGTACTAGTAAAAATAAGAAAAGTTTAAATACATACATTGTCTATATACCAATTTTTATATTATTAATATAATTTAATAAGTTATAGCAGATTATATATTATTTATTTAAATTATTAATTATGCTGTTTAATAGAATTATTTGTGATAAATGAAGTTTTCTTTATTTTTTGTTTAAAAACATAACCCCAACCGTATAAGTTTATAACTTCAATTCATGTGTATTGCAAAACTTAACTTTAAATTTTTTTAATTAGCCATTAATAAACTTTTTTAAGATTTATACAAAAATTAAATTCTTAGATCAAATGGGGCGACTAGAAAAGTCGCCCTTTTTGGTGAGGACCAAAGGCGGCGACTAGAAAAATCGCCCTTTTTGATCCTAACCAAAGGAGGCGACTAGAAAAGTCGCCCCCTTTGATCTAAGAATTTAATTTTTGTATAAATCTTGAAAAAAGTTTATTCATGGATAATTAAAAAGAAGCATATTTTATTTGAAAAATGAGCTTTAAGAGGTATTTTACTTTTCAAAAATCATTTTTAGCACTTTAATTATTTCATTAACTCAACTTTGTGAATTAATTCAAAATAAATTATAGACAATTAAAAAAAATGTTATCCCTTTTCTAAAAAAAATTAAAATCTTTTATTAATGAAAATCTCACACAAATTAAACTTCATCTAACTAAGAATATTTAAGATAATTTTGAAGCAAAATAATAAATAAAAACTAAAACAAAAAACATAAATTTGTAAAGAAGAAATATTAATAAACCAAAGGGGGCGACTTGAAAGGTCGCCCTTTTTGGTCTTCACCAAAGGGAGCGACTAGAAAAGTCGCCCTTTTTGGTAAGGACCAAAGAGGGCGACTTGAGTTAGGACCTAAAAGGGCGAATTTTTAAGTTGTCTCCTTTGGCTTGGACCAAAAAGGGCGACTTTTTAAGTCGCCCCCTATGGTTTGCACCAAAAAAAAGTCGTCCTCTTTGGTCACGAAATAATAAAAAGGTCAAAACTAATTAACAATTATGAGATTATTAACTAATGAACAAGTTAACAATTAATTAATAATTAACACGTATTCATGTTTGGGAGAAACAACCAATCTCCTAAGAAACTAAACAACTAAACTAATTAAACTAAATAATTAATTAACATCTCAACATAAATTAAAAATTAACAAATAAACAATTAAACAACAAATTAAAAAAAATAAAGGGGTTGCAACAGTGATTACAACCCCTAAATGCATTTTAAAATCTAGTTAATTTTGTTACCATTAAAATATTTTATCAAAATAGGTTTATATATAGTCAATTAACAATTAGTTAAGTTAGGACCAAAGAGGGCGACTTGAAAGTCGCCTCCTTTGGTTAGGACCTAAAAGGGCGACTTTTCAAGTCGCCCCATTTGGTTAGGACCTAAAAGGTAGACTTTTTAAGTCGCCTCCTTTGACTTAGACCAAAAAGGGCGACTTTCAAGTCGCCCCCTTTTGTTAGGACAAAAAAATACGACTTTTTAAGTCGCCCCCTTTGATTTGCACCAAAAATGGCGAATTTTCAAGTTGTCCTCTTTGATCACGAAATAATAAAAAAGTTAAAACTAATTAACAATTATGAGATTATTAATTAATTAACAAGTAAACAATTAATTAACAATTAACACTTATTCATGTTTGGGAGAAACAACTAATCTCCTAAGAAACTAAACAACTAAACTAATTAACAACTAAATAATTAATTAACATCTAAAAATAAATTAAAAATTAACAAACAAACAATTAAACAACAAATTTTAAAAAATATAAAGGGGCAGCAACATTGATTACAACCCCGCTAAATGCATTTTAAAATCTAGTTAATTTTGTTACCATTAAAATATTTTATCTAAATAGGTTTATATATAGTCAATTAACAATTAGTTAAGTTAGGTACAAAGGGGGCGACTTTTTCAAGTCGCCCCCTTTGGTTAGGACCTAAAAGGGCGAATTTTTAAGTCGCCTCCTTTGGCTTGGACCAAAAAGTGCGACTTTCAAGTAGCCCCCTTTGGTTAGGACCAAAAAAGACGACTTTTTAAGTCGTCCCCTTTGGTGAGGACCAAAAAGGGCGACTTTTCAAGTCGCCTCCTTTGGTTATACCAAAAAAGGCGACTTTAAAGTCGCCCTTTTTGGTATAAATCAGTCGCCCTCTTTGAGCCGATTTGTTGTAGTGTCATTCCTTCCGGAGCTTCATTGGACACCACCGGTGTTGACAAAAACTATGGTCTCATTTTGATGTTATAGTCCTTCAATGGATTTACGACACCATCTCTAACGATCACATACCATTTTGGAACCGGACTCGACGACTCAACAAGCAAGCGTTCGCAAAATATTTTTCAAGATAATAAACTTTCTAGGGCGGTATATCTTGAGAACCAATTCACCAACGTCAAATTGAATGATTTCTCAAACGTTTTCACCTATTGTCAAGAGTTGAAAATGCTTGCCGACCAACTATCTAACGTTGGTGCACCAGTGACAAATAAAAGGTTTGTGCTTCAATTAATTGCGGGTTTGAATGAACAATATGATGGTGTTGCGACGTTCATTCAACAAAGTAACCCATTACCACCTTTTTATGAGGCTCGTTCGATGTTGATTCTTGAAGAAACCCGAAAGGCTAAACAAGTAGCGACGGCGGCAAAGAAATAATACGTTGTAAGGTAACAAGAGTTCCCAGCTCAAGCGAAATGATACCGGCTGCAACGCCGACACCACCCTTTTTTCCACTAACACGGCGGAGGAGGTTTTTGGACCTCAAAATTCTGGTCCGGTAACAGACCAAAATCGTAATAATAATAAATCAAAAAGGGGTCAAAACCGCAACAACAATAAAAGGAAAAAATAATGGTGGAAAAGGGAAGGGTCGGAATGCCATCTGATGAGATGATTGTTCTTATCTATATACATTCAGATCTTTTTCTTTTTGAAGAGACAATCATCTAAACAAATTCACATTTTCAGTTATCAAACATACTTCACAAAAAACACTAAAATTATCATAAAGATTCACCAACCTTAACATAAGATTTAAATGAATCCATTTATTCAGGTAAAAAATTATAGAATACCGATCAAGTATAGATATGATCCTTCCAATTTAAAGGATAATGCAAAACATGAATGGTTTCCAATTAATTCAAAGTTAAGAAGTAAATCATATCTCCTTAAAAGATCTCCATAATTCACACTTTTTTCAATTTCTACCCTTAATAACAATTAACAATGACAACTCTTAATTTCACCATGTATTGTTCTGTAAGTTACATCCTTTTTTCTTTGTAATTATTTGTGATGGACTTAACATTTCCCAATTGCAAACTTTTCAAATTAAGGCATCCATCGTAAAGAATCAATCCATACGTTCTTTGTTTTCATAAACACATTCTTAGAGAAAAATAAAAGTATGTTACCTTTCATCACTAAATATATATAAAATTCTATTACCTTTCCATATGCTACTGATCAATATTGTATAATTGTTGGAAATGTTAACCATATCAATCAATAAATTGAACAAAAGGATAGAATCAACTTATCGGATTAACGTTGTGTCGTGATAATTCACTATCTTAAAATTGATTTCAGCCCGATTTCGATGCAAATCGTTAAGGCTAGTCACTTCCCAAGGTTTCACAGCTCTTCCAGAAACGTGCACTCATTGACTAGAAATTTGAAGGTTGCACAAAATTAATTGTCCAGAAATTCACGAAGAAGGAAAGCCAATGAAGAGGGGGAGTTAATGGAGGAGAGAGTTAATAAATAAAAGAAAATTTCTTTTCTATATGTTTTTTCTCATAGTAGACTACTTCCAATTTATAGTCATAAGAAATTGAGAATTACTATGAGGTATGTTAGTTGAGAATTTCTTTTCTATATGTTAGCTGATAATTCTCATTAAGGACAAAGTTGCATACAATAAATTCTAGAGAATGAATGTGATAATTGTACATTGGATTCTCATCTGCAGATTCATTCGAGAGTAATAGCTTTTACTTTGCATTTCATTCATTAATGAATAATGCCTACATTGGTACCTTTGCAGCATGTGTTTATCAACAACTGGATTATGAAAACTTAATTATCTTTGGTCACATAAATACTACTAGTAATTAATTAAAAATCACATAAAAATTATTGGAAATATTTATTAAACGTAAAGTAAAGTTAATCATATTTAAGTACGAATCGAACAATTAGGGGCCCCACACGTCGGAAACGTTGTTTCCACACATGTGTACATACAATGCCAAGAATCATAATTTCCTTAATGGAAGAGATATTGGTACGTATACGAATTGTTTGAGACGTAAGGTAATAGAAGGTTATTGGTCAAATGACGTTGGTTTCACGTTGGTAAATGAAGTAAGAAATGTACAAAGTGTGAATTTCGAAATGAGTCGGGAAAAGGACCGCGACGCCGGAGAAACATCTCGGCGCCGCGGCGCCATCTCCTCGACGCCGCAGACCACGACGCGGTGGCGCCAAAACACTCACGGTTCCGCCACGCCGCGTAACTCGCAGTGCCGCGCGCCGCGATTTCAAATTGTTAGAGAAGAATAAAAACTGATGTTTGAGCTGACTTTGGAGGATTAACTCCTCATTATTTTGCTCTTGAATTCAGCCATTACTTGACTGAATTGTAACTCCATACTAATGGTCATTACATGATCATTCAAGGTCATTATTAGGCTAATGAAAGGTCATCTTATCCAACACTATAAAATGATGCCTTGGGCTTATTTGGAAACACACTTTACACACTTGACAATACATTTCTGAAAGTATTCTTCCTTTCTTGCAATCACAAACACTCAAAGATCTTTCTTCCAAAGCAAACACTTGAGTTTCCTTTGCTCATTTGTTTGATTGTTGTTTTATCTTGAAAGATAAGTTGTCATTACAACCGTTGAAAGGACATACGGGACAATATTATCTTAAGGAGAGATTGACCATCAATTGACTCAGCAAGACAAGTTACATTGTTCACATTGCTTGTTGTTATTGCATTCCCATTTCCTTTTTCCACCCAAATATCCAACAAGCTTAAGATAATATTCGCTATTTCAACAACAACAACATGTCTGCTGAAGATCAATTCAACGTTTTGAACAACGCCAATGCTCAAGGCAATTCCGCTACTTTCAATCCCACCACTCAAGGCAATGACAATGCCTACTCTCCCACTAATCCAGACATTCCAAATGCCTTCCAACCTGTTGCGTTTGGCACAACTAGTGCCCCCACTGCTCCTCAAGGCGTTCACAATGCCTATGCTCATGCTCAAGGTATTTACAATGCCTTTGCTACTGGTCAAGGGAGAACTCCTGCTCCAACTCTTGCTGGTTCCACCATGAACGTCCCGAGAAGTTCATGGGTGCACATTTCAAGCGATGGCAGCAAAAGATGTTGTTTTTCCTGACGGATATGAGACTAAAACGTTTCCTAATTGAAGACCCTCCACAAGTTGGGGAAGACACGTACTCTCAGCCAAATGATTTGGTGGGAGGGGGCCGAGGTAACCATGTTGATGACGACATGATGGTGGTTCACGAAGCATGGAAACACAAAGCTCCTTCTATCACAACCCCTGAAAACAGGGCATTCGAAGCATCAATCTCATTATATGCTCTATGCCATCTTCCTTATACTTTGACTATTAATTCATGTGCACAAACCTCCCTCACAAAGGAAAGCGGGAAAGTCATCTTTGCAAACAAAGGCCATTCCCCTTATACGCGATGTGGTGAAAAACTCAAGTGGTCGTTGACGAAATATCTAATCCTCGTTTTCCCTGTCTGGTGTGGTCTTCCTCTGTCCCTTTCCGCTTCACGCAATAGCACACTCCGAAGTAAGCGGGCGAAAATTCCTTACCATTTGCCATTCGGGGAAATCAAATCGACCATTCCTAGAAAAACCATGAGATCTAGAAGCACTTCTACAACTTTCTCTCTTCCTTAGCGCTTTTTTTTTTACTTCTTTCAAAGGGGGTTCCGGAGAAACTTCTAATTAATCCAATAGCTCAAACTTTGATATAGAAGAGCAAGTATTATTAGCATGACAGAAAAGCCTTCCTCTTCATTAATATCTTTGCTCGCGGCAATTGTGACCTCTCGACCTAGCTGATTGATGTCATAAGCAATCTTTCTGGTCTAAGAGCAGCCTGAAATCGGGCACGGAACGCCTTTCACATTCGTTATTAGTTGCGTAGCAGCGTTGCGTTCACTTACAACAAGAAACAACCACTAGTCTTTGGTGCAACAGTGATTTCATGTGCAGAAACTACATTTTAAACAGTTTGTCCGATCCTCTCTACACGGTATATTGTACCGTTGAAACTGCCAAGCAGTTGTGGGACAGACTACAAAAGAAGTACGACACCCAAGATGCGGGTAGCAAGAAGTTCATCATTGGGAAATTTCTCAAATTTCAAATGGTGGACAACAAAAGTGTGTCATCCCAAGTCCAGGAATTTCAAATGATTCTACATCACCTAGACTTGGAAGGATTGAAGCCCAATGAGCAATTCTTGGTTAGGGCATTAAACGAGAAGTTGCCTTCCTCGTAGAATGAGTTCATGAATTACTTGAAACTCAAAACGAAGGAGATGACTTTAGACGAACTTATTGTCAAACTCCAGATTCAAGAGGACAATAAGAAGGCCATGTCAAAGGGAAAACAACCCGCTGAGGCTAAGACAAATCTGACGGAAGTCAAAGGGAATCCAAGCAAAAAGCGGAAGTTCGGAAGGATGATGGCTACCCCAAACAACTGAAAAGTTTAAGGGAACATGCTACTATTGTGGTAAAGTTGGTCATATGGCCAAAGACTGCCGCAAGAAAAAACATGATAAAGGCAAGGATAAGGTAAACATCGTCGAAGACACGCTCCTAGATGATATGATTGAAGAATTCTCAGCAGTGGTGCTAGAAGCAAATCTTGTTGAGAATCCGACGCAATAGTGGTTGGACACGAGTGCTACCCGTCACATTTGTTCCAATAAAGACGTTTTCTCCACGTATACACCAGTCACAGATAAGAAGTTGTTCATGGGCAACAACTCATCTTCAGAGGTGCTGGGGGTAGGAAAGGTAATCCTTAAGATGATGTCCGGAAAAGAGCTGATTCTCAAAGAAGTGATGCATGTCCCAGAAATTCGACGAAATCTAATTTTCGAAAATTTATTAGTGAATGCTGATTTTAGACTAGTGCTAGATGCTAATAAATTTGTAATCACTAAAAACAAAACATTTGTAGGAAGGGGCTTCGCATGTGAAAGCATTCTTAAGGTTAATGTTACACCTATAATGTCGTCTACTTAGAAAGGGGCTTCGCCTAGGAAGGCCTCTTTAAGGCAAATAATGTACTTGTACTACCTTCTATTATCAATAAAACTGAGCCTTCCTTTTACCTGTTTGTGTTTTCTAATTTATGGCATCATAAATTAGACGTGTTAACTATCAATCTATATTACGATTGGTAAAGTTGGAATCACTGCTGTCTATCGACATAAACCCTCAACATAAGTGTGAGGTGGGCATAAAGGCAAATACTCTCCAAGAAGTCCCCTTAGATCCGTCTAAAGGGAAACCGCTCCTCCATAACTCACACATATCAACATATGTGTTTTAAAGTTCTCTCAAGATAGAGGGGGGAACAAGTACTTTGTGACTTTCTTGGATGATGACACAATGTTGTGCTACCTTTACTTACTTAAAAGTAAAGACGAAGCTTCTAAAATCATCTAAGCACCACAAAACAAAGTTGAGAACCAACAATGCCAATGGGTCTATAGACAAGTAAAAATCTAAGACATTCATACGTATGTTCACAACTATCGCCGCCTTGCGGGATCTTGAAATACATCAAATGAATATTAAGACAGTCTTCCTAAATGATGATTTGGAAGGAGAAATATACATAGACCAATTAGAGGGGTATGTGGTTCCAGAACAAGAGACAAAAGTCTGTCTGCTTGTCAAATCATTGTACAGGCTGAAACAGGCCCAAACAATGGGACGAGAAATTTGATAGTACCCTACTATCGAAAGGGGTCTCTATTAACAAGTGTGACGAGTGTGTTTACATGAAGAGGAAATGACCGATTCATTAGGCATAAGTAATGACCGATTCATTAGGCATAACATTCATCTATGTAAACGACTTGTTGATCACTTGGTGTAGTCCTAGGGTAATCCTAGAGACTAAGAATGTGCTAAAACAATACTTTGACATGAAAGATATGGGAGTCATAGATGTTATCTTAGGGATCAAGATCTCTAAGACAACTAACGAATTGGTCTCATCTCAATCTCACTACATCAAAGGTGTGATGAAGAAATTTAAGATGTTCGACAGTTCACTGGTAACGACACCATTGGATAGAAGTCAAAAGATTGACAAACATCTTGGTGTGATCGTACGCCAGGATCAATACGCATAGGTAATTGGGAGTCTGATGTATATCAAACTACACTCGACCTAATATCGCATATGTAGTCAATAAATTGACAAGACTCATTTGTAAGTTGAATGACTGCATGGTCTCTTAGAAGATATTCCATATTGGGATAAATCTGTGACTTCTGTAATGATCCACTGCAATATTCAGTGGGCTCTAGGAAGGACACGAAGTTCTATTTACAATGACAAGTCTCGTCATATTTGACGGAGACATGAGTCTATTAGGCAGTTGATCACCTCGGGTGTTATTTCTATTGATTACGTAAAATCTAAGGAAAACATCGCAGATCCCTTGACGAAGGGAATGTCCAGAGATCAGATGTAATGCCTGTCTATGGGAATAGGCTTAAAACCCAAACAATAAGAACCGATACAGTTGACACCCAACCTTACAGACTGGAGATCCCAGGAATAAGGTTCAATGGGAAAATTAAATTGTAAAGGTTCAGTGAGCACTTCGCTGGAAGCAAGAGCACTTCGGATTATGATTTCTTCTTAAGAAACATAATCCAAGGCCATTCCCGTGATAGACAAAAAGTGCTACCTGTAGAGGGGTAAAGGATAAGTTTTCAAACCTTTAATGATCCTCAATACATGATGCTAGGTTGGGAAATTTTTAATGGTTCCTAACGCTTGTATAGCTGGGTATTGTAGGATACCTTGTAGGAGACCACCTATTTAAGTACGAGGACAGGCCGTCTCAAATGAACGTACTGTTAGACATATTTTATATACATTTTTGAGTCATTTTTAGTTAGTATTTTAATCGTTTTGTTGTGTTAAGTATAGTATTAGGGTTGTTTTTCTTTCTTTTGAGTCACAGCGGTTCAAAAGGGAAAAATGGTGAAAATGAGCGAAAAATGAGCATAAAAGGAGGAATCTGAGGCAGAAAAGGACAGAAATTGACAACCCGGATGAAAGCCATGCAGTACATTTACACGAACAATAGGCCGCGACACCGAACACCGAGAGGCCACAGAATTATGGCGCATGCCGACGCTAAAATTTCTGGGCCCGGTTAATTTGGCCAAGGGCAAAAGGGTCCATAAGGCACGAAATTTGCAACATACTTAAGTCTTAGGGTTTGCTATAAAAGAGAAGGAGGCTGACCTAAAGGAGGCATCTTGGACATATTCTAAAAACCCTATTCTACACCACACAACACCGTTCAGATAGGAATCAAGGCGGAAGATTGGAGACCTGTTCAGTTATTTTCTTTCCTTTTCTTTGTTTTTAATTCAGTTCATGTATGGATATTAAATTAGGTCTTAGCATATCTATGGCTATGAGCTAATCTTTTTATTAGAGATTTCTTTTTGAATCACTAGAAACTCTTATTCAAGAATTAATACATTAGTTTGATTTCTTCTTCACTTGTTTAAGATTTATTCAATAATTGGTATGAATGCTTGATAGTTAATTTGATCACTAATTATTATAATCTATATGATTTTGAATCAAGAACCGAGAGGAGAGATTTGAATATATTGTAGTTGAATATACATAGGTTAAAATCGCGGACGAAAATACTCTGATACTTGTGTAGCATTATAGGTTACTGTTCTTAATCCTCCTATGTATTAAATCCTATCATAGAAATATTGAATGGTTCTGCACTGGGATTGAACGATTATATATCCTAATCGGAATATTAGACAGTCTAGTTAACCGTTATCTTAACGTAGAAGAATAAGTCATTCTAGTTGCATTAATGATTGAATAGAGTGGATAGTCGAGGATATTGGAAGCCCTGATTCCTTCATAACTGATAAAACCCAAATAAATTAGTTTACTTCTTGCAATTATTCCAATAGTTAGATAAAAACACAATTCAATTATCGTTTGCCAAATAGATAACCTAGAATAGATGTTCGGTAATTAGAAATCAGTCTCGGAGGACGATATTCGGTCTTATCAGACTATATTACTTGTGAACGATACGTACACTTGCGTGAGCAGTTGCAAATCGCCTGACAAGTTTTTGACGCCGTTGTCGGGGACTGACGTACTTTTAATATCGAACTATATGTTCTTATGTCTAATTTGGTTTGTATATATTTGGACATGTTATTTTATTTCTAATTTGGTTGCTCCAAGAACAAGTTTCTAACTTCTGCGAGCATATTTTTATCACATTTTGTTATTTTTCATATTTTGTAGGTAAAGTTAGTAAAAAAAAATAAGGACACATGGACTACTACTACTATCAGGGGAAGTGAAGTCATCAACAACAGCTTAACCCACAGGTTCTACAGGAAGATCCAAATGAGCTGCAGGAAACCATACTCAAGCTCACCAAGTGTCAGACTCAGTTTATGCTGAGACCAGCGTGTTACTCAGAAATTTGGAGAAACAAATAGGGCAGCTGATGGATATGGTGATCAATACACCTCAAGAAAATCTGCCTAGCAACACCATTGTGTGAAGTGGTAAGCAAAGTGAGGAGCCTGAATGTCACGCCCTGACTTTTCCTAAGTCTTTACTTAGGGCGTGATGACACCTGGACAATTATTTTTCACCAGGAGCACCATTTAATTCTCTTTATTTAGAAATTTAAACTTATATTCAAATACGGAGCTATTAATAAAATAACAATAAAGAAATTTGTTTATTACTTTATTAAAAATATAACGTGAGCTCATGCTCGTGCAAATATTGTTTCTACATAGACATACTGACAAATATTATTCTAAGTTGGAAGGGAGACCATTCCACACGGCATTTCGAGACATTGAACCGCATTCAACTCGACGAGTATCAAGCCCAAACAATGGACTCAGATGACAAGAGGTCATGGACGATCGCTAGCCTTGGCGTGAGCCTTTCTCTATCACGCTTTCAAACATGTTAAATAAAGAGTCACTCTACAATCAATGAGTGAGAACCTTACCCTGCAATTCAAAGTAACACCACAATATTCCAAGCGCAATCACATTATAACGTAATAAGCATATTGCAAAACATATCAGGTTACAACATTTTTAAATATGCAACAACTCCTCATAGAAATTCTCGCTTAACTAACACTTCATTTTATCTCGTATTATACGTTAAGACATTCCTGCATTTCCACATGTTTATTACATTTATATATTTGTGAACGCGTATTCACTTTTCATATTTATATATAGGTGAACATGTATTCATCTTTCATATTTGTTGCGTGCAACCCGATCCATTATATTTACGTATTTGTGAACACGTATTCACTTTACGCTTTGTTGCGCGCAACCCGATCCATTATGTTTACGTATTTGTGAACGCGTATTCACTTTACGCTTTGTTGCGCGCAACCCAATCCATTATATTTACGTATTTGTGAACACATATTCACTTTACGCTTTTGTTGCGCGCAACCCGATCCATTATGTTTACGTATTTGTGAACGCGTATTCACTTTACGTTTTGTTGCGCGCAACCCGATCCATTATATATTTATGTGAACACGTATTCACTTTTCATATTTTTCAGAAGATCGAATAAATAATATTCTCTTTCCCAACATTCTGTCATTCATACTTGTAACGATTATAACATTTTAACCATAACTCCAACTAAGGTGTTTCTCAAGCGGAAACTAAGGTAAGACGGGGATCTTTCACTGTACCAAATTTCATTTAAAACTACTTTGGGTAACTAACACAAATTTATCCTCAAAACAGCCACATGAAATTGGTTTCGGCAGAATTTTTATTAAACATAACCCAATCTTAGAATAGTCATAACTCCTAATCTGTAAACCCGTTAAAGCCCCATAAAATCTCAAAACGACGAGAACAAAGAGCTACACGTCTCCATGTGAACCATCCTTTCATATTCTGTACCATTTGGTATAGTTTTACCCATTTTTTTCGCTGCCCTTCCTGGATCTCGATAGATCCGAGGCAGAAACTTTAAACAGCGATAACTCTCAATCCGTAAGTCGGATAGACCCCCATAAGGTCTCAAAATGTCCACAACAGATATATCTAGAACTTTCATTTAGCAACAATTTTCATATTCCCCACAGATTAGTACAGTTTTACGTTTCTGCGTCCTGCCCTTCTGGATTCCGATGAATCCGAGGCAGCAACTTCAAACTACAATAATTCTCAACTCGTAAGTCCGTTTTAATAACTATTTATCTATATCTATCCGTAACAGATATATTTACAACCATGTAAATTGTCATATAATTCTAATAAGTAAAACTCAATAAAAACAGTCTGTAATTATGTCTTTCCGAATTTCGACCAAATCTAAGGCAGGAACTTTGATCTATGATAACTTTCAAACCGTATGTTCATTATACCTCATTTTTGGTTCTATATGATCATATTAGAGAGGTGTACCGCTCTTCCGAATTTCATCAAATTCTAACAATTATAACTCAGTGAGAACAGTTCGTAAAGTTCATGACGCAACTAGTTATCTAAACAATCAAAAGTTCAATATTTCTTTTCAACATCAATTCTTATTCTAACATGTATTGAACTGAAAATAAAAGATGTTACCAAGACTTTCTGAGTGAGAAAACTCACCTTGTAAGTGTGAAGATTATTGTTGTGTGGTTGCTAAAATTATTCTCACTCTCTAGTATTTTGCTTTTTGTTCTTCTTGCCCTCTTGATATTTTTTCCTCTTCTTTTCACTTGTTTTTTTTCTGATTTTCTAACCTTTATGTTATGTACTTTGTTTGTGTGTAAATACAATGTATAAGTGGAGAGTTTTCTATAACATATGGGAAGTGCAATGACAAAAGTTGGAGTGGAAATGAAAAATGGGGGAGGGGGGGAAGCAAAGGGACGTACGTCCACTTTCTGCATGTTTTTTTTTCTTCTTATTTTCATTTTTATCTATCTATTTATCCAACGTTAACACTAACTCTATCCCATGCAATTTATTCTTTGTTTTCTTATATATATATTTTTTTATTAACTCAACCACAACTATATATATTTTTTTTTCCGGATTTTACATTCTCTCCTCCTTAAGCAACATTCGTCCTCGAATGTGAATAAGGTCGTAACATAATCACATAGACACAATAATAACATAATCACATAGACACAATAATAACATAATCACATAGACACAATAATGTTTATTGTTATTGTAATAAATTTGGGGCTTCACATTCTCCCTTCCTTAAGGAGCATTCGTCCTCGAATGAGAATAAAGTTGTAACACATGCATATAGACACACAAATGACACACATATGAAGTACTATATAACACATTTTTTTTATTACCTTAGTCAAATAGGAATGGATATTTGACTTTTATCGCGTCCTCGGCTTCCCAGGTGGCTTCCTCGGTGGAGTGGTTCCTCCATAGGACCTTCACGGAAGCAATATCTTTATTCCTAAGGCGCTTAACCTTCCTATCAAGTATTTCCACCGGAATTTCTTCATATTGAAGCTCCTCATTAAGAATTATCTCCTGGGGAAGGATGACGTGACTTGGATCGTGCAAGTATTTTCGTAACATTGACACATGAAATACCGGATGCACTGCTTCCAGCTCTTGTGGAAGTGCTAATTCGTAAGCCACATTCCCAACTCTTCGCAAGATCTCATATGGCCCAATAAACCTTGGGCTCAATTTCCCTTTCTTACCAAAACGCATCACTCCCTTCATTGGGGACACTTTTAAAAATACTTTTTCCCCCTCTTGGAATTCAAGATCTCTTTTCCGATGATCCGCATAGGACTTATGACGGCTATGAGCTGTTTTGATCCGCTCCCGAATCATATGTACCTTATTATTTATTTCCTGAATGACTTCAGGTCCGAACAGTTGCGTCTCACCCACCTCGAACCATCCAAGTGGAGACCTACATTTTCGTCCATATAATGCTTCAAACGGGGTCATTTGTATGCTAGAGTGAAAACTATTGTTGTAGGCGAACTCAATTAGACATAGATGGTCCAACCAGCTTCCCTTAAAATCTAACACACAAGATCGCAACATGTCCTCAAGTGTTTGAATTGTTCGCTCAGCCTGCCCATCTGTTTGCGGGTGGAAAGCCGTGCTTAACTTAACTTTTGTCCCGAGACCTGCTGGAAACTTTGCCAAAAGTGTGAGGTGAACTGGGAACCTCTATCTGAAATAATTTGTAAAGGAATCCCGTGTAACAGCACAATCTCCTTCAAATAAATGCGCGCATCTTGTGGTGCGCGATACGTAGTCTTGACCGGTAAGAAATGGGCTGACTTTGTAAGCCGATCAACAATCACCCAAATAGAATCATACCCTTCTCGAGTTTTCGGTAGACCAGTTACAAAATCCATATGAATCGCCTCCCATTTCCACATGGGGACTCCAATGTCCTGAAGTAATCCGCCAGGTTTTTGATGTTCAGTTTTCACCTGCTGACATATAAGACACCTCCCGACAAACTCCGCAACGTCTTTCTTCATCCCGTCCCACCAGTAATTTTCGTTGAGGTCCTGATACATTTTTGTTGACCCTGGATGAATGGAATATCTTGTGTTGTGACCCTCATCTAAGATCTTCCTCCTTAGATCCTTTACCTTAGGAACACATAACCTACCCTTATACCGGGCGGTTCCGTCATTATCTCCCAATGTAAATCGTGAAGGTTTTTCCTGTTGGATCCTCTCCAAATCCAACAAACTCGTATCCTCAAACCGGCTTTCTTTTATTTCGAAGCTAAGGCGTGCATGCGAGGTATCATGTACCACCACCCTACCTTCACCGATCTCGATTAAGCTAACCCCGAGGTTTCCCAATCTTTGTACCTCACGAACAATATCCTCTTTGTATTGCCAAATGGGCTGCTGCCCATTGATCTCCCATCGAGCGTCACCACCACGTTAGCTTTCCTGGATGGTAAAGAATACTAAGGTCATAATCCTTAAGCAACTCTAACCATCTTCTTTGTCTGAGATTCAAATCCTTCTGCGTGGTTATGTAATCGCAAACTCTACGACCAGTAAATATGTCCACATGTACACCATACAAATAATGTCTCCATATTCGTAAGGCAAACACCACCGCACTAATTCTAAGTCATGAGTTGGGTAATTCTTCTCATGTATCTTCAATCGTCTAGATGCATACGCAATAACCTTTCCAAAGCGCATCAAGACACATCCTAACCCAACTCTGAGGCATCGCAATAGATCGTGAACCCTTCTTGTCCCGATGGTAAGATTAGGATAGTGCGAGTCAACAATTCTTTTAGTTTCAAAACTTGCTTCACATGCTTCGACCATCGGTACTTAACCGCTTTTGAGTCAACGGGTCAAAGGAGCGTGAAGACTAGAAAAATCTTACGAATCTTCTATAATACCCACAAACCAAGAAACTTCTAACCTCTATCTGAGTCGGTTTTGGCGATTCTTCACTGCTTCTATCTTCTGGGGCTCTACCATAATTCCATCCCAAGACACAACATGGCCCAAAAATGATACCTTTTACAACCAAAAATCACACTTTGAAAATTTAGCATGTAGTTTCTCTGCTTCAAGACTTGAAGCACTACCTCGACGCTTCTTCATGTTCTTCAACACCCCATCAGAAATTAGGATATCATCTATGAACACGATTGTCACACTCAAAATCGGGTCTGGATCGTGCCTTACCGCACCCTAGCGATACATACATCGAGAAAATCAGCGAACATAAAACATGAGTCATTATACAAGAGATATAATAAATAAACAGCCAACCAAAACGGTTGCCTTCCGTATATACATAAAACACGAGCAGCTTTAATCCTTTTACAACCCCGCCACAACAAAGATTACTGCACTCTAAGATATATTAATGACTATGACGGACAGTGGCTCGCCATACCCCGAATGTACAAGAACTTACAACTCGTGGAACACCTACCAAAAGATAAGCCTCCGAGAAACGGAGCTTCAAATGCTACCGAATCGTGATCCCATGGCGAGGATCCACGGCCGATGTACCTCTACTGCGGCATGAACGCAGCCCCGGGCGAGGTCGATAACAGTACCAAGTATGTGAAATCGCATAAAGTCAGAAATGAAATCATACTAGTCTATATAAAGCGGAGACATGTATGATAACCAAACTACGATCACAACATAACACATCATCACTCCAATATAACTATGGGTCTCACGCCACAACATCAATCGTGGTCGCATCACGGCCGCATGCCGGAATCTTGACGGGTGTAGACATGTCCATGTGACCTCAACAACAAGACAAAGCAATCCAGATGGAAGCATACCCGCGCCTACGCATCGTGGTCGCGATGTCCAAAGGGAAACAATAAGACAACTTTCCAAATGGACGATACCCGCGCGCTACGATCGTGTCGGATGTCGAGGGAAACAATAGACGGCATTCCAAATGGACGATACCCGCATGCGCTACGATCGCGGTCAAGATGTCCAAAAGGAAATCACAAGGCGATAATCAAAATGGAAACATACCCGCGCGCCACGCATCGTGTCAAGATATCCAAAGCGATTAACCACAAGACCTTAACCAAATGGAAGCATACCCGCGCGCTACGATCGTGGTCGATATGTCCAAAGTGATTAACAACAATAATACTATCAGCGTGAACGCACTGCGGAATTTCTCCGCCATCGCCGACGCCCAAGTAAGTTCTCAACAAGTCAACCGAATTCTCCATCGAGACGCCAGAACACGTAAATACAACGCTTTGCACAACAAAGGTTATCACAATAAGCATAGCCAAGCTTCACAACAACAAGCATAGGCAAGTTTCACAACAACACAAAGTACTTTCATTTTATACCAAAGTCCGGTTTTAACCCCAAAGTACTACATACGTAAGTTCTTTTAAAAGAGATCCATTTCTTTTATAAAAGTCACCCGATACCGTAGTATTAGAATGACCAACCCACCTTCCCTTTCAAAACCAAGTAACAACATTCTTTCCTAAGTTCGGCTTGCCTAGTTTCAATTACTCAAGCTTCTCATTTTCAAATGGTTTCATAGTTCCCAAACTTAATCACTTGATTCCTTTTTAGAACAATTAAGTAACATATGTCATATACGTGAGTAGTTTATTCTTGTTTATAACGATCTTATTACAAAGAAATCATGATCTAGAAAATGTAATATCATTTTGTCTCATCTTAGCTTCTATGCAGATGGAGGTTTCACTGGTTTTAATACAACACATCATTATTCAATACATTTTCCTTTATTAACGCCGCAGCGGTCCGTCCGATACACATTCGACTCAAATCGCAGAAACATTATCCCTTTAAAACCAAGTACTCATTACTCACGAATGAGGTTTCACACAAACATCCACATTAAAACAAATAAGTTAAGTCTCTTATCTTATAAGATCAAGTCTCTTAACTTCTAACGTCAGTAAACCATTTTCACTTACATAAGGTCGTTATAACTAACTTCCCATAAAGCTATTATAACACCATATGTTTTAACCCAACCAAATCACTTAGCACATGTACGTCTACCGTACTACATAGTTCACAACAATCATGCTAGACAAGATAGGAAGAGGTTCACATACCTCGCGACGATTTATCGACAATAAGCAAAATGCTCCAAGTACTACAACCTTGCTAGCCCTTTCCACTTCTCGAGTAGAATACGCTACTCTTAGTACTTTCACCTATAAAGGTCACAAACGTCTATTAACCCCAAAACATAAGTTTCTATCTTTCTATAGAAAATTCGGCAAAGACTCTCCCCGCAACAACAGAAATCTCCTCCTCTATCGAGGCCTACTACCAAGCCAACCAGGGGGGTTTTACACGTCTAACCGGACGTGTACAATTCTACACAAGCCTACTGCAATACAGTCCTATGTAAATACAGTTTAGTTCAGTTCTTAATTCTTCAGGCTTAAGTCAAAAGACATTGCCGAATACTAAGTATAGTTCCATATATAGTATACTTCAACTATATCTCCTAACAAACATGTAATTTCCAATTACAATAGAGGGACAAGATAATTACCTCGATAAGCCCAAAATTATCCGAGTTTAATGTCGCTTCCCGAGCAAGGTTTAGCTCCACTCGTGCGCCCAAACCACTCCAAACAACCCTTAGAAGTTCTAACCAACTTACTCAATTACTTCAACCAACTATGAAGATTTCCTTAGGGTTTGGTTTGAGACTAAAAGGACAAAAGGTAGTATTTCCGACTCTACGAAAGAGGTATCTTTGGAATACTACAAGGTACAAGGCTAAGGTATTTTGGGCATTATAACAATACTAGGGAGTATTTCTATACCACAACAAGGGTATTATACGAAAACAACTAGGCAGTGGGTACCCTACGGCTAGCACCACAAAGTGGGGACCTTCTCTACCAAAGGCCACAAGGAGGAGGAGGGAGAGGCTTAGGACGAGAGCTACTAGAGGAGGAGGGATTTCAAGACTTAGACAAAGTGAGGAGTGAATGAATAAGTCTTCACAAGGGAGGGTATTTATAGCAAACCCAAAGGCCAACCAATGGCCAAGATCTAGCCAAGTGCAAGTGTAAGGCCAAGATCAAGCCAAGTGCACCCTAGACCCTACTCCTTAAAACCTCACAAATATCTACACAAATATCAAGCCCAACTTGCCCCTTGTTTCGGCCGCCCCACTTGTCTCATCATGAGGTGACACACGCCACCCTCCCGTTGGTCCGAATGTTTCGCCTCTCGGAAAAATCCGCAAAAACAAAACGACATAGCCGAATTTTCCTTCGCAAGTTAAGCAAAACGCTTCCGAAAAACGACTTAACCGTGTTGTGCCCAAATGTAAAATCGCCGGGTGCCACACGGGGTGACACGTGTCGCCCCGATTCGCCTGTATTTCGTCTTCGAAAATATCCAATTTACTGAAATCTCAAAAACAAAGCGGGCCTACAAAATCAGAATTTCTCCTGGGCCCCACGTGACCATTTCCAAAATAAAATTCCATAATTCTCTAATATTCCAGAAGTCCGAATACCAAATCGGGAATCCAATTCCCATTAACGAACCTTTTCCTTCACAAAACCGGAAACTTTTCCGTGGAAAATCACCTCTTTCTTCCTTTCCAATCTTTCACAGATTCTCGCACGCACGCCCTCGCATACATACTGGAAATACGGGTATAACATTCTCCTCTCTTAGAAACATTCGTCCCGAATGTTCCTTCACAAGACGGATATCAAGAAGCTCTTCTAACAAATTGCCAACGCCTTACTGTCACGAAATAACACACGTTATCTTCCTTCCTTACTCGCCGTGCCCTTCTCGAACACTTGAACTCTTCTAGCATACGCACCACACTTCCGCCATCGCTCAGCTTCCCAAAACCTTGGAGTCACCACCTCCAAACTTGGTCATCTTACTAACCTCAAACTTCCTTAAGGCCATTCCCGCCTTTACGAACCGCTCGGTCGAACGCGTCCACGAACTCATACGATGATCATACAAACTTGGGCCTAGCATCCTCGTGACCCTACCACCGCGGGACCACCCAGAACTGACCCCACCTTATCCGCCACGGGTTGACCCGTATCACGCCCTCAACCCGACCCACAACTGCAAACTCTTGTTCCCGATCCGAACAATCTTACTAATTCACATCATGAAAGCTACCACTTCCATCTCACACTACCCACGGACTTATCACACAAATAAATCCCACGATACTACTACTCGATAAAAGTCAAACATAAAACGAATCTTTAATCTCAAGACGACCTTACCCCTAAGGTCTCGGGCCGTGACATAGTCTAAGGTTCATACTTACCATGCCCCCATACGTAACCTCCCAACTAAACATGTTTTCAAACTCACAATATCACAATGCTATCCGTACATAGCACACAATAATGAGATCATCATAACAAGCATACCAAAACTCTAGAGGTTAAGGATATACCGGCTACCGCCCACTCTAATCATAGGCCTCACTGCAGTGGCGATAGTCAAGGTGATAAACCACCACAGATCACAAGGCCGAGTCGTAACATCCGCGCTTCCCTTGGCCTGACGCCTCGAAAATGGCCCGCTGGCCGCATGCAAAACAAACTCCCAATCTAGCACGACACTCTCCAAAATGGAGTCTACCACAATGGTCACAACGAGGTAGGGTGGCTTCACCGTTAACACCCCGCTCCGCCAAAATCAACCTCGAGCCCCGACCGCCTCAAGACGCGGAGGACCACTGCATCGGTGGGGTATATAACTAGCTCGCTGGCCGAGGCGGTCCGCCTCGAAAGCCACCAAAGGACCCCGCCGCCCCGGCCCTTCTCGCGATCCAGTCATTCCGTCGACTTCTCCGTGCCTCACATCCTAGTGCATGAGCTCGCATGCGGCAATGTCCATGCCCACCAAGAGAAACACCCGCACAAGACTCAGCCATATAATCATCAAGCCCGGTGACGTAGTGATGCACCCTATCCTCCATATCGGCAACTAGCGCAGTGACATATAGAGCCAAAGAATCGAACTCGACATTGTACTCCCGACGGGCGCCTCTGCCTCAAGAATAAAAATCACCCGTGCCCTCTCATCTCATGGAGGCAAGAAGTGCGTGGAAAGCCCCAAAACTCATCCCATACACGGAGGTGCATGCTCTCCCGAGAAAGCTCCCATGAATCAAACCAATCGATCATGTATCACGCAGCCGATGCGAACCAAAGGTCACGCACTCGGTCTCTGAAGCCTTGATCACCCGTGATGATCCGTCAGAATCGCCGGATGAACTCCCCGCGATCATCCTCGTGCCTCGACCAGAAACTCGCGGCTACACTCGAAAGTCCCGTAGCCTCAAACTATCTCGCCGGGGGTGAACCATCGGTGCTCGAACCGAATCGCCAGATCCACTGTTCTCATATTCGCCACAACTCGCCAACAATCGGGCCATCTCCTTGTAACCCATCTCTCCGCCCTGCATCGGGACCGAGGCTCGTATCAGAGTCTCATCAGCCACGGCCGCGCTCTAAACTCGCTGGTGCCGGGCAGATCGCGAAACCCGCCGTCAAGCACAACCTCGTGCATCGTCGGGCTCGCGCTCGCACTCTCTCAGATCTCACTAGCAAAGACTCGGCCGCCTTGCCCTTCGGGCTCGTTGTCTTGCGCGGAGGCATAATCGTAAAAACGAGATACGTCGAGGGTACAACTTACAACACACTCTAAGGCACGATCTCGGAATGAGAAGAATGGAAACTAATCCTAAATGTCCTATAGCCTCGATTATAGATGTGGTGCACAACACACCGATAATCAAGACTCTACTAGACACGGTTCAGACACTTTCCGAGGATTAATCGCTCGATACCACTATGTCACACCCCAAAATCGCCCGTGATCGTGCCTTACCCCGCACTTAGCGATACATACATCGTGAGAAAATCAGCGAACATAAAACATGAGTCATTATACAAGAGATATAATAAATAAACAAAGCAACCAAAACGGTTGCCTCAGATATACATAAAACTCGAACAGCTTTAATCCTTTTACAACCCCGCCACAACAAGATTACATGCACTCTAAGATATACACGACTATGACGGACAGGCTCCGCCATACCCTCGAATGTACAAGAACTTACAACTCAGTGAACACCTACTAAAAGATAAGCCTCCGAGAAACGAGCTTCAAATGCGCTGAATCGTGATCCTATGAGCGAGGATCCACGATCGATGTACTTCTACCGCTGCAGATGAACGCAGCTTCGGCGAGGTCGCATAACAGTACCAAGTATGTGAAACTGCATAAAGTCAGAATGAAATCATACTAGTCTATATAAAGCGGAGACATGTATGATAACCAAACTACGCTCACAACATAACATACCATCACTCCAATATAACTATGGGTCTCACGCCCACAACATCAATCGTGGTCGATCACGGCCGCATGCCCCTAATATCAGATCGGTGTAGACATGTCCATGTGACTCAAGAATAAGACAAAGAATCCAGATGGAAGATACCCGTGCGCTACGATCGTGGTCAAGATGTCCAAAGGGAAACAATAAGACAACTTTCCAAATGGACGATACCCGCGCGCTACGATCGTGGTCGGATGTCCAGAGGGAAACAATAGACGGCATTCCAAATGGACGATACCCGTGCGCTACGATCGTGTCAAGATGTCCAAAAGGAAATCACAAGGCGATAATCAAAATGGAAACATACCCGTGCGCTACGATCGCGGTGTCGATATCCAAAGCGATTAACCACAAGACCTTAACCAAAATGGAAGCATACCCGCGCGCCACGATCGTGTCAAGATGTCCAAAGTGATTAACAACAATAATACTATCAGCGAACGCACTGCGGAATTTCTCCGCCATCACGCAAGACGCTCCAAGTAAGTTCTCAACAAGTCAACCGACTCCATCGAGACGCCAGAATACGTAAATACAACGCTTTGCACAACAAAGGTTATCACAAAGCATAGCCAAGCTTCACAACAACAAGCATAGGCAAGTTTCACAACAACACAAAGTACTTTCATTTTATACCAAAGTCCGGGGTTTTAACCCCAAAGTACTACATACGTAAGTTCTTTTAAAAGAGATCCATTTCTTTTATAAAAGTCACCCGATACCCGTAGTATTAGAATGACCAACCCACCTTCCCTTTCAAAACCAAGTAACAACATTCTTTCCTAAGTTCCGCTTTGCCTAGTTTCAATTACTCAAGCTTCTCATTTTCAAATGGTTTCATAGTTCCCAAACTTAATCACTGATTCCTTTTAGAACAATTAAGTAACATATGTCATATACGTGAGTAGTTTATTCTTGTTTATAACGATCTTATTACAAAGCAAATGATCTAGAAAATGTAATATCATTTTGTCTCATCTTAGCTTCTATGCAGATGGAGGTTTCTACCGGTTTTAATACAACACATCATTATTCAATACATTTTCCTTTATTAACGCCGCAGTGTCCTGTCGATACACATTCGACTCAAATCAAGAAACATTATCCCTTTAAAACCAAGTACTCATTACTCACGAATGAGGTTTCACACAAACATCCACATTAAAACAAATAAGTTAAGTCTCTTATCTTATAAGATCAAGTCTCTTAACTTCTAACGTCAGTAAACCATTTTCACTTACATAAGGTCGTTATAACTAACTTCCCATAAAGCTATTATAACACCATATGTTTTAACCCAACCAAATCACTTAGCACATGTACGCTCACCGCACTACATAGTTCACAACAATCATGCTAGACAAGATAGGAAGAGCTTCACATACCTCGCGACGAATTATCGACAATAAGCAAAATGCTCCAAGTACTACAAACTTGCTAGCCCTTTCCAATCCTCGAGTAATACGCTACTCTTAGTACTTTCACCTATAAAGGTCACAAACGCCTATTAACCCCAAAACATAAGTTTCTATCTTTCTATAGAAAATTCAAGAAGACTCTCCCCGCAACAACAGAAATCTCCTCCTCTATCGAGGCCGCTACCAAGCCAACTGTGGGGTTTTACACGCCTAACCTGACGTGTACAATTCTACACAAGCCTCATCGCAATACAATTCTATGTAAATACGCTTTAGTTCGCTTCTTAATTCTTCAGCTTAAGTCAAAAGACATTGCCGAATACTAAGTATAGTTCCATATATAGTATACTTCAACTATATCTCCTAACAAACATGTAATTTCCAATTACAATAGAGGACAAGATAATTACCTCGATAAGCCCAAAATTATCCGAGTTTAATGTCGCTTCCCGAGCAAGGTTTAGCTCCCAATTGCGCGCTCCAAACCACTCCAAACAACCCTTAGAAGTTCTAACCAACTTCTACTCAATTACTTCAACCAACTATGAAGATTTCCTTAGGGTTTGGGTTTGAGACTAAAAGGACAAAAGGTAGTATTTCCTCTTCACGAAAGAGGTATCTTTGGAATACTACAAGGTACAAGGCTAAGGTATTTTGGGCATTATAACAATACTAGGAGTATTTCTATACCACAACAAGGGGTATTATACGAAACAACTAGCAGTGGGTACCCCACTACTAGCACCACAGCTGGGATCTTCTCGCCAAAGGCCACAAGGAGGAGGAGGAGAGGCTTAGGACGAGAGCTACTAGAGGAGGAGGGATTTCAAGACTTAGACAAAGTGAGGAGTGAATGAATAAGTCTTCACAAGGAGTGGTATTTATAGCAAACCCAAAGGCCAACCAACGGCCAAGATCTAGCCAAGTGCAAGGCAAGTGTAAGGCCAAGATCAAGCCAAGTGCACCCTAGACCCTACTCCTTAAAACCCTCACAAATATCTACACAAATATCAAGCCCAACTTGCCCTTGTTTCCAAGTCACGCCCACTTGTCTCCATTGCGGTGACACGCCACCCTCCCGTTGGTCCGAATCGTTTCGCCTCTCGGAAAAATCCGCAAAAAACAAAACGACATAGCCGAATTTTCCTTCGCAGTTAAGCAAAACGCTTCGGCCAAAAACGACTTAACCGTGTCAGGCCCAAATGTAAAATCGGCAAGGGTGCCACACGGGGGTGACACGTGTCGCCCCGATTCGCCTGAATATTTCGCCTTCCAAAATATCCAATTTACCGGAAATCTCAAAACAAAGCGTTCTACAAAACCAGAATTTCTCCCGTGGGCCCCACGTGACCATTTCCAAAATAAAATTCCATAATTCTCTAATATTCCAGAAGTCCGAATACCAAACTGGGAATCCACCCCATTAACGAACCTTTTTCCTTCACAAAACCTAAACTTTTCCGTGGAAAAATCACCTCTTTCTTCCTTTCCAATCTTTCTGCCGTATTCTCGTACGTACGTCCTCGCATACATACTCTGGAAATACGGGGTATAACAACGATCACGAACAAATCTAGGAATGGTTTGAAGATTCTGTTCATTAAATTCATAAAAGTCGTTGGGGCATTGGTTAACCCAAAAGACATGACCAAGAACTCATAATGGCCGACGTTCTAAAGGTCGCTTGATATATCATCCAGATTTATTTTCACCGATGATATCCCGAACGGAGATCAATCTTGGAAAAATAGCTAGCTCCTCGGGCGTGGTCAAAAAGATCATCGATTCTTGTAATGGGTATCGCTTCGATCGTGACCTTATTGAGTCGCCGATAATCGATGCACATTCTGAGCGATCCGCCTTTCTTTTTCACAAACAGATCGTGCACCAAGGGGAAACACTAGGCCTTATAAAGCCTTTATCCGTAAGATCCTTCAATTGTTCTTTAACTCCTCAATTCAAATTGGGCCATTCGATATGAGGAATAGAACGGGTCTTATACCCTAATTAACTCTATAGCAACTCCACTTCTCTATCCTATAAGGCCCGAAGATCTTCTAGAAAAACCTCCGGAAAATTTCGAACAATAGGGACATCATTCACCGCTGGGGATTCTTTTTGGGTATCCACTATATTAGCCAGATATGCATACTCCACTCTGTGACTTCTCAATAACTTGTGAGCCCCAAGGTAGGAAATAAACTGACCTGAGGATATATCAACCCTACCCCTTATAACAACTTCTGGTTCTCCGGGAAAAGTTAATCTCACTATCTTTCGCCGACAATCTAACATGGCATAACATGCCGACAACCAATTCATACCCAAAATGATGTAGAAGTCCACCATATCAAGTAGTACTAGGTTCACCATTGTTCCCCTGTCATTCACTTCTAATGGAAAATTGTTTACCACCCGAGAGGCCCAAATTGAGGCCCTTACTGGTGTCATAACCTCAAAAGGTTCACTTAAATAGGAAGGTTCTACGTGTAAATTCTTAGCAAAGCCCATTGACACATATGAAAATGTAGAGCCGGGGTCGTATAATACAAATGCAGGAATACCGAGACTAGCAAAATACCGTGACCACCGTGATTAGATGCTTCGCTCATTCCTCTGTGTCAAAACATAGAGCCGATTAGAATTTTTGTTTTGTTGACCTCCCGACTCTGGTTGGTTTCGATTTCCTCAGAGCAATGTGGTTGCTTCTGACCTCCCCTGAATAGATTGAGTTTGGGTCCTCTTCTTGCAATCCCTGACATAGTGGCCTGACTCTCCACAGTTATAACATGTCTTCGTTAAGAGCCGACATTCTCCAGTGTGTTTCCTTTGACAAATCTTACAAATCGGTTTGTCACCTCCTGTGTTAGTGTCACGACCCGAATTCGGGCCCGTGACTGGTGCCTTACCCCGGGCACCCTAGCGATACAACATTAGAGAAAACCAGCGGAAATAAAAACTTTAAACATGAAATGAGAGACATGATAAATAAACAGGCCAACCAAAACAGTTGCCTTCAGTATATATACATAAAAACCCGAGCTTATCCTTTTACAAACCCCGCCACAACAAGATTACTGCACTTAAGATATATTAACAACTATGACGGACAGGGCTCCCGCCATACCCCGAATGTACAAGAACCTACAACTCAGTGGAAACACATACCAAAAGATAAGCCTCCGAGAAACGGAGCTTCCTAAAACGCCGAATCGAGATCCTAAGAGCGAGGATCCACGACCGACGACTTACCGCGCAGATTTAACGCAGCCCCGGCGAGGTCAAGATAACAGTACCAAGTATGTGAAATCAGAATACCGCAGCTTAAATCATAACACTATATAAAGCATGGGACATGTATGATAACCAAAATACAAGACGCAACATAAAAGTTAGCCAAGTCGTGACTCACGCCTCAAAGTCACCACTCAAATATAACTACGGGTCTCACGCCCACCACATCCATCATGTTCGTGATCATGGCCACATGCCCCGGAATCGCATCGGTAGACATGTCCATGATGCAACAATAATAAGCGCCGCACGGCCACATGCCCCGGAATCGCCTCGTAGACATGCCCATGTAACCTCAATCAACAATATATCGGTGGTCAACTCCGCCGCACGGCCACATGCCCCGGAATCGCCTGCAGACACGCCCATGTTGCGAATAACCATATACCGTAATCAACCCGCCGCATGGCCGCATGCCCCTAATATCAGACGGCAGACACGCCCATGTGACATCAACAACAAGACAAGAATCAAAATGGAAACATACCCGTGGAATTCTCCATCACCGCCAAAGACGCCCAAGTAAGTTCTCAACAAGTCAACCGCCTCTATCGAGACGCCAGAATACGTAAATACCACACTTGCACAACAAAGGCTATCATCACAAGCATAGGCAAGTTTCACAACAACAAGCATAGGCAAGTTTCACAACAACAAGCATAGGCAAGTTTCACAACAACAAGCATAGGCAAGTTTCACACAACTCAAAGTACTTTCATTTTATGCCAAGGTCCGGGTTTTTAACCCCAAAGTACTACATACGTTAAGTTCTTTTAAAAGAGATCCATTACTTTTATAAAAGTCACCCGATACCCGTAGTATTAGAATGACCAACCCACATTCCTTTTCAAAATCAAGTAACAACATTCTTTTCCTAAGTTCCAGTTTGCCTAATTTCAATTACTCAAGCTTCTCCTTTTCAAATGGTTTCATAGTTCCCAAACTTAATCACTTGATTCCTTTTTAGAACAATTGAGTAATATATGTCTCACGTGAGAGTAGGTTATTCTTGTTTACAACATTCTTATTACAAAGAAATGATCTAGAAAATGTAATATCATTTTGTCTCATCTTAGTTTCTATGCAGATGGAGGTTTCTATTGGTTTTAATACGATACATCATTATTCAATACATTTTCCTTTATTAACGCTGCAGTGGTCCGTCGATACACATTCTGATTTCCGAAATCAGTAAAACATTATCCCTTTAAATAAAACCAAGTACTCATTACTCACGAATGAGGTTTCACACAAACATTCACATTAAACAAATAAGTTAAGTCTCTTATCTTATAAGATCAAGTCTCTTAACTCCTAACATCAGTAAACCATTTTCTTTACCACTCTTAAGACATTATACCTAACTCCCCATAAAGCTAGTATAACTCTTTTTTTTTTAAAAACCTTTAAAACCAAGTGTTACTCTCCCTTCAAAACGATCTATAAATCTTTTGAAATACATCAAGTTCTTTATTATAACTTAGCCAGTTATAATTCACATCAGTTTAAAACCACAAAGTATTTTCTTACCTACATAAAGCTGTTATAACCGACTCCCATAAAGCCGTTATAACACTTTATGTTTTAAGAACAATCAAACACGCTTAACACACGTACGCCTCACCGTACTACATAGTTCACACATATCATGCTAGAAGAGATAGGAAGAGGTTCACATACCTCGCGACGATTTATCGACAATAAGCAAAATGCTCCAAGTACTACAACCTTGCTAGCCCTTTCCACTCCTCGAGTAGAATACGCTACTCTTAGTACTTTCACCTATAAAGGTCACAAACGTCTATTAACCCCAAAACACAAGTTTCTATCTTCTACGTAAAATTCAAAGACTTCCCGCAACAACAGAAATCTCCTCCTCTAACGAGGCCGCTACCAAGCCAACCAGTGGGTTTACACGCCTAACCTGACGTGTACAATTCTACTCAAGAATACTACACAAGTCTCCGCAATACACACCCCTATGTAAATACAGTCTGGTTCTTTATTCTTCAGCTTAAGTCAAAAGACATTGCGAATACTAAGTATAGTTCCATATATAGTATACTTCAACTATATATTCTAACAAACATGTAATTTCCAATTACAATAGAGGACAAGATAATTACCTCGATAAGCCCAAAATTATCCAAGTTATAATGTCGATCCCGAGCAAGGTTTAGCTCCTACTCCGGCGCTCCAATCCGCTCCAAACAACCCTTAGAAGTTCTAACTAACTTACTCAAATACTTCAACCAACTATGAAGATTTCTTAGGTTTCTTTGAGACTAAAAGGACAAAAGGTAGTATTTCCTGACTCACGATAGAGGTATCTTTGGAATACTACAAGGTACAAGGCTAAGGTATTTTGGGCATTATAACAAGACTAGGAGAAGTATTTCAATACCACGAGGAGGGTATTATACGAAAACAACTAGGCAGTGGGTACCCTACTGCTAGCACCACAGCTGGAAGTGGAACCCTCGGCCAAAGGCCACACGGTGGGGGAGGGGAAGGCTCTCGCAAGAGCTCACAAAGGTGGGAGAGAGGGTTTCAAGACTTGGAAGTTTTGGAATGGATGAAGTCTTCACACTTGTGGGTATTTATAGCAAAACCAAAGGCCAACCAAGGGCCAAGATCCTTCCAAGTGTATAGCAAGTGTAAGGGCAAGATTAAGCCAAGTGCACCCTAAACCCTACTCCTTAAAACCCTCACAAATATCTACACAAATATCTACCACAACTTGCCCCTCCACCGCCAAGTCACGCCCACTTGCTTCCATCAGAGGTGACACATGCCACCCTCCCGTTGGTCCAAAAGGTTTCGCCTCTCGGAAAAATCCGCAAAAATACAAAACGACATAGCCGGAATTTTCCTTCGCAAGTTATGTAAAACGCTTTTAAAAACGACTCTAACCAAAGGTGCAGACAAATGTCATTCGGCCAAGCCATTAGGCGGGTGACACGTGTCACCCTCCTATTGGCCCTCAAAAACGCCTTCCAAAAATATCCACAATGGCCAAAATCTCAAAACAAAGTGGGCTCTACAAAATCAGAATTTCTCCTGGGCCCCACGTGACCATTTCCAAAAATAAAATTCCATAATTTTAATATAATTTAAGAAGCCCAAATTCCAAATCTGGGAACCCAATTCCCATCAACGAACATTTTTCCTTACAAAAACAGGAAACTTTTTCCGTGGAAGAATCACCTCTTTCTTCCTTTCCAATTTATGTCGTGCTCTCGTACGTACGTCCTCGCATACATACCCTGAGAATACTGGGTATAACATTCTCCCCTCCTTAGAAACATTCGTCCCGAATGTTCCTTCTCAAGACGGATATCGATGAAGTTCCTCTAACAAGTTTTCAACGCCATACCGCCAGCAAATAACACACGTTATCTTCCTTCCTTACTCGTCGTGCCCTTCTCGAACACTTGAACTCTCCCAAGACGTACCAAACTTCACCATTACTCCGCTCCCAAAAATCTCGAGTCACTACCTCCAAACTTGGTCATCTTACTAACCTCAAACTTCCTTAAGGCCATTCCCGCCTTTACGAACCGCTCGGTCGAACGCGCCCACGAACTCATACGATGATCATACAAACTTGGGCCTAGCATCCTCGTGACTTACCACCGGCGGGACCACCTAACCGACCCCACCTTAATCCGGCACGGGTTGACCCATCACGCCCTCAACCCGACCCACAATCGCGTAAGCCTCGCTCCCGACACGGAACAATCTCGCTAAATCACATCATTAACATCAACACATACAAGTATCTACTGGTTAAGGATATACTCAAACTAGGCGGTTCAAGGACCGCTAAAATCGAACTTCCACCGCGACCTCTACCGTGGGGCCCGCAATCGCCTAGTAGTCGTGCTATCCTACCGCTACGGTTCGGACAGCCTCGCCATATGGCCCCGCTGGCCGCAAGAATAACAAGCTCCTTGGTACTACGACACTTCAAATACGGCTACTACATCGACCACACCGAGGTAGGGTGACCAGATCCGCCAACACTTACTTCTCGAAACTCAACCTCGGAGCCCCGACCGCCTCAAGACGGTGAGGACCACTCAGATCGGCGGGGTACAAAACTAGTTCGCTGGCCGAGGCGGTCCGCCTCAAAGTCGCCAAAAGACCACGATGTCCGCCTCTTCGCTGATCTGTGTCATTCCGCCGACCTCTCCGCACTCTCACATCCTTGTGCATGAGCTCAGATGCGGGCAATGTCCATGCCCCAAGAGCTACACCGAACAAGCCTCTCAAGTAATCATCTAGCCCTGACATATCGGTGCACTCTATCCTCCATGGTTGCCACTAAAGCGGGACATACCGAGCCAACGAGTCAAACTCCACGTTGTACTCGAATCGCCTCTGTCTCAAAGATCATAAACTGTTTACCCGCGCCTCTCATCCGCGAGGCAAGAAGTGAGCGAGGAATGCCTGAGAACTCGCCCCATATCGGAAGCGCATGCTCTCCCCGGGAAAGCTCCCATGAATCAAACCAATCGACTGCGGTATCACGCAGCCGATGCGAACCAAAGGTCACAGACTCGGTCTCTGAAGCCTTGATCACCCGCATGATCCGTTGTAACTGCCGGATGAACTCCTGCGGATCATCCTCAGGCCTCGACCCGTAAAACTCGCGCTACAACTCGAAAGTCCCGTAGCCTCAAACTATTCGCTTCGCGCACCACAAAGCCGCTGAACCGAATCGCCGTGATCCACTGCTCATATCTCGCCACAACTCGCCAATAATCGCCATCTCTTGCGACCCATCTCCCGCTTCCGCATCGTGGGATCGAGGCTCAGTATCAGAGTCTCATCGCCACGGCCGCGCTTAAACTCGCTGGCCGGGCGGCCGCGAAACTCGCCGTCAAGCATCGCTCAGTATCGACCGCTCGCGCTCGCATTTCTCAGATTCACTAGCAGCACTCGCCGCTTTGCCCTTCGGCTCGCTGCTCGCGGAGGCATAATCGTAAAAACGAGATACGTCGGAGGGTCCAACTTACAACATGACTCTAAGGCACGATCTCGTAATGAGAAGAATGGAAACTAATCCTAAATGTCTCAGACCTCCGATTATAGATGTGGTGCATAACACATCGATAATCAAGACTTACTAGACACGGTTCAGACACTTTCCGAGGATTAATCGCTTCGATACCACTTTTGTCACGACCAATTGCCCGTGATCGTGCCTTACCCCGCACTAGCGATACAACATTAGAGAAAACCAATGGAAATAAAAACTTTAAACATGAAATGAGAGACATGATAAATAAACAGCCAACCAAAATAAAGCTTGCCTTCAGATATATACATAAAAACCCAACAGCTTATCCTTTTTACAAACCCCGCCACAACAAGATTACTGCACTTCTAAGATATACAACAACTATGACGGACAGTGGCCTCGCCATACCCCCGAATGTACAAGAACCTACAACTCAGTGGAAACATACCAAAAGATAAGCCTCCGAGAAACGAGCTTCCCAAAACGTCGAACCGAGATCCTAAGAGCGAGGATCCACGATCGATGTACTTCTACTGCGGATTGAACGCAGCCCCGGGCGAGGTCGATAACAGTACCAAGTATGTGAAATCAGAATATCGCAGCTTAAATCATAATACTATATAAAGCATGAGACATGTATGATAACCAAAATACAAGACGCAACATAAAAGTGCTAGCCAAGTCGTGACTCACGCCTCAAAGTCACCACTCAAATATAACTATGGGTCTCACGCCCACCACATCCATCATGTTCGCATCATGGCCACATGCCCCGAATCGTGCATCGGGTGTAGACATGTCCATGATGCAACAATAACAAGGCCGCATGGCCACATGCCCCGGAATCGCCGGCAGATATGCCCATGTAACCTCAATCAACAATATATGGGTGGTCAACCCGCCGCATGGCCACATGCCCCGGAATATCGCTTCTGTAGACACGCCCATGTTGCAATAATAACCATATACCGTAATCAACGGCCGCACGGCCGCATGCCCCTAATATCAGACGGTGTAGATACGCCCATGTGACATCAACAACAAGACAAGAATCAAAATGGAAACATACCCGTGGAATTCTCCATCACCGCCAAAGACGTCCAAGTAAGTTCTCAACAAGTCGACCGACCCTCTATCGAGAGACGCGGTAACACAGAAATACCACACTTGCACAACAAAGGCTATCATCACAAGCATAGGCAAGTTTCACAGCAACAAGCATAGGCAAGTTTCACAACAACAAGCATAGGCAAGTTTCACAACAACAAGCATAGGCAAGTTTCACACAACTCAAAGTACTTTCATTTTATGCCAAGGTCCGGGTTTTTAACCCCAAAGTACTACATACGTTAAGTTCTTTTAAAAGAGATCCATTACTTTTATAAAAGTCACCCGATACCCGTAGTATTAGAATGACCAACCCACCTTCCTTTTCAAAATCAAGTAACAACATTCTTTTCCTAAGTTCGGTTGCCTAGTTTCAATTACTGCTTCTCCTTTCAAATGGTTTCATAGTTCCCAAACTTAATCACTTGATTCCTTTTAGAACAATTGAGTAATATATGTCTCACGCGAGAGTAGGTTATTCTTGTTTACAACATTCTTATTACACGTTATGATCTAGAAAATGTAATATCATTTTGTCTCATCTTAGTTTCTATGCAGATGGAGGTTTCTACCGTTTTAATACGATACATCATTATTCAATACATTTTCCTTTATTAACGCCGCAATTGGTCCGTCGATACACATTCTCGATTTCAAATCAAGAAACATTATCCCTTTAAATAAAACCAAGTACTCATTACTCACGAATGAGGTTTCACACAAACATTCACATTAAACAAATAAGTTAAGTCTCTTATCTTATAAGATCAAGTCTCTTAACTCCTAACATCAGTAAACCATTTTCTTTACCACTCTTAAGACATTATACCTAACTCCCCATAAAGCTAGTATAACTCTTTTTTTTTTAAAAACCTTTAAAACCAAGTGTTACTCTCCCTTCAAAACGATCTATAAATCTTTTGAAATACATCAAGTTCTTTATTATAACTTAGCCAGTTATAATTCACGTCAGTTTAAAACCACAAAGTATTTTCTTACCTACATAAAACTGTTATAACCGACTCCCATAAAGCCGTTATAACACTTTATGTTTTAAGAACAATCAAACACAGTTAACACATGTACGCTCACCGCATCATAGTTCACACATATCATGCTAGAAGAGATAGGAAGAGGTTCACATACCTCGCGACGATTTATCGACAATAAGCAAAATGCTCCAAGTACTACAACCTTTGTTATACCCCGTATTTCCAGAGTATGTACGTATGGACGTACGTACGAAATTTGAGCCTTAAGTTAGGCATTGGATTCGAAATTTGGGCACAAGTGCCGATTAGAGTCGCTTTCGACTAAACGCTTCCACACTTACGCTGAGAAATTCCGGCTATGTCATTTAGTATTTTTATGGCGGATTTTTCCGAGCGACGGAACATTTTTGGATCAACGGAGGGTGACACTTGTCACCTCATTGACGCAAAGAGGAGGCTTGGCCTTGGCCGATTGGTCCTCCTTTGTGCCTTGCTTTGTGGCTTGTTTTGTGGAGTGTTTTGTGGAGTGTTTTGTGGGTGCACTTGGCTTGATCTTGGCCTTACACTTGCCTTGCACATGGCTTGATCTTGCCATTGGTTGGCCTTTGGTTTTGCTATAAATACCCCCTCTCTTGAAGACTTCTTCATCCACTCTTCACTTGCCTAAGTCTTGAGAACCCCTCCTCCCTCTTGTTGACTCTCGCCCAAGAGCCCCTCTCCCTTGTGAAGGCCTTTGGCCGAAACCTTCCCTTTGTGAGCCTAAAGCCGAGAACACCCCTCCCTTAGTGGTGTTGTTCTCGTGTGGTACCCTTTTTGTGGTATTGAAATACTCCTCCAAGTATTGTTATAATGCCCAAAATACCTTAGCCTTATACCTTGTAGTATTCCAAAGTTACCTCTATACGAGTCCGGAATACTACCTTTTGTCCTTTTAGTCTCAAACCGAAACCCTAAGGAAACCTTCACCTGGTTGAAGTTTTGGAGTAAGTTAGTTAGAACTTCTAAGGGTTGTTGGAGCGGATTGAGCACTTGAGTAGAGCTAAACCTTGCTCAGAGCGACTTTAAACTCGGATAATTTTGGTCTTATCGAGGTAAATATCTTGTCCCCTATTGTAATTGGAAATTACATAAGTGTTGAAATATAGTTGTATACTATATATAGAATCAACGTAGTTGTTGGCAATGTCTTTTGACTTAAGCTCAAGAATAAAGAATCAATCGAATCAGAATTACATAGGACTGTATTACAGTAGACTTGTGTAGTATTACGGTATAGTAGAATTGTACGCGTCCAGTTAGACGTGTTAACCCCCCCCCCCCCCGGTTGGCTTGGTAGCCGACTCGATAAGAGAGAGTTTTACGCTGTTGCGGGGGGGGGAGGTGCTGCCGAATTTTCTGTAGAATGTTCTACGTTAAGATCTAGATTTTTAATAAGCGCCTTGTGGCCTTATAGGTTGAAGTGCTACGTGTGACGTAATCTTCTGGACTAAGGAGTAGCCGACGGTTTGAGGTACTGAGCGCTTTGCTATTAGTCGATAATCGCCGCGAGGTATGTGAACCTCTTCCTATCTCTTCTAGCATGATATGTGTGAACTATGTAGTACGGTAGACGCATACGTGTTAATCGTGTTTGAGTGTCTTAAAACATAAAGTGTTATAACGCTTTATGGGAAGTTGTTATAACGCTTTATGTAGGTAAGAAAATACTTTGTGGTTTTAAAAGGTAATCATGTGAATTGTAAATCGCTTGTTATAATAAAGAACTTGATGTATTTCAAAAGATTTATAATCGTTTGAAGGAAGAGTAACACTTGGTTTTAAAGGTTTTAAAAAGAGTTATACTAGCTTTATGGGAGTTAGGTATAATGTCTTAAGAGAGGTAAAGAAAATGGTTTACTAATGTTAGAAGTTAAGAGACTTGATCTTATAAGATAAGAGACTTAACTTATTTGTTTTAATGTGAATGTTTGTGTGAAACCTCATTCGTGAGTAATGAGTACTTGGTTTTATTTAAAGGATAATGTTTTACTGATTTCGAAATCGTAACGTGTATCGGCTGCATCATCGCAGCGTTAATAAAGGAAAATGTATCAATAATGATGAATTGTATTAAAACCAAGAGAAACCTCCATCCGCATAGAAACTAAGATGAGACAAAATGATATTACATTTTCTAGATCATGGTCAGTAATAAGAATGTTGTAAACAAGAATAACCTACTCTCACGTGAGACATATATTACTCAATTGTTCTAAAAAGAAATCAAGTGATTAAGTTTATGAACTATGAAACCATTTGAAAATGAGAAGCTTGAGTAATTGAAACTAGGCAAACCGAACTTAGGAAAAGAATGTTGTTACTTGATTTTGAAAAGGAATGTGGTTGGTCATTCTAATACTACGTATCGGGTGACTTTGATAAGTAATGGATCTCTTTAAAGAATTTAACGACGTAGTACTTTAGGTTAAAACCCGACTTTGGCATAAAACGGTACTTTGAGTGATGTGAAACACGCCTATGCTTGTTGTGGTGAAACATTCCTACGCTTGTTGTCGCGGAAACTTGCCTATGCTTGTGATGATAGCCTTTGTTGTGCAAGTGTGGTGTTTCGTGTTACCGCTTCTCGACAGAGGGCCGTTGATCGTTGAGGTTTCTACCGCTCGCCCGGTATCCGTGGTTTGGCCTCGATTTGCCCCGCCTCGTGATCGATTCGCTCGTATCCGTAGTCACCGTGACTTGCCCTGCTCAAAGATAGTGACGGTTTCGTGATACGCCTTGGTCCCCGTGGTCACCAGACTTGCCCCGGCCACCACGTGACCGCCTTGTATCCGTGAGTCGCCTCGACTTGCCCCGTGACGCCTTCGTGGTCAGGTTGCATTGTATTATCGCACGGCCGGATCCGTAGTCAGACTTGTCTCCAGACGGTTTTTATGACACAGTGGGACTCGTGTTCATGTATACTCCTTGGTATTGTTATATCATAAATCGGCAGCTGAGGAAGAAATTCCACGCACGAGTGATGATTCGAGGGCGAGTCCCCGACTTGAGGTAATCGTTATATGTTATGCATCGTAGTTGGTCATCATACATGTCTCCCGCTTATATAGACTATTATGATTTCATTTACGATTTACGCTTCACATACTTGGTACCGCCAGATCGACTCTTTCGGGCCGCGTTCACGCCGCAGTAAAAGGTACATCGATCGCCGATCCCCGCTTATAGGATCACATTCATGTTGGAAGCTCCGCTTCCGAGGCTTATCTTTTGCATGTGTTCTCGAGTTATAGGTTCTGTACATTCTGTGGTATGGCGGCCCCGCCCCGCCATAGTTGTTGTAAATCTTAAGGTCCGTAGAACTGCAAGTGTGGTTGTAAAAGGATTAAACTGTCGTTTTATGATATACCAAGGCAAATCGCTTGTTGGCCTGCTTATTTATCATGTCTCTCATTTCATGTTTAAAGTTTTTATTTCCGCTGGTTTTCTCGATATTGTATCGCTAGGGTGCCCGGTAAGGCACTACCACGCCCGATTTTCGGGCGTGACAAAGTGGTATCGTGAGCGCTTAATCTCTGAAAGTGTCTATGCATCGTGTTCAGTAGTCTTGATTATCGCGTGTTGTGCACCACATCTATAATCGTGAGGCTATAGGACATTTAGGATTGGTTTCATTCTTCTCATTCCGAGATCGTGCCTGTAGAGTGTGGATAAGATCGACCCTCCGACGTGTTTCTGCTTTTACCGCCATGCCTCGCGAAGGCAACCCGCCCGTGGCGGCAAGGCAAGAGAGGGATCTCGCGAGCAGAGCAAATGCAGAGACCACAAGACTCGAGCCTCCACCCCCGCACCGGAGCAGAGGAGATGAGTTACAAGGAGCTGGCCCGCGACGGCCGTGGTCAGGCTGACTTGAGGATAGCCGGACGCAGCAGCCCATGCGGCACCGCGGTTCACCCTAGATCGATAGTTCGAGGCTACGGATTTTCCGAGTTGTAGGCCGCGAGTTTTATGGGTCGAGGCCCGAGGATGATCCGCAGGAGTTCATCCGACGCTACAATGATCACGAGAGTGATCAAGGCATCGGAGATCGAGTCGGTGGTCTAGGTTCACATCAATCGCGTGATACCGCAATGATCGTTTGATTCTGAGCCGCCCAGTGGAGAGCATGCACTTCCAGCCGTATGGAACGAAGTTCTCGAGGCCTTTCTTGCACATTTCTTGCCTCCTGCATGAGGAGGGCTCGCCGGCCGATGATTTTTGGTGTTACGGCAGAACCGCGCACGGTTCGGGAGTACAATGTGAGTTTGACTCATCGCCCAGACGCCCCGCGTTAGTAGCTAGTATGGAGGATCGAGTGCACCGATATGTTACAGTGGCTCGATGATTGCCTTGCAGAGTTGTTCGTGTAGCTCTTCACCGCACGGACATTGCTCGCACGCAGCGATACACTGATGTGAGCGAGGATAAATCGACGGAATGACCAAGGTCGCAGAAGAGGGCCGTAATGCCAGGTCCTTTGGTGACTTTCGAGGCGGACCGCCTCGCCGCAGACTAGTTATGTACTCCGCCAAGATGCAGTGGTCCTCCACAGTTTTCGACCTTCGGATATTCGTGAGCGTGCCTGGGGCTCCTGTGTTTCAGATTTTCGCGAGCAGGAGTGCTCGCGGACGAGGTTGCCCTTGTCTCAGTGTGGCTGTGGAAAGCTCCATAAGGGAGAGTGTCGACTAACTCTGAGATTGTTATTTTGCGCCAACAGGCCATCCGGCAAGAGACCGCCCACTGGGGTAGCACCGGTAGGATAGCAAGGACTACTAGTGAGCAGCCATGGTTCTTCACCTTCCGTAACCAGCAGATGTTCGTGACACCTAAGGCCCCTGTAGAGGTCGCGGTGGAGTTCCAGCTTTAGCGGTCCTTTGAACCGCCTATTTTCGTATATCCTTAACCTCTAGAGACTTATATCAGATTGATGTTGATGATGTGTTTAGTGTTATGCTCGGATAGCTTTGTGCAAAAATGTGATTTAGGAGTACGGTTGATGAAAAGGGTAAGCCTGGGGGCATGGAAAGTGTGAACTTTAGGACATTTTATGTCGAGACCTTACAGTAAGCGTCGTCTTGAGTAAAAGATTTATTTTTTTATGTTTGACCTTTATCGTAACGCGAGTGTACGTGGTTATAATCAGGTGATAAGTCCATGAGTAATGTGGGATGGAAGTGGTAGCTTACGGCTTGAATAGTAAGATTGTTCCGTGTCGGCGAGCAAGAGTTGGCGCGTGGGGTCGGGTTGAGGACCATTTGCGGTCAACCAGAACCCGCTTGGGGGCCGGGTCGTTCGGTGGTCCTCCAGTGGTAGGGTCACGAGGGTGCTAGGCCCAAGTTTAGATGACCATCGATGAGTTCGTGGACGCGCTCGATCGAATCAGTTCGTGAAGGCCGGAATGGCCTTAGGGAAATCGAGGTTAGTGAGATGACCAAGTTCGAGGTAGTGACTCGCGGTTGGAAACGAGCGTTGCCGATGTGTGGGCGCGGATACTAGAACGAGTTCGAGTGTTCGTGACGAGTACTACGAAAGCGGAGAAGTGAACGTGTGTTTTGTGGGGGTGTGGCATGATTATTTTCGCACGTATAGCAGTGAAGACTATATCGACGCCGCTTGTTTTGAGACTGTAAGGAACATTCGACGAATGTTTCTAAGGGGAAGAATGTTATACCGTATTTCCGCAGTATGTACGTATGGACGACGCACGTAAATTTGAGCCTTAAGTTAGGCATCGATTCGAAATTTGGGCACAAGTGCCGATTAGAGTCGTCGACTAAACGCTTCCACCTTACGTTGGAGAAATTCGCTATGTCATTTAGTATTTTGCGGATTTTTCCGAGCGACGGAACATTTTTGGATCAACGAGGTGACACTTGTCACCTCATTGACGGCAAAGAGGAGGCTTGGCCTTGGCCGATTGGTCCTCCTTTGTGCCTTGCTTTGTGGCTTGTTTTGTGGAGTGTTTTGTGGAGTGTTTTGGGTGCACTTGGCTTGATCTTGCCTTACACTTGCCTTGCACATGGCTTGATCTTGGCCATTGGTTGGCCTTTGGTTTTGCTATAAATACCCCTCTCTTTGAAGACTTCTTCATCCACTCTTCACTTGCCTAAGTCTTGAGAACCCTCCTCCTCTTGTTGACTCTCGCCCAAGAGCCCTCTCCTTGTGAAGGCCTTTGGCCGAAACCTTCCTCATGAGCCTAAAGCCGAGAACACCCCCTCCCTTGGTGGTGTTGTTCTCGTGGTACCCCTTTGTGGTATTGAAATACTCCTCCAAGTATTGTTATAATGCCCAAAATACCTTAGCCTTATACCTTGTAGTATTCCAAAGTTACCTCTATACGTAGAGTCCTAAATACTACCTTTTGTCCTTTAGTCTCAAACCAAACCCTAAGGAAACCTTCACCGTTGGTTGAAGTTTTGGAGTAGAAGTTGGTTAGAACTTCTAAGGGTTGTTGAGCGGATTGGAGCACTCTGAGTAGAGCTAAACCTTGCTCAGAGCGACTTTAAACTCGGATAATTTTGGGCTTATCGAGGTAAATATCTTGTCCCCTATTGTAATTGGAAATTACATAAGTGTTGAAATATAGTGTTGTATACTATATATGAATCGAACGTAGTTGTTGGCAATGTCTTTTGACTTAAGCTCAAGAATAAAGAATCGAATCGAATCAGTAATTACATAGATCAGACATAGAGACTTGTGTAGTATTATCAGATAGTAGAATTGTACGCGTCCGTTAGGCGTGTTAACCCCTGGTTGGCTTGGTAGCCACCTCGATAAGAGGAGTTTTACGCCGCCATGTGGGGAGGTCGCCAATTTTCTCGTAATGTTCTACGTTAAGATCTAGATTTTTAATAAGCGCCAGTGGCCTTATAGGTTGAAGTGCTACGTGTGACGTAATCTTACGACTAAGGAGTAGCCGACGGTTTGAGGTACTGAGCGCTTTGCTATTAGTCGATAATCGTCGCGGTATGTGAACCTCTTCCTATCTCTTCTAGCATGATATGTGTGAACTATGTAGTACGGTAGACGCATACGTGTTAATCGTGGTTCGAGTGTCTTAAAACATAAAGTGTTATAACGGCTTTATGGGAAGTTGTTATAACGGCTTTATGTAGGTAAGAAAATACTTTGTGGTTTTAAAAGGTAAATCATGTGAATTGTAAATCGCTTGTTATAATAAAGAACTTGATGTATTTCAAAAGATTTATAATCGTTTTGAGGAAGAGTAACACTTGGTTTTAAAGGTTTTAAAAAGAGTTATACTAGCTTTATGGGAGTTAGGTATAATGTCTTAAGAGAGGTAAAGAAAATGGTTTACTAATGTTAGAAGTTAAGAGACTTGATCTTATAAGATAAGAGACTTAACTTATTTGTTTTAATGTGAATGTTTGTGTGAAACCTCATTCGTGAGTAATGAGTACTTGGTTTTATTTAAAGGATAATGTTTTACCGATTTCTAAATCGAATGTGTATCGGCTGCACCACCGCAGCGTTAATAAAGGAAAATGTATTGAATAATGATGAATTGTATTAAAACCAGAAACCTCCATCCGCATAGAAACTAAGATGAGACAAAATGATATTACATTTTCTAGATCATGGTCAGTAATAAGAATGTTGTAAACAAGAATAACCTACTCTCACGTGAGACATATATTACTCAATTGTTCTAAAAAGAAATCAAGTGATTAAGTTTATGAACTATGAAACCATTTGAAAATGAGAAGCTTCGAGTAATCAAACTAGCAAACCGGAACTTAGGAAAAGAATGTTGTTACTTGATTTTGAAAAGGAATGTGGGTTGGTCATTCTAATACTACGTATCGGGTGACTTTGATAAGTAATGGATCTCTTTTAAAGAATTTAACGACGTAGTACTTTAGGTTAAAACCGGACTTTGGCATAAAATGAAGGTACTTTGAGTGATGTGAAACATGCCATGCTTGTTGTGGTGAAACATTCCTATGCTTGTTGTTGTGAAACTTGCCTATGCTTGTGATGATAGCCTTTGTTGTGCAAGTGTGGTGTTTACGTGTTACCGCTCTCTCGATAGAGGGCCGTTGATCGTTGAGGTTTCTTACTGCTCGCCTGTGTATCCGTGGTGGCTCGCATTTGCCGCCTGCCTCGCGATCGATTCGGCTCGTATCCGTAGTCACCGACTTGCCCCGCTCAAGATAGTGACGGTTTCGTGATACGACCTTGGTCCTCGTGGTCACCAGATTGCCCCGGCCGCCTACGTGACCGCCTTGTATCCTGTAGTCGGCTCGACTTGCCCCGTGACGCCTTCGTGGTTGTGGTTGCATTGTATTATCGCACGGTCGGATCCGGTAGTTGTACTTGTCCTGTACGGTTTTTATGACAGGTGGGACCTGGTGTTCATGTATACTCCTTGGTATTGTTATATCATAAACTGCCGGCAGTGAGGAAGAAATTCCACGGGCACGAGTGATGATTTGAGGCGTGAGTCCCCGACTTGAGGTAATCGTTATATGTTATGATCGTAGTTGGTCATCATACATGTCTCCCGCTTATATAGACTATTATGATTTCATTTACTGATTTACGCTTTCACATACTGGTACTGTTGATCGACCTCTTCGGGCCGCTCACGCCGCAGTAAAAGGTACATCGATCGCCGATCCCCGCCATAGGATCACATTCGGCGTGTTGGGAAGCTCCGCTTTCTCCGAGGCTTATCTTTTGTATGTGTTCTCGAGTTATAGGTTCTTGTACATTCGTGGTATGGCGGCCCCGTCCCGTCATAGTTGTTGTAAATCTTAAGGTCTGTAGAATCGCTGCGGTGGTTGTAAAAGGATTAAACTGTTCGGTTTTATGTATATACCGGGCAACTGCTTTGGTTGGCCTGCTTATTTATCATGTCTCTCATTTCATGTTTAAAGTTTTTATTTCCGCTGGTTTTCTCTGATATTGTATCGCTAGGGTGCCCGGGGTAAGGCACCAGTCACGGGCCCGATTTTCGGGGTGTGACAACCTTGCTAGCCCATTTCACTCCTCGAGTAGAATACGCTACTCTTAGTACTTTCACCTATAAAGGTCACAAACGTCTATTAACCCCAAAACACAAGTTTCTATCTTCTACGTAATTCAGCACACATGGCAGCGTAACAGAAATCTCCTCCTCTAACGAGGCCGCTACCAAGCCAACCAGTGGGGTTTACACGCCTAACCGGACGTGTACAATTCTACTCAGTAATACTACACAAGTCTACTGCAATACAGTCCTATGTAAATACAGTTCAGTTCTTTATTCTTCAGGCTTAAGTCAAAAGACATTGCCGAATACTAAGTATAGTTCCATATATAGTATACTTCAACTATATATTCTAACAAACATGTAATTTCCAATTAAAATAGAGGGACAAGATAATTACCTCGATAAGCCCAAAATTATCCAAGTTATAATGTCGATCCTGAGCAAGGTTTAGCTCCTACTCCGTGCGCTCCAATCCGCTCCAAACAACCCTTAGAAGTTCTAACTAACTTACTCAAATACTTCAACCAACTATGAAGATTTCCTTAGGGTTTCGGTTTGAGACTAAAAAGGACAAAAGGTAGTATTTCCGGACTCTACGTATAGAGGTATCTTTGGAATACTACAAGGTACAAGGCTAAGGTATTTTGGGCATTATAACAATAGTCAGAGAAGTATTTCAATACCATGAGGGTATTATACGAAAACAACTAGGCAAGGGGGGGGGGGTACCCCACGGCTAGCACCACAAAGGGGGGAACCCCTCGCCAAAGGCCACACGGTGGGGAGGGAAGGCTCTGCCAAGAGCTCACAAAGGAGGAGGAGAGGGTTTCAAGACTTGGAAGTTTTGGAATGGATGAAGTCTTCACACTTGTGGGTATTTATAGCAAAACCAAAGGCCAACCAGGCCAAGATCCTTCCAAGTGTATAGCAAGTGTAAGGGCAAGATTAAGCCAAGTGCACCCTAAACCCTACTCCTTAAAACCTCACAAATATCTACACAAATATCTACCACAACTTGCCTCTCCAATCGCCAAGTCACGCCCCACTTGCTCTCCATTGGTGGTGACACATGTCACCCGCCGGTTGGTCCAAATGTTTTCTTCTCTCGTAAAATTCCGCAAAAATACAAAACGACATCCCCGGATTTTTCCCTTCGCAAGTTATGTAAAACGTTTCGTCGAAAAACGACTCTAACCGGGTGTTGTGCACAAATGTCATTCGGCCAAGCCACCTAGGCGGGGGTGACACGTGTCACCCTCCTATTGGCCCTCAAAAAACGTCTTCCGAAAAATATCCACAATGGCCAAAATCTCGAAAACAAAGTGGGCCCCACAAAACCGTAAATTTCTCCCGTGGGCCCCACGTGACCATTTCCAAAAATAAAATTCCATAATTCTAATATAATCTAAGAAGCCCAAATTCCAAATCTGGGAACCCAATTCCCTTCAACGAACATTTTTCCTTACAAAAACCGGAAACTTTTTCCGTGGAAGAATCACCTCTTTCTTCCTTTCCAATTTTTTTTGTCGTGCTCTCGTACGTACGTCCTCGCATACATACCCTGAGAATACGGGGTATAACAGTTAGGGTTGGTGGCCCTGTCCTTGTTACCTTGGTAATTAGACCAACTGTGCCTCTTAGGCTTGAAATAAGACTGGCCCACAGGTTGGTTCGGTCCTGAAAATCCCTTACTAAACTCCTGCTTCTGATTTTGACTCTGGTTAAATGATCCTCACGTCCGAAATCTCTTCTGCGAATATTCTCTTTTTGATTTAGCGAAACCTTCCACCCTCAAAGCCATATCGACAATCTGAAGATAAGTTCGATTGTTGGCTAACGCCACCACCTTCTCTGCTATGTTCGGGTTTAAACCCTCTACAAATCGCTTGACTCTATCCATTTCTGTAGGGACGACATGTGTGTTGTATGCCGATAACATCACGAATCGGTGTCATATTCTTGTACACCGCGTCACCTTGCTTCAATTGTTCAAACTCCGTCCGAGCGCGTCCGCGTATTAGGCATAAATTTCAATGAATGCGCTCAACCCTCCCAAGTCATTGGTGGTGACATCGGGGGACGATTTTTTCTAAAATTCCTCCACCATACCCCTGTATCATCCACTAGTCGTGTGCCTACCAAGTTAACGCCTGCCTCCACGCATCCCAATGTGAACATTAAGTCTTCAACTTCATCGAGGAATACCATCTGCCGGCCTTGGGGTCCTTCCCTGAGTATAGTGGTTCTCTTCTCCTCATAAAATTTGCCCATAGCCTATCGTGCATCGCTTGAGATTCTACACTCGGTCCGTGGTGCCGCACCTGGTCCCGGGCCGTCTGCCTCGGTTCGGGCTATGACAGAGACACTAGCGCGGAACCATGTGGAATCGCACTGTCATTAACTCTATGAGTCTATCTAGTTTTTGTCCCACCGTTTCTTGGGCCATTTGACTCTCGTTCTCTCCAACATTTTCTCCGACATTTTCTCCGCTCCCTTCAGACACCACTACGTCAACTGGAGGTACATGAGCTTCGTGATGAACCTCCTCTTGAGCCCCCGGGATTTGTGAATTCACCATTTTCTGTGAAGACAAACACACTCATATTTTAGAAGACGAAATGTCTACTCTAGCTCTTAAAATTTTCTTATAGTTCATAAGCATGCGACACCACAAGAAAACGCAGATTAACTAAACAATAATGACAACTCATAACTTGCATTAAAAATGTTTTATTCCTCATATTTGAAAATATTTCATGACATTACAATACATCAGAGCATGTTGTTATACCCCGTAGTTCTGACCCTACGTATGAGAGCGTACGAAAGCATGTAAGGCTTAAAATTTTCAAAGGATAGGTTGACGGATTATTCCGAACGGGTTTTAGTCAACTTTGAGGCGGGTTATGACCCGGTACATTGAGAGTTCCTAAGTGTTTCAAAGGCCTAGGGCGTAGTTCGTTGAGTATAGATTCCAACGCAACCAACCGTTCGTCGATAGGACGTCGGAGTAGAAAGTTATGAGAGTTACTAGTTCAGTGCGCAGACGGATAGAAATATATTTCGGACAAAGCGCGGCTGGCGCGGCCGGAAATGCGAGGTCGCTGGTCGCAGCCGCGCGCCAGATGCAGCGTGGCCGCGCGAAGTTCCGAGAGTCTGCAGAGGTTTCAGCGCCGCGCGCGGCTGGCCGCGCGCCAAGACGGATTCTGGCGGAAAAATCAGATTTTTATTTTTAAAGACCGTGGGAGGTGACAAGTGTCCCCATCTGATTTTGCATGCATTATATTGACCAAGTCTTGAAGACTTGGTCATATTTCATCTCTCTCTTAGAAAAAAGCTCCTCCTTCTCTCTTAAAAGTTCAAGCTCCTCCTTCTCTCTAAAATCCCAAGAGATATTCTAGCGTTAGGAAAAATCTGAAAAAAAAAATAAACGCAAGAAGGAAGCTTGTGGCTAGCTTGTGAAGGTTGTTGTGGTGGTGTTCTTGAAAAGGAAGCTAGCAAGTTGTTGGAAAATTTGGCTAAAGCTCTAAGGTAATGATTCTTCCTTTAGAATTAGTTTTTAGTGTTGCATGTTAAGAAGAAAGAACTTGTGGTAGTAAATAATGCTCTTAGAGTCAATGCATGCAAGAAATGTGATTTGGATATGAAAGAATTGGTTAAGAAGATATTATGAGCATGTTGTAGCCTAAAAACTACCTTAGAATTGTTAAGTGAATTGGTGTACCTTATGGGGCAGAATTTTACACACCCAAGTTTAGGTGTGTAATCCCCTTTGAAATGTTGGATTGTTGAGCCTTAAATGTGGCGTTTGGATGATAAATTCGGCCTTGAGAAAGGTGGCAAAGTATGTAGAAACAAAGGAAATGCTGCCCAATTTTCCATAGAATTTAGTGACTTTGAACTTGGATTATTCTACATTGAAATTAGAGGTTAATAAACGTATCATGATTATTATAGGTTGAAATATTACTTGCGGTAGTTGAGCTTAGCAAGTGGATTGACCAAAGAGGTATGTGGAGCTTCCCTATCTCTTGAGCATGAATAGATGAAACTATGTAGTACGGTATACGTACAAGATTTGGTATTCTTACTTGTTTTAAGTATATAATGACTTGTTTCGTTTTAAGAATGTATAAGTCCCTTGGTTAGGGGAAAAATATGATTTTGCTAAAGTGTAGGGTTAATATAACAACTTTATGGAAAGTTGGTTTATTAGCTTTATAAAAGATTAATGAGAAGAGGGTTACTCTAAGTAAGACAAGTAAGGACAAATGATTTGATTTATGAAAGACAAATTGATTTTAAGGCATCAATTGCCCAAAGATTTTATGTATGAAAAAGAGTCACTTTTAAAAGAGTTGAAGTATGTAGTACTTGGGTTAAATTCCCGGTTTTCTTTTATTAAAGATATGATTAAGTGCCTTAAGTAAACTAAAATGAGAGAGTATATGAACAAGACTAATAAGAAGTTATAAGTTTTCTTAACTTATTTATGATTATGATATGATGACAGTTTGAGCTAGGGTAAGAGTATATCTGAGGGGCAAGCCCCAAGATCGTTATACCACCTTCTCTAGGGTAAGAGTATGTCTGAGGGGCAATCCCCAAGATCGTCATACCGCCTTCTTCAGTCTAAGAGTATATCTGAGGGGCAAGCCCCAAGATCGTTATACCATCTGCTTGTAAAGAGTATATCCGGCGGGTAAGTCCCAAGACCGTTATACCATCCGCTTGCAAGAGAGTATATCCGGCGGTAAGCCCCAAGATCGTTATACCACCTGTTAGTGGATTTGCTACCCACGATGCGAGGAATACCTCACGCGAGTCCTTATGGGCTTATGCGGGTGAAATAGTCCCACGCAGCAGCGCAGCTTATGCGAGAATACCTCACGCGGGTCCACGGGACCTATGCGGTGAAATAGTCCCGAGTAGGGGTGCTTATTGATACTACAGGCAGGTACCTGTTTTGATCATGAGGCCCCTATTTTATGCAGTATTATATATACTTGTCACTCTCATTGTTAGTAAGGCACAGTAAAAGGTATTTTGTTTGACTTCCATGACTCCAGCTTACTTTTAGACTTATGATATCATTATTACAGTATTTTTCCCAGCTTTACATACTTGGTACATATTGTGTCGACCCCTTCCTGGGCTGCGTTACGCCGCAGGCGGTAAGGGTAGCATTGTGGATCCTCGTTCTTAGGATCACTATTCCGGTGTCAGAAGCTCCATTCCTCCGGAAGCTTGTTTATTGGTACGGATATTCCCTGGTACTATAGGTATTTTGTACATTCAGGGGTATGGCGGGGCCCTGTCCCGCCACAGTGGTTATCTTTAGAGGTTTGTGGTCATATATGTGTTTTGGGTTATAAGAACAAGTTGTACTACTATACTTTGATTAAGTTTGTTTTATGGAAGGGAGCCTTATCGGCTGACCAGTGATGTTTACCTTTTTATAAGTTATGTGTTATGTATGATCCGCTGCTATTCTCTGATGTATACCGACGGTACCGGTAGAGGTACTAGTCGCGCCCGGGTCGTCGTGACAAAAGTGGTATCGAGCGATTAGTCCTCGGAAAGTGTCCACGCATCGTGTTCAGTAGAGTCTTGATTATCGGTGTGTCGTGCACCACATCTATAATCAGGAGGCTGCAGGATATTTAGGATTGGTTTCCATTCTTTCACTCTAAGATCGTGCAATAGAGCTGAGTTATAGGTTGAACCTCCTCTGATGTTTTTCTTTATGTATCAGTTATGCCTCCACGCAAGGCAACAGCGGCCTAGAAGGGCAAGGCAGCCGATGGAGCTGCTAGTGGGACGCGGAGAGTCACGAGGGCACATGCCCAGTCCTTACCAGAGATGATGTTTAGAGCGGCGAGTTCCACGTCGTTGCCAGCCTCAGCAGATTTCGAGGCAATGAAGCGCCACGAGACCACGATGACGAGCCTCCATCCCACGCCGTGGTCCGAGTATAGAGATTACGGGAACAAATTCGATTCGACCAAAGATAGTGGCGTGGCAACACGACAGAGCGGCGCGCCAACCCTGTGGCCGATAGCTTCTGATTCGGATTTCTGAGTTGTCACCCACCCGAAGTTCTATGGTTCGAGATTTGAGGAGGATCCGCAAGAGTTTGTCAAGCGATTCTGGACCACGCAGTGCTTAGGGCATCGAGATCGAGTGTTATACTAGATTCTTACCGTTCTGCGATATTGCGTTGAACTGGTTTGAGTCATGGTGTTATCGAGGTGATGATGCTCTTCCGGTTGTTTGGGAGGAATTCATAGGCGCCTTAGACCACTTCTTACCTCCCGAGATGAGGAGGCCCGCGTAGATAGGTTCTCGACCTTGAGACAGACGGAGGACTATCGTGAGTACACTGAGTTTGACTCGCCGAGCATAAGACACCATTGTAGCGGACATGGCCGGCGAGGTTCATCGATATGTGATGGGGTTAGACCGTCATATGACATCGCATGCTTGGGGGTGGCTCTTCACCGAGGATGGATATTGCCGGATGCAGCGCACGCGCAGTGGATCGGCGAGAGAGAGCAGGATCGCTAGATTTGGGGCCACCCAAGAGGGCCGTGACAGCAGGTTCGGGCGATTTGAGGGAAGCCTCGGCAGACTAGGTCCACATTCCGGCACGCAGTGCTCCTTCTCGCCGCGCGCGAGGTCCGATCACCGTTATTCAGGAGCAGGTCAGGGCTCCAGGACTTCAGGTTTTCAAGGAGGCAGAGACCATCACCAATCGAGACCACCTACCTCTCGGTGCGTTCGATGCGGTAGGTCTCATCCGGGCGAGTGCCGTATGGGTTCGGGAGCGTGTTACTCTTGTGGCCAGCAGGGCCATCTGAAGAAGGATTGTCCGTCCCAGCGGCGGGGCGTCACGGTTCAGCATGGGGTCGGGCTTGTCGGATCTTCATCTTGATGGTTAGACGCCCGCAGGCGTGGTACTTATGGCCAGCAGCCGCGCAGAAGGTCGTGGTAGGGTTCGATTAGCGGTCCTCAGAACCGCATCTATGATATATCCAGCCGACAGGACCAGGAGGCGTCATCAGATGTCGTCACAGGTACATTATCGGTTTCTTGCTGTGATGTATATGCTTTGATAGATCCAGGTTCTACCTTGTCCTACATATCTCCTCATATTGCTAGTAGAATAGGGATAGAGCCCGAGTCCATAAGACCTTTTGAGGTGGCTACGCCAGTGGGTGATTCGGTGGTAGCCGAGCGGGTATACAAGGCTTGCCCGGACTATAGACGATCGTCGACTCTGGCCGACTTGATAGAGTTGGATACAGACTTTGATGTGATTATGGGTATGGATTGGCTAGCGTCTTGCTATGCCAATGTAGACTGTAGAGAGAGATTAGTTCGGTTCCGTTTTCCCGGCGAGCCGGTTATCGAGTGGAAGGGGAATACTGCGTCGCCGAGGGGTAGGTTTATTTCTTACCTCAAGGCTAGGAAGATGGTACGGAAAGGGTATATCTACCATATGGTTCGAGTATTCGATCGAGGCTAAGATCTAGGACGATCTCGACCTTCCTGGTCGTTAGAGAGTTTCCAGATGTATTCCCAGACGAGCTTCCGGGTATCCCTCCTGAAAGGGAGATTGAGTTTTGCATTGATTTGGCGCCAGACACTCGACCGATATCTATTCCGCCATATAAGATGGCACCTTCCGAGTTGAAGGAATTGAAGGACCAGCTGAAAGACTTCTTTGGAGAAAGGCTTTATCGGGCCAAGTGTTTCTCCGAGGGCGCCGGTGTTATTTGTAAAGAAGAAGGATGGGGCCAGCTGCGTATGTGTATTGATTCTGAGCGGTGAACAAGGTAACTATCAAAAGCAGATATCCTCCCGAGATTGAAGATTTGTTTGACGATTGCGAGGAGCAAGGTGTTTTTCAAGATAGACTCATGCAGTTTACCATCAGTGCGAGTTAGAGAAGCGGATATCCCAAAGCGCATTCGGGACCGGTATGGGCACTATGAGTTCGAGGTGATGTCTTTCGGTTTGACAGCGCCCAGAATACTTATGGATTTGATGAATAGGGTGTTCGAGCCATTCTTGGATATGTTCGTTATAGTTTTCATTGATGATATCTTGGTGTATTCGCGCGTGAGCGAGAGCATTGGTCATTTGAGGCGGTATTAGAGTCCTCCGAGGCCGGCGATTGTATGCCAGTTCTCGAAGTGCGAGTTACAGTTAGCTTGATGGCTTTCTTAGGGCATGTTATCGGGTAAGCGGTATCGGGTTGATACAACTAAGATTGAGCGATCAGACTTGGCGGACCAGCTACAAGCGGAGTGCGCGACTTTTGGGCCTTGCAGGTTATTATCGGAGGTTTGTAGAAGTTTGCTTCTATTTGGCCTTTGACTAAGTCGACTCGAGAAGCGGCTATGTTTCGATGGACGGATACTTGTGAGGAAAGTTTCCAGTTGCTAAAGGAGAAGTTGACGACCGCCCTAGTTCTTACTCTCCCAGAAGGTTTAGATGGATATGTGGTTTATTGTGACGCGTCAGGTGTCGGGCTTGGGTGCGTGCTGATGCAGCATGGCAAAGTTATAGCTTATGCATCTCGACAGCTTAGGAAGCATGAGAAGAACTATCCCACACATGACTTGGAGTTAGCGGCGTGATGATTCATGCCTTGAAGATGCGGAGACATTATTTATATGGAGTTCGTGTGGACATTTACGGACCACAAGAGTCTCGGTATATCTTGACGGAGGAGGTGAACTTGCGGCGAAGGCGGTGGTTGGAGCTACTTAAGGATTACGATGTTGACATTCTATACCACCGGGGAAGGCGATGTAGTTGCAGATGCCCTTAGTCGCAGATCGATGGGTAGTCTGTCTGATGTACAGCCAGGGAAAAGGGATATGGTCCGAGAGTTACATCAGCTAGCGAGCCTTGGGGTTCGTTTGGTTGATTCTGATAGTGATGGAATTCGGGTTCGAGAGGTTGCCGAGTCTTCTATCGTCGAGGAGGTGAAGAGGCGACAGTATGAGGATCCGATTTTGGTACGGTACCGAGATGCAGCTCTCCAGAAGGAGAAGAGTCTATTTGAGGTAGCGCCTGATGGGGTGCTAAGATTCGAGGGCCGATTATGTGTTCCCGATGTGACAGGACTTCGTCAGCAGATTCTGGGGGAGGCACACAGTGCTCGTTATTCTATTCATCCGGGGTCGACTAAGATGTATCATGACCTCAGATGCGTGTATTGGTGGGATGGCCTAAAGAGGGACGTTGCGGAGTTCGTGGCACAGTGCCCGAATTGTCAGCAGGTTAAGGTTGAGCACCAGAAGCCCGGTGGGCTGTTGCAGGCTATTGATATTCCGACTTGGAAGTGGGAGGTGGTAAATATGGATTTTATTACAGGATTACCTTCCACTCAGAGGAAGCATGATTCCATTTGGGTTATCGTCGACAGGCTGACGAAATCAGCCCATTTTCTTCCAGTCAGGACGACTTTTTCGGCCGAGGATTATGCGAGATCAGATATCGTGGAGATTGTGAAATCGCACGGAGTGTTCAGACGATTATTTCGCAGAGGAGCTCGGTTACGGCTAACTTCGGAGGTCTTTTCGTGAAGGATTAGGGACACAGGTGAGTCTCAGTACGGCGTTTCATCCTCAGACCGACGGACAGGCCGAGCGCACTATCCAGACACTTGAGGATATGCCGCGAGCTTGTGTTATTGATTTCAAGGGTAGCTGGGAGGATCATTTGCCTCTTGTGGAGTTTGCTTATAACAACAACTACCATTCCAGTATTCAGATGGCGCCTTATGAGGCCTTATACGGGAGGAAGTGCAGGTCACCGATAGGCTGGTTCGAGGTGGGAGAAGTTCAGTTAGTCGGGCGGACTTAGTTCAGAGCGATGGATAAGGTGAAGCTTATCCAGAGCGGTTGTTAGCGGCTAGCGGCAGTGGAAGTCGTATGCAGATCATCGGCGTCGACACTTGGAATTTGAGATAGATGATTGGGTTTTTCTAAAGGTATCGCCCATGAAGGGCGTGATGAGGTTTGGTAAGAAAGGGAAACTTAGCCCAAGGTACATTGGGCCTTATCAGATTGTCCGTAGGGTAGGCAAGGTTGCCTATGAGTTAGATCTTCCGTCCGATCTGGAGGCGGTGCATCCAGTTTTTCATGTGTCCATGTTGCGGAAATGTATTGGAGATCCATCTAGAGTGCACCCGATTCATGATGTCCAGGTGACAGAGGAGTTATCGTATGAGGAGAGTCCCATAGCGATACTCGATCGTCAGGTTAGGCGACTTCGGACGAAAGACGTGGCTTCCGTCAAGGTCCTATGGCGGAACGAGAACAGGGAGGAAATGACGTGGGAAGCAGAGGATGACATGTTGAAGAAGTAACCTCACCTATTTCCTATACCTCCAGGTAACCCACTTTCCTTCTTGTTAGTTTTGATTTAGCATTTACGCTTAAGTATGTTGTGGCTCGTGGAGCTTCTTTATTTGCAAAAGAATAGTTAAGAGGGTCTATGTCGATATTGTGATTTGAGTAAGCCTAGAAGGAACATTCGGGACGAATGTTTCTAAGGGGGGGGGAATGTTATACCCCGTAGTTCTGACCCTACGTATGAGAGCGTACGAAAGCATGTAAGGCTTAAAATTTTCAAAGTATAGGTTGACGGATCATTCCGAACGGATTTTAGTCAACTTTGAGGCGGGTTATGACCCGGTACATTGAGAGTTCCTAAGTGTTTCAAAGTCCTAGGGCGTAGTTCGTTGAGTATATATTCCAACGCAACCAACCGTTCGTCGATAGGACGTCGGAGTAGAAAGTTATGAGAGTTACAAGTTCAGTGCGCAGACGGATAGAAATATGTTTCGGACAAAGGCGACAGGGCCGCGGCGCCGGATGCAGGGCCGCGGCGCCGGAAGTACTGAGGGGTCGCTGAAGTTGCAGCGCCGCGGCGCCGGAAGTTCCGAGAGTCCGCAGAGGTTTCAGCGCCGCGGCGCCGGCGTCAGGGCCGCGGCGCCAAGGCGGGATTCCTGGCGGAAAAACTTAGGAAAAATCAGATTTTTCTTTTAAAAGACCTTGGGAGGGTGACAAGTGTCCCCCCCCATCTGATTTTGCATGCATTATATTGACCAAGTCTTGAAGACTTGGTCATATTTCATCTCTCTCTTAGACAAAAGCTCCTCCTTCTCTCTTAAAAGTTCAAGCTCCTCCTTCTCTCTAAAATTCCAAGAGATATTATAGCCTTAGGAAAAATCTGAAAAAAAATAAAGGCAAGAAGGAAGCTTGTGGCTAGCTTATGAAGGTTGTTGTGGTGGTGTTCTTGAAAAGGAAGCTAGCAAGTTGTTGGAAAATTTGGCTAAAGCTCTAAGGTAATGATTCTTCCTTTAGAATTAGTTTTTAGTGTTGCATGTTAAGAAGAAAGAACTTGTGGTAGTAAATAATGCTCTTAGAGTCATTGCATGCAAGAAATGTGATTTGGATATGAAAGAATTGGTTAAGAAGATATTATGAGCATGTTGTAGCCTAAAAACTACCTTAGAATTGTTAAGTGAATTGTTGTACCTTATGGGGCAGAATTACACACCCAAGTTTAGGTGTGTATTCCCCTTTGAAATGTTGGATTGTTGAGCCTTAAATGTGGCGTTTGGATGATAAATTCGGCCTTGAGAAAGGTGACAAAGTATGTAGAAACAAAGGAAATGCTGCCCAATTTTTCATAGAATTTAGTGACTTTGAACTTGGATTATTCTACATTAAAATTAGAGGTTAATAAACGTATCATGATTATTATAGGTTGAAATATTACTTGCGGTAGTTGAGCTTAGCAAGTGGATTGACCAAAGAGGTATGTGGAGCTTCCCTATCTCTTGAACATGAATAGATGAAACTATGTAGTACGGTAGACGTACAAGATTTGGTATTCTTACTTGTTTTAAGTATATAATGACTTGTTTCGTTTTAAGAATGTATAAGTCCCTTGGTTAGGGGAAAAGTATGATTTTGCTAAAGTGTAGGGTTAATATAACAACTTTATGGGAAGTTGGTTTATTAGCTTTATAAAAGATTAATGAGAAGAGGGTTACTCTAAGTAAGACAAGTAAGGACAAATGATTTGATTTATGAAAGGCAAATTGATTTTAAGGCATCAATTGCCCAAAGGTTTTATGTATGAAAAAGAGTCACTTTTAAAAGAGTTGAAGTATGTAGTACTTGGGTTAAATTCCCGGTTTTCTTTTATTAAAGATATGATTAAGTGCCTTAAGTAAACTAAAATGAGAGGGTATATGAACAAGACTAATAAGAAGTTATAAGTTTTCTTAACTTATTTATGATTATGATATGATGTGATTTGAGCTAGGGTAAGAGTATATCTGAGGGGCAAGCCCCAAGATCGTTATACCACCTTCTCCAGGGTAAGAGTATGTCTGAGGGGCATGCCCCAAGATCGTCATACCACCTTCTTCAGTGTAAGAGTATATCTGAGGGGCAAGCCCCAAGATCGTTATACCATCTGCTTCAGTGTAAGAGTATATCTGAGGGGTAAGTCCCCAAGATCGTTATACCATCTGCTTCAGGGTAAGAGTATATCTGAGGGGTAAGCCCCAAGATCGTTATACCACCTGTTCCGTGGATTTGCTACCCACGATGCGAGGAATACCTCATGCGAGTCCTTATGGGCTTATGCAGGTGAAATAGTCCCACGACGCAGCGACTATGCGAGGAATACCTACGCGGTCCACAGGACCTATGCGGGTGAAATAGTCCCAGGAGTAGGGGTGCTTATTGATACTACGGGCGAGGTACCCTGTTTTGATCATGAGGCCCCTATTTTATGCAGTATTATATATACTTGTCACTCTCATTGTTAGTAAGGCACATTAAAATGTATTTTGTTTGACTTCCATGACTCCAACTTACTTTTAGACTTATGATATCATTATTACAGTATTTTTCCCAGCTTTACATACTTGGTACATATTGTGTACTGACCCATTTCTGGGGCTGCGTTACGCCGCACGCGGTAAGCAGATTGTGGATCCTCGTTCTTAGGATCACTATTCCGGTGTCAGAAACTCCATTCCTCCGGAAGCTTGTTTATTGGTACGGATATTCCCTGGTGCTATAGGTATTTTATACATTCAGGGGTATGGCGGGGCCCTGTCCCGCCACAGTGGTTATCTTTAGAGGTCTGTGGTCATATATGTGTTTTGGGTTATAAGAACAAGTTGTACTACTATACTTTGATTAAGTATGTTTTATGGAAGGCAGCCTTATCGGCTGGCCAGTGATGTTTACCTTTTTATAAGTTATGTGTTATGTATGATCCGCTGCTATTCTCTGATGTATACCTGACAGGGTACCCCGGTAGGGTACTAGTCGCGGCCCCGGGGTCGGGTCGTGACACATGTCATTCTATGTCACTCCCTACAGCTCTCTTACTCGAACATGCACCTACTACAACACGTTCTAAAGGGCTTAACCGCATAATTCGCCTATTCTGCTGATTGACATTCAACTCCCTGTGAACCTTCCTCCTTGCTTCCCTTTCCATTTCGCTCATTCTTTCCCCTACTACTATTACCTGAAATAGAAATTTGATCCAGGAACCTTCTGTAACATCTCCTCTTAGCATCTTTGCCCCTCTGAATGAGGATCGGATTTTTTCCGGGACAGAGTTGAATATTATCTGTAATATGACTCCAATCGGAAAGTTGAAGAAGGTTGGGTCGTAGGAACACCTCTTCTGTCTACTCCTAAACAAATACGCGCAAAGTTCGATTATGTCGCACATATACTCGTTAAAATCATCTCCCGAGTTCATCTTACGACGCATGAATTTCTTCTGAGCTTGCATTTCCTTTTCCTGTTCCTCGAGTACTTCCCTCTTTGTTGGAACTCGTCTTATAATCACCATCTACACAATAATTATTGGTCAGTATAACATTGTACAACCTTCTTCCTAACCCGCGTGAAAGATGTAGTACAAGAATCAAGTCTTGAAAAAGAGTCAAGATAGGCACGAGAGGAGTATGAAAGAAGGGAAACTTTAGGATGTTATTCCGTTCACTTATTACTAAGGTGGCGCGCACACCGTCGCAATAAGTAACCGTTCAAACACCCGACTCGAAGAATCTTCCTAGAATCTCCTAACCTGGTTTAGCTCTGATACCAACTTGTCACGCCCCGACTTTTCCTAAGTCTTTACTTAGGGCGTGATGACACCTGGACAATTATTTACCACCAGGAGCACCATTTAATTCTCTTTATTTAGAAATTTAAACTTATATTCAAATACAGAGCTATTAATAAAATAACAATAAAGAAATTTGTTTATGACTTTATTAAAATTATAACGCGAGCCCATGCTCGTGCAAATATTGTTTCTACATAGACATACTGACAAATATTATTATAAGTTGGAAGGGAGACCATTCCACACGGGCATTTCCCGAGACATTGGAACTGACATTCTGAACCTGACGAGTATCAAGCCCGAAACAATGGACTTGGTATGACAAGAGGCTGCGGGACGATTGCTAGCCTTGGCGTGGAGCCGTTCCTCTATCACGCTTTCCTGAAACATGTTAAATAAAGAGTCAGCCCTACCATCTGGGGCTGAGTGAGAACCTTACCCTGCAATTCAAAGTAACACCACAATATTCCAAGCGCAATCACATTATAACGTAATAATCATATTGCAAAACATATCAGGTTACAACATTTTTAAATATGCAACAACTCCTCATAGGAAATTCTCGATTTAACTAACACTTCATTTTATCTCGTATTATACGTTAAGACATTCCCCTGCATTTCCACATGTTTATTACATTTATATATTTGTGAACGCGTATTCACTTTTCATATTTATATATAGGTGAACATGTATTCATCTTTCATATTTGTTGCGGCGTGCAACCCGATCCATTATATTTACGTATTTGTGAACACGTATTCACTTTACGTTTTTTTGCGCGCGTGCAACCCGATCCATTATGTTTACGTATTTGTGAACGCGTATTCACTTTACGTTTTGTTGCGGCGTGCAACCCGATCCATTATATTTACGTATTTGTGAACACATATTCACTTTACGTTTTGTTGCGGCGTGCAACCCGATCCATTATGTTTACGTATTTGTGAACGCATATTCACTTTACGTTTTGTTGCGGCGTGCAACCCGATCCATTATATATTTATGTGAACACATATTCACTTTTCATATTTTTCAGAAGATCGAATAAATAATATTCTCTTTCCCAACATTCTGTCATTCATACTTGTAACGATTATAACTTTTTAACCATAACTCCAACTAAGGTGTTTCTCAAGCGGAAACTAAGGTAAGACGGGGATCTTTCACTGTACCAAATTTCATTTAAAACTACTTTGGGTAACTAACACAGATTTATCCTCAAAACAGCCACATGAAATTGGTTTCGACAGAATTTTTATTAAACATAACCCAATCTTAGAATAGTCATAACTCCTAATCTGTAAACCCGTTAAAGCCCCATAAAATCTCAAAACGACGAGAACAGAGAGCTACACGTCTCCATGTGAACCATCCTTTCATATATTGTACCATTTGGTACAGTTTTACACTTTTATTCGCTGCCCTTCCTGGATCTCGATAGATCCGAGGCAGAAACTTTAAACAGCGATAACTCTCAATCCGTAAGTCGTATAGACCCCCGTAAGATCTCAAAATGTCCACAACAGAGAGATATAGAACTTTAATTTAGCAACAATTTTCATATTCCCCACAGATTAGTACAGTCTTACGTTTCTACGTCCTGCCCTTCTGGATTCCGATGAATCTGAGGCAGCAACTTCAAACTACAATAATTCTCAACTCGTAAGTCTGTTTTAATAACTCTTTATCTATATCTGTCCATAACAGAGATATTTACAACCATGTAAATTTTCATATAATTCTAATAAGTAAAACTCAATAAAAACAGTCCGTAATTATGCCTTTCCGAATTTCGACCAAATCTAAGGCAGGATCTTTGAACTATGATAACTTTCAAACCGTATGTCCATTTTACCTCATTTTTTGTTCTATATGATAATATTAGAGAGGTGTACCGCTCTTCCGAATTTCATCAAATTCTAACAATTATAACTCAGTGAGAACAGTTCGTAAAGTTCATGACGCAACTAGTTATCTAAACAATCAAAAGTTCAATATTTCTTTTCAACATCAATTCTTATTCTAACATGTATTGAACTAAAAATAAAGGATGTTACCAAGAATTTCTGAGTGAGAAAACTCACCTTGTAAGTGTGAAGATTATTGTTGTGTGGTTGCTAAAATTATTCTCACTCTCTAGTATTTTGCTTCTTGTTCTTCTTGCCCTCTTGGTATTTTTTCCTCTTCTTTTCACTTGTTTTTTTTTTGATTTTCTAACCTTTATGTTATGTACTTTGTTTGTGTGTAAATATAATGTATAAGTGGAGAGTTTTCTATAACCTATGGGAGGTGGAATGACAAGAGTTGGAGGGGAAATGAAAAGGGGGGGGGGGGGGGAACCAAAGGGACGTACGTCCACTTTCTGCATGTTTTTTTTTTGTTTTTGTTTTTGTTTGTTTTTTTTTTTTTGATTTCTTATTTTCATTTTTATCTATCTATTTATCCAACTTTAACACTAACTCTATCCCATGCAATTTATTCTTTGTTTTCTTATATATATATATTTTTATTAACCCAACCACAACTATATATTATTATTATTATTTTCCGGATTTTACATTCTCTCCTCCTTAAGCAACATTCGTCCTCGAATGTGAATAAGGTCGTAACATAATCACATAGACACAATAATAACATAATCACATAGACACAATAATGTTTATTGTTATTGTAACAAATTTGGGGCTTCACACTGAACCACACCAAGTTGTTGAGAAGTTGAGAAAGGTAGTTGGTGTAGAGAAAGAAAGAGTTACTGGAATCCAATTTTTCACCTTTTTGGATTCCTTGGAGTTCCTTTTTGTTGTACCCATTGCAGAAGAAACACCACCAGATGTCTTTGCTGACCCACAAACAGAAAGTCCATACCCTCAAGAGAACCCCCAGAAGTCTAGAAATTCATGGAGCTTCATTATTCCTTGCACTTTAGGGAATTTTGAATGCAAACAAGTATTGGGCAATTTGGGGGCAAGCATAAAAGTACTACCCTTTTCTGTATTCTATAAAAATAGTGTAGGTGAAGTGAGGCCGGCAAAAATAACTATTCGGATTGCAAGCCGTTCGCAGAAGGATCTACCAGACACTAGTAAGGATTAATTGCGTACGACTAAAAGACGTTAAAGACAGCGCTACTTGGGAGGAAACCCAAGGTTTTAATTATGTTATTTAAATTTTTCATTTTAGTTGTTTTATTTTAAATTGAACAGTCTCATTTTTGGTATTTTTGTTTGTGTTATGATGATAGGTGAGGAAAGTGGACATGAAGCATGAAAAAATGCTGGAAAGCAAAAAAATCGGCAGTACGCGGCCATATGCAGATCTTGCGGCCGATTAATCGAGGGTTGCGAAAAATTAGGCGCCGCGCCTAAAATCAGGGTCGCGGCGCCAATGGAAAATTCTCCGTTAATGCAGTATTCGCCGCCACCATCACCATTTTGAGCCGTTGTTGTCTGTATGTCGTCCCTTTTATTTTTGAGTCTTACACATTTGGGACAATATGTAGTTTAAGTTGGGGGGGGGGGGGGGGGAGTTTCTTATTTTATTTGTGTGTGTCTATTTTTAAGTCTTTTTGTTTGTTTTTTTTGTGTTTTATATAAGTCAGATTTTTTTTTTATGATCATGCATGTTGTGTTTACTTGAAACGCCTAGTGAATTAAGTGGGATAATATAATGGAATGAGAAGCTAAAATATGTGTGCTTAAGTTAGATATGCCAAAGATTCATGTAAGTCTAATTATTTAGAATATTTTGTGCTTAGCCTATGTGTTGTCAAGTGTGAAAAAAGCATCTATGAGTCTGCTTGCTTGTTATTTGAGGCGAAATAGTTAGGATGTACATGTTAGGGAGATGATTCAGACATTTCTTTGTTAGCCCTTCTTACCATTCATTACCTACCCTGCACTAAAATGTATCCCTAGTCTGCCCCTTTGAGCCTAAAATAAAATTTATTTCTTTGACACCCTATGTTCCCTTGTGTGTCATAAGCAGTAATTGAAGATAGGGAGGAAAAGAGTGAAAAAAATACAAAAAGAGAGTGAAAAGTTATGCACCCCAATGAAAAATGGAAAAGTTTAAGTTTGGGGGTGCCTATGTAAATGTATTCCATGCTCTCAACCAAAAAGAAAAGAGGGGAATGATGGGTATGACTTGAAAAGAATACCAAAAAAAATGAGATGAAATGGTTGAATGAGAAAAAACGCTTATGGTATGTAAATTAAGCCTAAATGCCTAATCTTACCTACCCCTGCCTAAGCCTACATTACAACCCTGAAAAGTCCTGAAGATCTCTAGTATGTATGTCCATGATTAGTGGAGAATAGCAAGTAAACAGGCTCATAGAACTTTGAGGAAAATGAAAATGAAATTGACATACATAGGTTAGGTGTTCATGCTTCCATTGATTGTGATTAAAATGAATTTGTGAAATATCTTACTTAAAATTCTAGATTGTTAAATATCTTACAAAAAAATCACGAAAAAAATGAGACAAATAGAGTAAGTACCCGTTTGGTTGGGCTTTTGGATTTGCCAAAAGTTCTTTTGGGTGCTTTTGGCAAAAAATTGGAGTGTTTTGTTCAAAATCGAAAGTGTTTTTGGCTTCCAAAGCACTTCTGACCTCTATTTTCAAAAGATCAAATTTTGGGCTTTTGAAAGTAGAGGTTGTTTTTGTCTATTTTTAAGCCAAAATCACTTTTTTTATTGACAACCAAACACCTAACAACTTTTTTGATAAAAAGCTCTACTTGAAAAGCTATACTCTAAAAGATCTACTTCTAAAAGTTTTTTTAATAAGCTGTACCAAACGGGCCCTAATACTCCCTCGTTCACTTTTACTTGTTCAATATACTAAAAATAAATTTTCACTTTTACTTTTACTTTGTTACTTTTAGCGTATCAGAAAAAGATAATTTATATTTTTATGTTTTACCCATAGTATTAATTACTCATTTCAAATTATTTTTCAAATACATTAAATTATGCACCAATTAATATGGATATCATGATAAATTATGTACTTTATTTATTATTTATTAAGGGGTGTGCAAAGGTCAGTAGTAGACAAGTAAAAGTAAACGGAGGGAGTACTACACTATTTGATTTTCAGTGTATCAAATTTTCTAAAATTCAATAATCCGTGTTCAGGCCTTTAAGTCTTGATAAATTTTGAATACAAATAAGATAAAATGTTTTTTTGCTAACATTATACCAAGAAATATACTAAATTAGATGGAATTAATTTGAATAGATTACTTGAATTTCTTTTATTTATTAAGAACAAGTATGTATTACATAATAAATAGTAGCATGTCAACTTGTGTGATATGCCCCCCCAGCAATCACCTCGCTCGCTATGAGCTGCAGAAGTGAGTAGTACCATTAGCCTTCCCAGTTACAGTGAGGGTCGTTACGATTTAGTGTCCGCTTTACAGTTTCCTCCATTTTTTAAGAGTTTAGTGTAAAAAAGGTGTGAAGAAAACAAGTGATTTTTTTTTAATGAATTGCTGACGTGGCACATGCGTGTAATATACCTCAACCTCATGAATCTGATTTTATACTCTCATGGTATTATTAATTTCACTTTATATTAAATTAGGGGATATATAAATGTTATTAAAATTTAATTGCTAAATAAATTTTCGATATAAGTTTAGAGTGAAAAAATATATTTTCTTTTCTTTTCTTTAGAGTAAAAATATATCTAAATCTACATCATTGTGGTGAGAAAAAAAATCAAGATCTAAAAAAAGATTTAGTACTCTCTCTGTTTATTTCATGTGTATTATATTCCTTATTAAGCTGTTTCAAATATAATGTCAATTTTTATATTTAATATAACTTTTTTATTTGAGAAAATATATAAGTTTCCCCCTAAATATCTTCGAAAAACTCAATTTCACACTATAACTTTACAAGCGTTTATTTTATAGAATATAGAAAGACGGAATATCCATACACGTCTCGGATGAACTAAACACCCCCCCCCCTATTTTTATTTGAAGTGGAATAAATATCACCATAAAATTATAATATCAGTCTCACAATGAAAGGTGTATTAAACATGTGTCACATCACTACCACGTCAATATCACATCGCTGTCATATCAAAGCCACGTCTAAATTATCTAAAATTTGATTTTTTAAAATTCTTTTTCGTTTCTTTTTGCTTATTTACTTTCCTTTTCCCTACTTATATTTTTATACTCTAATTAACCCCTAAAATCATGACAATTTAGCTGCAATTGTTCAATGTCGAACTAGAGAAGAATTAGAAAAATAAAAAACACAATTTAGCTGCAAGTTACAGGCCACCCCACCCGTTTTCTTCTCTGACCTTGTGCGTGGCTAGGGTTATTGGGAATGACACACATAAACAACAAAGACTAACCAAGTACAACGCCACAACCAAATCGATGGTACAATTTGAGCCTAGGCTAAATGTGATTGAGGTGCAGTCGTGCATATATGTCATTCTTGAGAGGATGGGGAAGATGTAATTATGTGAAACCGAGTTTTTCGGACAAGTTTAAGGAGAAACTTATGTATTTTCAATATTTCACATGACATTGACATGTTCACAAAATTTAAAGGGCATATTGATAGAAGATTTGATACTAATGAAAGAAACGTCTTCACTGCTGGACCAAAACTAATTCCTTCTTGATTTTGGTTATTATTTAACACACCTCCGCAGTCATAGCGGGCGGTCTTCGTACGCTGAGACTATCTCTAAAATCTTCAAAAAGGACTGAGGAAAGACCCTTTGTAAAGATGTCTGCAATCTGATATCTGAAAGAGACATGACAGACGCGTACTTGTCCTTTAGCTACCTTCTCTCGAACAAAGTGAATATCCATCTCTATGTGTTTAGTACGCTGGTGCTGAACTGGATTACCAGAAAGGTAGATGACACTTATATTATCACAATACACCAAGGTAGTCTTTTCAATAGGACAATGAAGCTCTAACAGTAGATTACGTAACCAACATGACTCGGAAATCACATTGGCTACCCCTCTATATTCGGCCTCTGCATTTGAACGTGAAAGCGTGGTGATGCGCGAAAAGATGCACACACTTTAACGCAAGTGCACGTTATCGTGACAAGTAATATAGTCTAGGTAAGACCGAATATCGTCCACAAGGATTAGTGTTCAAGTACCAATTATCTATCTTTTGTTATCTATTTGGTAACCGATATTTGATTTTGTTGATTATAACTAACAATTATAAATACTAATTAACTAAGTGTTTACTTCAGTAGTGATGGAAATAGGGCTTTCAAGTCTCCTCAACTATCCGCTTATATTACTTATTAATGCAATAAATTATGGTTCTTCTTCTTTTGGAGCTAGCAGATTTACTAATTCGTTTTATACTCCCGTTAAGGCTATATAAACACTCAACCCCAGTAGCGCTCCTTTCTACCTTTCGGTGATAAGGACGACTCTATAGGAGGATTAAGACAAAAAACCTAGTTAATCGTCACACGCCATGCGTGAAATTAGGTGTTTAAACCACTTATTAACGCTACACAAGTAATTGAGGTATTTTCATCCCCAATCCAATCTATGTCTACCCAACTTACAGCATAGTCACAACCTTCTCCTTTCGAAGTTTGATTAGAAATCATATAAATAATGATAATTAGTGATCAATTAATTACCAAGCATTCAAAGCAATTATTGGGTAAATCTCAACAATAAGAAGAAAACCATAAACATGCATCAATTCATAACATAAGGTTCAAGTGATTTGACATGGAAAGCCCTATAATGGAATTAGTTCCTAGCCATAGACATGACAAGAAGTAATTCAATATCCAACATAAAAACTGAAAGTAAAGTAAAGAAAAGAAAAAAAAATTACTAAGTAAAAGTCTCCAATCTTCAACTCCAAGAAGTCTTGTGTTTGTGCAAGAAAGGGAACCCTTGAAACCGCCAGTGGTTCTCCTTTATAGGCTCAAACCGCCTCAACTTTTCCCTTCAGCGGCCTAAATCGCCTAAAAACTCGATTTTCCGTGTCGGCCGCTGTTCGCTATCGGCGCCGCGACGCCGGAACTTCTGCGTTGTTCTAGTAATTAGGCGTCGCGCCCCGCACTCGTTGTTCAGAGGCCGCGCCGCAACTTCCGAGACCTTCGATATTGGGCGCCGGGCGCTGGACTGATGGCGAGGCGCGGGCCGCCCGTGTCCGTGCCTGGTTCGCCACTTTCTCGTCTTTTAAGCTCTGGAACCTCCACTTTTGTCCTCTTATAGCTCCTTTTCCGCCAAATAGCCATTTTAACCAATTTGACTCAAAAGAAAGAAAATCTACCCTAAGACGACACGTATTTGTACAAAAAGGGACAAAATATTAACTAAAAACGACTCAAAAAGTGTATATAAAATACACCGATCAAATACCCCCAAACTTAACCTTTGCTCGCCCTCGAGCAAAGATAAAAAGAAAGAAATAAAGACTCAAGAAAAAGGAAAATGAAGGACTCAATGACATTGATCACTTTGCTGCATTGATGTTACTTTAGAAAAACATGAAGATTAGCAAAATAATATGCAGGAACATATAGCATGAAATTTTAGCACACTAAACACATTAAGCTAGATATTTCGCAAACTCATTTTTCTGATGCTTAACGGAAGTCACAATACTGAATCATGTATGTTAATTTCAAAAATCCTATGACATTTTTACTTGCTATTCTCCACTAATCATGGATATGCATCTAAGAGATCTTCAGGACTTTTAAGGGTTGTAATGTAGGCTTACGCACGGGTAGGTAAAAATAGGCATTTAGGCTCATTTTTGTGTACCATAAGCTCTTTAGCTTTTCAGTGTTTCCCTTTTCTTTTGATTTCTTTTCTTTACTTCAAATCTATCTTTTCCCTCTTTTGTTTTGAGAGCGTGAAGTGTATCATAATAGCAAGCACCCCCAAACTTAGGCTTTTGCCTATTTCTTATTACTTTTTAATTGGGGTGCATCAATTTTATTTGCTCTTTTTGTCTCTTTTTTAACACACTATATTCCAACTATTTCACATGTTTACTTATGGAACAAGTATGAGAATATAGGGTGTCAAAGAAAAAGTTCAATTTTTAGGCTCAATGGGGCTGACTAGGGATATTTTTAATGTCAGTGATAGAAAAGAGTGGTAAGAATTGGCTAACAAAGAATTGTCTGAGTCATCTCCCTAACATGCATATCCTAATTATTTCGCCTCAAATAGCAAGCAATCATAACACATAGGTTTTAATCATTTATCATGCACAATTCAAGCAAGAAACTCCAAATAGACAGATTTTGTGAGTTTTTGGCATATCTAACCTAAGTGTTTAGATAGTTGCTTCTAATTCCATTACATTATTCCACCTTACTTCACTAGGTGTTTCTAGTAACTACATCATGCATGATCTTTGACAGACAATTATGACTCAAAAAGAAAAAAAATTATGACTCAAAAATACACAAAAACAATCAAAAAGACTCAAACATACTATAACAATAAGACACAAATAAGACACCCCCCAAACTTAAATCACACATTGTCCCCAATGTGTGCAAGACTCAAAGACAATAGAAGAAACAAGACACTTACAGACTTGGTTTAAAATGGTGGCGGTGGCGGTGTATAGTGCTTTGGATTCCGTGAGGGGAGGAGAGCTCTGGATTTTTTATTTGGAGACAGGGCCTTCGGATTAGGGCGTCTTTTCAAACTTCAGCCTGCTCCTGGGCGCCGCGGCGCTCAAACCTCTGGGCTTCTTCTGTTCTTTTGGCGCCGCGGCCCTGCTCCTAGGCGCCGCGACGCTCTGGCGATTTTCTGGAAATCCTTGGATTCTCTTCAGTTTTCGCCTTCCAAGTTCTTGGCCTTGCACCTGTCATCACAACACATAACACTACTTCCGTGAGACTGTTCTAAATAAAGACTAATTGCATTAAAATAAATAAACTGAAATACCTTGGGTTGCCTCCCAAGTAGCGCTGTCTTTAACGTCTTTTAGCCGGACGCAAGTTCCTTAACTCAATAAGTGTGGGGTGGATTAACCCCACAACCAATCTATTTTCTCCACATTTTTCGTTTTCTTCTTCTTCTTCTCTTCTTAAAATTATCTTCAAGCGAAGGTTCAGGAACACATATCTGCTTTTGTGGAGGTTCGATATCACATACCTGCTTTTGTGGGCTCATCTCACTTGGTTTGGCTTGTACTGGCTCACAGGGGTTTTGTCACGACCCGTTCCGGGGCCCGTGACTGGTGCCTTACCCCGGGCACCCTAGTGATACAACATCAGAGTAATCAGCGGAACATAAAGACAATACATGAAACCAATGTAATAAGACAGTGAAATAAGAAGACAAAGCTAACAAAAACGGTTACATCACAAGATATATAAATAACAATTTGAACATTACATCCCTTTCTACCACTCGCCATAACGATTACTGCACTTCTAAGAATGATATGACAACAACGACGACAGGGTTCGCCATACCCCGAATGTAGCATCTACAATCAGCGGGACTATACCAAGATAAGCCTCCGAGGAACGGAGCTTCCCAAACGCCGAATCGTGACCCTAAGAGCGAGGATCAACGATCGGTGTACCTTTACCGCGGCATGAACGCAGCCCCGGGCGAGGTCAAGATAACAGTACCAAGTATGTGAAATCGAAAAATACATCAGTAAATGAAATCATAGTAGTCTAAATAAAGCGGAGACATGTATGATAACCAAACTACGCTCACAATAAATCGTGAATATGTCAAGTCGTGGACTCACGCCTCAAGCCATCACAATAGAACCATACGGTAAGTACGAAGGCATAGCCGACTACTAAGACCCATAGTACCAAAAATGCCATAAATTATATCATGAGGTCTTTCTAGACCGCACTACACGATCGAAGCCGCCACTCACCTGCAATATCATTGTGCTCGTCTATCCCTTGAACTCCCGAAGCTCCGCATAGGTCACTCACAGACCCGCATGAGGTATTCCTCGAATCATGGTCCTGCATCACCGAGGTATACCGCGATCGGCGCTAACCTTCGGTATCCGCCAGGCTCCCGCAGCCGCATAGTCTCAAAAGACCGCATAGTCTCAACAGACCGCGCATAGGAATCCCGCGTCGGGCTAAACACCGGAATGGTCAATCACGAGCTCCCGTGACCGCATAGTCACGAGGACCGCATAGCCGTATAGACCCGCATCAAGGGTGGCAAGCCCTGTATAATAAGTCAAGGGGTATGTGATACAATAATAAGATAACCGCTTAACGCTTGACAACGTAAGCACAACTAGAGTGAGCCACTTACATAATAATCACAAGATACTAACACACGTAGCATCCTAACATGCTTACTTATCAAATCAACAAGAAAGTATTACAAGGCTATCACAAACCAATACAATCAAGTTATTCACACAAGGTACTTTCTACTAACAAGTTTGGGTACCTATCCCCAAAGTACTTCATACATTAAATCTTTAAAAGATCGCATTTCACAAAAACCACACAATACCTGAGTATATGAAAATAGAGTGATTATCTTTTTAAAGTAAATCAATTACTTCTCTTTGTAAAATCAAGTAGCAACATTCTTTTCCAATGTTCAAGTTTGCCTAATTTCCAATGTTCAAGTTTCTCGTTTTAGAAAGGTTTCGTAGTTCATAGTCTTATTCATTTAAGAATATAATTCTCCTTTAAAACAATCTGAGAAACATAAGCCTTATATGTGAGTAGGATATTCTTGTTTATAACAATCTTATTACAGCAGCCATGATCTAGGAAATATCATTTTGTCTCATCTTAGCTTCTATGCAGATGGAAGTTTCTACTGGTTTTAATAATACTTAATTATTAAAAACATTTCCTTTTACTAACGCTGCAGTGGTTTGTCGATACACATTCTGATTTCCAAAATCAGTAAAACATTCTTAAGCCGTTATACCTAACTTTCCATAAAGCTAGTATAACTCTTAAGTTTTCTAAAAAAATCAAGTATTACCTCTTCTTTCAAAATGATTCAAAAATCTTTTGAAATACTTCAAGTTCTTTATTAACACATAACAAGCCAGTTATAGTTCAAATCAGTTACCTTTTAAAAGCCACAATTATTTTCTTACCAACATAAAGCCGTTATAACCAACTTCCCATAAAGCCGTTATAACACTTTATGTTTTAAACCAATCAAATACATTTAGCACATGTACGCTTCACCGCATCACATAGTTCACACATATCATGCTAGAAGAGATAGGAAGAGGTTCACATACCTCACGACGAGTATCGACTAATAGCAAAACGCCCAAGTACATCCAACTCGCTACTCCTTTAAGCCAAGTAGATCGCGCCACACGTAGTACTTCAACCTATAAGGCCACAAGGCGCTTTATTAACATTTAGATCCGCCAGAGAACATTCTACGTAAAATTCGCAAAGACCTCCTCTCGCCCAACAACAGAAATCTCCTCCTCTATCGGCCGGCTACGAAGCCAACCAGGGGGTTATACGCTTAATCCGGACGCACAATTCTACCTCACGTAAAAGCTACACAAGTCTCATCAGAATACACCCATGTAAATACAACAAGATCTTCTTTCAAAAGGTTTCTTATAATTGGGCTTAAGTCAAAAGACATTGCCGATAATAACGCTCAGTTCTATATATAGTATACTTCAACTATATAGTCTAACAATCATGTAATTTCCAATTACAATAGAGGACAAGATATTTACCTCGATAAGCCCATAATTATCCGAGTTTAAATGTCGATCCCGAGCAAGGTTTAGCTCCTACTCAGTGCGCCCGACCCGCCTCCAAACAACCCTTAGAAGTTCTAACCAACTTCTACTTATTACTCCAACTAACCATGGAGATTTTCCTGTGGTTTTGTAGGACCGACGGGAAGTATAATAGTATTTACGGCTTTTCAGATAAGTATAACCTTAGAATACTACAAGGTATACGGCTAAGGTAATTTGGGCATTATAACAATACTTTGAGAGTATTTCTACCAAGAGGGGTATTATACGAGAACAACTAGGCTAGTGGGGGTACACTCTGGCTAGCACCCCTAGAGGGGGTGCTCTCGGCCACGCGGGAGGCCCTACGAACTCAACACAAGGGGAGGGAGAAGGAGAGCTTTCAAGACTTAGGCAAATTTATGGATGAATTAGTCTTCAAAGGGGTGGTATTTATAGGTCAGTGAAGGCCAACCAATGGCCAAGATCTTGCCAAGTGCAAGGCAAGTGTAGGCCAAGATTCACCCATGTGTCCTTGACCAACTAACACACAAAAATATCCTACCAACTCCTCGACCAACAAGGCCAATCGTCCAACCTCCCTTTACCGCCCATTCACGCCCGCCAATGAGAGGTGCCGGCACCCTCTTGTTGGCCCAACACGTTTCGTCTCTCGGAAAAATCCGTAAAAAATAAAAATGACATAGCCGGAAATTCCCCTACGAAAGCTGTGGAAACGTTTCGTCGAAAAACGACTCTAATCGGGTGTTGTGCACAAAAATAATTCGGCCAAGCCTATTCTCAAGTTCGAAATTTCCTACGTACGCCCCACGCATATACTGAAATACGGTATAATATTCTCCCCTCCTTAGAAACATTCGTCCCGAATGTTCCTTCTAAGTCTCAAAACAAACGCGCGCCGGTATAGTTTTCACTACTATACTTACGAGAACAATCCTGCCACACCTGGCCACAGAACACCCGCGCAAATACCTCCATCCAAGTCCACGAGGAAACACCTCTAACATCACCACAAATACCTCTCCCCGGGGTCAAAAATAATACCACTTTTTTCACTCTGTCGCGAGCCTTGCTCCGACGACCCACAAATGGTACCGGGCTGCATGCGATCCCTAAGGCTGTCGTACGCTTCTTGTACACTCGAACTCTTTCTCATAACCTACCACATTTAACATCGTCGCTTCCAAAACTCGGGGTTACTATCTCTAACGTGGTCATTAATAATTGGGAACACTCTGTATGGATCTCCGATACTTTCCCGAACATAACAATACGAAAGACCGGACGTACTGCCTCCTAAGTCGGACGACAATGCTAACATATAGGCAACCTGGCCTATTCTTCACATGAACTCGTGCGGCCCAAAGTAACTCGCTAAGTTCCTCTGTTTTCCAAAACTCGTCATACCCAACCCGGGTGGTACTTTCAAGAAGACCGACCGTCAACCTGAACTCTAAGCGTCGTCGCCGATCATCCGCACGATTTCTCTGAGCTGCCAGAACCTCTTCTAGACAAGCTTTACCCTATCCACAGTCTGCTGGAACAAGCCTGAACCGACTATCTGAATCTTGCCAACATCGAACCAATCGACCGGCGACTTACACTTCCGCCTCTACAAGGCTTCATAAGGCGACATCCGAACACTGAAATGGTAGCTTAAGCACTCCCTCCACAGGAGACGACAATCCCCACAACTACCCCTGGAATCCACACACTGGCCCGAGGGCGAATGCGATTCTGAGACTCACCTGAGTTTCTAACCCTGCCTGGTAAAACTTTTAGAAAACGAAAATAGCCACAACCTGGGCTTCACTGTCTGACATAAGGTGAAGGTAGGCACCCCGTGCAGCCTTACAACCTTTCTGATAAAACAACACTGCAGAGTGAACGGTCCTGACCGAAGAACACGATGGGCTCCCCCCATCGGCCCGACTACTGGTCGAACGCATCCACGAACTCGCACGTTAATCGAACTTGGGCCAAACACCCTTGTGATCCTACCACAAGGCGGAACCATCATAAACTGACCCCACCACCAAACATGCCGCGGGTTGACCCGCAACGTGGCCTCAACCCGACCCGGCAACGCGCACAATACTAGCTCCCCGATCCGGAACAATCTCACTAATCACGTTACGAAAACCTAGCGGTCTTCTTAGCTCACGTGCACTATGCATTCCTATAAGGGTCAAACATAATATACGTCTTTTACTCGAGATTGTCTTACCTCTAAGGTCTCTACGTATAAAGCTCTAAGGCTCACACTTTCTCTATCCCCCAAATCTTACTGGTTAACTAACCAAGATCTCTAATCACAACCGACACATCGCTATCGAACATAGCACTTAAGGTATACTCACCTTATCACATAAACAAAACTTAGAGGTTAAAGATATATCTATATCATCGCTTCACTCCCTTAGTCGTTCTAATCAAACTCGCCTGTAGGCGATAGCTGGAAGGTGACGAACTACCCACCGATCACGAAGGCCAAGTCCTCCTACAAGGACACTCTTCGACACGGCACCACGACGGTCATAGGTACAACAAGTACCAACCAAAAGACGACATTCCCGATGGCGTGCGTCATATCGTGAACCGGAAGCCCCGAGTTCGACCGACTCTGCGCATACCCCGAACGCCCCGAACCTGCGGAGGACCTCTCGCGACCGGTGGGACGTGCATAATCTAATCTGGCCGCGAGGTGACTCGCCTCGAAAGTTACCAGGACCTTGCCGCTCGCCTCTTCTCGCCCTCGTTAACCCGTCGATCTCTACGTTTCGGCCTGCGGCATAAGCCCGCATACGTGCCATGCTCAAGCCTAATCAAGAACTTACTCTTGCACAACCTTCTCGTTGATATTCATCAAGACTCGCGTACATCGGTATACTCTCCGGTAGTCAAATCCATAGTTAGTAATGCGGTCGCCTCCTTGAAATCTATATTCTCTGTTCCCTGGCCGTGGAACCAAGGTTCAAATATCATGGCCGCAGAGGAATCGCCGCCGCGGCTAAACTCGGGGCTAGCAGCGACGCCGCAAAACTCCCGAATGAAGCACCACCCGTGATGATTGGGCTGCGCCCACGTAACCTCTCAGACTTACTCGCAGCCTCGGCCGCTTGCCCTCCCGGGCGGGTTGCCACGCGAGGCATAGCGGTGGAAAGAAATACGTTAGAGGTCCAACTTACAACACTTTCTAAGGCACGATCTCGAGTGAGAAGAAATAGAAACCAATCCTAAATATCCTATAGCCTCACGATTATTGGTGCACAACACACCGATAATCAAGACTTCATCGATACGGTCAGAGACACTTTCCGAGGATTAATCGCTCGATACCACTTTTGTCACGACTGCCCGGTTCGTGGATCGTGCCTTACCGGGCACCCTAGTGATACAACATCGAGTAATCACGGAACATAAAGACAATACATGAAACCAATGTAATAAGACGGTGAAATAAGAAGACAGTAACAAAAACGGTTATCAAAAGTATATATAAATAACAATTTGAGCAGCTACATCCCTTTCTACCACTCGCCCATAACGATTACTGCACTCTAAGAATGATATGACAACAACGACGGACAGTGGCCCCGCCATACCCCGAATGTAAGCACCTACAATCAACAGAGGACTATACCAAGATAAGCCTCCGAGGAACGAGCTTCCCAAACGCTGAATCGTGACCCTAAGAGCGAGGATCAACGATCGGTGTACCTTTACTGCGGATGAACGCAGCCTCGGCGAGGTCAAGATAACAGTACCAAGTATGTGAAATGAAAAATACATCGTAAATGAAATCATAGTAGTCTAAATAAAGCAGAGACATGTATGATAACCAAACTACAGTTCACAATAAATCAGCAGTCATGTCAAGTCAGGGACTCACGCCCTCAAGCCATCACAATAGAACCATACGGGGTAAGTACGAAGGCATAGCCGACTACTAAGACCCATAGTACCAAAAATGCCATAAATTATATCATGAGGTCTTTCTAGACCGCACCACATGATCGGCCGTTCGCCACTCACCCGCAATATCATTGTGCGCCTATCCTCGAACTCCCGCAGCTCGCATAGGTCACACACGACCCGCGTGAGGTATTCCTCGAATCACGGTCCTGCATCGCTGAGGTATACCCGTGATCGAAGGCGACTTTTCGTATCCGCCTAGGCTCCCGCACTCGCATAGTCTCAAAAGACCGCATAGTCTCAACAGATCAGATAGGAATCCCCGCATCGGGCTAAACACCCGAATGATCAATCTCGAGCTCCCGTGACTCCGCATAGTCACGAGGACCGCATAGGCCGATAGACCGCATCAAGCGGTGGCAAGCCCTGTATAATAAGTCAAGGGTATGTGATACAATAACAAGATAACGGGCTTAACGCTTGACAACGTAAGCACAACAAGAGTGACTCTTACATAATAATCACAAGATACTAACACACGTAGCATCCTAACATGCTTACTTATAAAATCAACCACAAAGTATTACAAGGCTATCACAAACCAATACAATCAAGTTATTCACACAAGGTACTTTCTACTAACAAGTTAGGGTAACTATCCCCAAATTACTTCATAAATTAAATCTTTAAAAGATACGTTACTTCACAAAAACCACACAATACGTAGTATATGAAAATAGAGTGATTATCTTTTAAAGTAAATCAATTACTTCTCTTTGTAAAATCAAGTAGCAACATTCTTTTCCAATGTTCAAGTTTGCCTAATTTCCAATGTTCAAGTTTCTCGCTTTTAGAAAGGTTTCGTAGTTCATAGTCTTATTCATTTAAGAATATAATTCTCCTTTAAAACTATCTGAGAAACATAAGCCTTATATGTGAGTAGGATATTCTTGTTTATAACAATCTTATTACAATGAGCATGATCTAGGAAATATCATTTTGTCTCATCTTAGCTTCTATGCAGATGGAAGTTTCTCGGTTTTAATAATACTTAATTATTAAAAACATTTCCTTTACTAACGCCGCAGTGGTTTGTCGATACACATTCGATTTCCAAAATCAAGAAACATTCTTAAGCCGTTATACCTAACTTTCCATAAAGCTAGTATAACTCTTAAGTTTTCTAAAAAATCAAGTATTACTCTTCTTTCAAAATGATTCAAAATCTTTTGAAATACTTCAAGTTCTTTATTAACACATAACAAGCCGCTTATAGTTCAAATCGATTACCTTTTAAAAGCCACAATTATTTTCTTACAAACATAAAGCCGTTATAACCAACTTCCCATAAAGCCGTTATAACACTTTATGTTTTAAACCAATCAAATACATTTAGCACATGACGTCTACCGCACTACATAGTTCACACATATCATGCTAGAAGAGATAGGAAGAGGTTCACATACCTCGCGACGAGTATCGACTAATAGCAAAACGCCCAAGTACATCCAACCGCCTACTCCTTTGCCAAGTAGATCGCGCCACACGTAGTACGTCAACTTATAAGGCCACAAGGCGCTTATGAACATTTAGATCCCTTCGTAGAACATTCTACGTAAAATTCAAAGACTCTCCCCGCAGCGTAAATCTCCTCTTCTATCTGGGCCGCTACCAAGCCAACCGTGGGTTATACGTTGAATCCGGACGTGCACAATTCTACCTCACAGAAAAGCTACACAAGTCTATTGTCTGATACTATGTAAATACTGATTCAAGACTTTCTTCTTCGAAAAGGTTTCTTATAATTCGTGCTTAAGTCAAAAGACATTGCCGATAACAACGCTCAGTTCTATATATAGTATACTTCAACTATATAGTCTAACAATCATGTAATTTCCAATTACAATAGAGGACAAGATATTTACCTCGATAAGCCCATAATTATCCGAGTTTAAATGTCGATCCCGAGCAAGGTTTAGCTCCTACTCAGGCGCTCCGACCCGCCTCCAAACAACCCTTAGAAGTTCTAACCAACTTCTACTTATTACTCCAACTAACCATGGAGATTTTACTTAGGTTTTGGTTTGTGATCGACGGAAGTATAATAGTATTTCGGCTTTTCAGATAAGTATAACCTTAGAATACTACAAGGTATACGGCTAAGGTAATTTGGGCATTATAACAATACTTTTGAGAGTATTTCTACCAAGAGGGGGGGTGTATTCTACGAGAACAACAAGGCAGGGGGTACACTCTCACTAGCACCCCTAGAGGGGTGCTCGGCCACAGGGGAGGCCTCTACGAACTCAACACAAGGGGAGGGAGAAGGAGAGCTTTCAAGACTTAGGCAAATTTATGGATGAATTAGTCTTCAAAGGGGTATTTATAGGTCAGTGAAGGCCAACCAATGGCCAAGATCTTGCCAAGTGCAAGGCAAGTGTAGGGCCAAGATTCACCCATGTGTCCTTGACCAACTAACACACAAAAATATCCTACCAACTCCTCGACCAACAAGGCCAATCGTCCAACCTCCCTTTACCGCCCATTCACGCCCGCCAATGAGAGGTGCCAAGTGGCGCCTCTTGTTGGCCCAACACGCTTCGCCTCGGAAAAACTGTAAAAATAAAAATGACATAGCGGAAATTCTCCTACGAAAGTCGTGGAAACGCTTTTAAAAACGACTTAATCGGGTGTTGTGCACAAAAATAATTCGCCAAGCCTATTCTCGTTCGAAATTTCCTACGCACGCCCTTACGCATACTCGGAAATACGGGTATAACAGTTTTGATGCCGATTGCAAAGAACTCGCCATGATTGGTGGCTCAATGATGTGTTTAAATACTTTAAACACCATTTCTTCCTTCTTCACCCTCAACGCCGCCTCTCCTCTTTCTACATCGATCGTGGCTCTCGCCGCTGGAATGGTCTCCCCAATATGATAGGGATCTCTGCATCCTCTTCCATGTCAAGAATGAGGAAGTCCGCAGGAAAAAGGAATTTTCCTACTTTAACAATCACGTCCTCAATCTTCCCCCTTGGGTGAACCACTGTTCTATCTGCTAGTTGTAGGCTCACCGTGGTTGTTTTGCCTCACCCAACTCCAACCATTTAAATACTGACAAAGGCATTAAATTTATACTTGCCCCTAAGTCGCAAAGAGCCATGTTGCATGTCACCCTGCCAACTGTGCAAGGTAGTGTAAAGCTCTCTGGGTCTTTTAGTTTAGGGGGCAACTTCTTCTGCAAGATAGCACTGCACTCCTCCGTTAGTGCTACCATCTCATACTCTGCCAGTTTCTTCTTCTTCCCAAAAATCTCCTTCATAAATTTGAAATAAGAAGGCATCTGCTCCAACGCCTCTATAAAGGGTATGTTGATATGTAGCTTTCTGAATGTCTCCAAAAATTTGGAGAATTGTTTATCAACTGCCTTTCGCTGCAATCTCTGTGTGAATGAGATCTTCTCAGTATACTCCTTCTCTGGAGTTTTCTCTACTACTGGGCGCGCTTCAACTACCTTCTCCTTCTCTATTTCTGCCCTTTGTTCAATTACCGGCTGAGGCGATTGCTGCTCCAACTGTTTACCACTTCTCAACTGTACTGCCTGGCATTGTTCTCTTGGATTCATCTCTGTGTTGATTGGCAGTGTACCCTGTGGCCTGCTGTTCGATTGCTTTGCTAGTTGACCCACTTGTGTTTCCAAGTTTCTGAACGAGGATCTAGTTTCTGTCACGAACTGGGTCTGGGCGTTGGTGAGTGCTAACAAAGCTGCTCTCAGCTCATCTTGCTTTTCTGGCTGAACAGGTGCATTGAACTGTTGAGACGGTGGGGCCTGAGTAAATGGCTGTTGATTTTGGTGCTGCTGGTTTTGGTACTGCCCCCTATATTGATTCTGCTGCCCCTGGTCTCCTCTTCATGAGAAATTTGGGTGATTCCTCCACCCTGGATTGTATGTGTTGGAGTAGGGGTTGTTCTGGGGCCTCTGATAGTTACCCACGTCCTGACACTCTGCCTGCTCGATTGGCATATTATTAGGATCAGCTGCAGGACATCTATCGAATGTATGTGGACCACCACATATTTCACAGCTCTTTGGCATCCATCGCATTCACCGACATCAGTATGTTGTTGCAACCGCTGGTCAACAGTGGCAACTTGGGCATCTGTGGCGTTGACTACATCTATCTCGTGAACTCCCACTGTTCTCCTACCACTCATTGGTCTATCTTCTGTGACATGGTTGTTGGTGGTCATATCTTCTAATAATTCGTGAGCTTTGTGAGCTGTTTTCCTCATAAATGTCCCACCTGCTGCTGCATCTATAATTGTTCTGGTTGTTCCGCTCAGCCCGTTATAGAAGATGTGGACCAAGTTCCACAACTCAATGATGGTGGGCACTTTCTCTGCAAATCCTTGAACCTCTCCCAAGCTTCGTATAATGACTCTCCATCTGCTTGGTAGAAGTTATTCAGCTCCCCTCTCAATTTCGCTGCTTTGCACGGTGGGAAGAATTTTACCAAAAATTTCTGTGTCAGCTCTTGCCATGTAAAAATCGAATCAGCTGGCAGGGAATTCAACCATACTTTTGCTCTTCCCTGAGTGAGAAGGGAAACAACCTCAATCTGACGGCATCATCAGTAACGCCGTTATATCTGAATGTTGCACATAGCTCCAAGAAATTAGCTATGTGCATATGTGGATCCTCTGATGGCAACCCTCCAAACTACACTGTGTTCTGCACCATGCTTAGAATCGCCGGTTTGATCTCAAAGTTATTTGCTCCTATTGTTGGGAGCCTAATACATGTCTGTGCTCCATTCACCCTCGGCAGCACGTAGTCTCCCAAGCTTCTTTCTGCCCGGACTTGAACTCTCTCCTCGACATCCATAGGTACTCGCCGAGGCATTTCTTGGTTAGGTTGATTTTCACCTAACCCCTCTCTCAGCACATTGTTGTTTTAACCGACGTCCATCTCTATCAAGGTTGCAATTCGCTGGTTCCTTCTATTCTGTTTACAGGTTTTCTCAATCTCTGGATTGAAGGGGACAAGAGTGTCTGCTCCTCTCCTTCTTCGCATAAACTGAGCGCCTGAAACAGATCAAAAACAAACAAACGGATCACGGCACCCTGATTTTTACCAAAATAAAAAAAACGTAAAAATAAAGAAAATAAAAACCAAATTAGAAATTAAAAATAGATAAAATTGATATTGAACTATGTCTAATCCCCGGCAACGACGCCAAAAACTTGATGCGCGAAAAGATGCACACACTTTAACGCAAGTGCACGTTATCGTGACAAGTAATATAGTCTAGGTAAGACCGAATATCGTCCACAAGGATTAATGTTCAAGTACCAATTATCTATCTTTTGTTATCTATTTGGTAACCGATATTTGATTTTGTTAATTATAACTAACAATTATAAATACTAATTAACTAAGTGTTTACTTCAGTAGTGATGGAAATAAGGCTTCCAAGTCTCCTCAACTATCCGCTTATATTACTTATTAATGCAATAAATTATGGTTCTTCTTCTTTTGGAGCTAGCAGGTTTACTAATTCGTTTTATACTCCCGTTAAGGCTATATAAACACTCAACCCCAGTAGCGCTCCTTTCTACCTTTCGGTGATAAGGATGATTCTATAGGAGGATTAAGACCAAAAACCTAGTTAATCGTCACGCGCCATGCGTGAAATTAGGTGTTTAAACCTCTTATTAACGCTACACAAGTAATTGAGGTATTTTCATCCCCAATCTGACCTATGTCTACCCAACTTACAGCATAGTCACAACCTCCTCCTTTCGAAGTTTGATTAGAAATCATATAAATAATTATAATTAGTGATCAATTAATTACCAAGCATTCAAAGCAATTATTGGGTAAATCTCAACAATAAGAAGAAAACCATAAACATGCATCAATTCATAACATAAGGTTCAAGTGATTTGACATGAAAAGTCCTATAATGGAATTAGTTCCTAGCCATAGACATGACAAGAGCTAATTCAATATCCAACATAAAAACTGAAAGTAAAGTAAAGAAAAGAAAAGAAAATTACTAAGTAAAGGTCTCCAATCTTCAACTCCAAGAAGTCTTGTGTTTGTGCAAGAAAGGGAACCCTTGAAAACTGCCTAGGGTTCTCCTTTTATAGGCTCAAAACCGCCCTCAACTTTTCCCTTCGTGCCCGCCCGTAAATCGCCTAAAACTCGATTTTCCAGCGGCCGCGCCTCGCTATCGCGCCGCGCCCTCGCACTGGCGTCTAGCGCCGCGGCGCTGCAACTTCTGAGACCTTCTGGATATTGGGCTGGGCGCTGGACTGTGGCATGACGAGGCGCCATGGCCGCCCGTGTCCGTGCCTGGTTCACCACTTTCTCGTCTTTTAAGCTCTGGAACCTCCACTTTTGCCCTCTTATAGCTCATTTTCCGCCAAATAGCCATTTTAACCAATTTGACTCAAAAGAAAGAAAATCTATCCTAAGACGACACGTATTTGTACAAAATGGGACAAAAGACTAACTAAAAACGACTCAAAAAGTGTATATAAAATACACCGATCACGTGGCTTGACGCTTGGCATATCATGAGACCAAGTTATTACCTAAAAATATGCAATAACCAGACGTAGATCGTCTGGTGTCAGGACAACCACCCCAATCAACATCTGTATAGGAGACAAGTGTAGACGTCGACGAAGGATACAAATGCAAGCCATACTCAAGTGTTCCCTGAATGTACCTAAGAATGTGTTTGAGCACGTTCATATGTTCAACTCTGAGGTCATGCATAAACAAACACAATTGTTGTACGACATATGTAATATCAGGTTGCGTGAACGTAAGATACTGAAAGGCTTCTGCAAGACTACGATAGCGGGTCGGATCCTCATAGGAAGAGCCAGCTGCAGCACCCAACTTGGGTTTAATATCAACTTGAGTAGAAATGGACTTACATGATGACATCCCAGCCCTCTCAATGATCTCTGTTGCATACTTCCTCTGTGATAAGAACAATCCACTTGCGTGACGAGTAACAACAACTCCCAAGAAATAACTCAATATACCCAAGTCCTTCATAGCAAACTCAGAACTGAGTATTGTCATGATAGACTTTCGCAAAGCATCAGAAGAGGCAGTCAAAATAATATTATCCACATATAATAGTATATAAGCCATCGAAGAACCATGACGATATATGAATAATGAATTATCAGACATGCTGTGAGAAAAACCCATAGTCAAAACAAAATCAGCAAACCGCTTATACCAAGCTCGTGGAGACTGCTTAAGCCCATTCAAAGACTTCTTCAACAAACAAACACGATGAGGATATCTAGTATCCCTAAAAGCCAAGGGCTGATGCATATACACTGTTTTCTTGAAATCACCATGGAGGAAAGCATTCTTCACATCTAGCTGATAAATGAGCCATGATTTTGAAAGAGTCAAGCTGAGCACAGTGCGAATGGTAGCCAGCTTGACCACTGGGCTAAATGTTTCACCACAATCCACACCAACCTGTTGAGTCTTACCATCACCTACAAGACGAGTCTATGCCTCGCAAATGAACCATCAGAATTTTTCCTGTGAGCAAAAATCCACATAGACCGAATAATATTAACATCATATGGACGGGATACCAACTCCCACATCTTATTATCAATAAGAGTATTATATTCATCGGTCATGATAATTTTTCAATTAGGGTCATTTAAGGCAGACACAAGATTACGGATAAGGGTGATTTAAGAACATTAGAATTCAAATTAAAATGTTTTTTTGGTTTAAAAATACTCCATTGATTGTGAGTGATTGGACCTTGACTCTGGACTGGAGTGAGTGAATTTTGGGAATTTTGTAAAGTGTCGGAAATTTCTGTCGGAGACGCTGTGCGCAGGAACTGTGGTGCGACGCTTAGATGAACTGCGGTTCTATGAAGTTTTAGCCGTGCTACCGACGATGGAATCAAAATTTCATCGTTTCACCGGAAGGCAGCGCGCGGCGCTCCCAAGGGTCGCTACCGACGACGTATTTTTGAAAATTCTGAAAACTGACGGAGAACATAGGGGGAGATAGCATCATCCAAAAATCCATAAGAAGTAGACACGGGTTTTTCTACTTTAGAAAATAGAAACTGGGACTCATCAAATAGAACATGACGATCAATAATGATTCGTTTAGAGGACAAATCAAAGCATTTATAACTACGGTGATTTGACGGATAATCCAAAAACACACACGGGGTAGAATGTGCCTGAAGTTTGTTGATTGTGATGGATGGAACAGTGAATAACATAAGCATCCAAAGACTCTAAGATGAGAATACGTAGGAGTCTTATTGTATAAAACCTGAAAAGGGGAAGAATATGTCGGTCACGCCCTGACTTTTCCTAAGCCTTTACTTAGGGCGTGATGACACCTGGACAATTATTTCCCACCAGGAGCACCATTTAATTCTCTTTATTTAGAAATTTAAACTTATATTCAAATACGGAGCTATTAATAAAAATAACAATAAAAATATCTGTTTATGACTTTATTGAAAACATAACGCGAGCCCATGCTCGTGCAAGTATTGTTTCTACATAGACATACTGACAAAGATTATTCTAAGTTGGAAGGAAGACCATCCCACACGGGCATTTCCCGAGACACTGAAACTGACATTCTGAACCTGACGAGTACCAAGCCCGAAGCAATGGACTTGGTATGACAAGAGGCTGTGGGACGATCGCTAGCCTTGGCGTGGAGCCTTTCCTCTATCACTCTTTACTGAAACATGTTAAATAAAGAGTCAGCCCTACCATCCGGCCGTGAGCACCTTACCTCGCAATTCAAAGTAACACCACAATATTGCAATCACATTATAACGTAATAAGCATATTGCAAAAACATATCGTTACAACACTTTTAAATACGCAAAGAACTCCTCATAGGAAATTCTCAGTTTAACTAACACTTCATTTTATCTCGTATTATACGTTAAGACATTCCCCTGCATTTCCATATGTTTGTTACATTTATATATTTGTGAACGCATATTCACTTTTCATATTTATATATATAGGTGAACATGTATTCATCTTTCATATTTGTTGCGGCGTGCAACCCGATCCATTATATTTACGTATTTGTGAACACATATTTACTTTACGTTTTGTTGCGGCGTGCAACCCGATCTATTATGTTTACGTATTTGTGAACGCATATTCACTTTACGTTTTGTTGCGGCGTGCAACCCGATCCATTATGTTTACGTATTTGTGAACGCATATTCACTTTACGTTTTGTTGCAGCGTGCAACCCGATACATTATGTTTACGTATTTGTGAACGCGTATTCACTTTACGTTTTGTTGCGGCGTGCAACCCGATCCATTATATATTTATATATTTATGTGAACACGTATTCACTTTTCATATTTTTCAGAAGTTCGAATAAATAATATTCTCTTTCCCAACATTCTGTCATTCATACTTGTAACGATTATAACTTTTTAACCATAACTCCAACTAAGGTGTTTCTCAAGCGGAAACTAAGGTAAGACGGGGATTTTTCACTATACCAAATTTCATTTAAAACTACTTTGGGTAACTAACACAAATTTATCCTCAAAACAGCCACATGAAATTTGTTTCGGCAGAATTTTTATTAAACAAAACTAAATCTTAGAATAGTCATAACTCCTAATCTGTAAACCCGTTCAAGCCCCATAAAATCTCAAAACGATGAGCACAGAGAGATACACGTCTCCATGTGGACCATCCTTTCATATTGTGTACCATTTGGTACAGTTTTACACTTTTATTCGTTGACCTTCCTGAATCTCGATAGATTCGAGGCAGAAACTTTAAACAGCGATAACTCTCAATCCGTAAGTCGTATAGACCCCCGTAAGGTCTCAAAATGTCCACAACAGAGAGATCTAGAACTTTCATTTAGAAACAATTTTTATATTCCCAAAAAATTAGTACAGTTTTACGTTTTTACGTCCTGCCCTTCTGGATTCCGATGAATCTGAGGCAGCAACTTCAAACTACAATAATTTTCAACTCGTAAGTCCGTTTTAATAACTCTTTATCTATATCTGTCCGTAACAGAGAGATTTACAACCCCATCTCATGCAATTTATTCTTTGTTTTCTTATATATATATATATATATATATATATATATATATATATATATTTTATTAAACCAATCAACAACTATATATTATTATTATTATTTTTTTCGAATTTTACATTCTCTCCTCCATAAGCAACATTCGTCCTCGAATGTAAATAAGGTCGTAACATAATCACATAGACACAATAATATTTATTGTTATTGTAACACTAATTTCGGGTTTCACATTCAGCCTTCCTTAAGATCTTCCTCCTTAGATCTTTTACCTTAGGAACACATAACCTACCCTTATACCGAAGGGTTCCGTCATTATCTCCCAATGTAAACTGTGAAGGTTTTTCCTGTTGGATCCTCTCCCGAAATCCAACAAACTCCGTATCCTCAAACTGACTTTCTATTATTTCTGAAGCTAAGGCGCATCGCAGGTATCATGTACCACCACCCTACCTTCACCGATCTCAGTTAAACTAACCCCGAGGTTTCCCAATCTTTGTACCTCACGAACAATACCCCTCTTTTGTATTGCCAAATGGGCCAAGCTGCCCATTGATCTCCTACTGAGTGCGTCAGCCACCAAGTTGGCTTTTCCAGGATGGTAAAGAATACTAAGGTCATAATCCTTAAGCAACTCTAACCATCTTCTTTGTCGGAGATTCAAATCCTTCTGCGTGGTTATGTACTGCAAACTCTTATGATCTGTAAATATGTTGTCGCGCCCTTTTTCGACCGCGACATTTATAAAAAACTCCTGCTTAATAAAAATGTTAGAAAATAAAATAAAATGCTAAATAGTTAAAAATGCTTAAAAAGGTGTTAAAATGCTAAAAGTACAAAAGTATGGTGCTAAAGTGCTAAATGCTAAGGGTTCGCGGAGTCGCCACCTAATTAATTGGGTGAATTAGGACACCTAAATGTTAACTAGTTTAAAGAAAACATTAACTCCATTTTAATGGTCTGCTAAACTTAATGAGATTTCGGACAAGGTTTCTTTATTATCCTAAAGGGAAGGGGTCAGACACCCTAAAGGATCCGCTAACCTGCGGTTATCCTGCCAAACCTAGGGTAATTATGTTAAAAATGTGTGTTTTGAAAATATAAAAGATGCTGCAAAATATTTTATGAAAGGAGGCTTGATAAAAATTTGTAAGACTAATGCTATAAAAATATATATATAAAATTTTAAAGTGTGCATTTATATTGTTTATGATGTAAGCGGTGCAAAGTTGATTTATGGACTATATATATGCATTTATCTGCGAAATCAGAGAAGTGGTGCGTTAGTTTTATATATGTCATTCTAACGATTAGGCAAAAGATTGAATATGAATGACAGGCCTAAGATAGATAAATTAGAAGTGTGTTTCAAGTTTTAAAGCTAACCACCCCATTTCATGTATTCAAGGATTAATTGTTCTAGACAACCTATTAATTACAAAGTTAGATAATTAGGCAACAATTTAAACAAATAAGATAAAAGGTGGATATGATCGCGGAGGTTTTCAAGATGTGTGGCGACATCATCTTATCCTATTTTGTCTTAGGAATACTGAAGCGGGAATGCGAATGCGGATGCACGTGGACGCGGGTTGTCATTTGAAGTAGCTCGTGATGAGTCTCGCCGTGAGACTCTTCGTTTTGCTCCGATGCATTTCATGTAAAAATAAAGAAAGATAAGGATTAGTATCGACCCCAGTCATATTAACAATGTGAATATATAGATAAACACGTAGCACGTCTTCCATTATATCAATCTAAGCAGTTAGACATATTTAAGTAAACAGGAAGCAGAAATGTAGTCCAACCCAGACCATAAGCCTAGGTACTACAATTAGGCAGAGGATGCACAAGATATCTTCCAATGTAAAGACATATCACTGCATGTACACAGTTCTCAGAATCTATCAGATTGCATAGATGGGCCCAGCGTACAACCAAGATAATTTGGTCATGGCTAGGCTTCAAGGGACAATTACTATACAGAGATGATTTTTAAAGAAATAAGGATAGAATGAGCCTCAAACATATACTAAATGATGTACCCAATGACATGCTAAATATACGGGTCTGATGTGCTGAGTATACTATACATATATCCTTGCATTTTTATTTCGAGGCAATGAGCAAGCAGGCCAAAAGTGGTTGAACAAATTCTCCCTTTGACAGTGGGTCTCGTGAGGCATGCAGGGGGGTATTTAGTTTGAAACTACGAGTTATGATGGATGGGACTGCCTTTGTAAAACCAACATAGCAATTGTACATACACATTAACTTTAACCAATGATTTACTAATTCAAACTAATGTCAACTGTAGATACAGAAAGGCAGGGGTGATCAATCATAGTCTCAAAGGAGTCAGCATGTTTCTTAGACTACCACAAAAAGCCTTAAACCTGCTTATCTAATTAGACAGACCCCAAACCAGCATCATATGAACTAAATAGCAAAAAATAGTTAAGACGCACTGAAATTAGCATGCTGATCATTTAATTACTCAAGAAAAATCACAGGGGACATAGTAAATTTCAACCTAGCATATTAGGTATATGTGGGCCTGATTATACACAAACATCCATCAAACAACAACCTTAAATCAGTATGATAAGCACTTAAACCCCTAGATATGCATAGTGAACAACTAGCCATGATCTTAGTTTACTCAAATATTATTAATACGCAGTTTGAATAAACATACCAGTTAATATGCCAAGACTGAGTTTAACGGGATTAACCAACATAGAACACAACAAATGCATAAGGGACATAGAATATGTGATTCAGCGTATTTAGGCATCAATAATCCGGCGAACAGATTAACAAATAATTTAACGATGGCCAGCATCGTCTTTATGCCTCAATGAACACAAATACAAATGAACCAATACAAGTTTAATCACAAAAAAAAGACACAGCGATACGAAATGAACTGAGAAGGATTCGATTTTACCTTCTCCGGGCAGCGAACCGAGGCAGCGTATTAAGTCATCGATGCCACTCGGAGAGTTTGCGCTATGCGATAAAGAAGGGTGAGGCCTCAATTGCTACTGACTGATATATTTTCTGGATATTGGTGGATGGTGTGCGAAACTAATGCTCGAGAATGTTCGTGCTTGTGTGCGGCCATTAACTGGTTGTTACTCGACTGCTTCCTCAACTGAGCTCTGCCCCCTTTCGTTCTGCCTTTTCATGTGCTTTATATGGCCATGGTTTGGGTTCTAATGTTGGTAAGTAATCAAGGTGCGATTTTGGCTGATTTTGGACGAGATTTGTGTTTGATTCGTGCGATTTGAACAGGTTATGGTAAGGTAAACGATTTGAAGGATTTGGTTTAGTTATGGTAAGAACAAGGTGTCGATATGGTAGCTGGTTCACGAGGTGATTCGCCGGATTCTCCGGCGAGAATCCCGGCATGGGTGTTGGGAGCGGGGCGGCGACTGAAGCTTTTTTAGGGTTTTTTTTTTCTTTTTCTTTGGACGATGGGGGGAGAAGGTATAAAGGGCAGATGGGCGTGTGGACTTGCGGGTGTGGGCTAAGGGGAAAATAAAAGCTGGGGTAATGGGCTGATAGAGTGGTCATGAACTGCCGCGGTCGCGTTCAGCTGTGGATTTGTTGGGCTGCGGGTTGTTTAAAGGAAGGGGAAGGGCTGATGGGCATGGACTGGTTTTAATTAGGTATTTGGGTAGTTGGGCTGGGTAGTTATTTTAATTAGGGGTAGAGTTTTAAGTGTATTAGTTTAGGTGTATTATTAATTAATTAGTGGTAAATTAAATTAATAAATTGTGATTAAATTATTTTAGGTGCTTTGTTAGTCTAAGTTTGAGATTAAAAAAATAAATACAGGCGCGCTATTTAATTAGTGCTTAATATTTTAGAATGCGGCGCTATTATTTAAAATCTTATTTATTGTGCATTATTTATCATTATTTAAAATAAGTTATGAAATTGCTTTGCGTATTAATAAATGCGACTATGTTACTTGACACGACGTCATTGCTAAATTATTTATTTTATGTATTTATTATTAATTATTAAGAATTGTTTGACAGGGCTTAAAATTAATAAATGCGGGCGCGAGACTCTAAGTGCTTAATACTCTACGTAAAATGCGGTGTTATTATTAAATTGCTTATTTATGCCTGTATTAATGTTTTATCGCTGCATTTTTTATTATTTATAATTATTTGAAAATTAGTGTAATTTTATAGTTAATGACTGGACGGGAGGGTCAAAATTGGGTGTCAACATATGTCAACATGCACACCATACAAATAATGTCTCCATATTCGTAAGGCAAATACCACTGCAGCTAATTCCAAGTCATGAGTTGGGTAATTCTTCTCATGTATCTTCAACTGTCTAGATGCATACGCAATAACCTTTCCAAACTGCATCAAGACACATCCTAACCCAACTCTAGAAGCATCGCAATATACTGTGAACCCTTCTTGTTCCGATGGTAAGGTTAGTACTGGTGCAGTAGTCAACAATTTATTTAGTTTCTGAAAACTTGCTCACATGCTTTTGACTACTGGTACTTAACCGCTTTTTGAGTCAACCGGGTCAAGGGAGCAGCAAGACTAGAAAAACCTTTTACGAATCTTCTATAATACCAGCCAAATCCAAGAAACTTCTAACATCTGTCGGAGTGGTCGGTTTCGGCCAGTTCTTCACTGCTTCTATCTTCTGAGGGTCTACCATAATTCCATCCCTTGACACAACATGGCCCAAAAAGGCTACCTTTTCCAACCAAAATTCACACTTTGAAAATTTAGCATATAGTTTCTCCTGTTTCAAGACTTGAAGCACTACCCTCAGATGCTTTTCATGTTCTTCAACACTCTTACTGTAAATTAGGATATCATCTATGAACACAATCACGAACAAATCTAGGAATGGTTTGAAGATTCTATTAATTAAATCCATAAAAGCCGCTGGGGTATTGGTTAACCCAAAAGACATGACCAAGAACTCATAATGGCCGATCGTTCTAAAGGTCGTTTTGATATATCATCCGATTTATTTTCACCGATGATATCGAACGGAGATCAATCTTGGAAAAATAACTAGCTCCCAAGTTGGTCAAAAATATCATCGATTCTTGGTAATGGGTATCGCTTCTTGATCGTGACCTTATTGAGCCGATAATCGATGCACATTCGAGCGATCCGTCTTTCTTTTTCACAAACAGATGATGCACTGAGGGAAACACTAGGCCTTATAAAGCCTTTATCCGTAAGATCCTTCAATTGTTCTTTTAACTCCTCAATTCACCGGGGCCATTCGATATGGAGGAATAGAAGTGGTCTTGTACCGAATTAACTCTATAACAAACTCCACTTCTCTATCAGGAGGAAGGCCCGGAAGATCTTCAGAAAACCTCCTAAAATTTGAACAATAGAACATCATTCATCACTGGGATTCTTTTTGGGTATCCACTATATTAGCCAGATATACGTACTCCACTCTGTGACTTCTCAATAACTTTTGAGCCCCAAGGTAGGAAATAAACTGACCTGAGGATATTCCAATCCTACCCCTTATAACAATTTCTGGTTCTCCGGAAAAAGTTAATCTCACTATTTTTCGCCGACAATCTAACATGGCATAACATGCCGACAACTAATCCATACCCAAAATGACGTCGAAGTCTACCATATCAAGTAGTACTAGGTTCACTATTGTTCTCTTGCCATTCACTTCTAATGGAAAATTATTTACCACCCGAGAGGCCTAAATTGAGGCCCCTACTGGTGTCATAACCTCAAAAGGTTCACTTAAATAAGAAGGTTCTACGTGTAAATTCTTAGCAAATCCCATTGACACATATGAAAATGTAGAGCCGGGATCGTATAATACAAATGCAGGAATTGTTACACCCCGTAATTCAGGTCATGCTTATGAGAACGTACGAAAGGAATTAAGATTTAAATTTTTGGAAAGATAGGTTGACAGAATGTTTTGGACAGGTTTTAGTCAACTTTGGGGCGGTTTATGACCAGTTATATTAGGAGTTCTTAGGTGTTTCAAAATCCTAGTATGAAGTTCGTTGAGTCTAGTTCCCAACGCAACAAACCACTTGTCGATAAGACATCGGAGTAGAAAGTTATGGAAGTTACAAGTTCAGTGCGCAGATGAGCAGGAAAGTGTTTTCACGGGTGACATACGCGGGCGCCGCACGCAGGCCGCTCGGATATCTTGATGTATTCTGGTTGCAGCGCGCCGCCTGCAGGTCGGGCCGAGGCGGATTTTTCGCGAAAAAGCGGAAAAATCAGAAGATATTTTTGTAAAGGCCTATGGGAGGGTGACAAGTGTCCCTCCCATCTTTTTGACCAAGAGGAAGTCTTATGTATTGACCAAGTCTTGAAGACTTGGTCATTTTTCAAAGAACCTCCCTTCTCTCTAAAATTCCTCTCCCTTCTCTCTAAAAATTCAAGAAAAAACCAAGGCCTAGTAAAATTTCGGAAAGGCGGAAAGAAGGAAATATGTTGGCAAGCTTGTAGGAGGTTCGTAGAGGTGATTTTAACGAAGAGGAATTGTGGAAAGAGGGCAAGTGAGCGATTTGTTGGACTGTTTGGGCGAATTCCAAGGTAACAATTCATTCTTCTTTTTAAGTAAATTGTGTCGCATGTTGAGGACGAAAGGACTTGTAATTGTCGATATTGCTATTAGGTATATAACATGTAGGAATAACGATTTGGATTTGAAAGGATTGGATAAAGATGATATGAGAGCATGTTATAGCCGAGATATTGCCTTAAACTTATTGGATTATTTTAATATGAATTGTGGGGCAGAATTTTACACATCCGGTTAGGCGTGTAATCCCCTTGTATTACTGAATTGTTAGGCCTTGAATATGGCATGTTGGCTATTGATATCGGACCTTGAAAAGGTGGAAAAGTAGGTAGAAACCAAGGAAGTGCTGTCCAATTTTCCGTAGAATAAGGAACTTATACTTAGAATATTCGACGAAGAAGTCTAGACGTTAATAGACGTATTTGATTATTATAGGTTGATACTTTACGCGCGGCATATTCGACTTGGCAAGTGGATTTAGCCGAGGAGGTATGTGATTCTTCCTATCCTCTTGAGCATGATTGTTGTGAAATATATGGTACGGTAGACGTACGTGTGTCAAATGAATTTGGTTTCACTTTAATGTCCTTGACTTGAGTTCTAAATGGTAAGAATCTTGAAATATTTCAAAAGGAGTTATGAATCGTTATTCGGAAGGAAATTAGTACTTGGTTTTAAAAAAAAATAGGTTCTCATAGTTTTCCAAACAAATGTGATTGTTTTGATTTATAAAAGAAATATAAGTGTTATACTAGCTTTATGGGAAGTTAGTTATAACGACTTAAGGAAGATAAAAAGAATGGTTTACTTACTTGTTTATAAAAGCCTTATTGTGATTTCTGAAGGTGTGGTAAGTTGGTTTGATAAGTAAACATGATATGATATTACGGGCGTTAGTGCCTTGAGGATTTCGTGTAAAGGGGATTTTCTTGTTGGGCTTATGTTGCTTACGGTAAGCCGGTCGTGCTTACATTATATCACTTACCCCCCTGACTTGTTACGTGTCGCGGGTTTGCTACCCCCGGTGCGAGGAATACCTCATGCGGGTCTATGTGACCTATGCGGGCTACGGTAGTCCAGGAATCACTCCGGGTGTGTTACACCGATGCGAGGAATACCTCATGCGGGTCCATGTGGCCTATGCGGACTGCGGGAGTCCAGGAAATGTCGCGGGTTTGCTACCCCGACGCGGAGTACCTCACGCAGTCCACGTGACTACGCGACTACGGTAGTCCAGGATTAGGACTCACACAATGATACTAGGGGCGAAGGGCCCTACTCCGATCATTGGCGGTCTAGAAAAGACCGGTTGAGTTACGCCTATTTGCTCTTATTCATACTGTGGCACTATGTACTGTTAATTGGTTTGTTTCATACATGTCTGTGGATTGGTTTTTAAAATGTTATGATTTCATTTCAAGATTTCGCCACATACTTGGTACTGTTAGATCGACCTCCTTCGGGGGTTGCGTTCATGCCGCAGGTAGAGGTACATCGGTAGTTGATCCTCGCTCATAGGATCACCGTTCTGCTTTTTGGGAAGCCCCGTTTCTCCGGAGTCTTATCTTTTGGTTTGATTCCCTGTCATTGTAAGTTTATGTACATTCAGGGGTATGGCGGGGCCCTGTCCTGCCATAGTTGTTATAAACTCTTAGAGGTCTGTAGTTTTGTTGTAAATTGGGGTTGTAAAGGATGTAACTGTTCATGTTTTGTTATATATATACATAGAAAGGCAACCATTTTGGTTAGCCTGTTCCTTATTTTATATTGTTCTATGTTTGTAAGTTTATTTCCGTTGGTTACTCTGATGTATATCTACTAGGGTGCCCAGGTAAGGCACCAGTCATGGGCCCGGGAGCGGGTCGTGACAAAAGTTGTATCAGATCGGTTAATCCTCGGAAAGTGTCTACAGACCGTATCTAGTAGAGTCTTGATTATCGGCGTGTTGTGCACCACACCTATAATCAGGAGGCTACAGGATATTTAGGATTGGTTTCCATTCTTTTCACTCTAAGATCGTGCAATAGAGCTGTGTTATAGGTTGAACTCCCTCTGACATATTCTTATGTATCAGTTATGCCTCCACGCAAGGCAACCGCGGCCCAGAAGGGCAAGGCAGCTGAGGGAGCTGCTAGTAGGACGCAGAGGGTTACGAGGGCACAGGCCCAGTCTTTACCTGAGGTGATGCTTCGGACGGCGAGTTCCACGACGTCGCCAGCCCCAGCAGAGTTCAGAGCAGCAGCAGTGGCTACTGAGACCACGGTACCTGAGCCTCCAGTTCCACAGCCTGGAGCAGAGGATATGGGTTACAAGGAGATGGCCCAGTTATTAGCCAGGATCGTGGCGAGGCAGGAGGACAGACGGGAGACAGCGGTTCCGGTTGTACCCGTAGTTCACCCCAGATCTGATAGCTTGAGACTTCGGGACTTTTTGAGTTGCAGCCCACCAGAGTTCTATGGGTCGAGGACTGAGGATGATCCTCAGGAGTTTATCCGACAGTTGCAGCGGATCATGAGAGTGATCAAGGCCTCGGAGACAGAGTCGGTAGTATTGGGTTCACATCGGCTGCGTGATACTGCAGTCGACTGGTTCGATTCATGGGAACTGTCCCGGGGGGAGCATGCACTTTCAGCTGTTTGAGACGAGTTCTCATAGGCGATTCTTAGCCATTTCTTGCCCCCGCAGATGAGGAGAGCTCGGGCCGATAGATTTCTGATGTTGAGGCAGAACGGGCGGACGGTTCGGGAGTACAACGTAGAGTTTGACTCGTTGGCTCGGTACGTCCCCGCTTTAGTGGCAGACATGGAGGACAGAGTGCACCGCTATGTCACAGGGCTCGATGATTACTTAGCAGAGGGTTGCTCGGGTGTAGCTCTTCAGCCGGGCATGAACATTGCCCGCATGCAGGCTTATGCACTTGGGTGTGAGGAACGTAGAGGCCGACGAATTGACAGATATCAGCAGAAGAGTGCCAAGACAGCAGGTTCCTTTGGTAGCTTTCGAGGCGGACGACCTCAACAGCAGAATGGATTTGCACCTCAGCCGGTTCAGAGCGCTCCTTCACCGTCTTCCGGTCGTCCAGGGTATTCGGGCGTGTCGGGGCCCTGTGGCTTGAGCTTCTGGAAGCAGGGATGCTACCCGATCGAGACCACCCCCCTCTCGGTGTGGCCGATGTGGTAGATCCCATTTCGGGAGTTGTGGTCATGCTTTGGGACCTTGTTACACTTGTGGCCAACAGGGTCATATTTCGAGGATCCGGACTGCAGGCAAAGACGGATGGTAGGGTTCACCTACGTGGTCATTCATTGGTCTTCATCTCCTACGGTCACTCGCCTCGGAGGGCAGGGTGCTCATAGGCCAGCAGGTCGCGGCAGAGGTCGTGGCAAGGGTCCTAGTTCCAACGGTCCTCAGAATCGCATTTATGCCATGTCCAGCCGCCAGGACCAGGAGGCGTCACCGGATGTCGTAACAGGTACATTATTGGTTTCATGTTGTGACGTATATGCTTTGATAGATCCGGGTTCTACCTTGTCCTATATATATCCTCATATTGCTGGTAGAATAGGGATAGAACCTGAGTCCATAGAACTTTTTGAGGTAGCTACGCCAGTAGGTGTTTCGATGGTAGCTGAGCGAGTATATAAGGCTTGCCCAGTGACTATATACAGTCGTCAGACCCTAGCCGACTTGATAGAGTTGGATATGACCGACTTTGATGTGATTATGGGTATGGATTGGTTAGCGTCTTGCTACGCCAATGTGGACTGTAGAGAGAGATTGGTGCGGTTCTAGTTTCCTGGGGAGCCGGTTATCGAGTGGGAGGGGAATACTGTGTCACCGAGGGGTAGGTTTATTTCTTACCTCAAGGCCAGGAAGATGGTGCAAAAGGGGTACATCTATCATCTGGTTCGGGTATTCGATACAGAGGCGGAGGTGCCATCTATTCAGTTAGTTCCGGTGGTTAGAGAGTTTCCAGACGTATTCCCAGACGATCTCCCAAGTATCCCTCCTGAGAGGGAGATTGAGTTTTGCATTGATATGTCGCCAGACACTCGGCCTATATCTATTCCGCCATACAGAATGGCACCTGCTGAGTTGAGGGAGTTGAAGGACCAGCTGAAAGATTTGCTGGAAAAAGGCTTTATCAGGCCTAGTGTTTCTCCCTGGGGAGCGCCGGTTTTATTTGTAAAGAAGAAGGATGGGACGCTGCGTATGTGTGTTGATTACAAGCAGCTGAATAAGGTAACCATCAAGAACAGATACCCCCTCCCCAGGATTGATGATTTGTTTGACCAGTTGCAGGGTGCGAGGTGTTTCTCCAAGATTAATCTGTGGCCTGGTTATCATCAGGTGCGAGTTAGAGAGGCAGATATCCCAAAGACTGCATTCAGAACCCGGTATGGGCACTACGAGTTCAGGGTGATGTCTTTCGGTTTGACCAACGCTCCAGCAGTATTCATGGATTTGATGAACCGGGTGTTCAAGCTATTTTTGGATACGTTTGTTATAGTATTCATTGATGACATCTTGGTTTATTCTCACTCGGAGCAGGAGCATGCAGATCATTTGAGGACGGTACTGAGAGTCCTCCAGGACCGGCAGTTGTATGCCAAGTTCTCAAAATGCGAGTTTTGGTTGGCTTTAGTGGCTTCCTTAGGGCATGTTATCGGGGCCGATGGTATTCGGGTTGATACAGCAAAGATAGAGGCGGCCAAGTCTTGGCCGAGACCTACTACTCCGACGGAGGTGCGCAGTTTTTTAGGGCTGACAGGTTATTATCGTAGGTTTGTGGAGCAGTTTGCTTCGATATCAGCACCATTGACTAGGCTGACTCAGAAAGCAGCTAAGTTCCAGTGGACAGAAGCTTGTGAGAGGGGTTTCTAGTTACTAAAGGAAAAGTTGACGACGACTCCAGTTCTTACTCTTCCTGAGGGGTTAGAGGGATATGTGGTTTATTGTGATGCCTCGGGTATCGGGCTAGGGTGCGTTTTGATGCAGCACGGCAAGGTTATAGCCTATGCTTCCCGGTAGTTATGGAAGCATGAGAGGAATTACCCTACCCACGACTTAGAGTTGGCCGCAGTTATTCATGCCTTGAAGATATGGAGACATTATTTATATGGGGTTCATATGGATATTTATACAGACCACAAGAGCCTCCAGTACATCTTCAGGCAGAGGGAGCTGAACTTGCGACAGAGGCGGTGGTTAGAGTTGTTGAAGGATTATGATGTTGACATCCTATACCATCCGGGAAAGGCCAACGTGGTACAGATGCTTTGAGTCGTAGATCGATGGGGAGACTGTCAGAGGTACAACCAGAGAGACAGGACATGGTCCGTCAGATCCATCAGCTAGCGAGCCTTGGGGTTCGTTTGATCGAGACCGATGATAGTGGGGTACGGGTTCGTGAGATTGCCGAGTCTTCTATCGTTGATGAGGTGACGAGGCGACAGTATGAGGACCCAACTATGATACGGTATCGAGATACGACTCTTCGAGAGGAGAAAAGTCTATTTGAGGTAGCACCTGATGGGGTGCTAAGATTTGAGGGCAGGTTGTGTGTTCCCGATGTAGCAGAACGTCAGCAGATACTGGGGGAGGCACACAGTGCTCGTTACTCTATTCATCCGGGGTCGACTAAGATGTACCATGACCTCAGATGTACGTATTGGTGGGATGGACTGAAGAGGGACGTGGCAGGTTTTGTTGCTCAATGTCCTAATTGTCAGCAGGTCAAGGTTGAGCACCAGAAGCTCGGTGGGCTATTGCAGGCTATTGATATTCCGACATGGAAGTGGGAGGTGATCAATATGGATTTTATTACAGGGTTACCTCGCACTCAGAGGAAGCATGATTCCATCTGGGTTATTGTCGACATGCTGACTAAATCAACCCACTTTCTTCCAGTCAGGACTACGTATTCGGCTAAGGATTGTGCTAGATTGTATATCAGAGAGATTGTGAGACTGCACGGAGTTCCTATATCGATTATATCAGACAGAGGAGCCCAGTTCACGGCCAACTTCTGGAGGTCTTTCCAGAAGGGATTAGGGACACAGGTGAGTCTCAGTACTGCGTTTCATCCTCAGATCGAAGGACAGGCAGAACGTACTATCCAGACACTTGAGGATATGCTGCGGGCCTGCGTTATTGATTTCAGGGGTAGCTGGGAGGATCATTTACCTCTTGTGGAGTTTGCGTATAACAACAACTACCATTCTAGTATCCAGATGGCGCCTTATGAGGCCTTATATGGGAAGAAGTGCAGGTTACCGATAGACTGGTTTGATGTGGGCGAAGTTCAGTTAGTCGGGCCGGACTTGATTCAGCAGGCGGTGGATAAGGTGAAGCTTATCCAGGAGCGGTTATTGTCAGCTCAGAGTCGACAGAAGTCGTATGCAGATAATCGGTGTCGACACTTGGAGTTTGAGATGGATGATTGGGTCTTCCTGAAGGTATCACCCATGAAGGGTGTGATGAGGTTTGGGAAGAAGGGGAAACTTAGCCCAAGGTACATTGGGCCTTATTAGATTGTCCGTAGGGTAGGCAAGGTTGCCTATGAGTTGGATCTGCCGTCCGATCTGGAGGCATCACATCCAGTTTTCCATGTGTCTATGTTGCGGAGGTGTATCAGAGATCCATCTAGAGTGCACCCGATTTGTGACATCCAGGTGACAGAAGGGTTATCGTATGAGGAGAGTCCCATAGCGATACTCGATCGTCAAGTTAGGCGACTGAGGACAAATGATGTGGCTTCCGTCAAGGTCTTATGGCGGAACGAGAACAGAGAGGAGGATATGATGATGAAGTATCCTCACTTATTCCCTACACCTCCAGGTAACTCATGTTCCTACTTGTTGATTTTATTTGACATATATGCTTAAGTGTTGTTATAACTATGTATGGCATTCTTGTTTATGTGGGATATAGTAAGAGGGACTATGTTGATAGTTGTGTTGATTGAACGTAGAAGGAACATTCGGGACGAATGTTTCTAAGGGGGAGAGAATGTTACATCCCGTAATTCAGGTCATGCTTATGAGAACATACGAAAGGAATAAGATTTAAATTTTTGGAAAGATTGGTTGACAGAATGTTTTGGACAGGTTTTAGTCAACTTTGGGGCGGTTTATGACCAGTTATATTAGGAGTTATTAGGTGTTCAAAAGCCTAGTACGAAGTTCGTTGAGTCTAGTTCCCAACACAACAAACCACTCGTCGATAGGACATCGGAGTAGAAAGTTATGGAAGTTACAAGTTCAGTGCGCAAATGAGCAGGAAAGTGTTTTCAGTCAGGTGACAGTGGCCGCGCGGCCGGATGTAAGGCGATGGAGCGGATCAGCGATGTATTCGAGTTGCAGCGTCGAGGCGCCGGCTGCAGGCGCGGCACGCGTATGTCTTGAAATGTTCGGAAGTTTAGTGGGCGGCGCCGAAGGATTTTTCGCGAAAAAGCGGGAAAAATCAGAAGATATTTTTGTAAAGGCCTATGGGAGGGTGACAAGTGTCCCTCCCATCTTTTTGACCAAGAGGAAGTCTTATGTATTGACCAAGTCTTGAAGACTTGGTCATTTTTCAAAGAACCTCTCTTCTCTCTAAAAATTCCTCTCCCTTCTCTCTAAAAATTCAATAAAAAACCAAGGCCTAGTAAAATTTCGGAAAGGCGGCAAGAAGGAAATATGTTGGCAAGCTTGTAGGAGGTTCGTAGAGGTGATTTTAACGAAGAGGAATTGTGGAAAGAGGGCAAGTGAGCGATTTGTTGGACTGTTTGGGCGAATTCCAAGGTAACAATCCATTCTCATTTTAAAGTAAATTGTGTCGCATCTTGAGGACGAAAGGACTTGTAATTGTCGATATTGCTATTAGGTATATAACATGTAGGAATAACGATTTGGATTTGAACGGATTGGATAAGGATGATATGAGAGCATGTTATAGCCGAGATATTGCCTTAAACTTATTGGATTATTTTAATATGAATTGTGGGGCAGAATTTTACACGCCCGGTTAGGCGTGTAATCCCCTTATATTACTGAATTGTTAGACCTTGAATATGGCATGTTGGCTATTGATATCGGACCTTGAAAAGGTGGAAAAGTATGTAGAAACAAAGGAAGTGCTGTCCAATTTTCCGTAGAATAAGGAACTTATACTTAGAATATTCGACGAAGAAGTCTAGACGTTAATAGACGTATTTGATTATTATAGGTTGATACTCTACGCGCGGCATATTCGACTTGGCAAGTGGATTTAGCCGAGGAGGTATGTGATTCTTCCTATCCGTTTGAGCATGATTGTTGTGAAATATATGGTACGGTAGACGTACGTGTGTCAAATGAATTTGGTTTCACTTTAATGTCCTTGACTTGAGTTCTAAATGGTAAGAATCTTGAAATATTTCAAAAGGAGTTATGAATCGTTATTCGGAAGGAAATTAGTACGTGGTTTTAAAAAGAATAGGTTCTCTTGGTTTTCCAAACAAATGTGATTGTTTTGATTTATAAAAGAAATATAAGTGTTATACTAGCTTTATGGGAAGTTAGTTATAACGACTTAAGGAAGATAAAAAGAATGGGTTACTTACTTGTTTATAAAAGCCTTATTGTGATTTCTGAAGGTGTGGTAAGTTGGTTTGATAAGTAAACATGCTATGATATTACGGGCGTTAGTGCCTTGAGGATTTCGTGTAAAGGGGGTTTTCTTGTTGGGCTTATGTTGCTTACGGTAAGCCGGTCGTGCTTACATTATATCACTTACCCTCCTGACTTGTTACGTGTCGCGGTTTTGCTACCCCCGATGTGAGGAATACCTCATGCGGGTCCATGTGACATATGCGGGCTACGGTAGTCCAGGAATCACTCCGGGTGTGCTACGCCGATGCGAGGAATACCTCATGCGGGTCCATGTGGCCTATGCGGACTGCGGGAGTCCAGGAAATGCCGCGGGTTTGCTACCCACGATGCGAGGAGTACCTCATGCGGGTCCACGTGACCTATGCGGACTACGGTAGTCCAGGATTAGGACTCGCACAATGATACTAGGGGCGAAGGGCCCTACTCCGATCATTGGCGGTCTAGAAAAGACCGGTTGGGTTACGCCTATTTGCTCTTATTCATACTGTGGCACTATGTATTGTTAATTGGTTTGTTTCATACATGTCTGTGGATTGGTTTTTAAAATGTTATGATTTCATTTTAGTACTTTCAGTTTCACATACTTGGTACCTGTTGTACTGACCTCCTTCGGGGGGTTGCGTTCATGCCGCAGGTAGAGATACATCGGTAGTTGATCCTCGCTCATAGGATCACCGTTCTGCTTTTTGGGAAGCCCCGTTTCTCCGGAGGCTTATCTTTTGGTATGATTCCCTGTCATTGTAAGTTTAATTACATTCAGGGGTATGGCGGGGCCCTGTCCCGCCATAGTTGTTATAAACTCTTAGAGGTCTGTAGTCCTATTGTTTTGTTATTTTTCCTCTTTAACTTGCTTTGTTTTTGCTTATCATGAGTCGTGGGTCTATCGGAAACATCTCTACCTCTCAAGGTAAGGGTAAGGTCTGCTACATTTTACCATCCTCAGACCCACTTGTGGGATTACACTGGGTATATGTTGATGTTGTAAATCAAAGGAATTTTTTTTATATATATTTTTGACAAAAATTTTATGGGTCATTTTGGGCTATATATTAACTCAATTTTGATAGGCTAAAAAGAGATGAGCTAATAAATAAGCTAAAGCTTGAACAAATGAACGAATCATATTTTCATGGGCTAATTTTATCACGCCTACATTGAATCATAGCCGGCATTACACCATGTCAAGATATGAATTTTATTTATGCTCACAAATGTTAGAATTTCCATCACCACGAATCAAACATTTATGCTATGCATATTATTTTTCTAATCAATATGATTGAAACCACACTTATTAGAAACATAATCCTCCAATAAAATGAGGGTATTGTTACAATAATTATGAGACAATTTTATAATTACTTCCATTCATTACTCTTAATTGATAGTGTAATATTTTGTAATTAAGTAGCATCTTATAATTTAGGTAGGATAGATTAGTCTTATAAGACAAATGATATTATGATTGTATATATTATAAAATAACATTAATCAAAAAATTAATTATCTTACATGATATCAAGAGTCTAAAGATCCTTTACCCTAAACCTTTTTCCTTTCTTTCTCCTAGCCGATTTCATCATCTCTTCTTCCTAATATTCCCCCAACCTTAGGTTTAGTAATACTACACCCTAAACCTAAACAATTCCTAAATCCTAAAACCAAAATATACCCTAACAGTCAACTACCCCCGGCTAGAAATTATTTTTCTTCCAACATTTAGGGTTTTCCATTCACTTTCATCAAAACACCATCTACTTCTCCCCCTCTTTTATGAAAAAGCTTACTTAATTGTAATTTCATACAGGCTTATAGAATTACTTGAAATTAGATTCCTGATCATACTGAATATAGAAAATTCGAGTGGTCAAGTTTGACGACTACTTTCAAGTAAAAGAAAAGCAACGATCGAGTGAGAGTCAGAGTCGAAAAGAGGATTCCTCATTTCTTTCTCTCATTCAAAATCGTGCATGAGACTTTCATCTCACACGTCTCCTAAGTGATAAAAGAAAGAAGAACCAATTTTCTTTCTTTTTTGATTACCTTCCTCGCGTATGTATAAGACCGAATCCATTCGATTTCTAAAAAGGATTACTAATCCTTAACTTTTCGAGGAATCTTTTTTCTTAGTGGAAACTATGGCCAAAAAACAAAATTTTCATCCCGCTCATGCCGTTAATAACGTCAAGAACTTTATATTTATAACTCTTGAAATGGAAAAAGGGCAATATACCTCTTGGGCGGAGTTGTTTAAAATTCAGTGTCGTGCCTATGAGGTAATCAACCATATTATCTCGTCTGAGTCATCGTCGAATACCACTACGGTGAACACAAAACTATGATCCTAGTTAGATGTTATAGTCCTTCAATGGATTTATGGCACAATTTCGAATGATCTTCTCCATACCATCATAGAGCCGAATTCTACGGCTCAACAGACATGAGAACGTTTACAGAACATCTTTCAAGATAATAAACTTTCTATGACAGTTTATCTTGAACACCAATTTACTAATGTTAAATTGGATGATTTTTCCAACATCTCCGCCTATTGTCAGGAATTAAAGGTACTTGCGGATCAACTATCCAACATTGGTTCACCCGTAACAAATCAAAAGTTGATCCTTCAGTTGATTGTAGAGTTGAATGAACAATATGATGGAGATGCTACGTTCTTTCAACAAAGTAATTTGTTGCCTCCCTTTTATGAGGCCCGTTCGAGGTTAATTTTTTTTTAAAACGCGGAAATTAAAACAGGCATCTTTTGGAGCAACCACCGTCGAAACTGTTCTCGTCTCTACGAACTCATTTTCCACATATTTGGAAGCCCAAAATTCTAGTTAGGGATGTAATAATAATCGTCAAAATAATGGCCAAAAATGGGGTTCAAATCGTAACAATAAAAGAAAAAATAATTGTGGAAATTGACGAGGTTGGGGTGGTGGCCAAGCCCATCGTGGCGATCGGTCCGGGAAGTGGCGGAGTCGGTGGGCGATACCACCTTGGGCCTGGGCCCCACAGTGGGCTGCCCCATCATGCCCTTATTCGACTTCATCGTGGGCCTCATCCTCCTTTGAATCGCCAACCCGGTATTTTAGAATCTCGTCAATAGCATGCGTTTGTGGCTCAGGCACCGTCCTCGGTTGGCTATGCACCCACAGACATTGAACAAGCCATGAACAACATGAATCTAAGTGTTCCAGATGAGTCTTGGTACATAGACACAGGGGCTACGTCACATATGTCGACATCTCAAGGTGATCTCTCGTCTTATGGCGGTGGGCAGAAAATTCCAATTTGCGGTATTGATCAGGTATTACTACCTCTCCACACTCACCATTATACTTGAAAAATGTCTTACAAACACTAAAACTAATTAAAAACTTGATCTTAGTTAGACGTTTTACCATTGACAACAATGTATCTGTGAATTTTGATCTATTTGGCTTTTCTGTGAAGAATTTTCAGACGAGAATGCCACTTTTGAGATGCAATAACACGTGGGACTTGTATCCCGTCACCTTTGTTTCCAAAAATAGTGTGACAAAATCATCAACATTTGCTGCCATTTGTCCTACTTTATAGCACAATCGATTGGACCACCCAGGAGCAAAAGTTTTTAATAATCTTAGTAAGAATAATTTATTTTATTGTAACAAACTTTCGGACTCTTCTGTTTGCCAAACTTGTGTGCTTGGTAAACATGTTAAGCTTCATTTTGTATCATCTACTTCTCATACTTTTATGTCATTTGATCTTGTGCATTATGATTTCTGGAAATCACCAGTTTTGAGTTCTGCAGGTCATAAATATTATATGCTCATCCACAAGGAAACGCAGATTAACTAAACAATAATGACAACTCATAACTTGCATTAATAATGCTTCATTCCTCATATTTGAAAATATTTCATGACATTACAATACATCAGAGCATGTCATTCTATGTCATTCCCTATAGCTCTCTTACTCGAACATGCATCTAGTACAATACGTTCTAAAGGGCTTAACCGCATGATTCGCCTATTCTGCCCATTGGCATTCAACTCTCTGTGAACCTTCTTCCTTGCTTCCCTTTCCATTTCGCTCATTCTTTCCCTTACTACTATTACCTGGAATAAAAATTTGGTCAAGGAATCTTTTGTAACATCTCCTCTTAGCATCTTTGCCCCTCTGAATGAGGATTGGAATTTTTCTGGGACAGAGTTGAATATTATCTGTAATATGACTCCAATCGGAAAGTTGAAGAAGGACGGGTCGTAGGAACGCCTCTTCTGTCTACTCGTAAGCAAATACGCACAAAGTACGATTGTGTCGCACATATACTCGTTAAAATCATCTCCCGAGTTCATCTTACGGCGCATGAATTTCTTCTGAGCTTGCATTTCCTTTGCCTGTTCCTCGAGTAATTCCCTCTTTGTTGGAACTAGTCGTATAATCACCATCTACACAACAATTATTGGTCAGTATAACGTTGTACAATCTTCTTCCTAACCCGCGTGAAAGAGGTAGTACAAGAATCAAGTCTTGAAAAAGACTTAAGATAGGCACGAGAGGAGTATGAAAGAAGTAAAACTTTAGGATGTTATTCCGTTCACTTATTACTAAGGTGGCGCGCACACCGTCGCAATAAGTAACCGTTCAAACACCCAACTCGAAGAAACTTCCTAGAATCTCCTAACCTGGTTTGGCTTTGATACCAACTTGTCACGCCCCGACTTTTCCTAAGCCTTTACTTAGGGCGTGATGGCACCTGGACAATTATTTCCCACCAGGAGCACCATTCTCTTTATTTAGAAATTTAAACTTATATTCAAATACGGAACTATTAATAAAAATAACAATAAAAAAATCTGTTTATGACTTTATTGAAAACATAACGCGAGCCCATGCTCGTGCAAATATTGTTTCTACATAGACATACTGACAAAGATTATTCTAAGTTGGAAGGGAGACCACTTCACACGGGCATTTCCCGAGATACTGAAACTGACATTCTGAATTTGACGAGTACCAAGCTCGAAGCAATGGACTTGGTATGACAAGAGGCTGCGGGACGATCGCTAGCCTTGGCGTGGAGCCTTTCCTCTATCACGCTTTCCTGAAACATGTTAAATAAAGAGTCAGCCCTACCATCCAATGGTGAGCACCTTACCCTGCAATTCAAAGTAACACCACAATATTCCAAGTGCAATCACATTATAACGTAATAAGCATATTGCAAAAACATATCAGGTTACAACACTTTTAAATATGCAGCAACTCCTCATAGGAAATTCTCAGTTTAACTAACACTTCATTTTATCTCGTATTATACGTTAAGACATTCCCCTGCATTTTCATATGTTTGTTACATTTATATATTTGTGAACGCGTCTTCACTTTTCATATTTATATATATAGGTGAATATGTATTCATCTTTTATATTTGTTGCGGCGTGCAACCCGATCCATTATATTTACGTATTTGTGAACACATATTCACTTTACGTTTTGTTGCGGCGTGCAACCCGATCCATTATGTTTACGTATTTGTGAACGCATATTCACTTTACGTTTTGTTGCGGCGTGCAACCCGATCCATTATGTTTACGTATTTGTGAACGCATATTCACTTTACGTTTTGTTGCGGCGTGCAACCCGATCCATTATGTTTACGTATTTGTGAAGGGGTATTCACTTTACGTTTTGTTGCGGCGTGCAACCCGATCCATTATATATTTATATATTTATGTGAACACGTATTCACTTTTCATATTTTTCAGAAGATCGAATAAATAATATTCTTTTTCCCAACATTCTGCCATTCATACTTGTAACGATTATAACTTTTTAACCATAACTCCAACTAAGGTGTTTCTCAAGCGAAAACTAAGATAAGACGGAGATCTTTCACTGTACCAAATTTCATTTAAAACTACTTTGGGTAACTAACACAAATTTATCCTCAAAACAGCCACATGAAATTTGTTTCGGCAGAATATTTATTAAACAGAACCAAATCTTAGAATAGTCATAACTCCTAATCTGTAAACCCGTTCAAGCCCCATAAAATCTCAAAACGACGATAACAGAGAGCTACACGTATCCATGTGAACCATCCTTTCATATTCTGTACCTTGGTACAGTTTTACACTTTTATTCGCTGCCCTTATTGGATCTCGATAGATCCGAGGCAGAAACTTTAAAAAGCGATAACTCTCAATCCGTAAGTCGGATAGACCTCCGTAAGGTCTCAAAATGTCCACAACAGAGAGATATAGAACTTTCATTTAACACCAATTTTTATTTCCCACGGATTAGTACATTTTTACATTTCAACGTCCTGCCCTTCTGGATTCTGATTAATCCGAGGCAGCAACTTCAAACTACAATAACTCTAACTCATAAGTCCGTTTTAACCTCTCTTTAGCCATATCTTCCCGTAACAGAGAGATTTACAACCATGTAAATTTTTATATAATTCTAATAAGTAAAACTCAATAAAAACAGTCTGTAATTATGTCTTTCCGAATTTCGGCCAAATCTAGGGCATGAACATTAAACTATGATAACTTTTAAACCGTATGTCCATTTTACCTCATTTTTGGTTCTATATGATCATAATAGAGAGGTGTACCATTATTTCTAATTTCATCAAATTCTAACCATTATAACTCAGTGAAACCAGTTCGTAAAGTTTGTGACGCAGCTAGTTGTCTAAACAATCAAAACTCGTTATTTCTTTTCAACACTCAATTTTTATTCTAACATGTATTGAACTTAAAATAAAGGATGTTACCAAGAATTTCTGAGTGAGAAAACTCACCTTGTATGTGTGAAATGATTGTTGTTCGGTTGCTACAAGGGACCCTTGCTCCCTAGTATTTCTTTTATTGTTGTTCTTCTTGTTCTCTTGTTTTTTCGAGATTTTTCCTTTTCTTGTTCACTTGTTTTTTCCTGATTTTCTAATCTTTATGATATGTACTTTGTTTGTGTGTAAATACAATGTATAAGTGGAGATGATTGTATAACTTATGGGAGGGGGAAAGCCAAGAGATTGAAGGGAAATGAAATGGGGGGGGGGGGGAGGGACGTGCAGCAACATGCATTTTGCCTTTTTTTTTCTTCTTATTTTCATTTTATCTATCTATTTATCCAACTTTAACACTAACCCCATCCCATGCAATTTATTCTTTGTTTTCTTATATATATATATTTGTATTAAACCAACCAACAACTATATATTATTATTATTATTTTTCCCGAATTTTATAATGTCAAACCTTTAGAGGAAAGAATATTAAGTAGATCAGTAGTCATTTGTAGCGCATGATGTCAAAATAATAGAGAGACGGAAGAATAAACTAATAAGGTGCGGATAATGTTATTAATGATACAAATTTTTCGTTCAACTTTTCCATTTAGTGAAGACGTATGAGGACAAGAAAAATGAAAATTTATCTCATTTTGAGCACACAACTCTCTAAACTGCTCATTGTCATACTCTTTACCATTATCACATTGGATGTTCTTTATTTTCCGTTCGAATTGGATTTTTATGAAAGCTCTAAATTTTACGAAGATGGAAAACATGGGATTTTTACGCAATTGAAAACGTCCATAAAAATCTAGAGTAGTCATCCAAGAATAAAACATAATATCGATGACCCATAGAACTGAAAACTGGAGATGTCCATAAATCACTGTGAATAATATCAAATGACATTGAAGTATGAGAATTCGAAGCTACAAATGGTAACTTAATAATTTTTCCTAAAGAACAAGATTGACAATTTGAAGTACTACGCGTACCCTTACAAGAAATAAACATATTCTTATCTAAAACAGATAAAATTGACGACCCTGGATGACCTAGACGAGCATGCCACAAGAAAAGAGCAAGAGCTGCAAAAGTGGATGGCATAGCTTGACGCGAGATGCTGAGACTCGGTTTGATTGGATAAAGATCCCCCTACTATCACACCTCATGAGAGGACTCCCCGTCTTGAAATCCTTCACAGAAAACCCAAAAGGATCAAAATCAATAGACACCCAATTATCCGTAGTGAACTTACAGACATACTAACCAAATTTGGGGTATGAATGATATTTTTCAGGACAAGTGGTGGATGAGGAGGAGACACAATTTTATGACTATAACCCTGAATTGGAATTGAATTATCATTACCAATAATTATACCACGATTAGTGCTCAAATTTGAATATGACGAGAGAGTACCTTGATCGGATGTCATGTGGATAGTGCCACATGTTTCAATGTACCAATTAGGGTCTGGTTGAGTCAAGACAAGAGTGCATCACTGCTTTAATGTCGGTCTGAGTGGGGCCCATTGCGTGGTGGGCCTGAGGGGGACGAGGACTAAGTATACCGGACTGCTGGGGCTGCCCATACGCTGGTTTGAACCCTGGATTCTGAACTGGGAAGAAATTGGGTCGCGGGCGCGGTAAGGCTGAGCCACGGCGTTGTGGGGAGCTGGGACCACTTGCCATCGCCCGAGGACCCATGTGGGCTCGAGTATTCTTTGCGCATCGGTTGCCCCCGTTGTTGCCACCGCAATTCTTGCCATTATTCTTCTGATTTTGGCCCTTCCTACCACCCCCGTTGTTGTGATTTTGGGTCATGTTGATTGGATTGGAAGGGGAAAATTGGAAGCAGTCATCATGACGACGGGGCTTGCTCCTATCGATGCCCTTTTAGTCAAACTCGCTTCTTCTAAAGTTAGCATGGAGCGAGCTTGATAGAACTCCGGCACGGGGTTACTTTGACGAATAACTGAAGCAACCCCTGTATAGACCTCAGATAGACCGACAACCATCTGAAGAACTAGATGACTATTAGGAACAGGAGAACCCACGTTGCGAAGTTGGTCTGCCAAGTCCTTGAGGCGTTTACAATAAGAAGAAACGTTTGGAAAATTCATCATAGAAACTTGAGAAAATTTCTGCTCAATGATAACAATGCTCAAGGATAACAATGCGAGAATGACTGTTATTTTGGAAGATGTCACGCAATCGATTCCACGTCGCCATGGCTGTGGAGTTGGGTTCCATAATCATCTGTAAAAGATCCAAGGAGATAATGACATAAATCCACTAGAAAACCTTGGCTTCAAGCATGAACCATAAGTCTGGATCGACTGCTTTGGTGGGCACAACCGTTGTAGACGTAGATGTCGTATCACCCCCCGTAGGAGTAGTGAGAAGAATGATGTGGTGAAGAACTTTATGTGTCATAGCATGACTCTTGATTAATTATTCCCACGTCCCATATTGGTTGTTCTTTAGATCAGGAACGATAGGAAGAACGCTCTTGATGTTAGAAACGGTGAGGGCAGGATATGAAAAGTGTTTTTATCAGTCATGGTGAATAAAACACGAAGATTCGGAGAAGGGAATATGTGAGAAAGGATTTGTAGAGGAGAAGCGTCGCGGCTGAGGGCAAAAATCCGAGAGGGCCGCGGCTGTGCAAACAAAATCCGAGAGAAAGAGAGAGAAAATTTGAGGAGCGGAAGCAAGGTAAAGAGAACCTAGACTCTTGATCATGAAATAATTAATCCCCTTGATTATTATTATTGATGAAAGACATATATATACAAGTTACATAGGAAAATCCTTTTCCTATTCTACATCTAAATCTCTATACAATTATGATAATATTATACTCCTAATTAAGGCACAAGACTAAGTCTAATATACACCAAATATACAACGGAAATAATGAAGGAAACGTCTTCACTGCTGGACCAAAACCAATTCCTTCTTGGTTTTGGTTATTATTTAACAGATACATTACACACATTTATAATTTAAGATCGTAATATTCAAAAGTCTCTTCATATTTATAAACTCCCTGACTACCCAATCAAACGTTACATGAAATAAAACAGACCGAGTAGTACGAAAAAATTCAACGTAACATGACATAGTCAGGTATGATTCAATCAACAAATAATTACTAACAAAAGTAAAATCAAGATGGTGTTTTTGAACAACATGGATCACCACCATTGACTGTATAGTATGTCTGGACAATATCCAAGCAGAGGAGGAAAAGAGAACCAATCAACGCAATTATAGACCAGGGATTGTTAAAATATGTGCTGTTCAATTCGGCCATCCAAGTCTTGGCTTTGCTGTTATAGTGCTCTTCGATTTCCTTCTTGACATTCCAGAAATAAGAATTATCTTCTGCACCATAAGTATTCAAATCTTTGTACACTTGTACCACTTCTTTGTCACTCCCTAATCTGTTTATTATAATTTTCTTCTCTCGCAGCTCCTTCACATCCTGTTGTGTAACCACAAGTAGTTTCATGAAACTCACGTAAGCAGTCACAGCTTTATCGTTATTAGCAACATAGGGAGAGAATTCATAAGCAATCACGTTCTTGAAAAACACTCTGGTTTCCATTCCAACATATAAAATTGGGAGCTTCAGCTTCGCAGAGTGACAGAATTGAGTGGGACTAAACCTTACACCCTTGAGAGATTTAATCCGACTAGCCCTGAAATTAGAGGAACAAAATTAGCCCATAAAAATATATTAACTCACTCAAGTTTGCGCTGGTCATTACGCCTCAATTTCTATTCATAAAAAAGTTGGGCTGATATATAATCCAAATTGACTCATTTAAGTCATTTTTTTAATTTGATATGCTATATATAGTCATAATAAAAAAATAAAAAAATTATTAGGTACTAAAAAGTTATAAAAGAGCAAACAAAGAAATTAAAACCCAGTAAGAATTTAGTGGGTTGAGTTATGACCCACTTTCTCAACTCATTTCAATCCAAATAATTTTTGAACCTATCAATAACCCCCCATTTTGACTCGCCCAAATTCAATCCAACCCAACAATTTGACACCTTACCTGAAATGAATGCCCTTTGACTTCAGATCGGTTACTGAACGGAACACGTACCGCCCACCCGTAGGTGCATTATCAGCATCTTCGCAACAGAGGGTCGCTACCAAGTTGTTGATATCGCAGCAAGGATTATCACCTATAGTGCCTTCGTTGCCAGTGACAATTACTCTCCGGAAAATTTCAAGAAGGTGAAGGGCTTTCGTCCCCAGCTTATTGGTTTCATTCGCTTCTTCGAGTTTTTCTTCCTCCTCGTCGAAGAACATTTTAAAGGAAAACTGTTCCATGTCCTTTATAAATGCCTGCCTATTAGTACCATATCTCAAGCGAACAAAGATCTCCAGAATCCGGAAAGGTACCTGATTTTCAAGCAAATACATGTCACGTCTAATGCTAATATAAACAGCAGTACCAAGATGTCCAATTGTCTCGGCCCGTTTACGGGACTCCTCATTGCGCGATGGCCCGATATAATTTAGAATGACACATGCATCTCGAAGCATCATTCGAGCAAATTCTTCGTCAGAATACTTACTCTTGAATTCTTCGAGGTAACAACTTCTAGCGTACCCAATATCCTCAAGAATTGCAGCCATGAAGACATTTTCGTCTAACGTACCGATGAACATGCGAACGGCCGTGGGCTTGAAATCCTCAACGAAGTTGAGCTTCTTCTTTCCGTGGTGGTAAGGCCCTAGAGAGACTACTTTTGGATCATAGTCGTCATTGCTTTCTTTATTTTCTTCTCTCACCAATAATGGAACCATTTGCATTGGATATTTCTCAGTTTGCTCCTCTTCCCCTTCCATTCGTATTGGATACTCTCTCGGCATTTTGGTGTCTTCCGCTACAATTGAAAAAGTAATTAAATTAATTAAATAGTGCATCCAATCCATGACTAATTACTCTACTTGATCAATATACTCTATTCACATACGTATAGAATAAATAAATTCATGAAAGCAGGCGAAATGGTATGTCACATGCATCGAAAACTTTTCGATTTCTTGGTTATCAAAGTGTGCGACCATCTCATTTAAAAATTTAAATTGTTAGAAGAGCACAATTTTAATTGTTAAATTATATTAGTATCTCAAATACGCCTCCTTAGGTGTTTGGCTTGATTCTTTTTCAGTGCTCAAACACGTGAAATATTTTTTTGCTTTTTCGGGTAGCAGTTAGATTTGAACCCAGGATCCCTTGCAAGCTCTAATATATACAATATTAAAATTTCTGATTATCTCATCTAAATGCTTAAGCTATATACTAGAAAGAACACACTTTTAATTATTTAATTATATACACTAATATGGAAGCCTAAAGGATGAAAGAAGAAGTAAAAAAAGAAGAGGAGCGCTTTTGTAATACGCTTTTCTCTCCCCTTAAATTTTAATTATATTTTTCCATGCAAGATTATAGAACCACAAATAGAAAAGGAAAGCTTGTGACATTATTATAATACGTTTTAGTTGTGTAAATAGTTTCAAAGTCTTCTTCTAATTAAAATTTTAGAATTCTATCATTTAGACAAATCGACGTTCGTGATCATTCTAAGAATTAATCATCATGTGTTGCTCAATTTGATTTTACTTGCTTTGTGGAATAACTATTACTTAGATTACACTAACAAAAATGAAAATAATTATTGATGCTTTATTTATATAAGAGGCATACCATGAAGACTAAAAAAATATTTCTATGGTTGAACATATTACATACCAGTGTACACTAGCGCTTGAGATGTTTGATAATAGTTCAAGGATATGTAGCCATATTTAAAGGCTTATCAATGATGGAATATTTTAAGCCTTGGTTCCATAGTAAAGAATAAATGTTAAAGTGTGCTTCAAAAGGAAACAAAGATATATCTTATTTTAGTTTAGAATCACAATATTAATTTCCATTTTGAACTGACCAAAATTAAAGAGTATAGCAAATCGGATCTAGTTTTTGTTTAATATCTTTTGTTTTTGTTTCTGCGGATTTAATAAAGCATGATAAGGTGAAAGTCTACTCTCAACTTCCAACTATAAGATCCTTACAATAATTTATATACCATCAATGGATAAGATAACACTATTCTAATTAGCTAATACTCACATTTAATTTGCATGAATATTGACATCTAGTTTCTTGAAATAGAAGAGTTGGAAAAAAAATAAGTTTGCTTACATACGAAGTGCAAATACTTAAACTCGTGATTAAATCAAAGTAAATATATGTATAAAAAATATGTCTTAGTATTTATTAGTTACGAGTACCAAGTCAATCACCTTCATATAAGATGGGACTGAGGGATTACTTAGTAAAATGATATCCAGGGTATTTTTCATATTTGCACACTCAATGAAAATAGTCATTTAGACCTAGAATCTGGACTACAAGTTCTTTGTTAACAATTTTGGCAAGTGAGATCACAAAAATAAGAAATGTACCAGTAGAACATTATTTTCTTCCATGGATCACGTGGAAAAATGAAGCAATTATTCGTTATAACGTTAACCTGCGAATGAACAAAAAGTACATTACTTTACCCCACAAATAGGGTAAAGCTAATTCCTGTAACTTTAATTAATATATAATCTTTAACGTAACTAGGACAAAATGAACTCTTTCATTAGTTATGGTGACACAATTAACCGCTTCTTTAAGTATGACTTGCAAAAAATGAGGTACGAAGATAATCTCTAGGTTAACTTTCAGATTCATCACATCAATTAGGAACATAATATTGACTAAATTTGTACACTAACTGAGAATAGTTAGTAGACCCTTGTAATATGATATTAATCTATCTTGGGGAGTCTTTCATTAATATCAAGGTATATATAGAGTACAATATTTCTATTGTATAAGGAATATTTCCTACCCATAATTAGAATATTTTAATATATTGTGTAAATATAATTATGGTAAGACTAGGATTCCTCTTTTGTATTGACTTAGGATTCCTATTGTATAAAGGATGAATATTGTACTCTATATATACCTTGATATTAATGAAAAACTCACCAAGGGAGATTAATATCATCTTACATGGTATCAAGAGTCAAACACCCAAAACCCTAGAACTCTTTCTTCCTACCACCGCTGAGACCCCCCCCCCCCCGGAACTCGCCGCGGCCCCTCCTACAAATTCTAGGTTTTCTTCTTCATTCCTCTCTTCTCTAAATGGCTATCCCTGAATCTTTCACACTTTCTGAATCTTCTACCTCCACAAATCCCACCACTACGTTGTCATCCTCTTTTCATCCAGTCCTAACTGTTACAAACATCAAGAACTCTATTCTCATTATTCTTGATCAAGAAAACAGTCAGCATTTTCCCTGGTTTGAATTGTTTCGTAATCATGCATGTCTCTATAACGTGCTTGATCACATCGATGACATCATTCCGCGCCCTTCGGAGGTTGATGAGTCTACTTGGCGTCGTCTAGACACCGGCGTCAAAAAGTGGATTTATGGTAGTATTTCTCAGGACCTTCTTCTTACTATCATGAAATCTGGCGCTACAGGCATTGAGTTATGGAATCGTTTGGAGGAAATTTTTCAGGACAATAAGCACACCCGTGGTGTGTATTTAGAGGAGCAATTTAACAATACACGTCTTGAAAACTTTTTCAATGTGACTGAGTACTGCAAACAGTTAAAGCTACTGACGGATCAACTTGCTGCTGTCGACGAGCCTGTTACTGACACCAAACTGGTGTTATAATTGATTGCTAGCCTTCCTAAAGGCGAATATGATACTTTGGCCACCATGATTCAACAGGCAGATCCGTTACCCAGCTTTAACAAAGATCGCTCGCAGTTGTTTCTCGAAGAGACTCGACGTGCTAAGCAGGATGAGCACAGTCAGAAGGCATTAGCGGTCGAAACGCGCCCTCAAGATCCAACACCGCCATAAAACTCTCAACCGCAACAGGGACGCGGTGGAAAAGGTGGCAGGGGCCGCGGCAGGGGAGGTTGTGGTCGTGGCAAGAGTCGCGGTCAACAGAACCAGCGAACAACAGCGGGGATCGCGAGAACAAGCGGGCGCGGCTCGCCGGCAATTCGCAAGCGGCGCGGCTCCCATTGAGCGCGACACCGAGTCCATTCCAGAACCAGCAGCCCTACAATACGTATTCTTACCCTGATTTGTTGGGCCCCGCTCTAGCCTCGCAGCAGGTCCACTTCATGCAAGGTCAGGTTTTGCAGCCCTCATCCGGCATGACACCCACTGAGTTAGGACAGGCATTCAGCACCCTCTCCATGCAACAGCCTGACAATACTTGGTACATGGACTCAGGTGCCACATCTCACGTCACCCAATCTGCAGGTACTATCCCTAAATTGTTTAGTTTAAAGCATCCTCAATATGTTACAGTTGGTAGTCGACAACACATTCCAGTTAAAGGGTATGGTACCTCATACACACAACCTCTTCATCCACCCTTCTCCCTCAAAAACACCCTATATGCCCCACACATGATTAAGAACCTCATATCTGTCCGCCAATTTACTCGTAATAATTCTATCTCTGTGGATTTTGACCCTTTTGGTTTTACTGTGAAAGGATCTTCATACGGGGACACCTCTTACGAGATGCAATAGCACGGGGGATCTTTATCCATTCACTTCAACCTCCGCTGCCAGATCTTGCTTTCCCGTCACTCTATCGGCTGTTTCTTCTTCAACTTGGCATAATAGGTTTGGTCATCCAGGAGTCCCAGTTTTTAATTTTCTTAAAGGCAACAATTTCATTGCTTGTAATGGGAAACTTGCCCAAAATTATGTGTCTTGCTCTTTAGGCAAACATATCCGTCTTCCATTTAATTCATCTACTAGTGTTACACTTGCTCATTTTGATATTATACATGATGATTTATGGACATCTCCTATCTCTAGTTCTCTCGGTCATAAATACTATCTTGTGTTGCTTGATGATTTTTCACACTATGTTTGATTATATCCTCTTAAATGTAAATCGGAAGTGTTTGCCAAATTTTTGGAGTTTCGCAAGTTTATCCACACACAATTTGGAAAAAGCATAAAATCATTTCAATGCGATAATAGTCGTGAATTCAATAACTCTATGTTTCACCTGTTTTGTATAAATAATGACATGGTTTTTCGCTTCTCATGCCCTCACACCTCACCACAAAATGGTAAAGCTGAAAGAATCATACGTACCATTAACAATATAATTCACACCCTATTGATTCATGTCTCTCTCCCTCATTCCTTCTGGGTATATGCTGCTAAAATGTCAGAATACGTTCTAATTATTCTTCCTACTAGAACTCTTCACAATATGACCCCTACTGAAATCCTCTACCATAGAGTCCCCTCCTATGATCATCTACGAATTTTCGGTTGTCTGTGTTATCCCAACCTCAGTTCTACTGCCCCACATAAGCTTGCTCCTAGGTCTACTCCCTGTGTCTTCCTAGGATTCCCGCCAAACCATAGGGATTATCTATGTTATGACTTGTCGACTCGTCAAATCCACATATCTCGTCACGTCACATTCGACGAGACCACATTCCCATTTTCTAATCTTCCAAAATTCCAAAAACCGGACTACTCATTTCTTGACGAGCCTGTCATCTCTCCCCTCATCCTCGAACAACTCACGTCCTCTGTTTCGTCGTCAGAGCCGCGGCCCCAAAGGGAGGCGCCGCGGCTCCTGATTTCCAGTGAGCAATCTTCAGGAATACTGTCAACAGAGCCGCGACCCTGTGTTGAGGCGCCGCGGTGCCCAAACTTCAGAGAAGCATGTCAACCTTCAAGCGCCGCATCGCTCGATCCAGAAGTCGCGACTCCTCCGACGGCTTCACCCCCACCTTCTCCTTATCCGACTTTACCCACCGTCTCAGACACCACTCCGCCACCCATTGTCCCTACTCATCCAATGAAAACTCGTTCAAAGCATGGAATCTTCAAATCCAAAGTCCATTTCAACTTGTCTGCCCAAACCATCTCTCCACTTCCAAAAAACCCATAATTGGCCAAACAAGACCCTAATTGGATTGTGGCTATGATTGAGGAATTCAATGCTTTAACTAAATATCACACATGGGATCTAGTACCTAGACCTGAGGGGGTGAATGTAATTCGATGTATGTGGCTTTTTCGTCACAAATTCAGAGACAATGGGGATCTTGAGAGGTATAAGGCCCGTCTTGTGGCTAATGGCACAAATCAACATGAGGGCATTGATTGTGGAGAGACCTTCAGCCCGATTGTCAAACCGGCTACTATTCGCATAGTTTTGAGAATTGTCATGGGCAAACACTGGCCGATCCATCAACTTGATGTGAAAAATGTATTTTTACATGGGGACCTGAGAGAAATAATGTGCATGTATCAGCCGCCTGGGTTCACCCATCCAGCAGTCCCTCACTATGTGTGCCGTCTCCGTAAGTCACTATATGTCCTGAAACAGGCTCCCCGTGCGTGGTATGGTCGTTTTGCCAGGTATATCTTGCAGATTAGGTTTGTATGCAGCAAGAGTGATACATCACTCTTCATTTTTCATCGAGGTAGTAGCACTGATTACTTATTACCGTACATAGATGATATTGTTTTGACTGCCTCCTCAGATAGATTGAAAAATGAGATTATTGTCTTGCTTAAGTCCGAATTTGCAATGACTGATTTGGGAAAGCTGAGTTATTTCTTGGGGATATCAGTGACCAGGTTTGCGAATCACATGTTCTTGTGTCAGCATAAGTATGCAGAAGAGATAGTGTACAGGGCTAAGATGGCGAATTGCAAAGTTATGCCTACTCCAGTCGATTCGAAATCTAAGCTTAGTTCTATGGATGGTGCTCCAGTCTCTGATCCTACTCTGTATAGGAGCCTTGCAGGTGCACTTCAGTATCTCACATTTACCAGGCAAGACATAGCTTATGTTGTTCAGCAGGTGTGCTTATTCATGCATGCCTCCAGGGAGTCTCATTTCACTGCTCTTAAGTGTATCATTCGATACATTAAGGGTACTCTTGTCACGACCAGACCCCGGGGCCGCGACTGGTACCCTACCGGGGTACCCTGTCAGGTATACATCAGAGAATAGCAGCGGAACATACATAACACATATCTTATAAAAAGGTAATCATCACTGGCCAGCCGATAAGGTTGCCTTCCATAAAAACATACTGAATCAAAAGTATAGCGGTACAATTTGTTCTTATAGCCCAAAACACATATGTGACCACAGACCTCTAAGGATAACAACTGTGGCGGGACAGGGCCCCGCCATACCCCTGAATGTACAAAATACCTATAGCATCAGGGAAATTCGTACCAACAAACAAGCTTCCAGAGGAATGGAGCTTCTGACACCGGAACAGTGATCCTAAGAACGATGATCCACACCGCTACGCTTACTGCGGCATTTAACGCGGCCAGGAAGGGGTCGATTACACAATATGTACCAAGTATGTAAAGCTGGAAAATACTATAATAATGATATCATAAGTCTAAAAGTAAGCTGGAGTCATGGAAGACAATCAAAATACCTTTTACTGTGCCTTACTAACAATGAGAGTGACAAGTATATATGTAATACTGCATAAAATAGGGGCCTCATGATCAAAACAGGGTACCTCGCCCGTAGTATCAATGTACCTTGGGCTAAGTTTCCCTTTCTTCCCAAACCTCATCACGCCCTTCATGGGCGATACCTTTAGGAAAACCCAATCATCTATCTCAAATTCTAAGTGTCGACGCCGATGATCTACATACGACTTCTGCCGACTCTGATGTCACGACCTGATCCCGGGCCCGTGACTGGTGCCTTACCCCGGGCACCCTAGTGATACAACATCAGAAAAAATCAGCGGAAATAAAAACTTAAAAAATGAAACAAGATATATGATAAGAACAGGATAACCAAAACGGTCACCTTTCAATAATATATATACAAATCTTTCAAACCGAACAGTTTAATCCTTTTTACAAACCACACTTACAAGTACTCTGAGACCTCTAAGAGTTTTTATACAACATGACGGACAGGGCCTCTACCATACCCCGAATGTACAAGTACCTACGATGTGAGGACTATACCAAAAGATAAGCCTCCGGAGAAACGGTGATTCCGGATACTCTGAACTGTGATCCTTTGAGCGAGGATCAACGACTGGTGTTCCTCTACCTGCGGCATGAACGGCCGAAGGAGGTCGATAACAGTACCAAGTATGTGGCGAAAAATCAGTAAATGAAATCATAGCAGTCTATATAAAGCAGGAGACATGTATGATAACCAAACTACAATCCATAATAAATAAGCAGTCATGTAAGTCAGGGACTCACGCCCTCAAAGTCATCACTCAAATATAACTATGGGTCTCACGCCCTCAACATCAATAATGCCCGTGGAATACCTTCCTCACTATCGGAAGTCTATGATATAATAACACCAAAGAGTACATATAAACACCAAGTCCTACCTGAGTCATAAAACCATACGGGGCAAGTACGAAGGCTAACCACCAGATACCAAAGCCGTATCATCAACTGACCGGGGCAAGTGCGAAAGCCAACTACCAAATACCAAAGCCTTACTAACAATACTATACAATCAAACCACGGGCGTCACGGGCAAGTACGAAGCCGACTACGGATACCAAGGCGTGTCACGTGGTGGCCGGGGCAAGTCTGAGGGCTAACTACGGATACCAAGGCCGTATCACGAGACTCGCCACGGGCGTCACGGGCAAGTCTGGCGACTACGGATACCAAGGCGTGTCACGTGGCGGCAAATCTGAGGGCTAACTACGGATACCAGGTCGTATCGAGACTTCGCTACTAAACCGAGCAGGGCAAGTGCGAGGATAACTACCAGTTACCAAGGCCGAATCAGCCACGAGACGGGCAATCTGGCCGACCACCGATACCAAGGCGAATCAGTAAGATACCTCGTGGAGAGCTAGTCCATGGAATAACACTATCAGCGAGGCGTGCGGTGGAATTCTCGTCACATCGCCAGTGCGTCCAAGTAATATCATAACAAATCAGCCGACCTCCATTGAGACGCGGTGGTATAGAAATACAATGCTAGTACGACAAGGCTATCACACGCAAACATAGGCAAGTTACACACACCCAGTACTTTCATTTTATGCCAAAGTCCGTGTTTTAACCCCAAAGTACTACGTCGTTAAATTCTTTTAAAAGATCCATTTCTTTTATGAAGATCACCCGATGCGTATTGTAAAAATAGAGTGACTAACATTTTTAAGTAAACCAAAACACTTCTCCTTTAAAGTCAAGTTACCACTTTAAAAACCACTGATAAAACCATTCTTTTGTTTTCATAAGGTCGTTATAACTAACTTCCCATAAAGTTTATAACACTTTATGTTTTAAACCAATTTAAGACAAAACAATGCCTTTCTTTTAAACCAAACACTCTTGATTTCCTCAAGTCTCTTTTAGAAATCAAGTTCCTTACTTATTCTCATTTCGAAATCAAGAAACATTATTCTTTAAAACCAAGTACTTATTACTCACGAATGAGGTGTCACACTTCTTAACAACTTTCATATCAATTCAATTAAGTCAAGTCTCTTATCTTTTAAGATTAAGTCTCTTAACTTCTAAAATCAATAAATCATTCTTTTATCTTTCTTAAGTCGTTATACCTAACTTCCCATAAAGCTAGTATAACTCTTAAGCTTTAAAACCAAGTATTACTCTTCTTTCAAAACGATTCTTAATTCTTTTGAAATACTTCAAGATTCTTATTATTCAGGGCTTAAGTCAAAAGACATTGGTAAAACTACGTTCGCTTAACACACGTCGTCACCGTACTATATATATATATATACTTTTAAAATATCATGCTCAAGAGTATAGGAGGAATCACATACCTCGCGACGATTATCGACTATAAGCAAATAGCTCCAAATCAGTAATTGGCTAGCCCTTTCCACCGCCGAGTAGAATACGCTACTTGCGATCTTCAACCTATAACGGTCATACAAGTCTATCAACGTCTAGACTACTCTGCGAATAATTCTAGATCTGATTCCTTATTCTACGGAAAATTGGGCAACACTTCCTACCCGCCAAACTACACAAGTCTCATGTAAATACGATCCATGTAAGTCTGATTCGGTCTTCTTTAATATTCTTCTGATGTGATATCAATTCAATTCTCTTCTTTTATACCATCCTTCTATATATCTTATACTCACTTCTATACAACTACAGTATGTAATTTCCAATTACAATAGAAGGACAAGAGTATTTACCTCGATAAGCCCAAAATTATCCAAGTTTTAATGTCGATCCTGAGCAACGTTTAGCTCCTAATCTGGGTGCTTCAACCCGCTCCAAACAACCCTTAGAAGTTCTACACAACTTTTTCTTAATACTTCAACTCGCTATGAAGATTTCCTTAGGGTTTCGTTTAGTGGCTAAAGGAAGTATAATAGTATTTCTGGGCTTTTAGTATAGGCGTAACCTTGGAATACTACAAGGTATTTGGGCCAAGGTATTTTGGAATAGTAACAATACTTGGAGAATACTTTTCTACCAAGGGGGGTATTTACGAAAACTACTACTAGGCAAGGGGGTATACTTCGGCCAAGGCCTCATGAGGAGGAGCCTTGGGACGAATTCTACACTTAAGGGGGAGAGAGTTTTTAGACTTGGAAAATGATTTGTGGATGAAGATTTAGTCTTGCATTGGAGGGGTATTTATAGGCCAACCAATGGCCAAGATCAAGACAAGTGGTGGGCAAGTGTAGGGTGAATATTTGGACATGTGTTTGTGGGCCCCACTTGCTCATCTACTACACAAAATATCTAGCCAAACATTGACCAAATGTTTAAGGCATGAAACATTAAAAAAACGTGCCAATGGAGCCCATGGATTGCCGTCCACTTGAGGGCCAAGTGTCGCCCTCTCGTTGGTCCAAAATATTTCATCTCTCGGAAAAATCCGCAAAAATTATAAATGACATAGCCGGAATTTTCCCTTCGCAAAGTTTGGAAAACGTTTCGTCGGAAAACGATTCTTTTTGCTAGTTGAGCACAAAATTTCGTCCCTTAGTCTACTTTAAGGCTTAAACTTTTGTACGTACGCCCTCACGTACATACTCTGGAAATACGGGGTATAACATCTGAGCTGCCAACAACCGCTCTTGGATAAGCTTCACCTTATCCACTTCCTGCTGAACCAAGTCTGGCCCGACTAACTGAACTTCTCCCACTTCGAACCAGCCTATCGGTGACCTGCACTTCCTCCCGTATAAGGCCTCATAAGGCGCCATCTGAATACTGGAATGGTAGCTGTTGTTGTAAGCAAACTCCACAAGAGGTAAATGATCCTCCCAGGTACCACGAAATCAATAACACAAGCCCGCAACATATCCTCGAGTGTATGCGGATAGTGCGTTCGGCTGCCGTCGGTCACGAGGATGAAGCGCCGTCTTGAGACTCACCGAGTCCCTAATCCTTCCGGAAAGACCTCGAAGTTAGGTATGGCGGGCTCCTGCATGCGAAATAATCGTCGAGCACTCCGTGCGATATCACAATCTCCACGATATCTGATCTAGCATAATCCTCGTGAAAAAGTCGTCCTGACTGGAAGAAAATTGGCTGATTTCGTCAACCTGTCGATGATAACCCAAATGGAATCATGCTTCCTCTGAGTGGAAGGTAACCCTGTAATAAAATCCATATTTACCACCTCCCACTTCCAAGTCGAAATATCAATAGCTCGCAATGACCACCGGGCTTCGGTGCTCAACTTTAACTGCGACAATTGGCAGACCGTACGCGAACTCGTAACGCCCTTGCGGGCCATCCCACAAATACACGATTCGAGGTCATGATACATCTTAGTCGACCGGATGAATAGAATAACAAGACTGTGTGCCTCACGAGAATCTGACGAAGTCTGTCACATCGGGAACACACAACCGCCGAATCTTAGCACCCATCAGCGCTACCTCGAATAGACTCTTTGTCACGACCGAACCGGGCTCGTGGTAGTGCCTACCGGGCACCTAAGTAGACATACATCAGAGTAATCAGCGGAACATAAAACCAGACATGAAATAATAGGAAGTGTAAAACAGTTTTTCTGCGAAAAGTTGTCTTTCGGCGTATATATATAAATCTTAAATCTGAACAGTTACATCCCTTTTACAAACTCTACGCCTGTGATTACTGGACCTAAGAATGATATAACAACAATGGCGGGACAGGGCCCCGCCATACCCCTGAATGTAAGTACCTACCACTACAGGGGACTTTACCACTGATAAGCCTCCGGAGAAACGGAGCTTCTCAAACGCTGTGACCACATGAGCGAGGATCAACAACGGTGTACCTCTACTGCGGCATGAACACGGCCCGAAGGAGGTCGATTACAACGGTACCAAGTATGTGGCGAAAAATCGTAAATGAAATCATAGTAGTCTATATAAAGCAGGAGACATGTATGATAACCAAACTACAGTTCACAATAAATAAGCAGTCATGTCAAGTCAGGGACTCACGCCCTCAAAGTCATTACTCAAATACAACTATGGGTCTCACGCCCACAACATCAATCATGCCCGTGGAATACCTTCCTCACTGCCGGCAGTCTATGATATAAAAGCACCAAGGAATACACATGAACACCAGGTCCCACCTGTGTCATAATAAAAACCGTACGGGGTAAGTACGAAGGCATAGCCGACTACTAACACCCACAGTACCAACAAGGTCATAAACTGTATCATGAGATCTGTCTAGACCGCCACATGATCGAAGCTGGCCACTCGCCCGCAGTATCTAATGTGCGCGTCTAGTCCTGGAACTTCCGCTGACTCGCATAGGCCACTCACATAGGCGCGTGAGGTATTCCTCGCATCGGTGGTAGCTACTCCGGCGTAAATCTGGACTCGCGATCGCGTAGCGCCACATAGATCGCATGAGGTATAACCCGCACTAACACGGAACTCTCGTAGCTCGCATAGATCCCTGGATCCGCGTAGGGTATTCTCGAATCATGGTCCTGCATCGCTGAGTCTACCGCGTCGGAGGCGACAACCCCGTATCATGTCAAGAGGTGAGTGATATAATACTAACATAACTTATCGTTAAACAACATAAGCCTGACAAAGAAACCCTTTACACAAACATCACAAGATACTAACACACGTAGCATCCTAACATGTTTACTTATCAAATCAACAAGAAAGTATTTGTAACGACCCGTCCCGGGGCCCGTTACTGGTGCCTTAGCCCGGGCACCCTAGTGACACAACATCAGAGAAAACCAGCGGAAAATAAAACTTTAAACAAGAAACAAGATATATGATCATAAAACAGGCCAACCCAACGTTACCTTCCAATAACATATATAAATACAACTCTTACAAAGCGAGCAGTTTAATCCTTTTTACAAACCACGCTTGTGATTACTACAGACCTCTAAGATTTACAACAACTATGACGGGACGGGGCCCGCCATACCCACGAATGTACAAGAACCTACAACTCGGGGAACACATACAAAAGATAAGCCTCGGAGAAACGGAGCTTCCCAAACGCTGGCGAGATCCTAGGCGAGGATCCACGGCCGATGTACCTCTACTGCGGCATGAACGCGGCCCCGAGAGTCGATACAGTACCAAGTATGTGAAATCAGAAAATCAGTAATGAAATCATACTAGTCTATATAAAGCGGGAGACATGTATGATAACCAAACTACGATTCCTGACATAAAGCGATCATGTCGATCAGGGCTCACGCTCAAGTCATCACTCAAATATAACTATGGGTCTCACGCCCAACATCAATCATGTTCGCATCACGGCGCGTGCCCGGAATTGCATCGGTGTAGACATGTCCATGATGCAACAATAATACCAATGCCACGGCGCATGCCGGAATTCTACCTCGGTGTAGACACGTCCATGTGACATCAACAATAATATCTTTGGGTGATCAACCTGCGCGTGGCCACATGCCCCCGGAATTCTACCTCGGTGTAGACATGTCCATGTAACCACAATAACAATATATCGGGTAATCAACCCGACCGCATGGCCGCATGCCCCCGGAATACTGCATCGGTGTAGACATGTCCATGTGACATCAACAACAAGACAATAATCAAAATGGAAACATACCCGTGGAATTCTCCATCACTGCCAGCACGTCCAAGTAAGTTCTCAACAAGTCAACCGGCCCTCTATCGAGAGACGCGGTAACACAGAAATACCACACTTGCACAACAAAGGCTATCATCACAAGCATAGGCAAGTTTCACAACAACAAGCATAGGCAAGTTTCACAACAACAAGCATAGGCAAGTTTCACAACAACTCAAAGTACTTTCATTTTATGCCAAAGTCCGGGTTTTTAACCCCAAAGTACTACATACGTTAAGTTCGTTTAAAAGAGATCCATTACTTTTATAAAAGTCACCCGATACCCGTAGTATTAGGATGACCAACCCACCTTCCTTTTCAAAATCAAGTAACAACATTCTTTTCCTAAGTTCCAGTTTGCCTAGTTTCAATTACTCAAGCTTCTCATTTTCAAATGGTTTCATAGTTCCCAAACTTAATCACTTGATTCCTTTTTAGAACAATTGAGTAACATATGTCATATATGTGATTAGTTTATTCTTGTTTATAACGATCTTATTACAGCAGCCATGATCTAGAAAATGTAATATCATTTTGTCTCATCTTAGCTTCTATGCAGATGGAGGTTTCTACTGGTTTTAATACAACACATCATTATTCAATACATTTTCCTTTATTAACGCTGCAGTGGTCTGTCGATACACATTCTGATTTCCGAAATCAGTAAAACATTATCCCTTTAAAAACCAAGTACTCATTACTCACGAATGAGGTTTCACACAACATCCACATTATAACAAATAAGTTAAGTCTCTTATCTTATAAGATCAAGTCTCTTAACTTCTAACATCAGTAAACCATTTTCACCTACATAAGGTCGTTATAACTAACTTCCCATAAAGCTATTATAACACCCTATGTTTTAAACCAACCAAATCACTTAGCACGTACGCGTACCATACTACATAGTTCACAACAATCATGCTAGAAAAGATAGGAAGAGGTTCACATACCTCGCGACGATTTATCGACAATAAGCAAAATGCTCCAAGTACTACAACCGCTAGCCCTTTCCACTCCGAGTAGAATACGCTACTCTTAGTACTTTCACCTATAAAGGTCACAAACGTCTATTAACCCCAAAACACAAGTTTCTATCTTTCTACGTAAAATTCGCGGCCTCACATGGCAGCGTAAATCTCCTCCTCTATCGAGGCCGGCCACCAAGCCAACCAGGGGGGGGGGGTTACACGTCTAACCGGACGTGTACAATTCTACTCAGCAATACTACACAAGTCTACTGCAATACAGTCCTATGTAAATACAGTGCAGTTCTTTTCTTTATTCTTCAGGCTTAAGTCAAAAGACATTGCCGAATACAAAGTTCAGTTCTACATATAGTATACTTCAACTATATATTCCTACAACATGTAACCTCCAATTACAATAAGGGGACAAGAATATTTACCTCGATAAGCCCAAAATTATCCAAGTTATAATGTCGATCCTGAGCAAGGTTTAGCTCTACTCCGCGCGCTCCAAACCACTCCAAACAACCCTTAGAAGTTCTAACCAACTTCTACTCAAATACTTCAACCAACTATGAAGATTTCCTTAGGGTTTTGGTTTGAGACTAAAAGGACAAAAGGTAGTATTTCCGGACTCTACGTATAGAGGTATCTTTGGAATACTACAAGGTACAAGGCTAAGGTATTTTGGGCATTATAACAATACTTGGAGAGTATTTCTACCAAGAGGGGGGGTGTATTATACGAAACAACTAGGCTAGGGGGTACCCTACTAGCACCACAAGGGGAGGAGGCTCTCGGCCATAAGGCCACTCGAGGGGATGAGTTGGGCGAACTCAACACTAGAGAGGGAGGATTTTAGGCTTGGAAGGTTTCATTTGTGGATGAAGAGTGCATCAACATAAGGGGGGGTATTTATAGCAAAACCAAAGGCCAACCAATGGCCAAGATCTAGCCAAGTGCAAGGCAAGTGTAAGGTCAAGATCAAGCCAAGTGCACCCTAGTCCCTACTCCACAAAACAAGCCACAAAACATTGACAAAACAATGCCACAACAAGATCGGCGAGGCCAAGCCCAGGCCCTAAGGCGTCACGAGGGTGTGACAAGTGTCACCTCTTGTTGGCCCAAAATGTTCCCCTTTCGGAAAATCCGCAAAAATAAAAACGACATAGCCGAATTTTCCTTCGCAGTTACGCAAGCGTTTCGTCGAAAACGACTCTAACAAGGTGTTGTGCACAAGGTAACCGGCCAAGCCACTGGCGGGGGTGACACGTGTCACCCTCCTATTGGCCCTCATAAAACGTCTTTCGAAAAAAATATCCACAATGGCCAAAATCTCGAAAACAAAGCGGGCCCCACAAAACCGTAAATTTCTCCCGTGGGCCCCACGTGACCATTTCCGAAAATAAAATTCCACAATTCTCTAATATTCCAGGAAGTCCGAATACCAAATCTGGGAATCCAATTCCCATTAACGAACCTTTTCCTTCACAAAACCGGAAACTTTTCCGTTAAAAACTCACATCTTTCTTTCTTTTCAAAATTTCTGCGTACTCTCATGCGTGCGTCCTCACATACATACCCCGCAACTACGGGGTATAACATTCTCCCCTCTAGAAACATTCGTCCGAATGTTCCTTCTCAATCGGATAACGATAAAGTTCCTCTAACAAGTTGCCAACGCTTGGCAGCGCGAAATAACACACGCCCTCTTCTTTCCTTACTCGTCGTGCCCTTCTCGAACACTTGAACTCTCCCAAGACGTACCATACTTGGTCATTACTTAGTTCGAAAATCTGCGGAGTCACTACCTCCAAACTTGGTCATCTTACTAACCTCAACTTACTTAAGGCCATTCCGGCCTTTACGAACCGGCTCGTCGAACGCGTCCACTAACTCATACGATGGTCACACAAACTTGGGCCTAGCATCCTCGTGACCCTACCACTGGCGGGACCACCCGAACTGACCCACCCCAAACCGGGTTACGGGTTGACCGCAAATGGTCCTCAACCCGACCCCCAACCGCGCCAAACTCTTGTTCCCGATCCTAACAATCTAACTAACACACGTCATGAAAGCTAACACTTCCATCTCGCACTACCCATGGACTTATCACACAAATAAATCCCACGTATACCACTACTCTGAATAGGGTCAAACATAAAATAAATCTTTAACTCAAGACGACCTTACCCCTAAGGTCTCAGTCGTGACATAGTCTAAGGTTCACACTTACCATGCCCCCATACGTATCCTCCCAACTAAGCATGTTTTCTAACTCACAATTAACACAACGTTATTCGTACATAGCACATAATAATGAGACCATCATAACAAGCATACCAAAACTCTAGAGGGTTAAGGATATACCTGAAGCTACCGCTCCACTCTAATCATAGGCACGCCTGCGCATAATCGTAGAAGCGATGAACCACCATCGATCCGTAGGTGAGTCGTAACATCCGTGCTACCCTTGGTCGGACAGTTCCTCGCAAAATGGCCCTGCTGGCCGCAAAAATAACAAGCTCCCCTGGCACCACGACACTCCCCGAAATGCGGTCTACCACATCGACCACACCGAGGTAGGGGTGACCGCATCCGCCAACACCTTACTTCGAAACTGATCCTCGAGCCCGACCGCTCCGAATACTCAAGGTTGTGGAGGACCACTCTGCCGGCGGAGGTACAAAACTAGTATCTTTCCGAGGCGGTCCGCCTCGAAAGTCACCAAAGGACCACTGTTGTTCGGCCTCTTCGCTGATCTTGGTCATTCCGCCGACCTCTGCGTGCCTCACATCGGTCGTGAGCTGCGTGCGGGCAATGTCCATGCCGGTGAAGAGCTACTCACGAACATGCCTCGACATGTAATCATCGAGCCTGTAACATATCGGTGCACTCGATCCTCCTACTAGCTACCAACGCTGGGGCGTCGCCAATGAGTCGAACTCCACATTGTACTCCCGAACCGTGCGCGCCTGTCTAAGCATCAAAATCTGCCGGCGTGCCCTCGCCTCATGCGGAGGCAAGAAGTGCGTGAGAAAGCTCGAAAACTCATCCCATACTGCTGGAGTGCATGCTCTCCCGAAAGCTCCTATGAATCAAACCAATCGGCTGCGGTATCACGCGGCCGATGCGAACCAAAGGTCACAGACTCGGTCTCTGAAGCCTTGATCACCCGCGTGATCCAGAATCGCCGGATGAACTCTTGCGGATCATCCTCGTGCCTCGACCCATAAAACTCTGGCGGGCTCTAACTCGAGAAAGTCCGTAGCCTCAAACTATCGCTCGGGGTGAACCATCGGTGCTCTTTGGGCCCCAGGCTGCTGCGTCCGGCCTATCTCTGCGTACGCCACGACCACGGCGGCAAGAATCGCCATCTCCTTGTACCCATCTCATCGCTCCAGTGTGCGAGGCCGAGGTTCAGTATTGTGGTCTCAGCGACCATCTGCGACTCTAAACTTCTTTGGGGTGGCGGCGTCTACAAAACCCGCCGTCTCAAGCACAACCTCGTCTTGTGCGGGCTGCGCCACTCGTACTCTCAGATCTCACTAGCGGTTCCTCGGTGTCTTGCCCTTCGTGGCTCTGGTTGCCTTGCGCGGAGGCATAATCGGTAAAACGAGACACGCGTCGGAGGGTCCAACTTACAACACTCTAAGGCACGATCTCGTAATGAGAAGAATGGAAACTAATCCTAAATGTCCTGCAGCCTCACGATTATAGATGTGGTGCACAACACATCGATAATCAAGACTCTACTAGACACGGATGCGTAGTCACTTTCCGAGGATTAATCGCTCGATACCACTTTTGTAACGACCCGCCCGGGGCAGTTCATCGTGCCTTAGCCCGCACCCTAGTGACACAACATCGAGAGAAAACCAATGGAAAATAAAACTTTAAACAAGAAACAAGATATATGATCATAAACAAAGCCAACCCAACGGTTACCTTCCAATAACATATATAAATACAACTCTTACAAAACGAGCAGTTTAATCCTTTTTTACAAACCACGCTTACAAAGATTCTACAGACTTAAGATTTACAACAACTATGACGGGACAGGGCCCGCCATACCACGAATGTACAAGAACCTACAACTCAGTGGAACACATACCAAAAGATAAGCCTCGAGAAACGGAGCTTCCCAAACGCTGAACCGAGATCCTAGGCGAGGATCCACGGCCGATGTACCTCTACTGCGGCATGAACGCAGCCCCGAAGGAGGTCAAGATAACAGTACCAAGTATGTGAAATCAGAAAATCAGAATGAAATCATACTAGTCTATATAAAGCAGAGACATGTATGATAACCAAACTACTGATTCACAACATAAAAGCGATCATGTCGATCGAGGGCTCACGCCTCAAGTCATCACTCAAATATAACTATGGGTCTCACGCCCACAACATCAATCATGTTCGCATCACGGCGCATGCCCCGAATGCATCGGTGTAGACATGTCCATGATGCAACAATAATACCAATGCCCCACACATGCCGGAATTCTACCTCGGTGTAGACACGCCCATGTGACATCAACAATAATATCTTGGGTGATCAACCGCCGCACGTACATGCCCGGAATTCTACCTCGGTGTAGACATGTCCATGTAACCACAATAACAATATATCGGGTAATCAACCCGACCGCGTGGCCGCGATGCCCCGAAATCTGCGACGGTGTAGACATGTCCATGTGACATCAACAACAAGACAAGAATCAAAATGGAAACATACGGTGGAATTCTCCATCACCGCCAAGACGCGTCCAAGTAAGTTCTCAACAAGTCGACCGGCCCTCTATCGAGAGACGCGGTAACACAGAAATACCACACTTGCACAACAAAGGCTATCATCACAAGCATAGGCAAGTTTCACAACAACAAGCATAGGCAAGTTTCACAACAACAAGCATAGGCAAGTTTCACAACAACTCAAAGTACTTTCATTTTATGCCAAAGTCCGGGTTTTTAACCCCAAAGTACTACATACGTTAAGTTCGTTTAAAAGAGATCCATTACTTTTATAAAAGTCACCCGATACCCGTAGTATTAGGATGACCAACCCACCTTCCTTTTCAAAATCAAGTAACAACATTCTTTTCCTAAGTTCGGCTTTGCCTAGTTTCAATTACTCAAGCTTCTCATTTTCAAATGGTTTCATAGTTCCCAAACTTAATCACTTGATTCCTTTTTAGAACAATTGAGTAACATATGTCATATATGTGAGTAGTTTATTCTTGTTTATAACGATCTTATTACAGCAGCCATGATCTAGAAAATGTAATATCATTTTGTCTCATCTTAGCTTCTATGCAGATGGAGGTTTCTACTGGTTTTAATACAACACATCATTATTCAATACATTTTCCTTTATTAACGCTGCAGTGGTCTGTCGATACACATTCTGATTTCCGAAATCAGTAAAACATTATCCCTTTAAAAACCAAGTACTCATTACTCACGAATGATGTTTCACACAACATCCACATTATAACAAATAAGTTAAGTCTCTTATCTTATAAGATCAAGTCTCTTAACTTCTAACATCGAGAAACCATTTTCACTACGAAGGTCGTTATAACTAACTTCCCATAAAGCTATTATAACACCCTATGTTTTAAACCAACCAAATCACTTAGCACATGTACGTCTACCGTACTACATAGTTCACAACAATCATGCTAGAAAAGATAGGAAGAGGTTCACATACCTCGCGACGATTTATCGACAATAAGCAAAATGCTCCAAGTACTACAACGCACTAGCCCTTTCCACTCTCCGAGTAGAATACACTACTCTTAGTACTTTCACCTATAAAGGTCACAAACGTCTATTAACCCCAAAACACAAGTTTCTATCTTTCTACGAAAATTCAAAGACCTCCCGCATGGCAGCGTAAATCTCCTCCTCTATCGAGGCCGCCACCAAGCCAACCGGGGGTTTTACACGCCTAACGGACGTGTACAATTCTACTCAAGAATACTACACAAGTCTCGCAATACATCCTATGTAAATACGAGCTTCTTTTCTTTATTCTTCAGCTTAAGTCAAAAGACATCCGAATACAAAGTTCGATTCTACATATAGTATACTTCAACTATATATTCCTACAACATGTAACCTCCAATTACAATAAGGGACAAGAATATTTACCTCGATAAGCCCAAAATTATCCAAGTTATAATGTCGATCTGAGCAAGGTTTAGCTCTACTCATGGCGCTCAAACCACTCCAAACAACCCTAGAAGTTCTAACCAACTTCTACTCAAATACTTCAACCAACTATGAAGATTTCCTTAGGGTTTTGGTTTGAGACTAAAAGGACAAAGGTAGTATTTCGGACTCTACGTATAGAGGTATCTTTGGAATACTACAAGGTACAAGGCTAAGGTATTTTGGGCATTATAACAATACTGGAGAGTATTTCTACCAAGAGGGGGTGTATTATACGAAACAACTAGGCAGGGGTACCCACGGCTAGCACCACAAAGGGGAGGAGGCTCTCGGCCATAAGGCCACTCGAGGGGATGAGTTGGACGAACTCAACACTAGAGGAGGAGGATTTTAGGCTTGGAAGGTTTCATTTGTGGATGAAGAGTTCATCAACATAAGGGGTATTTATAGCAAAACCAAAGGCCAACCAATGGCGAGATCTAGCCAAGTGCAAGGCAAGTGTAAGGCCAAGATCAAGCCAAGTGCACCCTAGTCCCTACTCCACAAAACAAGCCACAAACATTGCACAAAACATTGCACAAAACAATGCCACAACAAGGCACCAATCGATCAAGGCCAGCGACCAGGCCTAAGGCGTCGGCAGGGTGACAAGTGTCACCCTCTTGTTGGCCCAAAATGTTCCGCCGCTCGGAAAAATCCGCAAAAATACAAAACGACATAGCCGGAATTTTCCCTTCGCAAGTTACGCAAAACGTTTCGTCGAAAAACGACTCTAACCGGGTGTTGTGCACAAAGGTAACTTCGGCCAAGCCACCTAGGCGGGGGTGACACGTGTCACCCTCCTATTGGCCCTCATAAAACGTCTTTCGAAAAAATATCCACAATGGCCAAAATCTCGAAAACAAAGCGGGCCCCACAAAACCGTAAATTTCTCCCGTGGGCCCCACGTGACCATTTCCGAAAATAAAATTCCACAATTCTCTAATATTCCAGGAAGTCCGAATACCAAATCTGGGAATCCAATTCCCATTAACGAACCTTTTTCCTTCACAAAAACCGGAAACTTTTCCGTCGAAAACTCACATCTTTCTTTCTTTTCAAAATTTCTGCCGTACTCTCGTACGTACGTCCTCACATACATACCCTGCAACTACGGGGTATAACAGTATTACAAGGCTATCACAAACCAACACAATCAAGTTATTCACACAAGGTACTTTCTACTTTATGTTAACAAGTTCGGGTTTTTATCCCCAAAGTACTTCATACATTAATTCTTTAAAAGATCCGTTTCTTTTACAAAAGTCACACAATTCCCGTAGTATAAAAATAGAGTGACTATCTTTTTAAGTAAACCAAAACACTTCCCTTTGTAAAATTAAGTAACAACATTATTTTCCAAACGTTCAAGTTTGCCTAATTTCAAATGCTCAAGTTTCTCATTTTCGAAAGGTTTCGTAGCTCATAGTCTTAATCACTTAATAATATAATTCTCTTTTAAAACCATTTGAGAAACATATGCCTTATGTGTGAGTAGGTTATTCTTGTTCATACAATCTTATTAAAGCAGCCATGATCTAGGAAATGTAACATCATTTTGTCTCATCTTAGCTTCTATGCAGATGGAGGTTTCTACTGGTTTTAATAATACCTTATTAGTCAACACATTTCCCTTTTTTAGCGCTGCTGTGGTTTGTTCGATACTTATTCTGATTTCCGAAATCAGTAAAACATTATTCCTTTTAAAAACCAAGTACTCATTACTCACGAATGAGGTTTCACACTTTTTAACAAAATTCATATTAATCAATTAAGTCAAGTCTCTTATCTTCTAAAATCAATAAACCATTCTTTTTACCTCTCTTAAGCCGTTATACCTAACTTACCATAAAGCTAGTATAACTCTTAAGCTTTTAAAACTCAGTATTACTCTTCTTTCAAAAACGGTTCTTAATTATTTTGAAATACTTCAAGATTCTTATTATTCAGGCTTAAGTCAAAAGACATTGCCGTAAAACTACGTTCAGTTAACACACGTACGTCTACCGTACTATATATATATATATATCTATATATATATATATATATATATATATATATATATATATATATATATATATATATTCTTTTAAAATATCATGCTCAAGAGGATAGGAAGAATCACATACCTCGCGACGATTATCGACTATTAGCAAATAGCTCCAAAGTACTGTAGTCCGGCTAGCCTTTTCCACCCTTCGAGTAGAATACGCTACTCGCAGTGCTTCAACCTATAACGGTTATACAAGTCTATCAATGTCTAGACTACTCGGTAGAATAAATCTAGATACAAGATTCTACGGAAAATTGGGCAGCACTTCCCTACCCGTCAAACTTCACAAGTCTACTGTAAATACAATCCTATGTAAGTACAGTTCAATTCTCTTCTTATATATCTTCCTTGTATATAACTTACTTAATTCTTATACTTCAACAGTATGTAATTTCTAATTACAAAAGAAGGTCAAGAGTATTTACCTCGATAAGCCCAAAATTATCCAAGTTTAAATGTCGATCCTGAGCAACGTTTAGCTCCTACTCTGGGCGCTCCAACCCGCTCCAAACAACCCTTAGAAGTTCTACGCAACTTCTTCTTAATACTTCAACCAACTATGAAGATTTCCTTAGGGTTTCGGTTTGAGACTAAAAGGACATAAGGTAGTATTTCCGGGCTCTACGTATAGAGGTAACTTGGGATACTACAAGGTATAAGGCTAAGGTATTTTGGTATAGTAACAATACTTGGAGAGTATTTTCTACCAAGAGGGGGGGGTATTTTACGAGAACAACTAGGCAAGGGGGGGGGGGGGGTGTACCTCTCGGCCACACCACAAGGAGGGGGGGATATCTCTCGGCCAAGGGGCCTCTCAAAGGGGGAGGGGGGAAGCTCTTGGACGAGAGCAACAAGAAGAGAGGGAGGATTTCAAGACTTAGAAACATTTGTGGATGAAGAAGTCTTCACAAATGGGGGGGTATTTATAGGACAACCAATGGCCAAGATCAAGCCAAGTGGGGGGCAAGTGGAGGGCCAAGATCAAGCCAAGTGCACCCTAACCCTACTCAACAAATCCCTCACAAACATTGACCCATGATTTAGGCCCCAAAACATGGCCAAAAACGTGACCCAAATCGTCCACTAGAACGCCCACTTGAGGGTGACAAGTGTCGCCCTCTCGTTGGTCCAAAATATTTCATCTCTCGGAAAAATCCACAAAAATAATAAATGACATAGCCGTAATTTTCCCTACGCAAGTTTCGTAAAACGTTTCGTCGAAAAACGGTTCTTTTCGGGGGTTGTGCACAAAATTTTCGGTCCTATGCCTAACTTAAGGCTCAAACTTTCGTACGTACGTCCTTACGTACATACTCTGGAAATACGGGGTATAACACTCTTCTCCTTCTGGAGAGCTGCATCTCGGTACCATACCAAAATCGGATCCTCATGTTGTCGCCTCTTCACTTCCTCGACGATGGAAGACTCGACAACCTCTCGAACCCGAATTCCATCACTATCAGAATCAACCAAACGAACCCCCAGGCTCGCTAGTTGATGTAACTCTCGGACCATATCCCTTTTCTCTGCCTGTACATCAGACAGACTACCCATCGATATGCGACTAAGGGCATCTGCAACTACATTGGCCTTCCCTGGGTGGTATAAAATATCAACATCATAATCCTTAAGTAGCTCCAACCACCGCCTTCGCCATGCAAGTTCAGCTCCTCGTGAAGATATCCGAGACTCTTGTGGTCTGTGTAAATGTCCACATGAACTCCATACAAATAATGTCTCCAGATCTTCAAGGCATGAATCACTGCTGCTAACTCCAAGTCATGTGTGGGATAGTTCTTCTCATGCTTCCTAAGCTGTCGAGATGCATAAGTTATAACTTTGCCATGCTGCATCAGTACGCACCCAAGCCCGACACCTGACGCGTCACAATAAACCACATATCCATCTAATCCCTCTGGAAGAGTAAGAACTGGGGCGGTCGTCAACTTCTCCTTTAGCAACTGAAAACTTTCCTCACAAGTATCCGTCCACCGGAACATAGCTGATTTCTGAGTCAGCTTAGTCAAAGGTGCTGAAATAGAAGCAAACTTCTCCACAAACCTCCGATAATAACCTGCAAGGCCCAAAAAGTTGCGCACCTCCGTCGGTGTAGTGGGTCTGGGCCAAGTCTTGACTGCCTCAATCTTCGCTGTATCAACCCGAATACCATCGGCCCCGATAACATGTCCTAAGAAAGCCACTGACGCCAACCAGAACTCGCACTTCGAGAACTTGGCATACAACTGCCGGTCTCGGAGGACTCCCAATACCGTCCTCAAATGCTCTGTATGCTCCTGCTCTGTGCGCGAATAAACCAAGATATCATCAATGAAAACTATAACGAACATATCCAAGAATGGCCTGAACACCCTATTCATCAAATCCATGAATACTGCTGGGGCGTTGGTCAACCCGAAAGACATTACCCTGAACTCATAGTGCCCGTACCGGGTCCTGAATGCAGTCTTCGGAATATCCGCCTCTCTAACTCGTACCTGATGGTAACCAGATCGCAGGTCTATCTTGGAGAAACATCTCGCACCCTGCAACTGGTCAAACAAATCATCAATCCTGGGGAGGGGATATCTGTTCTTGATAGTTACCTTGTTCAGCTGCCTGTAATCAATACACATACGCAGCGTCCCATCCTTCTTCTTTACAAATAACCTGGGCTCCCGAGGAGAAACACTTGGCCTAATAAAGCCTTTCTCCAACAAATCTTTCAGCTGGTCCTTCAATTCCTTCAACTCGGCAGGTGTCATCCTGTATGGCGGAATAGATATCGGTCGAGTGTCTGGCGCCAAATCAATGCAAAACTAAATCTCCCTCTCAGGAGGATACCGAAGCTCGTGCGGGAATACGTGCTGAAACTCTCTAACGACCGAATCGATGAAGGTCCGGTATCTCAGCCTCAGTGTCGAATACTCGAACCATATGGTAGATATACCCTTTCCGCACCATCTTCCTAGCCTTGAGGTAAGAAATAAACTTACCCCTCGGCGACGCAGATTCCCTTCCACTCGAGCAACCGCTCACCAGAAACCGAACCGAACTAATCTCTCTCAGTCCACATTGGCATAGCAAGACGCTAGCCAATCCATACCCATAATCACATCAAAGTCGTCATATCCAACTCTATCAAGTCGGCTGAAGTCCGCGACTATCTATAGTCACAGGGCAAGCCTTATATACCCGCTCAGCTACCACTGAATCACCTACTGGTGTAGCCACCTCAAAAGGTCTTATGGACTCGGGCTCTATCCCTACTCTACCGCAATGAGGAGATATATAGGACAAGGTAGAACTGGATCTATCAAAGCATATACATCACAAAGAAGAAACCAATAATGTACTGTGGCGACATCCGTGACGCCTCCCGGTCTGTCGCTTTGGACATAGCATAGATGCGATTCGAGGACCGCTAGGCGGGACCCTACCACGACCTCTGCCGCGGCTGCGCCCATAAGTACCACGCCTCCGGCGCTCGACCATCAAGATGAAGATCCAACAACCGACCCGTCGGCTGAATCAGAACGCTCGCCGCCAAGGGCGGACAATCCTTCGGATGGCCTGCCGCCACAAGAGTAACACGCTCCGAACCCATACGACACTCGCCGGATGAGACCTACCGCATCGAACGCACCGAGATGTGGGTGGTCTCGATTAGTGACGATCCCGCCTCGCGAAACCTCAAGTCCCGGAGCCACGACCGCTCCTGAATAACCCGGTTGATCAGACCTCCTGGCGGAAAACTGAGAAGGAGCACTCTGTGCTGGATGGAATGTGGACTAGTTCTGCCGAGGCCGCCGCCGACAACCGCCTGAGACCTGTTGTCTGGCCACTTGGGCTGGCCTAAATCTAGCCGATCCGCGCTCTCGTCCTCGATTCCTCGCGTGCGCTGCGTCCGCAATATCCATCCTCGGTGAAGAGCCACCCCAAGTCACGATGTCATATGACGGTCTAACCCCATCACATATCGATGAACCCTGTCTTCCATGTCCGCTACAATGGTATGCGCATACCTGGCCAAGGAGTCAAACTCCAGGCTGTACTCTCTGATAGTCCTCCCGTCCTGCCTCAAGGTCAAGAACCTATCTACGCGGGCTCTCTTCATCTCAGGAGGCAAGAAGTGATTCAGGAAAGCCTCTGTAAACTCCTCCCAAACAGCAGGAAGAGCATCCTCGCCTCTCGACAATACCCATGACTCAAACCAGTTCAACGCAATATCGCGTAACCGGTAATAAGCTAGTATAACTGTCACCCCCCGAAACCCGGGCCCGTGACTGGTGCCCTACCTGGGCACCCTTCTACCTTAACAACAAGCAAACTGCGGAATTTAAATAACACCCTTTTTTTTTTAAAACCAATCGTACGTGCAAGGGCAAAGCCGACAAGGCTGCCATAATATATACATAATAAAAGACACTACACCGCATACGCAGTCCAATCCACATATGAATACGGACCTTAAGAGTTATATCGAACTATGACGGACAAGGCCCCGTACCATTGCGTACAAAAGCTTGTCTGAAAGAACTTATACCAAAAAGATAAACTCCGGCGAAGGAGCTATCCAAAACTCGAGCAGGTCCTACACTGCCGATCACCAAATCTGCGTACCTAAACTGCGGCATGAACGCAGCTTCGAAGGAGGTCGACGAAGAATGTACCAAGTATGTGAAGCGATGAAATCAGTAATGAAATCATAACGATCTAAGCAAAACAGAGACATGTATGATAGCCAACCTACGACACTGACATATAAGCGATCATAATAAGTCGGGACGCGTGCCTCAAGTCATTTCTAAAATATAACCATGGGTCTCAAGCCCATAATATCAATCATGCGTGGAATCCTTCCTCACCGTGATCCCATGATATAATATAACGTCAATAGGCATACATGAACACCAAGTCCGCTGTGTCCTAAAAAGCATGCGGGCAGTAGGAAGACGGCGGTGGTAAGCGAGGTATAATGTCTTGGGGTTTACCCTCATTTATACTCTTACCGGAGAAGGTGGTATAGCGTCTTGGGGTTTACCCTCACTTATACTCTTACCCTATCTCAACCGACCATCAAACAAAACAAGCGGGGTATAATGTCTTGGGGTTTACCCTCATTTATACTCTTACCTGGAGAAGGTGGTATAAGCGTCTTGGAGGTTTACCCTCACTTATACTCTTACCCTATCTCGACCGACCATCAAACAAAACAAGCGGGGTATAATGTCTTGGGGTTTACCTCATTTATACTCTTACCTGGAGAAGGTGGTATAGCGTCTTGGGGTTTACCTCACTTATACTCTTACCCTATCTCGACCGGCCGTCAAACAACACATAAGCACTACCAGGTCTTTTATAAAAATCCGGGAATTTAACCCAAGTACTACAAGTAACGGAAGCATACCCGTGGAATCCCACATCACTGTCGGTACGTCCAAGTAACTTATAACAAGACAGCCGGCCCTCCAACCGAGAGTCGCGGCAACACAATAAAACATAATACTTGCACTCAAAGGCTATCACCAGCACACATAGGCAATTCTCAATTAATCAAGCCCAAGTACTTATCAAGGCACACATGGAATAATTCTCAATTAACAAGCCAAAGTACTTATCAAGGCACAAATAGAATAATTCTCATTTAACAAGCCAAAGTACTTATCAAGGCAAAAATAGAATAATTCTCATTTAACAAGCCAAAGTACTTATCAAGGCACAAATAGAATAATTCTCATTTAACAAGCCAAAGTACTTATCAAAGCACAAATAGAATAATTCTCATTTAACAAGTCAAAGTACTTATCAAGGCACAAATAGAATAATTCTCATTTAACAAGCCAAAGTACTACATACGTACATTCTTTTCAAAAGACTCCTTTTTATGTAAAATCCCAAGATACTAACACCCGTAGTATCAAGGTGTGTCTATTTTTCAAAGTAAGTTACTACACTTTTAGAAAACTCATTTCAAAGCTTGAAATCAAGTAACTTCAAATTTTCACAATCTAGGCAACTTATGCCCAATAATCAAAATAGACAACTTTCTTAACCTTCCATAAAGCCGTTATAACCAACTTCCCATGAAGCCGTTATAACCCTTTATGGTTTTAGACAATTTCATTCTTTTTTTTATAACCAAGAGACTTATACTTAAAACCAAGTATCACAAACTTTCAAATCAAGTTTCTTAACTTTCAAAATACTTCAAGTCCCTTAATATTTAGAAAACAAGTTTGTTCTACTTTTAAACCTCAAGTAACCCACACCTTTAAAACAAGTTACTTCTCTTAAATCATGTCATTTCTCCTCTCTTAAAACAATTAAGTAAATCACTCCTTTAACTCCCCTAAAGTCATTACAACAACCCTTAGGTTTTGGAACTAAGGCACTAGCCAAAAGGTTTGGAAACCACTTCCTTTTCAAGACTCCATGTACTTTAAGTAAAATATTTTCACTTTTAAGAATCCAAACTTCACTAAGGAAATGGATTATACAACTTACAATTTAAACATCAAAGTACAATCAAGGGATGGATCATTTAAGGAGTAGGACATACTTTCTTTATCTTAAGGAATCATGCCAGAAGAGGAGATAGTTCACATACCTTTTCGGCTAAATCCACAAGTTAAGCCGAATACGCCGTACGTAGAAGTGTCAACCTATAATGGTCACAACAAGACTATCAACTTCTAGTCTCTAACGTAGAATAATACTAAGTATACGGTCTCTAATTCTACGGAAAATCGGGCAGCACTTCCTTTGTTTCTACTCACTTTGCCACCTTTTTCAAGGCCGAATACAATAACCAACACGCCACATTTAAGGCTCAAAACAACAACAAATCAAAGGGGATTACACGCCTTACAATACGTGTAAAATTCCGCCCCACAATTGACATTAAACTAATACAAACTATTAGGCCAAATCCGGCAATCTAGGATACAACAATACCAATTCTTATCCAATTTCCTTTTCAATCCAAGTTGTTAGCATATCATGATATCAAGTCGCGTTTGATTATAACTACTATAATCTTCAAGTAAGTAACATGCGACTATTCTAACTACGACCAACTTGTAATCCAACTTCAAATGGCTAATATGTCATTTCGGATTTTAGGCTACAACAATCCATAACACTTATAAAACTTCAACACATATACTTCATGCTTGCTAAAATCCAAAGCTACAACAATAAGAAATCTTTAATTGCTAAAACGACAAGATTTATACCTTTCCAAGCCCTTAAAATTTCCAAGATTCAAAGTCGCGCCTTAGCAATTCTTAGCTCCTTTCCTTAAGTTCCAATCCGCTCCAATCACTCCTTAGAAGCCTATGAAGAACCCATCTTCAAGTTCCAACTTCAAAGTTGAAGAACCCCTTAAGTTTCCGCCTTGCGACCAATACGAAAACTACCTTTTTCCGGGATTTTTCTATTGAGATATCCTTACAATACACTCATGAACCTTGGGTTAAAGTCTTGTGGCTAATGAACCACAAACGAAAAATTTCTTCCCTCAAAAGCCCCTTTGGCCGAGAGCTCGTAAGAACAAGAACAAATGTTCTTCAATTTTTTTCTAAGTGTGGAAGTCTTGCTACTAGTAGTAGTAGTAGTAGTATATATAAATAAATCAAAGGCTAGGATAAAACCAAATGGAAGGCTAGGATGAAGATCACATGGATCAAGCCCAAGTGGACAAGTTGACGCCAGTGTGATCTCAAGCTCTAACTTAGCAAGACTTTCTCATCTACACAATTGTCAAATGACCCTTTTTCCCTTTGCATAAATCGACCAAGCCATGTGGGAGGGGTGCCACGTGTCGCCCTCCCATTCGTCCATAAAATTCCGTAACCCTCGTGGGCCCCACAAAACGTAAAATTCCTCGGGTGGGCCCCACGTGACCAAATCCGTAAAAATAAATTTCCATAATGTTAATAGGTTCCATACTCTTCAAATAATGCATTTTGAGAATCCAATTCTCAACAACGAACATTTTTCCTTTCCGACGTCCCGAAGATTTTATGTCGGAAAAACAATTCTTCCTTTCGTACCCTTTTCAAGTCTTGATTCCTTACGTACATTCTCTTATACATGTCCTGGACTTACGGGGTGTAACATTCTTCCCCCCTTAGAAACATTCGTCCCCGAATGTTCTTAGTCGGTTTTCGATCTATACAAACTCCGGCATAAACTCTACAATATGCCTATCGATCAAACTGCACCAGACCAACGATGCCACACATGGCCACCACAAAACATACGTAAACATATCAATGGACCTTCCGTCCGCGACCCCTTCTCACAAAACTCGAAGGTTACAGCCTTATCACAAACAAGATCTTTAGAGGTTACTTTCTTTCCTTACTTGTCATACTTTCTCGTACTTTCAAACTTATCTAGTACACGTACAAAATCTCAAATATTGTTTCTATTCTCCAATCCTTGGAGTTACTATCCAAACTTGGCCATATTGTTACTCACATTCCCGTTAAGGTTCTTCTCGGTCCTTACGACCTGATTCCGATGGAACGCGTCCACAAACTCGTACAACGATTAACTAAACTTGGGCCTGGCATCCTTGGGATCCTACCACATAACGGGACCACTACCAACTGACATCACCCCATTCCATACTACCGGTTGACCCGAGATGAGTCCATAACCCGACTCATCGCCACACTTAACTTCTCATTCTTAGTCTGAAATAAATCTCTCCCTTATCTCAAGGTACTTCTCACCCTATCCTCCCATTCACAAGAGGTTTGTCACATAAGCCAAAGTATTCCTACTGCACATTCTTCCCTATCGGTCTTACACTGTTATGGGGCAATTACTACTTGTGAGCTCTACACAACTATAGTCTCAGTTCACTTACCATTCTTGTCAACATTCTTAACTTCTCACTTTACTAATCAAGGTATCCCTACCTCTGGGGTACTATCACTTTACAACTCTAGCAATAAAGGGAAAACATATACGCTAGGGTAAAATCTGAATCTATCAACGCACGTATGATTCAAAGGAATCGAAATATACCTGTAACCCCGTGCGATGTCGCCTCCTGATCCTGCCCCGTAGTCACGTCATCTCTGCGGTTCGAAGGACCGCCAGAACTATAAACTCCACCCTGACCTCTACCACGGCTGGCTAACATCGAACACCACGCCTGGGAACGCATTTGTGGAGGAAAGGTAACCAACCATCGGCCTTATAGGCTGAGCCACCTTACCGGTGCTCTTTCTAACAGGACATTCCCATTTCTTATGGCCCGGACGGTCACAATAATAACAAACACCTGTGCCATGACGGCATTTCCCCGAATGACGCTTACCACATCTGATACACTGAGGAATAGGTGGCCTCGACCGAGAAAATCCTCTGCTCCTCTGAGAACCTCGACCCCTGGAGCTTGGACCGGCTCCTAAATACCTTGTGGGGTCCAATATCCCACCGTGAATCTGGGGGTATGTCTTGGGTAGTGGGACGAATATCTCACTCATTCGAGGCTACTCGTCCAAAAACTCACCGGATAACCAACCGGTCTAGCCTCTTACGTGAGATCTCATGGCCCTCTACCCCCTGTACACTTGCATGCTGGCGAATAACCTCCTGTGATGAAATCAGAGTTGCTATCTTGATCAATAACATAATGGCTTCCTTCATGACCCTAAAGTCTTCCCTAGCGAACCGGAGGCTCGTGTTGGGGCCTCAAAACTGGCGAGAAGAACTTCACGATCGCTGCACAATATCCAGATACCACAGGCATAAACCCTATCAACTCTCCGAGTCGACTAGTAGCTCCTGCTACTCCTTTGCCCTTCAGGCGGTTGTTGCCCTCGAGGCATAAGCGTAACACAAAATTACGTCGAGAGGAATTATCTTACTAACACGACTACATGGCACGATCTTAGAGTGAGAAGAATAGAAACCAACTCCTAAATGTCCTGTAGCCTCCTGTTTATGGATGTGGCGCGCAACACACCGATAATCAAGACTCTACTAGACACGGTCTATAGACATTCCGAGGACTGACTGCTCTGATACCACTCTGTCACCCCCCGAACCCCGGGCCCGTGACTGGTGCCCTACCTGGGCACCCTTCTACCTTAACAACAAGCAAACTGCGGAATTTAAATAACACCTTTTTTTTTTTAAAACCAATCGTACGTGCAAGGGCAAAGCCGACAAGGCTGCCATAATATATACATAATAAAAGACACTACATTGTACATGAGTCCAATCCCACATATGAATACAGACCTCTAAGAGTTATACTGAACTATGACGGGACAAGGCCCCGCCGTACCCATAACTGTACAAAAGCCTGTACTGAAAGAACTTATACCAAAAAGATAAACTCCTGAACAGGGGGAGCTATCCATAAACTACGGCGGTCCTACACTGCCGATCACCAAATGCGTACCTAAACTGCGGCGTGACGCGGCCGAAGGAGGTCAAGACGAAGAATGTACCAAGTATGTGAAGCGATGAAATGCGTAATGAAATCATAACGATCTAAGCAAAACAGAGACATGTATGATAGCCAACCTACGATGACACAACACATAGCGATCATAACAAGTCGTGACGCGTGCCTCAAGTCATTTCTAAAATATAACCATGGGTCTCACGCCCATAATATCAATCATGCGTGGAATCCTTCCTTCGCCGTGATCCATGATATAATATAACGCCAATAGGCATACATGAACACCAAGTCCCACTGTGTCCTAAAAAGCATGCGGGCAGTAGGAAGGCGGCGGTGGTAAGCGAGGTATAATGTCTTGGGGGTTTACCCCTCATTTATACTCTTACCCTGGAGAAGGTGGTATAGCGTCTTGGGGGTTTACCCCTCACTTATACTCTTACCCTATCTCAACCGACCATCAAATAAAACAAGCAGGGGGTATAATGTCTTGGGGGTTTACCCGTCATTTATACTCTTACCCTGGAGAAGGTGGTATAGCGTCTTGGGGGTTTACCCCTCACTTATACTCTTACCCTATCTCGACCGACCATCAAACAAAATAAGCAGGGGGTATAATGTCTTGGGGGTTTACCTGTCACACCCCGAACCCCGGGCCCGTGACTGGTGCCCTACCTGGGCACCCTTCTACCTTAACAACTAAGTAAACTGCGGAAATTTAAATAACACCCTTTTTTTTTTTAAAACCAACATACATGCAAGGGCAAATCCGACAAGGCTGCCATAATATACATAACAAAAGACACTACACCGTACATGAGTCCAATCCCACATATGAAGACAGACCTCTAAGAGTTATACAGAACTATGACGGGACAAGGCCCCGTCGTACCCATGCGTACAAAAGCACATGCTTGAAGGAACTTATACCAAAAGATAAACTCGAGCGAAGGAGCAATCCAAAAACTACGGCGGTCCTACACTGCAGATCACCAAGCTGCGTACCTAAACTGCGGCGTGAACGCGGCCGAAGGAGGTCGATCTGAAGAATGTACCAAGTATGTGAAGCGATGAAATCGTAATAAAATCATAACGATCTAAACAAAGCAGGAGACATGTATGATAGCCAACCTACGATACAATACATAAGCGATTATATCAAGTCGGGGACGCGTGCCTCAAAGTCACTATTCAAATATAACTATGGGTCTCACGCCATAATATCAATCATGCGTGGAATCCTTCCCGCCATTGGCGATCCATGATATAATGTAACACGATAAGCATATCGAGGAGTATCCTCGTGGTCACATGCCCGGAATCCCATCGTATAAGCATGACCATGGGGTATACAAACAAATCCGAATCAAACCCGATCCCGGTCACATGCCCGAGAATCCACATCGTATAAGCGTGTCGGAGTATCCTCGTGGTCGCGTGCCCGGCATCCCACATCGTATAAGCATGACCGTAGGGTATCCTCGCGTGATCGCATGCCCCGGCATCCCACATCGTATAAGCATGACCGTAGGGTAACACAAACAAATTCGGGAATCTAACCCGACTCCTGGTCACATGCCCCGGAATCCCACATCGTATAAGCATGTCCAAGGAGTATCCCTCGTGGTCGCATGCCCCGGCATCCCACATCGTATAAGCATGACCATAGGGTATCCCTCGCGGTCGCATGCCCCGGCATCCCACATCGTATAAGCATGACCGTAGGGTAACACAAATAATGGAAGCATACCCGTGGAATCTCACCTCACTGTCGGTACGTCCAAGTAAACTTACAACAAGGCAGCTGACCCTCCAACCGAGAGTCGCGGCAACGTAATAAAACATAATACTTGCACTCAAAGGCTATCACCAGCACATATAGGCAATTCTCAATTAATCAAGCCAAAGTACTTATCAAGGCACACATAGAATAATTCTCAATTAATCAAGTCAAAGTACTTATCAAGGCACACATAGAATAATTCTCAATTAACCAAGCCAAAGTACTTATCAAGGCACACATAGAATAATTCTCAATTAACCAAGCCAAAGTACTTATCAAGGCACACATAGAATAATTCTCAATTAACCAAGCCAAAGTACTTATCAAGACACACATAGAATAATTCTCAATTAACCAAGCCAAAGTACTTATCAAGGCACACATAGAATAATTCTCAATTAACCAAGCCAAAGTACTACGTACGTACATTCTTTTCAAAAGACTCCTTTTAATGTAAAACCCCAAGATACTAACACCCGTAGTATCAAGGTGTGTCTATTTTTCAAAGTAAGTTACTACACTTTTAGAAAACTCATTTCAAAGCTTGAAATCAAGTAACTTCAAATCTTCACAATCTAGGCAACTTATGCCCAATAATCAAAATAGACAACTTTCTTAACCTTCCATAAAGCAGTTATAACCAACTTCCCATAAAGCCGTTATAACCTTTTATGGTTTTAGACATATTCATTCCTTTTTATAACCAAGAGACTTATACTTAAAACCAAGTATCACATACTTATAAATCAAGTTCTTAACTTTCCAAAATACTTCAAGTCTCTTAATATTTAGAAAACAAGTTTCTTCTACTTTTAAACCTCAAGTAACTCACACCTTTAAAACAAGTTACTTCTCTTAAATCATGTCATTTCTCCTCTTTTAAAACAATTAAGTAAATCACTCATTTGACTCCCCTAAAGTCATTAAAACGACCATTAGGTTTTGGAACTAAGGCACTAGCCAAAAGGTTTGGAAACCACTTCCCTTTCAAGACTCTATGTACTTTAAGTAAAATACTTTCACTTTTAAGAATCCAAACTTCACTAAGGAAATGGATCATACAACTTACAATTTGACATCAAAGTACAATCAAGGGAGTACATAGAACGAATTCTATTTTAGGCAAACCAAATACAACCAAGGAATGGATCATTTAAGGAGTAGGACATACTTTCTAAAATAAGAACCGTGAACATTTGAAATTAGGCAAACTTGGACGTTTGGAAAATAATGTTGTTACTTGATTTTACAAAGGTAAGTGTTTTGATTTACTTCAAAAGATAATCACTCTATTTTCATATACTACGGGTATTGTCTGGTTTTTGTGAAGTAACATATCTTTAAAGAGTTGTTGTATAAAGTACTTTGGGGATAAAAACCCGACCTCGTTAATCATATAGTAGAAGGTACCTTATGTGTGAATAACTTGATTGTATTGGTTTGTGATAGCCTTGTAATACCTTCGTGTTGATTTGATAAGTAATCATATTAGGATGCTACGTGTGTTAGTATTCTGTGATGTTTGTGTAAAGGGATTTTCCCTTGATTGTGCTTATGTTGTTTAAACGATAAACTGTTATGTTGGTATTTATACCACTCACCGTGTTTCCGGGGGTTAAGCTGCCCTCCGATGCGGGGTAGACTCAGGCGGTCTGGGACCATGATTCGAGAATACCTCATGCGGGTCGGGGCCTATGCGAGCTACGAGAGTTCGAGTTAGTGTGCGGCCTTTATGGTCATGCGGTGCATGTGGCCATGCGCGATCGCGAGTCGGGCGATGCCGGAGTAGCTACCCTCGATGCGGGTTATACCTCATGCGGCCTATGAGATTGGCCTACGCGAGTCGCGGAGTTCAGGGCTAGACGCGCACATTTGATATTGCGAGGCGGCGACCGGCTTTGATCATGTGACGGTCAGACAGATATCATGATCTGATTTATGACCTTGTTAGTACAGTAGGTGTTAGTAGTCGGCTATGCCATTTACCTGCATCGCTTTATTTGGACACAGTGGGACTGCTTTGTTCATGTATTTCTTGGTGCTTTTCTATCATTGGCCGGCGGTGAGGAAGGTATTCCACGCATGATTGATGTTGTGGCGTGAGACCCATTGTTACATTGAGTGATGACTTTGGCGTGAGTCACGACTAGACATGCATCGCTATTTATTGTGAATCGTAGTTTGGTTATCATACATGTCTCGCTTTATAGACTATTATGATTTCATTTACGATATTTTGGTTTCACATACTTGGTACTGTTATCTTGACCTCGCCGGGGCTGCGTTATGCCGCAGTAAAGGTACACGATCGTTGATCCTCGCTTAGGGTCCGCAGCGTTGGGAAGCTCGGTTCCTCGGAAGCTTATCTTGGTATAGTCCGCATTGATTGTAGGTGCTTACATTCGGGGTATGGCCCCGCCTGTCGTCGTTATTGTCATATCATTCTTAGAGTGCGTAGTAATGCTATGGGCGAGTGGTAGAAAGGGATGTAATCGCTCAAATTGTTATTTATATATACCGTGCAACCGTTTTTGGTTAGCCTGTCTTCTTATTTCACTGTCTTATTACATTGGTTTCATGTATTGTCTTTATGTTCCGCTGATTACTCTGATGTTGTATCACTAGGGTGCCCGGGGTAAGGCCGGGTCGTGACACATTCGTCCCGAATGTTCCTTCTAAGTCTCAAAACATACGTGCGTCAGTATAGTCTTCACTATTATACGTACGAAAACAAACATGCCCCACCTGGCCACAATACAACACGCGCAAATACTCAATTTCAAGTCTACGAGGAATCACCTCCATTTGTCACGACCCGAACCTGGGCCCGTGACTGGTGCCTTACCCCGGGCACCCTAGTGATACAACATCAGAGTAATCAGCGGAACATAAAACACATACATGAAACAAATGAAGTACAAAGCAAGATCTGAGGAAAACTTGCCTTTCGGCATATATATAAATAACAACTCTTACAAATGAACAGTTTAATCCCTTTTACAAACCCTGCCCACAATAGTACTACAGACCTCTAAGAAATTATACAACAACAATGGCGGGACAGGGCCCCGCCATACCCCTGAATGTAAACACCTACAACAACAGGGGACTATACCACTGATAAGCCTCCGGAGAAACGGAGCTTTCCCAAACGCTGAACTGTGACCCTAAGAGCGAGGATCAATGACTGGTGTACCTTTACCTGCGGCATGAACGCAGCTTCGGCGAGGTCAAGACAACAGTGCCGAGTATGTGAAACTGAAAATAAATACTGTAAATGAAATCATAGTAGTCTATACAAAGAAGGAGACATGTATGATAACCAAACTACAGTTTAAAATAAATAAGCAGTCATGTCAAGCCAGGGACTCACGCCCTCAAAGTCATCACTCAATAATAACTATTGGTATCAAGCCCTCAACATCAATCATGCGTGGAATACCTTCCTCACCGCCAGCTTATGATATAAAAGCACCAAGGAACACACATGAACACCAGGTCCCACCTGTGCCATAATAACACCGTAGGGTAAGTACGAAGGCATAGCCGACTACTAACACCCACAGTACCAACAAGGTCATGAACTGTATCATAAGATCTGTCTAGGCCGTCACATGATCAAAGCCGCCACTTGCCCGCAGATCTAATGTCGCGCGTCTAGCCCCGAACTTTCCTCACTCGCATAGGCCAATCTCATCGCCCGCATGAGGTATTCCCGCATCGAGGGTGTACTCCCAAGATCGCCCCGACTTCGCGTCCGCATGGCCACGTGGACCGCATGCCCATAAAGGACGACACTAACACGAACTCTCGTAGCTCCGCATAGGCCCTCGGGACTGCGTGAGGTATTCTCGAATCATAGGTCCATCGACCACCGAGTCTACCCCGCATCGGAGGCGCAACCGGAATCATCTCAAGAGATGAGTGATGTAAAATACTAACACAACGACTTATCGTTAAGCAACATAAGCACAACAAAGGAAACCCCTTTACACATCACAAGATACTAACACACGTAGCATCCTAGCATGTTTACTTATCAATCAACAAGAAAGTATTACGGGCTATCACAAACCAACACAATCAAGTTATACACACAAGGTACTTTCTACTATATGCCAACCGGTTCGGGTTTTATCCCCAAAGTACTTCATACATTAACTCTTTAAAAGATACGTTACTTCACAATGTCACACAATACAGTAGTATAAAAATAGAGTGACTATCCTTTTAAAGTAAATCAATTACTTCTCTTTGTAAAATCAAGTAGCAATCATTCTTTCCAATGATCAAGTTTGCCTAATTTCCAATGTTCAGTTTCTCATTTTAGAAAGGTTTCGTAGTTCATAGTATTAATCACTTAAGACTATCATTCTCTTTTAAACCATCCGAGAAACATAAGCCTTATATGTGAGTAGGATATTCTTGTTTATAAAAATCTTATTACAAACCATGATCTAGGAAATATCATTTTGTCTCATCTTAGCTTCATGCGGATGGAGGTTTCTCTGGTTTTATTAATACTTAATTAGTCAAAACATTTCCTTTTATTAACGCGCAGTGGTTTGTCGATACACATTCGATTTCCGAATCAAGAAACATTCTTAAGCCGTTATACCTAACTTCCCATAAAGCTAGTATAACTCTTAAGTTTTCAAAAACCAAGTATTACTTCTTCTTTCAAAATGATTCAAAAATCTTTTGAAATACTTCAAGTTCTTTATTAACACATAACAAGCCAGTTATAGTTCAAACCAGTTAACTTAAAAAAACCACATATATTTTCTTACCAACATAAAGTTGTTATAACCAACTTCCCATAAAGCCGTTATAACACTTTATGTTTTACACCAATCAAATACATTTAGCACGTGACGCTCTACCGTACTACATAGTTCACACATATCATGCTAGAAGAGATAGGAAGAGGTTCACATACCTCGCGACGAGTATCGACTAATAGCAAAACGCTCCAAGTACTTCAAACCGTCGGCTACTCCTTAGCCAGTAGATCGCGCCATACGTAGTACTTCAACCTATAAGGCCACAAGGCGCTTATTAACATTTAGATCCCTTCGTAGAACATTCTACGTAAAATTCGCAAACACCTCCCCGCAACAAACAGCGTAAATCTCCTCTCTATCGGTCTGCTATCAAGCCAACCGGGGTTCATACATCTAACCTGACGTGCACAATTCTACCTCACGAAAAGCTACACAAGTCTCATCTGAATACACCCTATGTAAAACGATTCAAGACTCTTCTTCGAAAGGTTTCTTATTATTCAGCTTAAGTCAAAAGACATTGCCGACAACAACGTTCGATTCTACATATAGTATACTTCAACTATAGTCTAACAATCATGTAATTTCCAATTACAATAGAGGACAAGATATTTACCTCGATAAGCCCATAATTATCCAAGTATAAAGTCGATCTGGGCAATGTTTTAGCTCCATCTCCGAGCGCTCCAACCCGCTCTAAACCACCCTTAGAAGTTCTCACCAACTTCTACACAATACTCCAACGGCCTCTGGAGATTTTCCGAGGGTGTCGGTTTTGGGACTGACGGGAAGTATCATAGTATTTACGGGCTTTTCGTATAGGTATAAGCTTTGAATACTACAAGGTATAGGGCTAAGGTCATGTGGGCCTTCTAACAAGACTTTTGAGAGTATTTCTACACCACAAAGGGGTATTATCTGAAAGCAACTAGGCTAGGGGTTCTCACGACCACTAGGAGGGGAGAGGCTCTCGCCAAGGGACCTTTCAAAGGGGAGAGGGGCTCTTGGACGAGAGTCAACAAGAGGGAGAGGGAGGGATTTTAACACTTAGAAGATTTGTGGAAAGGATGAAGAATTCATCAAAGGGAGAGGGTATTTATAGACAAGCCTAGGCCAACCAATGGCCAAGATCTTGCCAAGTGCATAGCAAGTGTAGGGCCAAGATCAAGCCATGTGCACCCTAACCCTACTCCACAAAACACTCCACAAAACAAGGCACAAAACAAGGCACAAATCAAGGCCATAAAGTAGCCCAATTCGCCAAGGGTTGCCGCCCTGCTTCCAATGTGAGGTGACACATGTCACCCTCCCGTTGATCCAAAATGTTTCGTCTCTCGGAAAAATTCGCAAAAATTAAAAATGACATAGCCGGAAATTCCCCTACGAAAGCTGTGGAAACGTTTCGTCGAAAAACGACTCAAATCGGGTGTTGTGAACAAAAAGAATTCGGCCAAGCCTAAATCACAAGTTCAAATTTCTACGTACGTCCTTACGTACATACTCCGGAAATACGGGGTATAACATTCTCCCCTCCTTAGAAACATTCGTCCCGAATGTTCCTTCTAAGTCTCAAAACAACGTGCGCCAGTATAGTCTTCACTACTATACTTACGAGAACCAACCTGCCACATCTGGCCACAGAAACACCCGCGCACATAAAAACTTACATCCAAGTCCACGAGGAAACACCTCTAACATCACCAAAAAGATACCACTTTTGTCACTTTGTCGCGAGCCTTGCTCCGACGACCCAACAAATGGTACCGGGCTGCATGCGATCACTGAAGCTGTCGTACACTCGAACCCTTACCACATTTCTGATACTGCTTTAGTTTCCAAAACTCGGGGTTACTATCTCTTTACGTGGGCATCATTAACTGGGAACATTCTGGATGGATCTTCGATACTTTTCCGAACATAACAATACGAAAGACCGGACGTCCTGCCTCCTAAGTCGGACGACAAATGCTAACATATAGGCAACCTGGCCTATTCTTCACATGAACTCTCAAAGGCCCAAAGTAACTCGGGCTAAGTTTCCTCTGTTTTCCAAAGCTCGTCACACCCTGTCCGGGGTGGTACTTTCAAGAAGACCGTCACACGAACTCTAAGCGTCGTCCGCCGATTATCCGCACGATTCCTCCGAGCCGGAACTTCTTCTAGACAAGCTTCACACTATCCACGATCTGCCGAACAAGCTGAACCAATGCGAACCTTGCCAACATCGAACCAATCGACCGCAACTTTACACTTCCGCCTACAAGGCTTCAAAGGTGACATCCGAACAACGAAATGGTAGCTTAAACACTCCTCCACAGAGACAACAATCCCACAACTATCCTCGAAATCCAAGCACCGCGGCGAGGCGAATGCGGTTCGAGACTCACTGAGTTCTTAACACATGTTTGGTAAAACTTACGAAACAAAAACAGCTGCACTGGCTCCACATGCGCCATAAGGTGAAGGTAGGCACCCGCAGCCTTACAACCTTCTGTTAAAACAACAACGCCGAGTGAGCGGTCGATCAAGAACACGATGGGCTGCCCCCATCGGCCCAACCACTGGTCGAACGCATCCACGAACTCGTACGCTGGTCAACTAAACTTGGGCCTAACACCCTCGTGACCCTAACACAAGGCGGGACCACCACAAACTGACCCCACCACCAAACCTGCCGCGGGTTGACCCGCAACGTGGCCTCAACCCGACCCGGCAACGCGCACAATGCTAGCTCCACGAAGGAAAACTCTCACTAATCACGCTACGAAAACCTAGCGGTCTTCTTAGCTCAACTACCCCCTTTCATTCCACACTACTTAGGGACCTATCCCAAACGTAGCTCACGTGCACTATGCACTTCCGATACGGATCAAACATAACACTACACCTTTTCTCGAGATGGCCTCACCTCTAAGGTCTCTACGTATAAAACTCTAAGGCTCACACCTTCTCTATCCCCCAAATCTTACTTGGTTAACTAACCAAGATTTCTAATCACAAAATTAACACACTGCTATCAAAACATAGCACTTATGATATACCCATCTTATCACACATACTGAACTCTAGAGGGTTAAGGATATGCCTGAATCTTGTTTCACTCCCTAGTCGTTCTAATCAAACTGCCGTAGGCGATAGCTAAGGAAGGTGACGAACTACCCACCGATCTGAAGGCTAAGTCCTTCTACCAGACACTCTTTCGACATCGGACCACGGCGGTTATAGTACAACAAGTACCAACTAAAAGATGACATTCCGGGATGGCGTCACAACCGTGAACCGGAAGCCCGGAGTTCTAACCAACTCTGCATACCCCGAACGCCCCGAAATCCGTGGAAGACCACTGCGACTGGTGGATGTGCAAATCTGTGTGGAGGCGACTCGCATCGAAAGTTACCAAAGGACCTTGCCGCTCGCCCTCTTCATCGCCCTTCGTTAACGTCGATCTCTACACGTCTCGGCTGCACGCGCAAAGCCCGCATACGTGCCATGCTCAAGCCTAATCGAAGAACTTACTCTTGCACAACCTTTCGTTGATATTCACCAAGACTCGCGATACATCGGTATACTCTCTGGTAGTCAAATCCATAGTTAGTAACAGGGTCGCCTCCTTGAAATCTATATTCTCTGTTCCCGGTCGTGGAACTGAAGGTTCACATATCATGGCCGCAGTAGGAACTGCCGCCGCGGCTTAAACTTCTTTGGGGCTAGTGGCGTCGCAGAAATCCCGAATGAAGCATTACCTAGGTAATGATTGGGCTGTGTCCACGTAACCCTCACGAACTCTACTCGCCTCCTCGCCGCTTGCCTCACGGGCGGGTTTTGCCCTACGCGGAGGCATATCGGTAAGGGAAAGAAATACGTTAGAGGGTCCAACTTACAACAGCTCTAAGGCACGATCTCAGAGTAAGAAGAAATAGAAACCAATCCTAAATATCCTATAGTCTCCTGATTATTGGTGTGGTGCACAACACACCGATAATCAAGACTTCTTGGATACGGTGCGTAGACACTTTCCGAGGATTAAGCGCTCGATACCACTTTTGTCACGACCGAACTGGGCGTGGATCGTGCCTTACCGGGCACCCTAGTGATACAACATCGAGTAATCACGAACATAAAACACATACATGAAACAAATGAAGTACAAAGCGATGTGAGGAAAACTTGCCTTTCGGCATATATATAAATAACAACTCTTACAAATGAGCAGTTTAATCCCTTTTACAAACCCCGCCACAATAGTACTACAGACCTAAGAAATTATACAACAACAATGGCGGGACGGGGCCCGCCATACCACGAATGTAAACACCTACAACAACAGGGGACTATACCATCGATAAGCCTCCGAGAAGCGGAGCTTTCCCAAACAATCCGTGACCCTAAGAGCGAGGATCGATGATCGGTGTACCTTTACTGCGGCATGAACGCAGCCCCAGGCGAGGTCGATAACAGTGCAGAGTATGTGAAATCGAAAATAAATCGTAAATGAAATCATAGTAGTCTATACAAAGCGGAGACATGTATGATAACCAAACTACGATTTAAAATAAATAGCGATCATGTCAAGCCGGGACTCACGCCTCAAAGTCATCACTCAATAATAACTATGGGTCTCACGCCCACAACATCAATCATGCGTGGAATACCTTCCTCACCGCCAGCTTTATGATATAAAAGCACCAAGGAACACACATGAACACGGGTCCCACTGTGCCATAATAACACCGCATGGGGTAAGTGCGAAGGCATAGCCGACTACTAACACCCACGTACCAACAAGGTCATGAACTATATCATAAGATCTGTCTGCATCATTACATGATCAAAGCCGCCACTTGCCCGCAGATCTAATGTCGCGCGTCTAGCCACGAACCTTCCGCGACTCCGCGATAGGCCAATCTCATCGCCCGCATGAGGTATTCCGCGTCGGTAGGTACTCCCGATCGTCACGACTTCGCGATCCGCATGGCCACATGGACGCATGCCCATAAAGGACGCACACTAACACGGAACTCTCGTAGCTCGCGATAGCCCACGGGACTGCGTGAGGTATTCTCGAATCATAGGTCCATCGACCGCTGAGTCTACCCCGTCGGAGGCGCTTAACCCGGAATCATCTCAAGAGATGAGTGATGTAAAATACTAACACAACGACTTATCGTTAAGCAACATAAGCACAACAAAGGAAACCCTTTACGCAACATCACAAGATACTAACACACGTAGCATCCTAGCATGTTTACTTATCAATCAACAAGAAAGTATTACTGTGCTATCACAAACCAACACAATCAAGTTATACACACAAGGTACTTTCTACTATATGCCAACCGGTTCGGGGTTTTATCCCCAAAGTACTTTATACATTAACTTTAAAAGATACGTTACTTTCACAATGTCACACAATACGTAGTATAAAAATAGAGTGACTATCCTTTTAAAGTAAATCAATTACTTCTCTTTGTAAAATCAAGTAGCAATCATTCTTTCCAATGATCAAGTTTGCCTAATTTCCAATGTTCGGTTTCTCATTTTAGAAAGGTTTCGTAGTTCATAGTATTAATCACTTAAGACTATCATTCTCTTTTAAACCATCCGAGAAACATAAGCCTTATATGTGAGTAGGATATTCTTGTTTATAAAAATCTTATTACAATGACCATGATCTAGGAAATATCATTTTGTCTCATCTTAGCTTCTATGGATGGAGGTTTCTCTGGTTTTATTAATACTTAATTAGTCAAAACATTTCCTTTTATTAACGCTATGGTGGTTTGTCGATACACATTCTGATTTCTGAATCAGCAAAACATTCTTAAGCCGTTATACCTAACTTCCCATAAAGCTAGTATAACTCTTAAGTTTTCAAAAACCAAGTATTACTTCTTCTTTCAAAATGATTCAAAAATCTTTTGAAATACTTCAAGTTCTTTATTAACACATAACAAGCCAGTTATAGTTCAAACCAGTTACCTTAAAAAAAACCACATGTATTTTCTTACCAACATAAAGCTGTTATAACCAACTTCCCATAAAGCCGTTATAACACTTTATGTTTTACACCAATCAAATACATTTAGCACATGTACGTCTACCGTACTACATAGTTCACACATATCATGCTAGAAGAGATAGGAAGAGGTTCACATACCTCGCGACGAGTATCGACTAATAGCAAAACGCTCCAAGTACTTCAAACCGTCGGCTACTCCTTAGCCAGTAGATCGCGCCATACGTAGTACTTCAACCTATAAGGCCACACGGCGCTTATTAACATTTAGATCCCTTCGTAGAACATTCTACAGAAAATTCTGACACCTCCCCGCAATGGCGTAAATCTCCTCTCTATCTATCGGGGCCGCCATCAAGCCAACCGAGGGGTTCATACATCTAACCGGACGTGCACAATTCTACCTCACAGAAAAGCTACACAAGTCTCATCTGAATACCCTATGTAAAACAAGCCAAGATTCTTCTTTCGAAAAGGTTTCTTATTATTCAAGCTTAAGTCAAAAGACATTGCCGACAACAACGTTCAGTTCTACATATAGTATACTTCAACTATAGTCTAACAATCATGTAATTTCCAATTACAATAGAGGGACAAGATATTTACCTCGATAAGCCCATAATTATCCAAGTATAAAGTCGATCCTGGGCAATCGTTTAGCTCCAACTCCTGAGCGCTCCAACCCGCTCTAAACCACCCTTAGAAGTTCTAACCAACTTCTACACAATACTCCAACGGACTATGGAGATTTTCCTAGGGTTTCGGTTTTGTGACTGACGGGAAGTATAATAGTATTTCCGGGCTTTTCGTATAGGTATAACCTTAGAATACTACAAGGTATACGGCTAAGGTAATTTGGGCATTATAACAATACTTTTGAGAGTATTTCTACACCACAAAGGGGGTATTATACGAAAGCAACTAGGCTAGGGGGGGGGTGAGAGGGCGCTCGGCCAAGGGGGCCTTTCAAAGGGGGAGAGGGGCTCTTGGACGAGAGTCAACAAGAGGGGAGAGGGAGGGATTTTAACACTTAGAAGATTTGTGGAAAGGATGAAGAATTCATCAAAGGGAGAGGGGTATTTATAGCACAAGCCAAGGCCAACCAATGGCCAAGATCTTGCCAAGTGCATAGCAAGTGTAGGGCCAAGATCAAGCCATGTGCACCCTAACCCTACTCCACAAAACACTCCACAAAACAAGGCACAAAACAAGGCACAAATCAAGGCCATAAAGTAGCCCAATTCGGCCAAGGGTTGCCGCCCCTTGCTTCCAATGTGAGGGTGACACATGTCACCCTCCCGTTGGTCCAAAATGTTTCGTCTCTCGGAAAAATCCGCAAAAATTAAAAATGACATAGCCAGAAATTCCCCTACGAAAGCTGTGGAAACGTTTCGTCGAAAAACGACTCAAATCGGGTGTTGTGAACAAAAAGAATTCGGCCAAGCCTAAATCACAAGTTCAAATTTCTACGTACGTCCTTACGTACATACTCTGGAAATACGGGGTATAACACCATTACTACAAAAGCTCCTACCCAAGGTCTAAAAGATACTCCCTTCGCACCTTCACTTTACAAACGAAACGATCACTTCTATGTTCTCAACACATGCCCGCTTCTTCCCTTACTCGTCGTACCCTTCTCATACTCTCGAACTCCTTCTCATGACTTACCACATTTCCTCTCTTCCGGTTTCCAAAATCTCGGGTTTATTATCTCCAACTTGGTCATCATTAATGGGAACACTGGATGGATCTCGATACTTTCCAACATAACAACACGAAAGATCGACGCATCGCCTCCTAAGTCGGACGGCAATGCTAACTATAGGCAACCCGCCTATTCTTCACATGATCTGAAAAGGCCCAAAGTAACTCGGGCTAAGTTTCCTCGCTTTCGAATCTCACACCTTTCCGGGTGGTACCTTCAAGAAAACCCACCGTCATCCACGAACTCCAAGCGTCGCCGATCATCCGCACAACTTCGGTGACTCGACGCCAATAACCTCTTACGGATAAGCTTCACCCTATCCACATCCCGCCGGGACAAGTATGAACCAACTATCCGAACCGCCAACATCGAACCAATCGAGCGGCAACTTACGTTTCCGCCCTACAAGGCGCCATAAAGCGACATTCGAATCGAAATGGTAGTTATAAAACACTCCTCAACGAGGCAACAATACCCACACTACCACCGAAATCCAAACTCGCCCGAGGGCGAATACGACATCGATATTTACGAGTTCCTAACCTGCTGGTAAAACTTCGAAAGAAACAGCAAAACTTGGGCTCCACTGCTGTCATAAAGTGAATGTAGGCACCTCGTGCACCTTACAACCTTCGAAATAATCATCTCGCAACTTACTACCGAGAACACGGTTTGATTAAAAGATAAGACGGCCGACTTATCGGCCCGACTACTGGTCGAACGCATCCACGAACTCGTACGATGGTTAACTAAACCTGGGCCTAACACCCTCGTGACCCTAACACAAAGCGGGACCACCACAAACTGACACCACCACCATACAGGCCGCGGGTCGACCCGCAACATGGCCTCAACCCGACCCGGCAACGCGCAAAACACTAGCTCCCCGATCCGGAACAATCTTACTAATCACGTTACGAAAACCTAGCGGTCTTCTTAGCTCAACTACCCTCTTTCATTTCCTACTACTCAGGGACTTATCCCACAAATATATCTCACGTGCACTATGCACAGCGATAAGGTCCAAACATGAAATAATTCTTTTACCAAAGATGGCCTCGCCTCTAAGGTCTCTACGTATAATATTCTAAGGCTCCCACTTTCCCTATCCCCCAATCTTACCCGGTTAACTAACCAGGATTTCTAATCACGATTAACACAATGCTAACTGAGAATAATACTTAAGATATTTGCATCTTATCATACATACAAATCTCTAGAGGGTTAGGGATATACCTGTATCTCCTGTTTCACTCTCCTTTGTCGTACTAATCAAACCTGCCCTGTTGGGCGCATAGATGGGGAAGGTGATGAACTAGCCACTGCTCCCGACGGCTGAGTCTCCACATCCGCACCACCCTTGGTCGGACAATTCCTCGCAAAATGGCCCTGCTGGCCGCAAAAATAACAAACTGCCGAAGAAGCACGACACTCCCCCGAATGACACCTACCACAACGGCCACACCGAGGTGGGGGTGGCCTCCTCTGGCTAACGCCCCTTCCTCTCCGAACCACTGAATCCACAACTGATCTGATAGGCTGAGTCCTCCTACTCGCATCCTTCCTCATAGAACATTCCCTCGTCACATGGCCCTGACGGCCGCAGGAGAAACAAGTGTTAACAAAAAGACGACATTCCCCGGGATGACGCCTGCCACACTGTGAACACTGAGGGAAAACTGAACCCTGTGGAGGGACACTGCCTCGGGCGGAGGCGCATGTCTAATCTGCTGCTGAGGCGGTTCGCCTCGAGAGTTACCAAATGATCCTGCCAATCGGGCCCTCTTCTGCTGATCTTGGTTAATCTGTCGATCTCTATGTCTCTCAGCCTGCTGCACATAAGCCTGAACGCAAGAAAAGCTCATTCCTGACTGAAGAGCTACTTCTTCACAACCCTTCTTTAGATAATCATCAATACCTTTGATATATCGGTACATAAAATACTCTCTGGTTGCCAAATCCCTTGCTAGTAACAGGGCCGTCTCCTTGCAATCCATATTTTCTGCTCCTAGTCGTGGAACTGAAGGTCCAGATGTCATGGCCGCAGAGAGGAATCGCCGTGTGCCAAAATCTGCCGGCGACGTCTCAGAACTCCCCGCATGAAGCATCACCCCAGGTGATGATTGGGCCTGTGCCCTTCTAACTCTCTGTACTCTACTCGCAGCTCCCTCGGCTGCCTTGCCCTTCTGGGCCCGAGTTGCCTGGCGCGGAGGCATAACTGGTAAAGGAAAGGAATACGTTAGAGGGGTCCAACTTATAACACAGCTCTAAAGCACGATCTCAGAGTGAGAAGAATGGAAACCAATCCTAAATATCCTATAGCCTCCTGATTATTGATGTGGTGCACAACACACCGATAATCAAGACTCTACTAGATACGGTCTGTAGACACTTTCCGAGGATTAACTGCTCTGATACCACTTTTGTCACGACCCGAACCCGGGCCCGTGACTGGTGCCTTACCCCGGGCACCCTAGTGATACAACATCAGAGTAATCAGCGGAATATAAAACAATAACATGAAATAACATGAAGTATGAAATAATAATCTGAGAAAGTTGCCTTGCGGCATATATAAATATCAACTAGAACAGTTACATCCCTTTTTACAGTTCTGCCCACAACAGTACTACAGACCTCTAAGAGTGACATGACAACAATGGCGAAGCAGGGCGCCATACCACGAATGTAAGCACCTACTACGACGGGGACTATACGGCTGATAAGCCTCGGAGAAACGGAGCTTTCCAACGCTGAATTGTGACCACGAGAGCTAGGATCAACGGCGGTGTACCTCGACTGCGGCGTGAACGCGGCCCGAAGGAGGTCAAGACAACAGTACCAAGTATGTGGCGAAAATGTTGTAAATGAAATCATAGTAGTCTATATAAAGCGGAGACATGTATGATAACCAAACTACGATCACGATAAATAGCGAATATGTCAAGTCGGGACTCACGCCTCAAAGTCATCACTCAAATATAACAATGGGTCTCACGCCCACAACATCAATCATGCGTGGAATACCTTCTCACCGCTGGCGATCATGATATAAAAGCACCAAGGAATACACATGAACACCGGTCCCACTGTGTCATCATAAAACCGCGGGGTAAGTACGAAGGCATGGCCGACTACTAAAACCTACGACAAACAAGGTCATAAAGCGTATTATGAGATCTGTCTGCAGTCACATGATCAAAGCCGCCACTCGCCGCGAAGATCTAATGCGCGTCTAGCCCCGAACTTCCCGCGACTCGCATAGGCCACTCCAATGGCCCGCGTGGTATTCCTCGCATCGAGGGTAGCTACTCCCCGGCATCGTCCTGGACTCGCAGTCCGCATGGCCACATAGACCGCATGACCATAAAGGCCGCACACTAACCTGGAACTCTCGTAGCTCCGCATAGGTCCCCAGGACCCGCATGAGGTATTCTCGAATCATGGTCCCAGACCGCCTGAGTCTACCCCGCATCGGAGGGCAGCTTAACCCCCGGAATTATGTCAAGAGGTGAGTGATGTAATACTAGCATAACGGCTTACCGTTAGACAACATAAGCACAACAAGGGAAACCCCTTTACACAAACATCACAAGACACTAACACACGTAGCATCCTAGCATGTTTCCTTATCAAATCAACAAGAAGTATTACAAGGCTATCACAAACCAACACAATCAAATTATTCACACAAGGTACTTTCTACTATATGATTAACAAGATCGGGTTTTTATCCCCAAAGTATTTCATACATTAACTCTTTAAAAGATACGTTACTTTTACAAAAGTCACACAATACCCGTAGTATATAAAAATAGAGTGATTATCTTTTGAAGTAAATCAAAACACTTCTCTTTGTAAAATCAAGTACAACATTCTTTTCCAAACGTTCACGTTTGCCTAATTTCAATTACTCAAGTTTCTCATTTTCGAAAGGTTTCGTAGTTCATAGCTTTAATCCTTTAAAACAATTTGAGAAACATATACCTTATGTGTGAGTAGTTTATTCTTGTTCATAACAATCTTATTACAGCAGCCATGATCTAGGAAATGTAATATCATTTTGTCTCATCTTAGCTTTTATGCAGATGTAAGTTTCTACTGGTTTTAATAATACTTTATTAGTCAAAACATTTCCCTTTATTAGCGCTGCTGTGGTTTGTTCGATACTTATTCTGATTTCTGAAATCAGTAAAACATTATTCCTTTTAAAAACCAAGTACTCATTTCTCACGAATGAGGTTTCACACTTTTTAACAAAACTCATATTAATTAACCAAGTCAAGTCTCTTATCTTTTTAAGATTAAGTCTCTTAATCTTCTTAAAGTCAATAAACCCTTCTTTTTATCTTTCTTAAGCCGTTATTCCTAACTTCCCCTAAAGCTAGTATAACTCTTCTGTTAAAAATGGTTCAGTATTCTTTTGAAATACTTCAAGATTATTCAGGCTTAAGTCAAAAGACATTGCCGTAATTATTATTCAGGCTTAAGTCAAAAGACATTGCCGTAATTATTATTCAGTTAACACACGTACGTCTACCGTACTATATATATTCTTTAAAATATCATGCTCAAGAGGATAGGAAGAATCACATACCTCGCGACGATTATCGACTATTAGCAAAACGCTCCAAAGTACTGTAGTCCGGCTAGCCTTTTCCACCCTCCGAGTAGAATACGCTACTCGCAGCACATTCAACCTATAAAGGTTATATTAGTCTACCAATGACTAGACTACTCTGTAGATTATTCTTCTGATGTGATTTCAGTTCAAATCTTTTCTGTAATATCCTTCTATTACAGTTCAAATCTCTTCTATGAATCTTATATTCATTTATACAACTACAGTATGTAATTTCCAATTACAATAGAAGGTTAGGATTATTTACCTCGGTAAGCCCAAAATTATCCAAGTTATAATGTCGATCCTGAGCAACGTTTAGCTCCTACTCCGGGCGCTCCAACCCGCTCCAAACAAGCCTTAGAAGTTCTACGCAACTTCTTCTAAATACTCCAACCAACTATGGAGATTTTCCTTAGGGTTTCGGTTTGAGACAAAAAGGACATAAGGTAGTATTTTCGGACTATACGTATAGAGGTAACTTTTTGGAATACTACAAGGTATAAGGCTAAGGTATTTTGGGCATAGTAACAATACTTGTAGAGTATTTCTACCAAGAGGGGGGGTATTTATACGAGACAACACCACAAAGAGGGGGTGTACTCTGGCCAAGGGCCTTTACTAGGGAGGGGGGGGAACTCTCTGCCACAAGGCCTCACAAAGGGGGAGGGGTGTGTTCTTGGACGAGAACACTACACTAAGGGGGGGGAGAGAGAGCTTTCAAGACTTAGAAAGATTTTAGGATGAAAAAGTCTTCAACAAGGGAGGGGTATTTATAGGTCAAGCCATGGCCAACCAATGGCCAAGATCATGCCAAGTGCAAGGCAAGTGTAGGGTCAAGATTCATCCATGTGTACCTTATCCATCTACCACACAAATATCACAAAATATCCTACCAACCCCTTTGACTCCTTTTCGTCCAAACCGCCCAAAGTAACGCCCAATGTGAGGGTGACACATGTCACCCTCCCGTTGGTCCAAAATGTTTCATCTCTCGGAAAAATCCGCAAAAATACTAAATGGCATAGCCGTAATTTTCCCTTCGCAAGTTGTGTAAAACGTTTCGTCGAAAAATGATTCTAATCGGGTGTTGTGCACAAAAATATTTCGGCCAAGTCTACTTCAAGTTCAAATTTTTCTACGTACGTCCTCACGTACATACTCTGTAAATACGGGGTATAACAGTTAGAACTTCAGTGTCCTTTGCGTCAGAAATCTATTGTGTACTGTGATAACATCTCTGCCATCTATTTGTCTCATAATTCGGTTCAGCATCAGCAAACCAAGCACATTGAGATAGACCTACACTTTGTTCATGAGAAAGTTGCTCTAGGTCATGTCAGAGTGTTACATGTTCCATCATCCTATCAATATGCAGACATATTTACCAAAGGACTTCCCAGACAGTTGTTTCTTGACTTCAGATCCAGTCTCAGCGTCCGGCCTCCTCCCACTCCGACTGAGGGGTGGGCAAGTTTCCCATTACAGGCAATGAAATTGTTGCCTTTAAGAAAATTAAAAACTGGGACTCCTGAATGACCAAGCCTATTATGCCAAGTTGAAGAAGAAACATCTGCTAGAGTGACGGGAGAGCAAGATCTGGCAGCGGAAATGGAAGTGAATGGATAGAGATCCCCCATGCTATTGCATCTCGTAAGAGGTGTCCCCGTATGAAGATCTTTCACAGTAAAACCAAAAGGGTCAAAATCCACGGAGACAGAATTATTACGAGTAAATTGGCGAATAGATATGCGGTTCTTAATCATGTGTGGGGCATATAGGGTGTTTTTGAGGGAGAAGGGTGGATGAGGAGGTTGTGTGTGAGGTACCATACCCTTTAACTGGAATGCGTTGTCCACTACCAACTGTAACATATTGAGGATGCTTTAAACTAAACAGTTTAGGGATAGTACCTGCAGATTGGGTGATGTGAGATGTGGCGTCTGAGTCCATGTACCAAGTATTGTCAGGTTGTTTCATGGAGAGGGTGTTGAATTTCTGTCCCAACTCAGTGGGTGTCATGCCGGATGAGGGCTACAAAACCTGACCTTGCATGAAGTGGACCTGCTGCGAGGCTGGAGCGGGCACAACAAATCAGGGTAAGAATATGAATTGTAGGGATCTTTGATGCTGGAATGGACTCGGTCTGTGGCTCTGAACCTGGCGTCGCGGCTATACTGTAGCCGCTGTGCGGTGTGAATTGGCCGGCGAGCCGCGGCCGGTTGTTTTACGATCCTGTTCTTTGTTGTTCTGCTGGTTACGTTGACGCGACCTTGCCACGACCACGACCTCTCTTCGCCGCGCCCTCGCCACTTTCCACCGCGTCCCTGCTGCGGTTGAGAGTTTTATGGCGGTGTTGGATATTAAGGGCGCGTTTCGACCGCTAATGCCTTCTGACTGTGCTCATCCTTCTTAGCACGTCGAGTCTCTTCGAGCAGCAACTGCGAGCGAGCTTTGTTAAAGCTGGGTAACGGATCTTCCTGTTGAATTATGTTGACCAAAGTATCATATTCGCCTTTAGGAAGACCAGCAATCAATTGTAACACCAGTTTGGTGTCGCGAATGTGCTCGTCGGCAGCGAAGTTGATTAAATCGATGAGCTTTAGCTTTTGCGATTCGATCACATTGGAAAAGTTTTCAAGACGTGTATTGTTAAATTGCTCCTCTAAATACACAGCACGGGTGTGCTTATTGTCCTGAAAAATTTCCTCCAAACGATTCCATAACTCAAGGGTTGTGGCGCCAGATTTCATGATAGTAAGAAGAAGGCCCTGAGAAATACTACCATAAATCCACTGTTTGACGCCGACGTCTAGACGACACCAAGTAGACTCATCAACCCCCGGAGGGCGCAAAATGGTGTCATCGATGTGATCAAGCACGTTATAGAGACATGCATGATTACGCAACAGTTCAACTCAGGGAGAATACTGACTGTTTTCTTGATCAAGAATAATGGGAATATGATTTTTGATGTTGGAAACAGTAAGGGCATGATGAAACGGGGGTGATGTCTTTGTGGTGGGATTTGTGGAGGTAGAGGCGTCAGAAACTGTGGAAGAATCGGGGATAGCCATTTAGAGAAGAGAAGAAAGGAAGAACAAAACCCGAAAAAAATAGAAAAAAATCCGGGAGGGCCGCGGCGTAGGAAAGGCAGCCGACGGCTGTGGAAGAGAAATATTTTTAGAGTTTTATTTATTTGGCTCTTGATACCATGTAAGATGATATTAATCTCCCTTGGGGAGTCTTTCATTAATATCAAGGTATATATAGAGTACAATATTCATCCCTTATACAATAGGAATTTTAACAAAAGAAGAATCCTAGTCTTATCATAATTATATTTACACAATATATAAAAATATTTTAATTATGAGTAGGGAATATATTGTTTTTTATATTTAGACGTTTACAACCCTAAAATGTGACACACACATACATGTTCGTTTCTAACAAATTGGGCAAGTGAGAAAACATAAAGAAGAAAAGAAGCAGATACTCTATACACGATTAAAGGAGAGTGAATTAATGCTTTTACTTTTATGTGGAATTTTCAAGCACTGCAAGGCACGGAATGTTAGGGGAATTCAAATTGTGTGTATTGCCTTACTAATATTTGACACTAATCTGCTCATCGATCACTTCTTTATGCGAGGAAAATTAATATATTATAAATTTTCTATGCGTGATTACCACAATAATATTTTTGCTTTCCTATGATTAATTAGAGTTGAATGGGAGTCTTGGAGTAACTGATAAAGTTGTTGTCATGTGACCAGCAGATCGTGGGTTCAAGCCGTGGAAACAGCCTCTTGCAGAAATGCAAGGTAAGGTTGCGTACAATAGACCCAGGGTCCCTTCCCTGCATAGCGGAGCTTAGTCTGCCAGGGTTGTATTTTTTATGATTAATTAGAGGTATAATCTTTTGAGATAATTATTTTATAAAGTTAAATTATTTCTAGATATAGAAATATGACTTTTTTTTTAACAAATTAAAAAAAAAATAGTGTCACATAATTTGGAATAGAAGAAGTATCAAAACTACAATACAATATACATATGTATACTCTCTATATCCCAAGTAAATTAACATAATAATGTAATTGTAAACATGTCTCAATTGTAAGATCTATATACTATTATAGTTGCAAAGACTAAGATGAAATATAAATATAATTTTTAGTTATCGTTAAACAAGTGTACTGTTAAATTTCATTGATTTAAAAGCAATAGTTACTTTATAAAAAATAATAGTCGATACTCGAGGGTAAGTCTGAGATTAACCTTCACAATCTTCTAGCTATCACGCTCTCCTAGTTCCGAAAACGCATCGAAAAACTCGGTTTATAGTACGTCAATCTTTACCACATATTCAAGAACATAATACGCTACAATTTTTTTCTATTTCTAGATAACTAAGAAAATGTTTACCCGTTATAGGCCATATTTGCCTTGCTTATCCACACACAAAATTAAAATATTAATCAAGCATTTTATTTTACCCACTAGTTTGATCACATCACTATCCTTTCAGGCTATGGGCAATTAATCGTAAGTTCACATTTCAACATCTCTCTCACTTAGACGTCAATATTGAGATCAGGAAAATAAATTTAAAAGATTTGAGCTTTTAAAAGAGTCATTTTTAAAAAAGATTTAAGACTTTCTGGTGGCCACGTAACTCACATAGCAAAGGATCCATTATATAACAATTCATCCGGTCTCAATGGAGAATAATAAAAGTGAACTCGGGGTGCTAAATAAGCTTTTTGAGCTGAATTTAGACAGATTAAAATGAGTTGAGTTAACAAGTGGTTGAATTAAAATGAAATAAAAGCGAGTCTCTTAACCAAACATATCCAATTCTTACTATCTAATATTTCTTGTTGTTCGCTTGATGTACTTTTTTGTTGTAGTTATAGCTATTTTTCCTCTTTAACTTGCTTTGTTTTTGCTTATCATGAGTCGTGGATCTATCGGAAACATCTCTACCTCTCAAGGTAAGGGTAAGGTCTGCTACATTCTACCCTCCTCAGACCCACTTGTGGGATTACACTGGGTATATGTTGATGTTGTAAATCAAAGGAATTTTTTTTATATATATTTTTGACAAAAATTTTATGGGTCATTTTGGGCTATATATTAACTCAATTTTGATAGGCTAAAAAGAGATGAGCTAATAAATAAGCTAAAGCTTGAACAGATGAACGAATCATATTTTCATGGGCTAATTTTATCACGCCTACATTGAATCATAGCCGGCATTACACCATGTCAAGATATGAATTTTATTTATGCTCACAAATGTTAGAATTTCCATCACCACGAATCAAACATTTATGCTATGCATATTATTTTTCTAATCAATATGATTGAAACCACACTTATTAGAAACATAATCCTCCAATAAAATGAGGGTATTGTTACAATAATTATGAGACAATTTCATAATTACCTCCATTCATTACTCTTAATTGATAGTGTAATATTTTGTAATTAAGTAGCATCTTATAATTTAGGTAGGATAGATTAGTCTTATAAGACAAATGATATTATGATTGTATATATTATAAAATAACATTAATCAAAGAATAAATTATCTTACATGATATCAAGAGTCTAAAGATCCTTTACCCTAAACCTTTTTCCTTTCTTTCTCCTAGCCGATTTCATCATCTCTTCTTCCTAATATTCCCCCAACCTTAGGTTTAGTAATACTACACCCTAAACCTAAACAATTCCTAAATCCTAAAACCAAAATATACCCTAACAGTCAACTACCCCCGGCTAGAAATTATTTTTCTTCCAACATTTAGGGTTTTCCATTCACTTTCATCAAAACACCATCTACTTCTCCTCCTCTTTTATCAAAAAGCTTACTTAATTGTAATTTCATACAGGCTTACAGAATTACTTGAAATTAGATTCCTGATCATACTGAATATAGAAAATTCGAGTGGCTGAAGCTGAAGCAGCTACTTTCGAAGTAACAGAAAGAAAAGCAACGACTGGAGTGGGAGAGTCAGAGTCGAAAAGAGGATTCCTCATTTCTTTCTCTCATTCAAAATCGTGCATGAGACTTTCATCTCACACCTCTCCTAAGTGATAAAAGAAAGAAGAACCAATTTTCTTTCTTTTTTGATTACCTTCCTCGCGTATGTATAAGACCGAATCCATTCGATTTCTAAAAAGGATTACTAATCCTTAACTTTTCGAGGAATCCTTTTTCTTAGTGGAAACTATGGCCAAAAAACAAAATTTTCATCCCGCTCATGCCGTTAATAACGTCAAGAACTTTATATTTATAACTCTTGAAATGGAAAAAGGGCAATATACCTCTTGGGCGGAGTTGTTTAAAATTCAGTGTCGTGCCTATGAGGTAATCAACCATATTATCTCGTCTGAGTCATCGTCGAATACCACTACGGTGAACACAAAACTATGATCCTAGTTAGATGTTATAGTCCTTCAATGGATTTATGGCACAATTTCGAATGATCTTCTCCATACCATCATAGAGCCGAATTCTACGGCTCAACAGACATGAGAACGTTTACAGAACATCTTTCAAGATAATAAACTTTCTATGGCAGTTTATCTTGAACACCAATTTACTAATGTTAAATTGGATGATTTTTCCAACATCTCCGCCTATTGTCAGGAATTAAAGGTACTTGCGGATCAACTATCCAACATTGGTTCACCCGTAACAAATCAAAAGTTGATCCTTCAGTTGATTGTAGAGTTGAATGAACAATATGATGAAGATGCTACGTTCTTTCAGCAAAGTAATTTGTTTCCTCCCTTTTATGAGGCCCGTTCGAGGTTAATTTTTTTTAAAACGCGGAAATTAAAACAGGCATCTTTTGGAGCAACCACCGTCGGAACTGTTCTCGTCTCTACGAACTCATTTTCCACATATTTGGAAGCCCAAAATTCTGGTTAGGGATGTAATAATAATCGTCAAAATAATGGCCAAAAATGGGGTTCAAATCGTAACAATAAAAGAAAAAATAATTGTGGAAATTGACGAGGTTGGGGTGGTGGCCAAACTGTCGGCGGCAGTGTCCAGTCCGGGAAGTGGCGGAATTCAGTGGGGGCAGTACCCACCTTGGGCCTGGGCCCCACAGTGGGCTGCCCCATCATGCCCTTATTCGACTTCATCGTGGGCCTCATCCTCCTTTGAATCGCCAACCCGGTATTTTAGAATCTCGTCAATAGCATGCGTTTGCGGCTCAGGCACCGTCCTCGGTTGGCTATGCACCCACAGACATTGAACAAGCCATGAACAACATGAATCTAAGTGTTCCAGATGAGTCTTGGTACATAGACACAGGGGCTACGTCACATATGTCGACATCTCAAGGTGATCTCTCGTCTTATGGCGGTGGGCAGAAAATTCCAATTTGCGGTATTGGTCAGGTATTACTACCTCTCCACACTCACCATTATACTTGAAAAATGTCTTACAAACACTAAAACTAATTAAAAACTTGATCTTAGTTAGACGTTTTACCATTGACAACAATGTATCTGTGAATTTTGATCTATTTGGCTTCTAGTGAAGAATTTTCAGACGAGAATGCCACTTTTGAGATGCAATAGCACGTGGACTTGTATCCCGTCACCTTTGTTTCCAAAAATAGTGTGACCAAATCATCAACATTTGCTGCCATTTGTCCTACTTTATAGCACAATCGATTGGACCACCCAGGAGCAAAAGTTTTTAATAATCTTAGTAAGAATAATTTATTTTATTGTAACAAACTTTCAGACTCTTCTGTTTGCCAAACTTGTGTGCTTGGTAAACATGTTAAGCTTCATTTTGTATCATCTACTTCTCATACTTTTATGTCATTTGATCTTGTGCATTATGATTTCTGGAAATCACCAGTTTTGAGTTCTGCAGGTCATAAATATTATATGCTCATTCTAGATGATTATTCGATTTTTTTGTGGACGTTTCCCTTAGGACATAAATCACAAACATACCCCCTCGGCCCATTAACCTACCCGAGTCTCATACTACCCAACCAATGACGGATCAACCTCGGACCATTGAAACTTGTGCCATGAACGAGTTTTTTTGATCCAAACGTCAGTTTAACCTACTATCCTCAATTCAACCGCCACCTCTATCAAAAATTCACAAAGTTGTCTTATCCGACCCGAATTGGAAAGTTGTCATGTTGGACGAATTTAATGCTCTTATTAAAAATAAGACATGAGAATTAGTACCACGTCCGTCTAATGTGAACGTCATTCGATCTATGTGGGTTTTTTGTCATAAAAAGATTTTTTATGGGTTTTTTGCGAGATACAAAGCTCGTCTTGTTGGTGATGGCAGGTCTCAGCATGTTGGAATCGATTGTGGTGAAACATTCAGTCCAGTAGTTAAGCCAACAACTATCAGGACTGTTCCCAGCCCAGCTCTTTTCAAATCTTAGTCCATTAATCAGTTGGATGTTAAAAATGCATTCTTATATGGCCATTTACAGGAAATAGCATACATGCATCAGCTGTTGGGTTTCCGATATTATTTCCGTCCAGATCATGTTTTCCTGTTGAAGAAATACTTATATGGTTTGAAACAAGCTCTTCGGGCATGGTATAACCGGTTTGCAGGATTTGTTTCCAAGTTGGGGTTCTCTCACAGCAAGTTTGATCGGTTGTTGTTCATTTATCGAAAGGGCGCTGCCATGGCATATATACTTCTGTATGTCGATGATATTATTCTCAAAGCATCATCCACTTCACTTCGCCATTCTATTATGTCCCTTCTTGCAGTAGAATTTGCAATGAAGGACTTGGGTCCGTTGAATTATTTTCTTACATTGTCGTCACCCAATATGCAGGTGGTCTGTTTCTTAGTCAAAAGAAATATGCCAAAGCAATACTTGACAAAGCAGGGATGTCTTCCTGCAAACCATCACATACTCCAGTTGACACTAAGAAGAAATTGAGTAACGTTGTCGTAACTCCATACAGTGATCCTACACATTACTGCAGCCTCGCTGGAGTCTTGCAGTATCTGACTTTCACGAGACCAGATATTTCCTATGTGGTTCAGCAAGTTTGTTTACACATGCATGATCTGAAGGACAAACATATGGGGCTATCAAAAGGATTTTGTGGTATGTTAAGGTTACTTTCCATTTCGATCTATATATGTATAAGTTTTCCATCTCGCATCTTTCAGCCTACACAGGTGGCGATTGGGATGGCTGCCAGGACACACGTCGCTCCACTTCCGGATATTGTGTGTTCTTGGGTGACAACCACATCTCCTGGTCGTCCAAACGACAATCCACACTGTCTCGGCCAAGTGTTGAGGCATAATACCGAGGGGTAGCCAATATGGTTGCAGAATCATGTTGGCTCTGTAATATACTATTGGAGCTACAATGTCCGATCGAAAAAGCAACAGTAGTATATTGTGACAATGTGAGTGCGATATACTTATCCGAAAATCTAATTCAGCATCAGCGCACAAAACACATTGAAATGTATATCTTATTTATCCGTGAAAAGATTGTCTGTGGACAAGTCCGGATTCTCCATGTACCATACCGTTACCAGATTGTTGTCATATCACCAAAGGTCTTCCGCGCGTACTGTTTGATGATTTCAAGGACAGTCTTAGCATACGAGAACATTCCGCTAAGACTGTGAGGGACTGTTAGAGTATTTATGAGGCAATCCCATAATTACCTCCATTCATTACTCTTAATTGATAGTGTAATATTTTGTAATTAAGTAGCATTATATAATTTAGGTAAGATAGATTAGTCTTCCATAAGACAAAGAATATTATGATTGTATATATTGTACTATTTGGAATAACATTAATCAAGGAATCAATTCTCTTATAGGTATCATATCAGGAGATTTGACAGTTTGATTTTTTTTACTAGGAGAGCAAAAATTGAATTGAATTAACAATATAGTTGATTGTTTTCTGATAGTGATAGTGGCGGTGATGATGGTAGGAAGATGGTAGTAGGAGAATGAAGAAGAAGAAATTATAAAAGAGGAAAAAAATATGAGTTTTTGCCTTTACACGCGCCTGTTTGGTGTTAGATTCACACAATTTGCTAAGTTAGCGAAAAGTATCTAAATGGCACAGTAGATGTCCACCTCAGGTGTCGAATTGAAACAAGGTTTAATTGACGTGTCTAAATGAAAGATTTTGATGACCACAAAGGACCGCCGATGGGTTTGTCAAATGAAAAAAGCCTTATATGGAAGCAGATTAAGTTTTTGATATGTATATTTGTATTATAGAAGGCTGGGAGCATGTGAGATGGGAAAATAGCTAAAAGGGTACATGCATATGTGAAGATGGAATCTAAGAATGCTGCAAGAAGCCAAAAATCATGGCAAAAGCATCTCTTTCTTATTTTTTATTGGGTGGTAAAAGGACGAAAATCAATGTTAAGCGTTACTTGTCACAAGACTCGCAACAAGAAAAAATGTACTCCATACTGGGTATATATCTAGTCTGTAAAGTTCTTTTACTGTATGAGTTGAATTCGTAAATAAACAGAGATACAAATTATATTGGATTTCTTCTTCCACGTCCTGTTCATTACCCAACATATACCCCAACCAACAATTTATATATCAGTAAATCCTTACAGAACTTCATAAAAAGAGAAATACTACTATCACATTCGACATGTCACAATCAGAATATAACATAGCATCATTGTATGTACTCTCCTCAGTGCTCACATCTTCGTTAATAAACAATGGCCTCATAAGGGACCCAATAAAAAAAACACAACTATCAGACGGATCATATTATGTAGTACAAGAAAGAAAAACCATGGCTAACAATATCTCCAGATGTCTGATGTCTCTAAACCGTGTGTACAATCAATCAAATACAATGGACTTAGCAATAAGTTCTATTGGTGCACATATACTAAGACTACGAACACATAAATGTGCAGTATACAAAGAGAACTCTTGCTTTTTTGTGATCTACAACTGTTATGATCCATTTAAATAAAAAATAATCACATTTATTGATTGAATAGATTCTCAATTCAGGAACAAATTCACAAGGTATTTATCCATCTATTGTCAATCATGAAGAGCACGGAGTCTTTCCCTTTCCCATGCATTAAGGAGGCCCTGGCTTTCTTAATAAATCTCACTATATAAGGATTCTTTGAGTTCATGCTGTTATTGCCTAACTTGAATATACAACAACAATACATGATATGATCAGCAATCAGGCAGTCTCTTTCTACTTTTTAGAGTAACTGTCTTATACATTCATCACCATGATCTTGATTCTTGATTGCTGTTTTTAGTCTCCTCTCTTTCTACACGGATCTGCATTCAAGAGATAAAAACTTAAGAATATCATCGAGACATCTTCAACATCTGAAATCCAACATAACCAGGAATAGTAACGGAAATAATAGAACTACTGGAAAAGAAGAATAAACTGTAGAGTAATTACATCTACCACTTCCTCCTTTAGCAGATTATTGTCATATTTTATTAAAGCTTTCATAACCTAATGAGGGATACAGGGAAGACTTGAGTAGATTGGTAGTCATATACCAAAAAGAATGATAACTAACTTTATTAATATCAAGTTTGTTTTTGCCCGCAGCTTCCCTACGTCCCCCTTTCTACTTCATCGTCACCAGCTGTTTACAGGTATTGCAAAATCTGCAGTATGTTCTGAGATTTTATTTGTTGTTCCTACTTGATTGAAGCTCTTATAATATTTGATACATTTTTTACTTCTTTATCAAACGATCAAATCCAAAGTAGTTAACTAGTGTTCACATAGGAAAGCGCCTTCCCCGTAAAATTACAAACCAGGAAAGAGCGATTATGACACTTCTTCTGCAAGCAAATGAATGCTTTTTGGTGAAAGAGGTCCCGAGTTCAATTCTAGGAATGTCCCTTTACTATATTGTTTTCCTTGTAAAAAAATGGTTTTATGACGATGCATGCTTTTGCAAAGCAACAACTAAAGTGAATTTGATTGCATAGTCATGAATAATAAACAAGTCTCAGATTAAATAAAATGATACTGAAGCAGGCATCTCAATCAACATTTCAGTAACAAGTATGACTAGATGGACCTTCATTCTTTCATGTCACAGGAAAATTTGCAAACGCAGCTTAATTTACCAGTAGAAGATCCTCATCAGTTCCAAAGGATTTGCGGGCCTTTTCTAAACACTTTGAGGTGACCCTTCCATATTTCCTGCATAAGATTTCCAAACTAATGCATATATATTTATATATATAAACTAACTGGTTTCTCAAACAACCTAAAGCATAATCGTACAAATTCAAAAATCAAAAGTTGGTTTCTTTGAAGAAGGAATTTTTTTCATTTTATTATAGATGACACTTGCTACTCACTTTCCTACTACACCACCAAATGAAGAATAAATTTCTTCAGCGAGTTAATCAAATCACAAAGAAAATAACAAAATTAAACTCTAGATTCTGAAGAAGAGTTTCATTCAAACGAACAAAAGGCTCCTTCATCATTTAGGCAAACCATCCATCTCCTAGAACAGTCATAGAAAAGATACAGGAACATCGAAGTGGAAATTGAGAAATTACATGCTCTCTTACCTAGTACATTTAATAGCTGCCATGGACCTACAAAGAATGTATCTCTGCTCAATAGAACCATGCAACATGTCTGTGTTCCCGCAGGAATGACTTAAGACCAACCTAATAAAGACTTTAACAGTTTGTTGTGTAGGATGAAACATTTATGATCAAATGCCAAAGTAACTCTCCTGCTACAGCCTTGAGCCTACTAGCCCAACTTTTTGACAGGGCTAGGACTTCGAAAAATTCCACCTCCTCACCCTGCCAAGGATGATTTGAATTAATTCTAATTATAACTGGCCAGATCAGTTAAACCTTTTATTTTCCAACTACTCTTTAGTACATGCCTTAGTAACTAAAATCAGTACACGCTATAATGTTCCTCTAGCTACTCCTACAAAGCTTCCATAAATTGTGTCATCTCCATGTTAATAGATATATACAAAGCTTGGGAGACTCATGTTGCTGGATAATCAGATCATTGGTTGGAAGATGTTGAAAACGTGTCAATCATATTGTCCTTAAGGATATTTCACCGATAAAGGTGCATCGCCAAGGATTCAACAAGCTCTTTAGTATAAACTAGGAGGAGAAACAACAAAGAATAATTCAAGAAGAGAACCCAACAGAGATTAGAAAGAAAGGTAGAACAGTTTTTTTTATTTTTGGTCTCACCATCTAAAAGAAAATGATGTGTTTATATAGGTAAGAAAAATCAGCATGTTATAAAGATGAATAATTGTCAGAACTCTAATAACGGCTAGTAACAGTTAGAAATAAAGACTCATTTATGGTATTATGACACATTAACTTTCTGAAGGAAGAATCTGAACATTTCCTTCACGCTAATATCCAAATAATGGATCGGGACATTTTCTTAGTCAGAGGACACTTCCCTTTTGAGATATCATTCTCATTTTCTTCTAACAAATCTCCCACATATCTCAAAAGGAATATTAAGGATAAAAAAATAGAGAATAGTATTTTTGTTGGGTTTTCACAAATGCGCATAATGCATCAAATCTGGACCTAGATATAATAAGATTAAACTTATAGAATAATTGATGAATTTTCAGAACTCCTATCAACCAAAAATTCTTTTGTAAGTTCAATGTCTTATCCATCACATTATAACTCCACATGCTCTGTTGTTTATCGCGGTTTTACTATAGGCCATGCGTGCGCCTGGTATTCATGAGTGCTCTAGAAATTTGTCATAATTTCATAGGAGCGGCATATAGGTTTAAATCAGAGACGAATTCAGAATTTCAAGAGGATGAGTGCACCATTGCTTTTAAAGGCTACTTTAGAAATAAAAAAAAGACACAAAAGTCATGAGGGCTCTAGAAATTTGTCATAATTTTATAGGAGCGGTCTAACTCCACACACCTATAGGTTCAAAACAGAGGTGAATCCATGATTTCAAGAGGATGGGTGCATCATTGTTTTTAAATGCTACTTAGAAATATAAAAAAAAGACATAAAAGTGCAGTAAGTTGGGTTCGATCTCTCAATCTTAAGGAATTAAACTCACTGCACCACCCATACTAGTTTGACCATGAGTTCCTTCAGTTAATATTAGATATATTTTAAGAATTATACACATAATATACCGAGTTTAGTCGGGTGACCATGGTTTCATTGACCTATTTTTTTTTTCTACATAAATTCGTCCTTAGCTCCAATCATCAAGTGTATTCTGCAGAGCGATACACCACCTATAAAAAATATGAATTGGATAAGAGTTTAACTCAATATTGCACTACATTCACATATCATAGAAGGGGCATAATTTAATAGCACATACTTGATCAACTAATGACTTGTTATTACCCATATGAACCTACTTCATGGGATCTCAAATCACATAGGTTGAGTAACCATCATTGTTGATCTTCTCAAATTGACAAAAATCCCATTCCCCTCGATGTTTTTTAGTCCGTGAATCGGTCAAATTCACTTCTGACTTTACATAATTATCGATATTATTATATTTTACATCAGCTGCTATCACAATGTCTCAAACGACTGTGTCTATTAATATTCCAAATGAAAGATCTATCTTTTGCAGTGACTATTGAACTTGGCAATCACAATGCATTGACACAGTAGGTGTCAGTTTAATTCATAGCAAAATACTCATCAAGAGGTTTCGTAACCACTCAGCCTCATTGCCAACCAATTCAATGTCACAAACTCAGATTCCATGGTAGATTCAACTATTATTGCTTGTTTAGCTGATTTTCATGTGAGAACACCCCATCAAGGGTGAACACTGAATCACCATTGGATTTAATCTCATCTGATTCACAGAACTAATTTGCTTCACTATATCCCTCTAATACAATGAAATTCGTTATATTCAATATCATAATTGTGGTACCTCTACAATAATAATTTTCAAAATAGAATTAATTTCATCAGCAGTGGCTTCTTTCCAAAATAATGCATTAGGAGAAGAAATAGCGTCAAAATATTTTAGAATCATTGTCAACAAGATAAGTACAAAATCATTACCAAAGGACTTTTCTTCCCTTGATCTTTTGCTGATTTTCAAATCCTCATTTTGAAAAGCATGAGTATGAAAAACACTTTCACTTTGATTACTAAGAATCTATATGCAATATTATGTCAACAAATCTGATAAACATGCAACAGGATGTCTTGGATACCACTTTTTCTCTACTTAAGATCATGCAACATAACTCTAGCAAGACACCCCCACACTCTCAAAAATTTCAGATTAGAGATAACATTTTCATAACTCATAAAAAGTTTTACCAATTTCTCATAAGACATTTCATCTTATAAATAACAAGCTTATAATATAGCTTCACTCAAAAGATTATCAGATAGACTAACAAGGATGCAATTCATCATTTATTAAGATCTCAAACGATTATGTATAGTTATCCACGCTATATCATGTCAACAAATATTTTAAGAAAGTGTAATATTTATACGAAGTTGGATAAGAAATGAATAAATCTTACAATGAGATCTCCTAAAAGTAGTAGAATATGTACCGTTGATATGACACACATAAGATGAGAAAACTAAGTACAAATACTAGCATTTTTGTCATTATTTAAAAATAGTAAGCATAAATAAACCATGGTTACAGTACTCATTGCTCGCAAAAATATTTTTTTGGTTGATGCAACCTTATCATACTCAAATAAAATCTTCACTCCAACATTTCCTAATAATTCCACATAAACCAAATTGGTACGAATATTAGGAATATGGATCACCACAATTAATGCCAATATTTTTCCAGATGTGAGTTTAAGAAGAAATTTTCCTTTCCAAAAACTTGAGTAGTTTTTGAATCACCAACATAAATAAATCATTCTTCTTCAACTTGGGTGTAGAACACATAATTAATTTTATTAGCACATATATGCTTAGTTTAGTAGCACTAGAATCTAACACCCAATCTCTCACATTAGCACAAGATTTGCTTGAGAAATGACAACAATAATTATATCATCCGCTTAGTCAAATTTATTTTTTCTTAGCGAGGTTATCATTTCTCCGAATCTTCTTCCACGTTGAGGGGTATGATGACTTAATGGCCACATACAAAATAATTATTATTTTCATTGAAGGTTTCAAGGAGAAATTGTGCAGCACATGAGATCATAAACTGAAGAAGCTTTCCACAAGGTTTTTTTGGAACAGCTTCTGCTGCTTATCAGGATGAGCGATTCTGCTTGTTTCTATTGATACAACTTCGCGCCTTGCTCAATGGCATATCGAGAATGGCCCTTGCACTTGCAACAAATTCAATCATTTTAAGATCGGCAATTGTAAGCTTCATCAGATGATTGGACATTTGTGTTCATGCTAATAAGGTATGTGACAACTTGGCAAATAAATATGGTTACAAGTCCAAACTAGTAATAAAACCTTTTAAAAAAAGTATTTTATGTGTGGCAAACTAAGTCATCGTGCCCCTCAATGGAAAAAAAATCGGAAGAATCCCGCTAAGCCAAAAATAACGTTGACTACGTATTGATGGAAGTGTTGTGGTCATTTTTCAAAAGAATTTTGTGGCCAATGTGAGAGACTTGGTGTTAGACTATAATGCTACAAAGCATATTTGCGCTAACAAACATCCAAGTTGAAGAAGAAGAATTTATTTATCTTGATGATTCAAGAGCTACTCAAATTCTTGAAAAGGAAAAATTCTTCTTAAAGTCACATCTAGAAAAAAACATGGACATTAATTGAGGAGATGCATGTTCCTAATATCAGAACCAATTTGATCTCCGTGGAATCATTAAGAAAAAATGAATTGAAGGTTTCACTTGAGTCTGATAAGGTTGTGTTAACAATAATAATATTTTTTGTGGGCTATGAGTAATGTAATCATGATTTATTTGTGCCTAATATTCATCAAGTGATATTATGTCACACTCAAAGATTCTCTAGATATGCAAAATTGTACTTTTTGAGAAATGAAAGTAAAGTTTTTGACATGTTTTAGTGCATAATACAAAATAAGATACGTTACGAGAAAACTGGAAAAATCTCTTATGAATAATGGAAATGTTATCCCTTAGACTGAAATATTTCAAAGTGTGGAGGTGTCTTGCTAATGTTATGCTACCTAATTGTGAGGAAAAAAAAGGGGATATAAGAATTCATTTATTTCTTATGCTAATAATGAGTGAAGCATATAAATTATGTTATTAATAGTGACGTAAGCGCAACACTATAGTTGAATTTTTTTTATTTTTTGAGACAGTATAATATTTCACATGGTTATGTTTTTTTAAAAAAAAATTGAAAATAAAGACTAGAGGAGAATCAAAAGAACAAGAAAAAATTGGTGATGAGTTCTACACTTATCTTGTTGAAAATCCTAAAATATTTTCTGATGTCATTTCTCCTCTTGATGCATTATTTTGGAAATAAGCCATTGATGTTTAAATTACTTCTACCCCAAGAGCGAAATCCATTAGTTATAAATGGACTTTTAGAAGGAAATATAATTTTGATGGTTCTATAGATAAATATAAAGCCAGACTTGTTGTTTTGGTTTTACACTAACAGAATATTAATTATTTTGACACTTATGCTCTAGTGACTAGAATTTCCTCTATTCATTTTGTTTGCTTTGACATCTATTCATAAATTACTTGTTCACCAAATAGACGTTGAAACTGCGTTTTTAAGTGATGATTTAAAGGAGAAAATTTATATGGAGCAACTTGAGGGTTGTGTAGTAGCTGGTCAAGAAAATAAAGATTGCAAAATACTAAAGTCACCATATGGTTTAGAACAAGCTCCTAAACAATGGCACTAGAAGTTTGATCAAGTTTTGTTAAATAATGATTTTGCATTTCTTGAAGTACATAAATGTGTTTATACAAATTACAAAATGTCGTTGATGGTCATAGTATGATTATATATCTTTATGTGGATGACATGCTTATCTATAGTTCTACTCTTGATGTAGTACATGAAACCAAAAGTTGTCTTCTAACTTTGATATGAAAGACATGGGAGAAGCTAGTGTCATTTTAGGCATAAAATTACAAGAAATCTTGATGGCTTGATTTTAACTCAAGGACATTATGTAGAGAAAAAATTTAAGAAATTTGATAACTTTGATATGGTACCTGTGAGCATTCTTTTTTATTCTAATAGACAATTCAAGAAGAATCTTAGAGAAGTTATTTCTCAACATAAATATGCTCAAATAATTGGTAGTCTGATGCATTTGATGAATTTTACGAGGTCTAATATAGTTTGTTTTGTGTAAATTGAGTAGATATACTCATAATCCTAACAATGATTATTGGAATGCATAGACAAGATTCTTGAAATATTTGAGAGGTTCCATAAACTATTATATTAAAAATATTGAATTTTTCACTGTATTGGTAGGGTAAAGTGATGCTAATTGGATCTTTGATTCAGACGAGACAAAATTCACTTGTGGTTATATGTATACCCTTGATGCAGGTTGCAATAACATAAAGATCAGCCAAATAGACGATAATTACTAGATCAATTATAGAATCTAAGTTTTTGGCTGGTAATAAAGCTAAGTGGATAAGGAACTTAGCAAGTATTCCAATAACACTGCCTGTGTCTATACATTGTGGTTGCTGAATAGCAAAGATTCAACATTGTCTGTGTCTATACGTTGTGATTGCCGAATAGCAATAGCTATAACGAAAAATAAATCCTTCAATGGAAAAAATATACACATTTGTTTGACATAAAGTGATAAAACAAGATGGAACAATTTTCATAAATTTTGTGAAGTCAGAAGTGTATTTGGCCGATTCACAGACTAAAAGAAACATCGCGGAAATGAGACTTTTGTCAATTTAAGAAGATCAACAATGATGGTAACCTAACCTATATGATTCACAATCCCCTGAAGTAGGTTCATATGGGTAGTAACAAATCATTAGTTGATCAAGTATGCACTTCTAAATTGTGTCTCTCCGGTGGTGTGTGAATATAGTGCAATACTACAAGGCAAAGTGAGGCTGAGTTAAACTCTTAATCCAATTCATATCTTTCATATGTGGTATGTTGCTCTGCAAAATACACTTAATGAGTGGACATGCATGAGTGTGGAGCTATGTAGCACGGACACGTGAGAGGTGTCCGATAGGACACGGACACGTGAGAGGTGTCCGATAGGACACGGACACGTGAGAGGTGTCCGATAGGACACGGACACGTGAGAGGTGTCCGATAGGACACGGACACGTGAGAGGTGTCCGATAGGACACGGACACGTGAGAGGTGTCCGATAGGACACGGACACGCGGAAACGACAATTTTGAAAAATAGGGGACATGACACGGCAGGGACACGGCTGTAAAAATAAATTAAAAAATATGTTTATATATATATATAATATAATATATAAAATACTAAAATTAATATTATTAAAGCTTCACATTCATAAATAAATTATAAATTTAATTCAAATTTATTATATACCAAATAACCAAAATACCAAATTAATATGTACCAAATTAAAAAGAAACATTCATAACAAATTGACAATCAATCAAATATTCAATACATAATTCATAAGACCATAGTCCATAAACTAATACATAAGTATGTTCCAAGACCCAAATTCAAATAAATATAAATTTACTTAAAATAAATCAAATAAAACTAAAACTAAACTTTTTCTAAAAAATAAAAAAAATTGTCCCTGCCGTGTCCCCCACGTGTCCCTGCCGTGTCCGATTTTTTTTTTTTTGCTGGGCCCACTCGGAAACGTTCCGGACACGTGTCCGAGGTGTGTCTGAGGCGTTTCGTGTCCGACACGGACACCTCACCCTAAATGAGGTGTCCGTGCTTTGTAGGTGTGGAGTAGGGTCGCTCCTATAAAATTATGACAAAAATTTCTGGAGCACTCATGAACAAGCACGTGCATGGCCTATTAGTGCAAAATTGTGACAAACAACAAAGTGTGTTCAGGTATAATGTGATTAGGGGTGGCAAATGGTCTGTTTGGGCTGAAGTTGGGCGGGTCAAGATCTGAAGTTTTTGATGGGTCAAGGCTCAACCCGCCCAAAACTTACATGGGCTAAGATGGGCGGGTCAAGATGGGCTAAATGATGGGTCATAACCCATATTGCCCAGCTTGACCCATTACTTTTACAAAATTCAAACTTACCTTCTATGATATTATTTTATTTTATATGATATTTGATTTTTCCATATCTTTATTTTTAAAATAAGAATAATATTTTTAAGATTTTTTTCATTTTTTATAAAAGCAGAAAAATGATGAAATAGAAATTTGAGGATGGGGTGGGGGTGGAAGGGGTAGGGTGTGGATAGGGGCGGGGGTAAGAAAAAAATTCATATTTTTTATAAATTATTTATAAAATTAAAAAAATATAAAATAGAAATTTGAGAATGAGGTGAGGGTGAGGTAAGGGTGGGGTTAGGGCAGAGAGGGGTAAGAAAAAAAATCATATTTTTTTATAAATTATTTATAAAAGTAAAAAAATATAAAATAGAAATTTGAGAATGTGGTAGGGCGGGGTAGGGGTGAAGGAAAGAAAAAAAATCATATTTTTTATAAATGTAAAAAAATATAAATTAGAAATTTGAGAATGGGGTGGAGGTGAGGTAAGAAAAAAATCCGTAATTTTTATAAAAGTAAAACAATATGAAATAGAAATTTGAGGATAGGGTGGGGTGGAGGGGGTAGGTGTGGGTAGGGTAGGGGGTGGAGCTATTAGCCAATTATCCAGTAGTTTCATCTATTATATCTAGGTCTGGTTCCTAATAACCATAGTCCAAGAGACATCAGATTCGATGCATTATGCTCATTTATGAAAATCTAGCAAAAACACTTTTATGTTTTTATCCTTAATATCCCTTTTGAGATATGTGGGGGATTATTAAAAATAAATAAGAATGGTATCTGAAAAGTTAAATGTCCTCATTGACTAAGAAAATGTCCAGATTCATTATTTGGATATTAGTGTGAAGGAAATGTCCAGATTCTTCCTCTAGAGTAGGGACAGTCTCAATGTCTCACTTGTTATTTGTGGATGATACATTGGTGTTTTGTGATGCAATTGAAAGCCAGATAGACTATTTAGGCCAGATTCTCATATGGTGTCAGGTCTTAAGATTAATCTAAGTGTTAGATTATACCTGTCGAGGAGGTAAATAACATTGGATCGCTCACCCAAGTTTTGAATTGTAGAGATAGGGATCTTCCGACTACTTATCTTGGAGTTCCGTTGGTGCTTTTGAACAAGGATCAATTGGTGTGGAATTCGGTGATTCAAATGGCTGAGAAAAGACTAATGGTGACCCACCGAAGACTGGAGCTTCGAACCGGGCGATAGCTTCGCGATCGATAGCTCAGTGGGGCCTAAAGGATAGGAAAGATTACAACCAGAAAGTAAAGGCTGTCTTCGAGCAAGCTCATAGACTTCTCTGTGGGAACCCCCCGGTAAAGGAGACCTGTCTAGTCAAATACGCTTCTCGTTCAGCCGATGCTGACCCAACTACTCTGCCCCATCCAGTCGAGATTCCGATGTCGGGCCCAATAACGAGCGTCATTTTGTCGAGGTTCGAATATTCTAGTAAGCCTGCAGAAGATATATTTGTCCAAGAGCAGAAAGGAGGTGCTTATTAAGAGCATACTGTCGAGTATTCCTACTTATTACATGTCTTTGTTTCTTGTGCCAACGGCGATTACTGAAAAGTTGGAAAAGATACGGAGAAATTTCCTATGGGATGCCGCGGATGGGACAAGAAAGTTCCACTTAGTGTGGTGGGAGACTGTCACATCTCCTAAAATGGGGAGGATTGGGAATTAAAGACTTAAAGGTTTTTAATAAGGCTTTACCAGGAAAATGGCTTTGGAGATTCGGGGTGGAGGAACACGCTTTGTGGAGAGGGGTGATAGTTGAAAAATATGGGGTTATGAAAGGGGGTGGAGGACTAGAGACATCACCTTGTCTTTCAGTTGCGGTTTGTGGAGGAATATCTTGAAGGGATGGAAAGTGTTTTGGGATAACATCTCATCAAGGTTGGAGACGGAAAGAGAGTGAAATTTTGGGGACATAGATGGTGCAGACACTTAGTTTTGAAAGATGAATTTCAGAATCGGTACAAAATTTCCTGTCAAAGAGACTTGACAATTCAACAAATTAGGGAGACACGAGGTGGTGAGACTTTTTGGGATTTGAGATGTAGAAGGGCATCCTACGATTGGAAAGTGGCTGAGTTTCAGAGATTGCTAGCCTTGCTACATAGCCAAGTCAACCCGGTGGATACACCTGATATTTGGTGGTGGAGTCGGGGGAATAATAGAGTGTTTTCTGTTAAGTCTTTTTATGAGAAAATTTTGATTAGGGAAGAACATGCTTTCCCTTGTAGTGCTATATGGATTCCAAAGGTGCCAAGAAAGGTGTATTTTTTCAATTGGCTAGCTGCTAGAGGGGTGATTTTGACAGCGGAAAATCTCAGAAAGCGAAAGATGGTTTGCGTCAGTTGGTGTTACTTGTGTAAGGAGACGGGCGAGGACGTGAATCACCTACTTCTACATTGTGCTTTGACTATGAGATTATGGTGGGATATGTTTAGTTGGTTTGGCACTCCATGGGTAATGGCAAATACTGTGAAAGACTTGTTGTTCAGTTGGAGAGAGAAATAGGAGAGCTTTCGATGGAGTAGAGGCGAGCTTTTCTCAGTTGAGGAGTAGTCTCTGTTCCCTTATTTTCTTTTGGTGCACACAAAAATTTTCTTGTTGTATAGATGATTGGGTGGAGTTTGTAGAGAATCATATTGTTTTGTAGATTTTCTACCTTTTGGGTATACCCCAGCTATTTATGGCCATGTTTATGACTGAAAATATTTTTACTTGATAAAAAAAAAGTTAGTGTCATAATACCATAAATGATTCTTTATTTCTAACCATTACTAGCCATTATTAGAGTTATGACAATTATTCATCTTTATAACATGCTGATTTTTCTAAGCTATATAAACACATTACATTTCCTAGTAGATGGTGTGACCAAGAATAGAAAGTCTATTCCACCTTTCTTTCTAATCTCTGCTAGGTCTTCTTCTTGAATTATTTTTTGTTGTTTATGCTCCTAATTTATACTAGAAGAGTTCGTTGAATCCCGAAGGATACACCTTTACCGATGAAATATCATTAAGGACATTGTCTTTAACACGCCTCAAGGTATGAGAATTTATAAGTATTTTCCGTAAATTTCCAATAGAATATAGGAGACAATTGTAAGTATTTGGGACCTCTTCACAAGATTATCTCTTGGACACAGATATTTCTCTGGTGGACCCTTCCTGATCCAAGGTTAACATATTGTGTATCACTATCCTCTGTATGTTAGATGCTCTTGGACCTTGCAATGCTCATATTCCTTAAGGTGTCCTATAAAATGCCAATTGAACTTTATTTGAACATCCTATCACAAACTCAATCACCTTCCATGAAAATCAGACTTTTAGGAGCAAAAGCACAGTACCTAAATGTTTCATGACTTGTTTTCACTGAATTTTAGCAATTATTCCCCCTTGTTGGAGAACACCCCTTCTCTCATCAGTGCCATCCAACCACCAAAACATAAACAAGTTCATTCAGTGTGTCCATGCCTTTGATGTCTTTGTCTTGTTCTTTGTTATGCCTTCTCTTGAGTCAGGGGTCTTTCGGAAACGGCCTCTCTACCTGATAGAGATAAGGTCTGCGTACATTCTACCCTCCCCAGACCCCACTTGTGGGATTACATTGGGTATGTGTTGTTGTTGTTGTTGTGCTCTCTACTCTATATTAAGACCTAAACAACTTGCCGCACCCCATATCAAATCAAAGTAAGTAACATGTGCATTGACATCTTACTAGAGACATCCAACAACAGCAAAATTATAAATAACTTCTCCTTTCATCCTCCATTTTTATGACGAAAAATATCATGAAATGGAAATACAGTGACATGAAAGTTAAAATACAGTAGGTCATTATTAGTATTGGCAAGATCTTCTATCAGGAAAGGTCCTTTTGTAAGTTACTTTTTAATTTTATGGTCAAAAGACGAGATGATTTTTTGTTAACGCAACTAAAGGTGATTAGGAAAAACCTTGAACTGGCAGGATCACGAATCTCAAACTCATCTGCATCAGCTTCATAGCCAGAGATGACAATATAATGGCCTGTGTAAACAAGATTCAGAAATAAGATTTTGAACTGTGCAATAACTCAATTACGAAGAGGACAGGTCCACTAGATCTGTACTCAGATCAGAAATCTATGTTGTAGTCAATCATTTCATTGTCCAACTTAACTGTCTTTCTAATTGATTAAACCTATCTTAATGACGCCAGATGAATGAATGCCAAGACAGTCCAGTGAAATTTTAGCAAGCAGAAAAGGTGGGAGTTTCTGTTCATCTGCTTAACAACAAATTGAAAGAGAACAAACAACATGTGCTACATCTCCCCATGCTAGTGAAGTTTAGAAGAATAAAAGTTACACAAAAATAAGTCTTTCCATCCATGAAAATTTCTGCCGGCAATTAGCGAAATGATAATTTTGTATCTTAACTAAGATATAGTTGCTTTATTAGTGAACTTTCTAATAGTTGTCAATAATTATTTCAACCTTCTGAGCTATTTTGTTTTCCTGAGCCGAGGGTCTATCGGAAACAACCTCTCTACCTCCCAAGGAAAGGGTAAGGTCTGCATACACTCTACCCTCCCCAGACCCCACTTGTGGGATTACACTGGGTATGTTGTTGTTGTTGTCTGAGTTATTTTGTTTCAGCTTTCAATATTAATTTCCAAATATTTAATACTTAAAATCCCACTTTTTGAAGAAAATCACACACCGGATTCAGAAAAATATTTGCATGTAGTTGGATATGTTATTTATGGCACACATGCGAATTTTACATGCCTTCCAAAAACTATTAATTCTCCTGTTAAACTAGTATTATATTCATATTAGGATGAAAAGAGATTAAAGGAATATGGACATTTTGCAATAAAGCAATCTGTTTGTCAATTAATATCATAATAACTAGTAAATCTTTCGACCCCCAACTTTGCTTTACTAGAGTCCACTTGAAAAGCTGCAAACACATATGAGGAGCAAGAAATGAAGAAAATTCTCACCAGTATAGTCTGGGGTGTCGTTGCAGAAATCTGAAGCACAAACATCCTCCAGCCAAGATTGCCTGCAGAAAAAGTCATATACAAAAGTAGAAATAAAGGACCTGAAGGCAAGATAAGAATCTGACTGAATTTTTACTCTCTCTCTCATATATCCTGTGTATGGTGAGGAAGGAAGATATAGGGAAGGTAAAAAAGGATCATTTATTAAATGACGAACATTATACCTTAATTTGTACTGATCAACTAAAGCAATTGCAAGAAAATCTCCAGACAAGATCAGTAAAGAGATCTCTTCGCTGCTAATTGATCTGCACTGGAAAAGGAGGATGTTTATGTATAATATCATAGGATGAAAAACATAGAGATATAATGAGCAAACTAAGTTCCTGAACTTGTAGAATGACAGAAAATAAAGACACTGCAAAATTCAACAAAGTTAGAGTTGACACTATGCAAGTTGCTTACAAACAAGAGGGGAGAGAAGTACTATTTTAATAGGGAGTTCACAAGCTGGGATGAACGCTAGTCACAAGATCAAATAATTAGTTAACACCAATTCCAAATAATGTCACACCCTGTGGCCAAAGCTTTCCGAGACTTGCTACAGCAAGGAAGAAGAATAGTCCAATATCTCTGCATCATCCGATTGCCCCAAACTGGCCACACAACAAGGATCGATTAGTCAATCAATCTAGTCTCAACCTTATACAAGTAAGTTGGTATCAGCTCTATGAATCCTCTGTTATCACTCCGAGCTATTGGATATTTAAAGCTGAACCTAATGTAAGTGTAACCGTAACAATTAAGCCTTAGTCCCAACTAGTTGGTATCACCTATATGGAAATTTTTACTTCCATTGTAACATCAATTCTGAGAAACTGTAGGCTTTTGTGACACCTGCTATCCATCTGATTTTAGGTTCTAATTATTCCCTTTTATCACCTTATCTCATCGAAGTGTTACACTTACAAACCGGCGTATGCCGAGGTCCATGTAGGGCATGGCTAAACCATCTAACGTCATTTTTTCTCATCTTACAATCTCAAAATGGCACCACCTGAAGGCCCCACGAATGGTCCAGATTCACAATCATCGCTTCAACTAGAAGGCCCCACCCTATAGGGGTGATTTGCAAGCTTGACCTCCATAAGGGATAGTCTTGAGCTTTGGCCCCGCTTCAAAATTTTGTTATCAAATGACGTCCTCTTAAAAAAATCTGTTGGGCAAAACTTCTGTTGCCCATTGGGCATAAGCTGTGGGCATAAATTAGTTTTGCCTATGAGGCAGGAGCCTATTGGGAAACAGAAGTTTTGCCCTGTGGATTTTTTTAAGTTAAGGTTAATTTTTAGAGATTTTGTTAAGTGGAGACAAAAATTCAAGACCACCCTTTATGATATAGGGTATCCTATTTCTGTAATCTATACATCCTGTAGGGTACCTTAGCCCTACACCTGCCAAAGATTATTCTGCTGCCACGACATACTAATTAATAACAAAACAAATGTATAGGCTTGCTTCTGTATGCATATCATACATATGTAAGTGTATATATACAAAAAACATACTTCAACTCCCTAAAGCATGTCCAGTAACTATCGCTCCCCCTCGCCCCCATCCTCCAAGTCAATATACTCAGTGTTATAGCTATTGTTGCCAATTTTATCAGGTTAAACTTCACTTCGTCACACTCTTCTGCAATTCTCCCTTCTCTCCCCTCTTGCTGCTGCTACCTGTAAAGCCCCAGCACAAACTTTTCCTCTCACTCCTTCAGAAAACATACGTCCACGAGTGAGAGCTGGTAAAATTTGGAGTTCGCAAAATTCAACCCATGTAAACTAAAACATTTGACAACCTATATTCCTAGCTGTCCAAAAGCAGTAATCAGTAGTCAGCCAACCTGTCAACAGTGGACACTTGCACCATACCTGTGAATGCTACCTGGATTGTTAGGAAAATTCTGGAAGCTAGTAAGTACATCTTACAAGCACCTGCACTACAGGGGATCTTTTGATCAGATTCAATGCTGTGGTACTTAATCATAAATTCTCCATTAAGAGAATGTATGACTATTGCCACTGTACCCAAAGGCCCCGTGGAAGAGTCTGATTATGCACCCCAATTTTCACCCTAGACACAAGTTCTTGTCGCTAGCCGTATTGAGAAGACTTTCCACAGTTAGAGTGCTGAAATTTGGTATACAGGTCCCTCCTACTTGTGTATTCTGTGATTCAGCTGATGAGACTATGGATCACCTCTTCTTTGACTGCAATGTTGTTAGAGACTTATGGTATAGGATGCTCAGCTGGTTGGGTATCCACAGAAATAGGCAACTGGCATGAGGAGGTTCAATGGATATGCGCATGGGCAAGGAAGAAAACTGGAACAGGTGCAATACTAAGCTGTGTATTTGCTATGCTGGTCTCAACTATCTGGAGAGAAAGAAATTTATGAAATTTCAAAATGGTCACTTCCAAGATGATAGACTCTGTAAGGAAATTGCAATACATATCCCAATCAGAGGTAGAGCCATCAGAAAGTGGCAACCTGCTCTGCTTCAACTCAACTCCATGCCATGACTTGGATGACTGACTATGCTGCTGCTCAGGAGTGCTGATACATGACAAAGTTGTGCAGGTTTTTTAGCCTGTCTGTATAGGCTGATTGTTTTGTTGGTCTTCTAGTTTTGCTTCCAGCTGTCTTCTTTTAGCTAGACTTGTAGTTAAGCTCCTTGTAAGTTGAGTCTTAGCTTTCATTTTGAGAAACACGTGGTCTGCCCTGTTTAGTTTTGTGGCTATCACTTTGGTATTAAAAATATTTTAATTTACCCAAAAAGGTATCAATATAACTAGGAAATGGCAAGAGACTGCAGAGGTTTCCTATTCAATAGGAATTGTCAGCAAATGGTATTTGAAAAATATTTCATTGAACTACGAAAAATAGTATTCTTTCTCTCATAAAACCAATAGAAAAAAGACCAGTGTACACCGGTAAGATGGTGACCTCAATCAACAAAATCGAATTATGCAGTTAACCTCTATTTGGTTGGTAAATAGCCAAAGTTGGAACAGTAAAGTCTGAGGTAAGCATGTCAAGTGTAATTTCGATCCAATTTCCACCAGGGTCGAAGAAGCTTATAGAGGTGACCAAGTCACAATCAATGAGAAGGTGATAACAAGTCTTTTCATCTATTATAGATCTAGAAAATTTTGAACCTATATCTTATCAGAGTAAACCCCGAAGCAAGAACTCAATTAGTTATCTACCATCATGCACTTCCCCTCCAACTTGCAACTCATGTGGAACAGCTCTGCCCATGAAAGCAAAAATGGATGGAGAATGCAGAATGGTATTCATTTTACTCCAGGCCAGGTAAAGCTACAAATTGATCTGGACTGTGAAGCACTCTAGAATTCATCTTTGTAGCGTTCATTTGAAACACAAGACACACTCATCTAAAGTTCAAGGATTAGAAGATGACACATTTACTAATCTACTTAGGTCTTCAACATGCTGGCCTAATCTTTTTATTGTCATTCTTTTGGGGGCCAGAACATAGAATACAGTAATAGCGAGACCAAAACCACAGAAGTGAACACATTTATTTATTTATGTAATTAGGCTTTCAACAGAAAAAATCCCAGTATCTATCATGAAAGGGCTAGTTGATAATTATGTATCTAAGACTAAGAAAATGACACTAGTTATCCCTTCTAGAAAAAATTTTAAGGCCATAATCCAAGTTTTTCAACAAGGAGCAAATCATGTAGCACTTTACGCCCAGTAATATTCATCTTTGGTTTATAACAAAGAATGGTTTCAAACAAAGATGATCGTGTTTTCTTCTCATCTTTACTTAGTTTTAACTTTGCAAGCCAACTCTGTTAAAATGCTAACTAGTCTGCTAAGTACTTTTTTATCAATAAAGAGTAATATTGTTGATTTCCACCATTAAGAACTAGTCCTTTACGTATTACCAACAGGAAGCTCAAATCTCCTAGTTTATAACTCTTGTAGTAATCCGGAACCAACTCAGATGATGAAATTGGTTATATCTTACCAACCCTGCAAAATATCGACTATTGACTGGAAATAAATGGGTACCTCTATATTTATACCAGCATCCCGTGCTTTTTGGAATAGCATATCCACTCGGACCAGATCATTGGGCAGTTGCTCCTGCAAAAAATCAAAATTATGAGCTTTACAGATGCAGAAAAAAGAAAACTAAATCTCACGGAGCAAGCCATCACCATGTGCAGGCGTCATATCTTTCCTGACATCAGTCGCAGTAGGTTCACATATATCATATTTTTAGTTACCATAACTCTTTCTTTTTGTACCAAATCAACATAACTTATAAAAAAATGCAAAGAGGAAAAAGAAAAAAAGAAACAAAAAGCTAGCACATTTGCTTTGCGTAGTAAATGTGACATGCGGCCTGATTTACCTAACATACAAATAGAGCACTTAGAGGGAGATGAATTTGGAGTGCACTTTTTACACGCAAATTTAGAAGATTAATATATAAACTCAACATGAAATCATGGGAAAGAGCAATGTCTATCAGGTTAAGATATTTCTATCACATGGATCTTAATTCTACACTCAAAAGAGTATTAACATCAACATATCATCTATTACTTATGTTATTCCAAACATTGACAAATGAGTGTTGGCAATTGAGGACGTTAAAGGCACATAACTGCAATTTAACATTTTTGACATACAGGAAAATATCTGCATCTTAATAAGAAAAATCTGGTGTTAAGTTGCTGACGTGTCTTGGGTGGATCAACCTAATTCACCTTTTGCTAGGTCACTGGCATCATTTCAAACTGAACTTCAATGCGAGAAGAGCAGTGTACACTGAGAAATCTCTTATGCACAAATCTTTTATGAGAAAGGACAATACCTTGTAAAATGTCTCCACAGAAAAACTTGGATTTGCACCTAATGTTACTGTGAAGTAGGAAAAATTGACTGAAAATTTCTGCAATAAATATGCCAGATCAACTGTCCAAATACTGCAAAAACAAAAGCAAGGTTGATTATATCTGAAATCATTTCATCTTGGTCATATAAGAGGTAGATGATACTTTCCTTTGACCCCATTCAGTCCAGCAGGGAACTGGGTGAAAATTGTGATATACCAATGACAAAATAAATAGAGGTACTGAATAATCAGAGAATAAGATGAATTATACCAAAACCTTGATTTTCAAAACAAGAGAGCAAAAAGCATTCACATACAAATTACAATATAAATTAAAACTGATAGTATCCTATGCTTTTTGAGGCTACGATGTATAATCTTAAATTTGAATGCATAAATACCACTAACAAGTTCCTATTTAGGAAACATAAGGATTATTTTCACTAAGAATTAGCAGATCAGTCAGGTCAGTCTCTAGAATGAGAAGATCGCCTTCTGCAATTTGGTGGTGTCTGTGGAAAGAAAAAACGCATGTTATTTGGAGATGGAAAGAGTACAGTCATTAATGGCAACACAAATGTAATTTTTGCTTAGTTTTTAGTGCAACGTGGCAGATGTACATACTTCAGGCAAATCCTGCATGACAAGTAAATGTTGGAGATAATATGACATTATATACAGGGGTTGGAAGAATTTTCTTTCCTTAAAATGATGACTAAACCAGCAGAAGCTTCAATTCTTAAGTTCATAGGAAACAGCCTCTTCCAGAAATGTGAGTTGTGGTCTGGCCTTTCCCCCGGACCCCACGCATAGCGGGAGCTTAGTGCACCGGGCTACCCTATAGGTACAGGAGAATTAAGTTTTTTTGCTCCGAAAATATCATAAAAGCTCGTACTACGTTCATTTAATAGAAGCATAACCTATGAAATCAGCACGTTCTGCATTCATCTAGTTCACTCATTTCTAATTTATCACTACTCTCTCATATTGGCACCTAAACAAAAGTGTGAAAGCATTGACTGATTACTAAGGAGTATTTAATACTGCCGAGATCCAAAACATCCAAGAAAAATGCTATATAGAAGAACCCCACATCAATTGAGACAAGACATTGAAAATAAAACAAATTCCTATCGTGAACATCCTTTTCTCTTTTTTATACAGTACCTCTAATGGACATCAACTTCGACCAACACTTATTGAGAAGGTGGGAGTTATTATTATTTTTTGAAACTGAGAAGGTGGGAATTCTCAAATTAATAAATGGACAAAAAAAGATAAAGGAAAAACAGATAAACAAAGAGATGAATGGATATAGATACTAAAGGCTATATCTCACATCACAACAGAGTAAAAAGGTAGCCATAAGACAAAGGAAAGGAGTATCATCAATATTGAAAGTACTTTGAAGTAGTACCTTGTAGTGCAGCAAAGCTCTTCTAGTTCTTGCATGTTACAATCCTTGATTCCAAGAGTCCTCAAAACCATCAGAACACAAGCAAGACCACAATCCCAGGAATGTAGTTGGTTTATATGTGGAACCTACCGTAACAAGCACAGCCTATTTTTAAGAACTACAGAAACTAAAATTCAGGTTATATTAAGAACATACTCACTAAATTTTTATACAAGACACCAATATTTATAACATGTACTTTATCGGCCAAAATTCAAACTTTTAGATCAGGAAATTGACTTACTTCAACAAAGTATGAGCCGGATACTGTGCCATGGAATTTGTCTTGACCCAGTAATTGTTTGAAGAGCAAGGATTCTACCAAACTTAAAGGGTCCCTACCTGATTCTTCAGTGTTATCTTCTTCTGTTCCCAAAATTTTGTTCAATACAACATATAATGGCCACATCTGAGATAGTTTGTCAAGTCGCTAAACAATTAAATCTTCTGTTATTTTTATAAGTAATGTCAAAAAATATGTACAACATGTTCATGTGACTCCACTTGACCTATCCAAACAACAGAAATGACATTGGCTCAAATACTTCCATTCTAACTATGCCATCAGAATGTCAACATTTACAAATTGGTTGCAGAAGTCAAGGGCCCGTTTCGCCATGGATAATTTTCACTTTATCCCGGAATTGTATTCCGGAATCATGTTTAGACATAGAAATTGTTACAATTTTCTGGAATTCAAAAAATTCCAAATACCTGTTTTCACTTTATTTTCACTCACATAAAATTCAATATTTTTTCAAGTTGTATTCATGTCCAATTTTTTTTGGTTTAAAAAAAATAAGGACCGGGAAAATAAAAAAGGAAGTACCTTTTGCTGAGGCGTTGACACAGTAACTCTATCTCTCTATGTGTCAGGGTTATTTCGCCCTTTCATCTCCCTATTTGCTCTGATTTTCTCCATGTTTATCTCCTTGTCCGTACTGGAAAGGGTTCACAATATCTTATGTACATAATGAGAGGGGTTCTTAAACAACAGGCTGTTATAGTATATTGGTAAGTATTCCTGCCTGTCAAGGGGGTGACAAGGGTTCGATCCAAGGCAATGGTTATTTATGTATTTTTATTTTTCTTTTCTAGTTCTTTCATACGCATTATAGGTATGTTAGTGTTGTATGTACCACTGCTCTCCAATCACCTCCAAGTTCTTGTCTCTATATATTCATCGGCTTTCAGTGTTCTCGGCATCATCCTATGGGTTTTGAGGGTTATATTACTCATCAGGGGCGGAGCTATAGTGTTACGTTGGAGTTTAAACCCAATAACTTTTGTGTACTCTTTAATTATATTATAATTTTGTTAAATATATTTATTGGACGTGCGAACCTATTTACTAAAGCATGTAAATGGTTCAATGGTAGTGAGGAGGCCAGCGAAATCCTCTGTCGTCCGAGATGTGTTTTCCAAACCACTTGTACCAGTTTATTTTCTTGGTTTTGGTAACAAAACATAAAGTTATTAACGTTTTCCCCTTTTACTATAGGCTATATATGCAGATTTTTCAAAAAACTTTATTTTAAGAGAATTAGAAAAAGTAAAAAGCACTTTTCCTCAAAACAAAAGACCAGAGACTCAAGTCCCAAAAACAAATTGGAGAATCTTAATAGCGCAATTGGTTGACTATCTGGTGACTTTTTTATTTGTAACTGAAAGGAAATTGTCGCACTTAAACTATGGAATAAATAAAATCAGCAAAGAAGAACAGAGGTAAACTTAAAGACAGTAATGAATGTTCCCAAAAATGTTCTGTGACATGAACTGGAACATTAACAAAAACGCAGAACTAAAAACTGAGTTTAAGATGCAGCGGAAATAAATCAAGAACACCCAAGATTGTTTTTCATAAGTTATATAATTGTATATAACTTATAGTGGTCTCATGACCAAAAATTTATTGTATAAAAATTATACAATCTTACAAATCCCTTGAGAATGAATAGTAATCCGTAAAACAAAAAGGGATTAAAAAGAAGTTAAATCCTAACTTCTAAGCCTGAAAAATCTATCTAAAATAGAAGTGAAAAACACCCTATTACAATTGCTTTGAGTTGAAAGAACAAGTATAGATCTAAGAAAGCAATTCGTAATTTTGAACAAGTGTAATCACAAAACAGCCGCTCGATCCACTATGTTTGAGGTAATATTCGAGACGCCTCGGATCTGAATTTTGTTCTGCAAAAGCTGGATATGAAAACCTTGGAGTGAACACTCTATTTATAGTGGAGAGTCCACCGAGGCTCCTTGATTCTCGGTGGAGGTTGAAGCGAGAATAGGGTTGGTTGGAGCTATTCTTTAGCCTTAAAACTCTCACCAGATTTGACTTTGTCTTCCGAGAATGCTCCTTCCGTTATGCACTCTCCGACTTGGTCTTGTCAAGTACTATCGTGTTTCCCTTAGCTCCCAACCAAGCCAAACATTCACGTGATAAAATCTTCTCACTTAACCGCCTCGTGAAGATAGGCAACTTATGCGAAATGTCCTCCTGGATGTCACGACATTTGGGATGACATTTTCTGCTTTTACTTAACACCAAAAAGAGACATGTATTACGAAAAATGTTAGGACACGAACCTAACACTAACAATCTCCCTTTTTGCCTTTCTTCACAAAACTAAATAGTTTAATGATTTTATCACGTGCAAATATCTCAACCTTCAACTCGCAAGCTTATAAAGCACGATATATACACTATGTGCGGTAAGTTACTCGAATCGAGTATGATGCAAATGCGAGTATACATCTAAAAGATTAATGCATGAAACCATCAATATACACATAAACAAGATAGAATAAATAGCAATATATAAATGTAATTAAAATGTCTCAAATCGAAGCCAAATAACTACAATCCACAAATAAAAGTATTCACCAATCGCTACTTAGCGGCTAAACACAGCAACACAACCTCAGAACTATTTCATTTCCAGATGTCTTCTGGTTTCATCTCCCCCTGCATCAAGATCCCCTCTGGTTCGAGCATTCAGCTTTGTCAGTTGCTCCCCCTGGACCAGACCCATCTCCCCCTTTTTGGGAAGAAAGCAAAAATAGGTAACGTTCCCTAGCTTCCACCAGGGCTTTTCGTACCTGGTCCACTCCTGCGATCTGGGCATTGAGCTTTGCAATCTCGCACCAGCGATTGTAGAGACGATCGTGAGATATTCGGAGATGCAGGACATTTCGTAACACTAGCACTTCCACCGTATTCGCCCATGGAAGATCAATGACTCGCTCTCGCTCTTCAGGATCGTCGATTAACGACGATACTTCGTGTTCTTTCCAGAGGCAGATCCCGCAGGGCTTGGAATCCTCGTGAGGTTAGTACCTTAAAGATCAATGAGGAAAGGAAGGATGATACCGTGTCCTTTTACGCCATATTTACAACTGCTGAAAGATTGTTTTTCCTATATCAACACTTAAACCTTTTCCTATTTTGTATAGGAACAATGCTTGTTCAATTGTTACAATTGATTTGTTCAAAGAACACAACCAATTGTGTATCATTAACTTGTGCAAAACAAAGAATAAGTGCAATGTAGTCCGGATGTTGACACCTTGAAATCCATTTCTTCACAACTCCACCGGTGAGGTATGAAATCACTTCATCCCTATCATTTATCACTTCCCGCTCGCCTCTCATCATCATTCACTCTATTCAAACATCGGTTAATTGTAGTCGGTGTGAAGTCATAAAATTTGTTATGAAACACTTTCCCAAAGTTTTTCGACTTGGGTTTCTCTGTTTTGCTTGTTAGATTTGCATAAAATAACTTCACTACCTTGTCTACATAAGGACATTTGTTATTTACTAATCTAGTAGATTTCTTGAAGTGAAGAAATCCACCGCATCGTGGCTACTACAAGACGCAATGTCCAATACCTTCCGGTTCGAATGGCTCGACCGTTGAACCAAGACCAATGTTTTGAGTGATTGGTATTAAAAACTTCGGAGAGAAAGGGGTTACCTCGACGCAGATTCGAGCTACCGCTTGTTAGACCTCTGACACCGGAATCAAGATGATTCGAAGATGTCATAACATTTTCTCGTGACATCTCGAGGTTGATGATGATTTTGTTTCCAAGTATGACCGATTTCTTGAAATAAAACTTATTCGAGAGGGTGTCGTCGAATCTCATCTTCTCACCGGATTCTCGCAGATTTGTGAAGGAAGGTGAAGCGGTGATTCCGGTTGGGACTCACCCGAAAGTCTTTTCGAATCAAGAATCGAGCTTCAAGAGGCGGATTGCGACTTCTTCCTTTTGGTGGAGGATTCACCACTGCCAAAGACATTCTCAAAGTTTCGGACCGATCTGCGAGTGGGAAAAGTTCGGATTTGTCCTCTTTGGTAGACGGAAACATCCGAGGTTTCCTCTAAGTTGATAGGATTATTTGTTTCCCCTGGATAGGCGATTTCTAGAGGTTCTTGGAAAGCACTTATCACCAAATCTGTGCACAATGGTGGACTTGTGCTCATTGGAGAGTGTTCTGGGACTGGTGGTGACATTTTCGGTGACATGGGTGAGACATCCATTGGAGAGAAGGGTGAAGAAGAGAAGGAGAAGTTAGGGTTTTCGGGGTTTACGGGAATGGGTGAAGTTTGTGAGGGAGATGTGTTGTGTGAGGGATTCATCGTGGGTAATTTTAACGAAAATTTCGTTCCCACCTTTTTTTTTTCTTTTCTTTTCCGGGAAGTTGCTTTGGAAGTGAGAATTAGTATTTAGTGAATGGGTATTTATACACTTGGCAAAAACTATCTACATAAGTGTTTAAGTTCTATACAAAGACTAGTTCCTAAGGTTTAGAGGTTGTTTCAAACTAGACATCAAAACCAAGAGAAATTTTTCAACAAAAAACCAACTCAACATTAATCGACAAAAAAATCTGGAAATCTGAGTGTTATCAGAAATGTTAGCACATTTTGTGTAACACGGGAGTCATTTTCTCATAGGAACAGCAGTTTCGGCAACTAAACAAGACACTTTATAGAGTTTTGTCTCTAAATTAGTGGAACAATGTATATTGAGTCCAAATAGATAAGATCTTGTGTCTATCATGATATAAAGTATGTTGATACTCCTATAGAATAGGAACGGTATCAATTTTGAGGGCTTTGCCCAACATTTTACAATTGCCGAGGAATTTAAGGCTTTGACTTATTTTTTGATACTCCCTTTTTATGATTTTTATATCATCGCAGAGAACGGTATCATTTTAAGAAAGATGTTCCTTTGAGAAGTCATGACCCGTTAGAAACACAAAACAACTTTAACATTTCTTGAAAGAAGCGGTTCAGATTTTACATTTGGATGAATGTTACCACAAATGTCGTGACATTTGGATAACACACCCCAAGATGTTGATTTTTATATCGAGAGGCAGAGAGTTTTCAAGTTTGAAAACCTCTCATGATCTAAAGCTTTGTAAAAATATCGGCTAGTTGATGAAGTGTCAACATAATCGATTCTAACTAGCTGTTTTTCAACCAAGTCTCGAAGAAAGTGATGTCTTATATCTATATGTTTTGTACGAGAGTGCTGAACCGGATTTTTAGAAATATTGATGGCACTCATATTATCACAGTACAAAACTAAGATATTTTTTGAAACACCATAATCGTCTAACATGTGTCTTAGCCATATTAATTGAGAGCAACAACTCCCACGCTACATATTGATTCAGCGGTTGAGAGTGAGACACAATTTTGTTTACGATTGTGCAGAAACTAAGTTATTGCCAAGGTAAAAACATCCTCCACTAGTACTTTTTCTATCTTCCACATCCCCAGCCCAATCCGAGTCACTATATCCTATTAGATTAGGATTAGTGTCTTTGGAATACCAAATTCCCAACTCACGTGTCGTGCAACATATCTTATGACACGCTTGACAAAGATTTAAGTGGGAAATTTTAGGGCATGCTTGGAATCGTGCACACACACAAACACTAAACATAAGATCCGGATGACTCGCGGTGAGATACAAAAGACTACCTATCATAGATCGTATAAAGTTGGGTCAACATTCTCCCCAACATCATCTTGGATATAGTCCAGGTTGATCCCATCGTAGTCTTCATATGTTTGGCATTCTCCAATCCAAACTTTTAACCGTGTTCTTGGCATATTTGCTTTGTGAAATGAAGATACCCTCCCATTTTGTTTTATCTGCAAGCCTAAGAAAAGGTTAGTTCCCTATCATGCTCATTTCGAATGTTGAGGACATACTTCGACAAAAGTCTTAAGATGAGACATCAAGTCGAACCAAAACTATGTCATCTACATAGATTTGAGCAATAACCATATCTGATCCATGGTGTTTTATAAATAAAGTACAATCGGCTACACCACGCGTTGGAAGCCAAATTCAAGAAGAAATTGAGTTAAACGACCATACCATGCACGTGGAGCTTGTTTTAGTCCATACAAGGCCTTTTTAACCTTTGTATACATGTTGTGGATGGTGAGGATCTTCAAATCCTTTGGGTTGTTCAACATATACCTCCTTATCAATATATCCGCTCAAAAGGCACCTTTCACATCCATTTGGTGAAGAGTTATCTTTAAACAACAAGCTATGGCAAGTAATAATCTAATTGATTCAATTCTCATCGGAGCAAAGGTTTCATCATAGTCGATACCTTCGACTTGAGAGTATCCTTGAGCCACTAGTCTAGCTTTATTTCTAATAACAGATTCAGTTCGCGATTTATTCTTAAAGATCCATTTAGTTCCTATTACATTAGTCTCATCAGGCGAGGAACTAGATCCCAAACCTCATTTACGGTGAACTATTCTAGTTCTTCTTGCACGGCTTGTATCCACCAACCGCCTTTTAGTGCTTCATTAATGTTTTTAGGTTCCAAAGTAGAAACATAGCAAGATTGACTTACCTTGTGGTGTATGGTGGACATACACGCATACTTCACCATGTCTCGGTAATTTTTGGCTCTTTTCTCCTTGTTTTTATTCCTTGAATACTTCTCCTATTACCATTGCTCAGAGGATGGTTTCTTCGATTACGGATGAGGATCCTGCATCGAATCACGGTTCGATTTGAATCCTCATCGGTGTTCTCATCTTGATTCTAGTGTTGCTGCAGATGTTGTGACATTTGGTGTAACATCTGCATTTTCTCGATCCGCCTCTCAGTATTGTTCCGACAAAGATTGCATCGTGTATTTCTGCATGATCTGCATTATCATCAAAAACAATGTTATGATTCTTGTACGGATTTGGTTCAAGATTGTACACTCGGTAAGCATGACTATTTTGAGAATAGCCTATGAAAATTCCACTTATCACTCTTAGAGTCAAACTTTGCTCGATTATCTCTATCATTTAGAACATAGCATACACACCCAAAAACATGAAAGTAACGTAGATTTGGTTTCTTTCCATTCAAGATCTCATAGGGTGTCATTTTTGTTCCTGGTCTAAGATAGACTCTATTAGAGATGTGACTTGCAGTGTTTAAGGCTTCTGCCCAAAAACGTTTTGACAGTTTTTTAGAACTTAGCATAACTCTAGCCATTTCTTGTAGGGTTCTATTCTTCCTCTCTGCTACACCATTTTGTTGGGGGGTTTTGGGAGCAGAAAATTCATGGAAAATACCTTTTTTCTCACAAAATGTAGAAAATTGATTATTTTCAAACTCCTTTCCATGATCAGATCTTATCCGAAAAATAGAGGAATGATATAGATTTCTAATTCTAGAGTACAATATTCTAAACATGTCAAACGCGTTTGAGACTTTTCTTTCAAAAGAATATCCAAGAGTATCTTGAAAAGTCATCTACAATCACAAAGCGAGTACCTCACGCCTCCTAGGCTATCTACCTCGATTGGACCCATAAGATCCATATGTAAAAGTTGAAAGCAATGAGACGTGCACGAGAAATGTCCATCAATCGAACAACTTTGTGAGGACACGGGTTTGCTTACCTTTGAGACAATCTTCACACACCAGGGTTTCCCTCATAGGACTTAGTTTAGGACTGCCTTTGACCGCCTCATAAGATATCAATTTTCTAAGGTTGTGGTAATTGACATGTCCTAGTTTTTGATGCCACAATGGTGTGTCATCAGTCCTAACACTATTACCTACCTTATGTTCTCCGACAAGATAACACTGATCACTTGTTCTTGTACTGTCATTATGCATTTGTTAGTTTCATCATCACATGCATGCATGTTTATTGAATCTTACCTCTAAGTTGTCATCACACGGTTGGCTTATACTAATTAGGTTAGCCATCGGACCATCAACGCAAGACATTATTTAGTCTTTGGAATTCCAGGGCGACGATTCCTTTTCCTATTATCTTACTCTTTTCACCTCCTCCATATGTAACATTTCCTCCATTTAGAGCTTCGTAGTTCTTTAGACAGTCTTTTGTTCCTGTCATATGGCGGGAACAGCCACTGTCAAAGTACCACGATCCAGAGATATTGATCCTTAGTGCAGTTATGGCTACATTACAACTTGTTTTCTTGATGGGAACCCATACCTTTTTTGTTACCTTACGATGTTTGTAGATAGATGAGTCTTTTAGAGTCTCATGCGAAGTTCTTGACAAGATTCGGAAGACCTTTTTCTTCGAGTTTTAGTAACTTAAAGCAAAAAGGTTTTAAATGTCCAGATTTATTACAATAATTGCACACATAGTTGCTACCCTTCTTACGGTTCATTTCCCCATTTTTAACAAACAAGTTGGAGCATAATGTATTGATAGGATTCTTGTAGCCCAAACCAGTACATTGAGGTTGACTAATACTAAGGATTTCATCTAATTTGGAGGTGCCTGTGTTAAGCTTTTTGAAGGTTGCTTGGCGGATCCAACTTTGCACTTATCTTTCCGAATTCAAGATCTTTTTTGGTAAGAGTCACTTCCAGTCGGGTAATAGTACTTATCAAATCCGCATTCTTATGAGTTAGAGTTTTCACCTTTGATTCAAGTAGATTAGATTCAATGATTAAGTCCTTGCAAAGGACTTGCAATTCCTTAATCATATCATCCTTAGAGTCTTCTTGAGTCTCAGGTTTAGAATCATTTTTTGAAATAAAGCCATAGAAGCAATTGACATTTGAAGCATTAAAAAACTCATACCTGTCTGCTGTTGCTGTATCTGCAGATGTTACAGCTGATGTTCCTGGAAATGTCATGACATTTAGTGTATCACAGTCAGCTAAACCTTCATCATCTGACAGAAAATGTTCAAAAACAGTGGCCAGCATTGCTTGTGACTCTATTTCTGTATTCTCTTCCCCTTCACCTTCATCATCACTTAGGGAAATCCATAGACTTTTGCCAACCTTTCTTAGAGTGTTTGCACACTCGTTGGCATAATGGCCCCATCCCGAGCAGGCATGACATTGAATGCTGTCGAGCTGCTTGGAATCGAACTTGGTTCGGTCAGAATTTATTCTCCTAAGTTGATTGCCTTTTTGTGCGGTGGGAAAATTCTTGGTAATTCGTGGATTGAGTCCTTGGTTTTGGTGCTCTTTAGACATAGATTTATTCTTATCTTCGTTGAATCTTCTTAACATTGTATTGAACCTACGAGTAAGAAGAGCAACGTTGACACCATCCCCAATTTCTTCAAGTGTTTCATCCTCTTCATTGACTTCCGTCTCTAAGGATTTTGCTTGAAGGGCAACATCCTTGCCTTTGTATAAAGACCTTTGATTTTCCATGTTCATCTCATATGTTTTGAGAATGCTCATTAAGGTATGTAGGTCCATTGTGGCAAGGTTATGTGCTTCTTCAATCGCACAAATCTTAATGTTGAACTTTTCAGGAAGAGATCGAAGGGCTTTTTCAACAAGTTGATTGTTGGTCAATGGAGAACCAAGAGCTTGACATTCATTAGAGATATCAATCAACTTTTCAAAATAGGTTTTAATATCCTCCGATTCCTCCATCCTTAAACGTTCATACTTACTCATGAGCATGCGGCTTCGTTCGTCGAACAACGAGCTACCTTCACAATGAGTTTGTAAAGTATCCCAAGCATCCTGGCAATGAAGCAATTTTGGATGAGTTTGAACATATAAAGATCAACCCATCCGAAAATAGCATTTAGTGCCTTTTCGTTGAAGCCTGCACTATTAGTTTCTTCAAAAGTCCATTCGGCCTCAGGCTTGACCAAAATGTCGCCTTCCTCGTCCGGTGGAAGCATAGGAACAGTGTATCCATTAGTAATAGATCTCCATGCTCTAACATCAATGGATTTGATGTGAGAACGTAGGCGAATCTTCCAATAAGGATAGTTTGATCCATCTAAAATAGGAAGTCTACCAATATTTGGATTACCCGGATCCATAGTTAAGTAAAAGGACCGTAGCACTTATTATGTCAAGTGTCGGCTCTGATACCACTTGAAGCGAAATTTTCGCACTTAAACTATGGAATAAATAAAATCAGCAAAAAAGAACAGAGGTAAACTTAAAGACAGTAAGGAATGTTCCCAAAAATGTTCTGTGACATGAACTGGAACATTAACAAAAACGCAGAACTAAAAACTGAGTTTAAGATGCAGCGGAAATAAATCAAGAACACCCAAGATTGTTTTTCATAAGTTATATAATTGTATATAACTTATAGTGGTCTCATGACCAAAAATTTATTGTATAAAAATTATACAATCTTACAAATCCCTTGAGAATGAATAGTAATCCGTAAAACAAAAAGGGATTAAAAGAAGTTAAATCCTAACTTCTAAGCCTGAAAAATCTATCTAAAATAGAAGTGAAAAACACCCTATTACAATTGCTTTGAGTTGAAAGAACAAGTATAGATCTAAGAAAGCAATTCGTAATTTTGAACAAGTGTAATCACAAAAACAGGCTGCTCGATCCAGCTATGTTTGAGGCAATATTTGAGACGTCTCAGATCTGAATTTTGTTCTGCAAAATCGGATATGAAAACCTTGGAGTGAACCCTCTATTTATAGTGGAGAGTCCACCCGAGAGGCTCCTTGATTCTCGGTGGAGGTTGAGCAGAATAGGGTTGGTTGGAGCTATTCTTTAGCCTTAAAACTCTCACGATTGACTTTGTCTTCCTGAGAATGCTCCTTCCGTTATGCACTCTCCTTGGACTTGGTCTTGTCAAGTACTATCGTGTTTCCCTTAGCTCCTAACCAAGCCAAACATTCACGTGATAAAATCTTCTCAGCTTCAGAATCTGCTCCGTGAAGATAGGCAACACTTATGCCAGAAATGTCCTCCCAGATGTCACGACATTTGGGATGACATTTTCCTGTTTTTACTTAACACCAAAAAGAGACATGTTACGGAAAATGTTAGGACACAGAACCTAACACTAACAGTAACCTTGTAATCCCCACCCCCATTTCCCCTATCCCTATATAATGAAAATAATTTTTTTTAAATTTTCAGAATCAAATTTAAAAAAAAAAAGTTAAGGTTCAACATTTGCTGCTGTCTTGATCACCACTACCGCCACCCGCCGTCTACCAGAGGACCTATCATTACAATCGTTTTCAAAATATGACAAATCGTCGAGTGCAATTGTAGTGATAATTTTTATATTTATATAGTGTTTAAGTGGTTCATTGCTTTTAAATATATATTGAGTATCAGTACACTTTCGTTAGTTTGGCGGTTATTACATATTAACATGAGTTCGTTGTCCTGTGTTAAAATTACAAATTCATAATCTCAAATTCTGACTTCGCCTCTGTTAGACCGCTTATCCAAAAAGACATAGACAAAGATGTTAAAATTAAGACCATAAAAGTTTTAATTTACTAGCCACGTCATAGAAACACCAATTAGCCATATTAGGGTCTGTTTGGTCAAGCTTCTGAAAAGATATTTTTGTTTCTCAGAAGTAGTTCTACAGAAATTGTTTCTAGAGAATCAGTTAGGGTGTTCGGCTTATAATTATAGAAGTGCTTCTGAGAAACAGAAACAGTTTCATGTTTGGCCAACATTTATGCAAATTTACTAGAATATTTTTTTTAATAGATTTAAAACTATTTAAAATATTCTTTCTATCATATATTTCTAAAAATTAGTATATCTTTACAATTTAATAATTGCAACATTTAATCAAAAAATAATATTATATTGTACATAAGAAATGTAACGACAATATGATAGTCAATGACTCAAATATGTCCAAACCTACCCCGCCCTACCCACACCTACCCCACCTCATCCTCAAATTTTTATGGCATATTTTTTTTACTTTTATAAAAAATATGAATTTTTTCTTCCCCCTTACTACCCCATCTTCAAATTTCTATTTCATATTTTTTGTTACTTTTATAAAAAATGATTGAAAATATGAAATTTTTTCTTACCCCCGCCCTACCCCCTACCCCCACCCCATTGCCCTGCCCATCCTCAAATTTCTATTTCATATTTTTTGTTACTTTTATAAAAAAAAATATTAAAAAATATGAATTATTTTCTTACCCCCTATCCCCTACCCCCCCACCTCAGCTCATCTCATTGCCCTACTCATCCTCAAATTTCTATTTCATATTTTTTGTTATTTTTAGAAAAAAATATATGAATTTTTTTCTTACCCCCGTCCTACCCTTACCCCGCATCCCACCCCACCCCATTGTCTTACCCATGCTCAAATTTCTATTTCATATTTTTTGTTACTTTTATAAGAAAAATGAATTTTTTCTTATCCCCGCCTTACCCACTATCCCCACCCTACCCATATTCTCAAATTTTTATTTTATATGAGGATATTATATGAGATTAAAAAGAATTTTATGAAAAGAAAATGGTAAAAATTCAATGAATGAGCAAAAAGGGTTTCCAGAAGCATCAAATTGGTGTTTCTGCTTATCTTTCCATCTACAAACACTTTTTGGCTTCTGGAAAAAATATTTTTACTTCTGCAAAGAGGGTGTTTGGCCAAAGAAGTGTTTCTGTAGCTTGATCAAACACCACCTTGTAGACTATTTAGATCAGTCCCTTTGATAGTTTGAAACAGAGTATATTCATCTTATAATGTTAAGGGCATCAAACTTTAATTGAACTGAAATTTGTTACGGTATATTTAGCTTATATAGCTGCATACTAGTCAATATAGTATGATAACTGAGTGTCTGCGGACTGAAAGGTGTGAAGCAAGCCTTGGTTCAAGTATGTAGATTTCGTGAAATTCCATTGCGAAAAAATGATGAACCTTTTTCCTATTGTTTACTGTATTTTATATGTTAGTGGAGTAAGCACTTGAGTCTCTGCATAACCTTTACTTAACGCACTTAAAGATTGTCAACTCTTTAAAGTACTCATCTTAGTTGGTAGGTAAGATGAGAAATTCTGGTGTAGAATTATAAAATTCTATTTGGTGGAAGGCTTCTTATTAATACAATATATATATAAGTGTTTACAATTATAAATTTAATTGTATAAGAATATTTATTTTACATAATTACATCAAATTAATAATTACAAAATATATATGTATTCCCTATCACACTACACACTCCCTCAGTTGGAGCGGAGGAGGCCGGACGCTCAGACTGGATCTGAAGTCAAAGAACAGCTGTCGAGTAAGTCCCTTAGTAAATATATATGTGTACTGATAGGAAGAAGGAATATGTAACACACGAATATGACCCATGACAACCTTCTCACGAACAAAATAAATATTCATCTTAATATATTTCGTTCGCTGATGTTGAACCGGATTATGAGACAAGTAGACAACAGATTGTATACCATATATGTCTTATGTAAGGAATAATGAAGTTCTAGAAGTAGGTTCATGAGCCAACAAGTTTCGGCAACAACGTTCGCAATGCCTCTATATTCTGCTTCTGCACTCGGACGAGAAAGTGTGGCTTGACGTTTTGCAGACCATGAGATGAGATTATCACCTAAGAATACACAATAGCCGGAAGTAGATAGATGTGTATCGGGACAGTCGCCCCAATCGGCGTCTGTGTAGGATATCAGTTTGATCGGTGCAGGTGGATAAAGATGTAATCCATAGTCAAGAGTACCTTTAACGTACCGAATGATATGTATAAGAGCGGTAAAGTGAGGCTCTCTCGAAGCATGCATGAATAAGCACACCTGTTAAACGGCATAGGCAATGTCAGGCCTAGTGAAGGTAACATACTAAAGTGCACCAGCAAGACTCCTATAAAGAGAATGATCAAGCACCGGATCCCCATCATTGGCGCTAAGTTTCGACTTCGAGTCGACTGGAGTATGCATGATATTGCAGTTTTCTATTTTAGTCGTGTAAACAATCTCTTTGACATACTTACACTGACACAAGAACATTGCATTCTCGGATCTGGTCATCGAAATCCCCAAGAAACACCTCAACTTACCCAAGTCTGTCATGGCAAATTCAAATTTGAGCAAGGCAGTGATCTTATTTTTCAACACATCAGAGGAGGCAGTCAGGACAATGTCATCCACATATAGTAAAAGGCATGCAGTGTCATTACCTCGATAAAAATGAAAATTGAATTATCACAATTGCTGCACACGAACCCGCTCTGTATGATATAAGTGGCAAATCACTCATACCAAGCCTGGGGGCTTGTTTCAAGCCATAGAGTGATTTTTGAAGACGACAGACATACTGATGATCTGATGGATGCACAAAGCCAGATGGTTGATGCATATAGACAGTTTCTTTCAAATCTCCATGTAAGAACGTATTTTTCACATCAAGTTGATGAATCGACCAGTTTTTTCTCATAAATGGTGGCAGGTTTAACCACTGGACTAAATGTCTCACCACAATCAACTCCCTCTTGTTTCCGCATGCCATTTGCCACAAGTCTCACATTATGGCGTTCAAGCTCACCATTATCCCTGAATTTATGACGATATAGCCACATAAAATGAATCACATTGACCCCCTCTGGTTTCATGATAAGATCACACGTGTGACATGTAGTGAGCGCATCAAATTTCTCAAGCATGACCGCATTCTAATTCGGGTCAAGCTTGGCTAATTTTGGATTCTTGGGTATAGGTAAGATAACTTGAGTGGATAGGTTAAAGTGGATTTTTTATTTGAAAATCTCATGTTGGGCACGGGTTCCATTCGATGCGTAAGAATATGGATTGGTTAGGCAGTGGGGCTGAGCAGTGTGGAAGGTGGGCTCGGGGATGGTGTAGTAGACGGTAATTGTAGGCAGTGGGGTTGGTGACACTGGATTCGGGCAGTGAAGAAGTGAGAGAGTGAGGTAGTGTCGGGAACATTGATCCTCAGGAAACTTCTGGGCTTGAATTATTTTTGAATGATATTTCATGAGCTTTGATATGGAGTTAATCTTTGAGTTGCCTAAATATATCAAATCCAACACTGAGTTTTTTTCCTGGGACATCTGAATCAATCAACTTAGCTCTAAATTTCAATCCTGAAAAACTCAATTGTGATTGGATGCTTTGTGATGACCGTAGTGGTCAGGATTTCATTTGATGCAGTGTTGAAATCTTTAAAATGTGGAATTCATTGATCCTCAGGAAGGACGATTGAGTTCATCAATGAACATGTTGCTCCGGTGTCTAAGAAAGCAATAACTTGAATTGATTTATCCCACTTTGATGGATAAGCTTTAAATTAGACTTGAGGGATAACCATGATGCTATTGATTTCTTCTCGAGTCTTTACTTCTGCTTCTGAAATAAGGTAATGGTCATCTCCATATCTTTCGGATACATCCATGGATAAAAAAGTTATATGTGGGTTCGTCTTCCAATGAGAGAACAGATTCAAGATCATCATCTTCATTAAGATGGAAACCAACATATGAGTTCTAAGAGTAAAACATATAAGTGTATGTTTGGATTGGCTTCTGGGTACCCACTTTCGTGAAAATAGCAAAATTGACATGTTTGGTTTGACTTTTCAAAAGTGTTTCTGGTCTTCAGAAGCACTTCTGGTCTCCAGAAGCATTTCTACCATTTATTTCAATTTGAATTTTACCATTTTCTTTATTACCCTTTTTAATTTTTATCAACAACTATATCCACCTTCATTACCCTCTTTAAATATCTAGAAATAATTACTAAAAAAATTCAAATATACAACTTTCATTACCGTCTTTAAATATCTAGAAATAATTACTAAAAAAAATTCAAATATATAACTTTCATTACCCTCTTTAAATATCTAAAAAAAATTACTAAAAAAAATTCAAATATATAACTTTCATTACCCTCTTTAAATATCTAGAAATAATTACTAAAAAAAAATTAAATATACTACTCATGTTCTGTTTTTAATGTAGCTTCTTCATCAGAGATGACTCACGTTCGAGACTTAGTGAGCGCATCAAATTTCTCAAGCATGACCGCATTCTAATTCGGGTCAAGCTTGGCTAATTTTGGATTCTTGGGTATAGGTAAGATAACTTGAGTGGATAGGTTAAAGTGGACTTTTTATTTGAAAATCTCATGCTGGGCACGGGTTCCATTCGATGCGTAAGAATAGGAGCAGTGTGGAAGGTGGGCTCGGGGATGGTGTAGTAGACAGTAATTGTAGGCAGTGGGGTTGGTGACACTGGATTCGGGCAGTGAATGAGTGAGGGAGTGAGGTAGTGTCGGGAACATTGGGCAGGAATGTGGTCGACGAGATTGGCGATGGGAAAATTGGGCTGTGTGGGTGAGGTAGTGTGGGGAACATTGGGCAGGGGTGTGGTCGACGGGATTGGCGATGGGAAAATTGGGCTATGGGGGTGAGGCACTGACGGTAACCGAGGGCAGTGGGGATTGGACCGGACCACGAGTTCCATGGAGTAATTTCTTATGAGAGGAGAAGTGTCTGAATCGTCAAGAAAGTCATAGTCAGTGACTTGATGTCACGACCCGACCCCGGGGCTGCGACTGGTGCCCTACCGGGGCACCCCGTCAGGTACACATCAGAGAATAGCAGCGGAACATACATAACACATAAACCTGTAGATAGTAAACATCACTGGTTAGCCGACAAGGCCGCCTTCCATAGAATATACTTAATCAAAAGTAAAACATTACAACTTTATTCTTACAGCCCAAACCACAAACGTGACTACAGACCTCTAGGAATAACAACTGTGATGGGACAGGGCCCCGCCATACCCCTGAATGTACAAAAGTCTACAACCTCAGGGAACCGTACCAAAGACAAAGCCTCCGGAGAAATGGAGCTTTCCAAGAACCGAACAGTGATCCTAAGAGTGCGGATCAGCAAGTTATGCACCTCAACTCGCGGCAGATGAACGCACTTCGGCGAGGTCGATAACATGTACCAAGTATGCGAAACTGGAAAAATACTGCAAATACCTCATAAGTCTAAAATAACATGAGACATGTATGATAATCAATTACAGTACACAATACATAAGCAGTCATATCAAGACAGGGATGCATGCCCTCAAAGTCACAACTCAAATATAGCTACGAGTCTCACGCCCATAATATCAACCATGCCCGTGGAATCCTTCCTCACAGCCGGCAGTCCATGATATAATATAACATCGATACGCATACATGAACACCAAGTACCACATGTGTTCTAAAATCAGACGGCTAAGTAGGAAAACGAACCACGGATCCGGCTGCATCATAAACCGACTGGGCAAATACGAAAGCTACTCAGATCCATCCTTCACAACAATCGACGGCAAGTACGAAAGCTAACTACCAGTCCAGCCTGTCGTCACGAGATATGATCGGGGCAAGTGCGAAAGCTATCTACCGAGCTCATCAGACTAAATTGTGCTATAGCACCGACGGCAAGCAAGTACGAAAGTTATCTACCATCCATCTCGCGCCCACCGACGGGGCAAGTACGGCGCTATCTACCACCCATCCTGCATTAAACCTCATGGAGGGCTAGTCCATGGAATAACAATATCCAACATGGTCGCATGCCCCGGAATCCCACATCGGATAAGCATGTCCAAGGATTAATCATAGTGGAAGCATACCCGTGGAATCTTCCATCACTGACGGTACGTCCAAGTAAACTCATACTAAGACAATGGAAGCATACCCGTGGAATCCTCCATCACTGACGGTACATCCAAGTAAACTCATACTAAGACAATGGAAGCATACCCGTGGAATCCTCCATCACTGACGGTACGTCCAAGTAAACTCATACTAAGACAATGAAAGCATATCCGTGGAATCCCGCATCATTTGTCGGTACGTCCAAGTAAACTCATACTAAAACAATGGGAGCATACCCGTGGAATCCTCCATCACTGACGGTACGTCCAAGTAATTTCATAACTTCTTTAGATTTTCATTAACATACAAAATGGATCTCATTTTAATGGCCTTAAGGTACTTTTCATACCACTTAACAATTCCGGGGAAATTCAACCCAAAGTACTATGTACTTCCATTCTTTCCAAAGATCCCCTTTTTCACATAAGACCCCAAGATACTATCACCCGTAGTATCAAGACTCATCTACATTTCAAACAAGTCACTGTACTCTTAGAAATATGTTTCGGGCTTCTAACTCAAGTGACCCTCATTTAAACGTTAAGCAATTGATGCCTTTACATCGAATTGCCCTTCTTAGTTTCAACTCTTTCATCTATATTTACCTTATTCAAGAAAACCAACTCTTTAACCTTCCATAAAGTTATTATAACCAACTCCCCATAAAGCCGTTATACTAACTTTATGCTTTTAGAAATTAAGACATTCTTATCCTTTCATAAGGCCGTTATAACTAACTTCTCATAAAGTCGTTATAACTCCTTATATCTCAAACAATTTCGTTCTTTTATTAACCAAGAGACTTATACTTCAAATCAGTTTACACAATTTTTAAAATACTTCAAGTCTCCTATCTTTAGAAAACAAGTTTCTTAACTAAAAATTCAGGTGTCTTCTCTTTAGAATGATTCAATACTCAATACTTTCCACACCAAATATTCTATGCTTTTTCATGTCAAGAAATCCTTGTCTACCTTATTAGAATTAAAACATTCCTCAAGGACAAGTGGGTTAACTCTCTAACTCAACCAACTTAGACATTCTTTAAAATAAGTCAAAGATACCAAATGGATTTAACTTCATTTAAATCACGTACGTCTACCGTACTATATAGTTATAACTACTCATGCTCAAGAGATAAGAAAGTTTTCACATACCTCTTCGGGTCAATCCACTTGCAAGTCCAATATACCACGCGTAGTATGTCACCCTATAATGACCATAATACATTTATTAACCTCTAGCTTCAACGTAGAATATTCCAAGTGCAAGGTCACTAAATTCTACGGAAAATCGGACAGCATTTCCTTTGTTACTATATACTTTTCCACCTTTTCAAGGTCCGAATTCAACATCCAATCAATACAAAGGGGATTACACACCTAATCTTGGATGTGTAAAATTCTGCCCCACAATGCATATTAACTAAATCAACAAGTTAAAGGTAGTATTTTGGCTACAACATGCTTATATATCATTCTTATCCAATCCTTTCAAATCCAAATCATATTTCCAACATGCAATGTATCTAAGAGCAATATTTACCACTACAAGTCATTTCTTCTTCACATGCAACACAATTAACTAGCAAAAGAGAAAAGATTGTTACCTTAGAGCTTACCCAAGTCAATCCAACAAATTTCACTTGTCTTCTATCCACAATCACCTCCACAAAAACTCCTACAATCTTGCCAACAAGTTTCCTTCTTACCACCTTTTTCAGATTTTTCTCAAGCCTTGATTTTCTCTTGATTTTCTAGAGAGAAGGGAGAGCTTTTAATTCTAGAGAGAGAAGAGCTTGAAGAATGACCAAGTCTCCAAGACTTGGTCATTAAATAGGATATGCAAAATCAGATGGGGGGGGGGGGGGGACACTTGTCACCCACCCAGGACATTTTTTTAAAACAAAGCTTCGATTTTTCCCACTCGCAGAACCCGCCTGCCGCGGCCTCGCACTGGCGCCGCAAGATCAAACCTCCGCAATATCTCGGAACTTCCGCGCCAGCAAGATCGCAACTTCAGCGAACATTCAGAACATCCGCGCCGCTGCCTCGCATCCGGCGCCGCTCGTGGCTCATGACCGAAATACTTTTCTGTCCGACTGCGCACTGAACTTGTAACTTCCATAACTTTCTACTCCGATGTCCTATCGACGAACGGTTGGTTGCGTTGGAAACTAGACTCAACGAACTACATGCTAGGACTTAGAAACATCTGCAATCTCTGGATGAACTAGGAGATATGCCGCCCCAAAGTTGACTAAAACATGTCCGAATCATTCTGACAACCTATCTTTCTAAAATTTTAAATCTTAACTCCTCTTGTACATTCTCATAGCATGACCTGAATTACGGGGTGTAACATTCTCCCCCCCCCCCCCTTAGAAACATTCATCCTCGAATGTTCTTTTGGAGCCAATCTAATATTCCCCGGTACATCCCCGTACTTTATGCTTAATGGGACCTTATTATGCCACTTGTGACCCTAAGATATCACACACGCATATCCACTCATCGTAAGTCAAACAGGAAAATGAATCCCAAGTGTGAACCATCACCACTTACTCCCATTCACGGCCTAACAGGATTGCCTGTTCGTATCTACCAACTTATTCTATCACATGTACATAACTTTCATAATAAAGCTGGCCTCCAATCTTGGAGTTACTAAGTTAAACAATATAAGGCCATTTCCGGCTCTCACAACCTGGTTCCGGTGGAATGCGTCCACGAACCCGTAAAATGACTAACTAGACTCGAGCTTGTACCCTCGTGACCCTGTCACGTAGCGGGACTACTATCAACTGATCTCACCCCATAAACGGGTACACTAACTTCTCATAATACCATAATCGTGTCGTCTTGATCACAATAACCATTACTTACTCCACACGGATCTCATCCGTACTATCCTCTTAAGCATACCACGTAGCTTAATTTACAAACATAGTCTCCCATTAGGTCCCTTAATTAAACTTCTTAAGGGTCCATTACCTTCTCAGACAACTAATCATCTCCTAATTATCACAAATTAGTACGTAAAACCTTGATGAGAGTTCATTAAACCGTTCCATACCTTCCCGGTATCTAATTAGTCCTTACCAATCCTTGGTATCCCAATATCATTCTAGGCAACACGCGTCTGACCCTCATACATAATTCCGTATAGCTGTATGTCACAATACCCACTATACTACCATCATTACTAACCTGGATACGCAATCCACATAGTTCTTCCTGGGTCACTGCTGCCTTCCTCGTAGCTGCAATCAATAAACTCGTTAGGGAGAGACGACCCTAACCACACAACTCTATCGCACTATCTTAGAGTGAGAAGAATGGAAACCAATCCAAAATGTCCTGCAACCTCCTGATTATAGATGTGGTGCACAATACACCGATAATCAAGACTCTACTAGACACGGTCTGTAGACACTTTCATGGACTAATCGCTTCGATACCACTTTTGTCACGACTTCGACCCGGCCGAGATCGTGCTTCACCGGGCACCCCGCCGTGTACACATCGAGAATAGTAATGAACATACATAACACATAAATCAGATAGTAAACATCATCAAGCCGACGCGCCGCTTTCCATGTAATATACTTAATCAAAAGTAAAACAAGATAACTTTGTTCTTACAGTCAAACCACAAACGTGACTACGCACTTGTGATAACAACTGTGACGGGACAGGGCCCCGCCATACCCCCCGAATGTACAAAAGTCTACAACCTCAGGGAACCGTACCAAAGACAAAGCCTCCGGAGAAATTGAGCTTTTCAAGAACCGAACAGTGATCCTAAGAGTGTGGATCAGCAAGCTATGCACCTCAACTCGCAGATGAACGCACCGGCGAGGTCGACAACATGTACCAAGTATGCGAAACTGAAAAAATACTGCAAATACCTCATAAGTCTAAAATAACTGGAGACATGTATGATAATCAATTACAACACACAATACATAAGCAGTCATATCAAGACAGGGACGCATGCCCTCAAAGTGACAACTCAAATATAGCTACGGGTCTCACGCCCATAATATCAACCATGCCCGTGGAATCCTTCCTCACAGCCGGCAGTCCATGATATAATATAACATCGATACGCATACATGAACACCAAGTCCCACCTGTGTTCTAAAAACTGTACGGGCCAAGTAGGAAAACGAACCACCAGATCCAGCCTGCATCATAAAATTGACCGGGGCAAGTACGAAAGCCAACTACGATTCAACTCATACAACAATCGATCGGCAAGTACGAAAGCTAACTACTACCCACTGCTGCCACGAGATATGATCGGCAAGTGCGAAAGCTATCTACCGGAGCCTCATCAGACTAAATCGGCTATAAAGATCGACGGCAAGTACGAAAGTTATCTACCACCCATCTGCGTCGACCACCGACGGGCAAGTACGGCTATCTACCAGTCCATCCTGCGTCACTAAACCTCATGGAGGGCTAGTCCATGGAATAACAATATCCAACATGGTCGCATGCCCCGGAATCCCACATCGGATAAGCATGTCCAAGGATTAATCATAGTGGAAGCATACCCGTTGAATCCTCCATCACTGACGGTACGTCCAAGTAAACTCATACTAAGACAATGGAAGCATACCCGTGGAATCCTCCATCACTGACGGTACGTCCAAGTAAACTCATACTAAGACAATGGAAGCATACCCGTGGAATCCTCCATCACTGACGGTACGTCCAAGTAAACTCATACTAAGACAATGGAAGCATACCCGTTGAATCACGCATCACTGTCGGTACGTCCAAGTAAACTCATACTAAAACAATGGGAGCATACCCGTGGAATCCTCCATCACTGACGGTACGTCCAAGTAATTTCATAACTTCTTTAAACTTTCATTAACATACAAAATGGATCTCATTTTAATGGCCTTAAGGTACTTTTCATACCACTTAACAATTCCGGGGAAATTCAACCCAAAGTACTATGTACTTCCATTCTTTCCAAAGATCCCCTTTTTCACATAAGACCCCAAGATACTATCACCCGTAGTATCAAGACTCATCTACATTTCAAACAAGTCACTATACTTTTAGAAATATGTTTCGGGCTTCTAACTCAAGTGACCCTCATATAAACGTTAAGCAATTGATGTCTTTACATCGAATTGCCCTTCTTAGTTTCAACTCTTTCATCTATATTTACCTTATTCAAGAAAACCAACTCTTTAACCTTCCATAAAGTTATTATAACCAACTCCCCATAAAGCCGTTATACTAACTTTATGCTTTTAGAAATTACGACATTCTTATCCTTTCATAAGGCCGTTATAACTAACTTCTCATAAAGCCGTTATAACTCCTTATATCTCAAACAATTTCGTTCTTTTATTAACCAAGAGACTTATACTTCAAATCATTTTACACAATTTTTAAAATACTTCAAGTCTCCTATCTTTAGAAAACAAGTTTCTTAACTAAAAATTCAGGTGTCTTCTCTTTAGAATGATTCAATACTCAATACTTTCCACACCAAATATTCTATGCTTTTTCATGTCAGGAAATCCTTGTATACCTTATTAGAATTAAAACATTCCTCAAGGACAAGTGAGTTAACTCTCTAACTCAACCAACTTAGACATTCTTTAAAATAAGTCAAAGATACCAAATGGATTTAACTTCATTTAAATCACGTACGTCTACCGTACTATATAGTTATAACTACTCATGCTCAAGAGATAAGAAAGTTTCCACATACCTCTTCGGGTCAATCCACTTGCAAGTCTAATATACCTCGCGTAGTATGTCACCCTATAATGACCATAATACGTATATTAACCTCTAGCTTCAACGTAGAATATTCCAAGTGCAAGGTCACTAAATTCTACGGAAAATCGGACAGCATATCCTTTGTTTCTATATACTTTTCCATCTTTTCAAGGTCCGAATTCAACATCCAACGACACTTTTAAGGCCCAACAATCCAATCAATACAAAGGGGATTACACACCTAATCTTGGATGTGTAAAATTCTGCCCCACAATGCATATTAACTAAATCAACAAGTTAAAGGTAGTATTTTGGCTACAACATGCTTATATATCATTCTTATCCAATCCTTTCAAATCCAAATCATATTTCCTACATGCAATGTATCTAAGAGCAATATTTACCACTACAAGTCATTTCTTCTTCATATGCAACACAATTAACTAGCAAAAGAGAAAGGATTGTTACCTTAGAGCTTACCCAAGTCAATCCAACAAATTTCACTTGTCTTCTTTCCACAATCACCTCCACAAAAACTCCTACAATCTTGCCAACAAGTTTCCTTCTTACCACCTTTTTCAGATTTTTCTCAAGTCTTGATTTTCTCTTGATTTTCTAGAGAGAAGGGAGAGCTTTTAATTCTAGAGAGAGAGAAGAGCTTGAAGAATGACCAAGTCTCCAAGACTTGGTCAATAAATAGGACATGCAAAATCAGATTGGGGGGGGGGGGGGACACTTGTCACCCACCCATGGCTTTTTTTTAAAACAAAACAGTTCGGCTTTTTCCCCACCAGCAGAACTCGCCGGCCATGCCCGCAGAAATGGCCATACAAAACCTCCGCAATATCTCAGAACTTCCGGCGCCGCGGCACTGCAACTTCAGCGAACATTCGAACATTCGCGCCGCGGGTTCTGGCCCGCGCCGCTTCGTGGCTCTCGACCGAAATACTTTTCTGTCCGACTGCGCACTGAACTTGTAACTTCCATAACTTTTGACTCCGATGTCCTATCGACGAACGGTTGGTTGCGTTGGGAACTAGACTCAACGAACTACATGCTAGGCCTTAGAAACATCTGCAACCTCTGGATGAACTAGGAGATATGCCGCCCCAAAATTGACTAAAACCTGTCCGAATCATTCTGACAACCTATCTTTCTAAAATTTTAAATCTTAACTCCTGTTGTACATTCTCATAGCATGACCTGAATTACGGGGCGTAACACTTGAAATTTTCGGACGTTTACCAAAGAGAAAATAATCTCCTCAAATGTGACATAGAGAGAAACTAGGAATTTATTTGTGGACAAGTCATAGCATAGGTACCCCTGTGATTTGATGGGAAACCCAAGAAAATGCAATGAGTGGTTCTAGGTTCTAATTTTTTAGGGGTCGTGGAGGCGAGATTATGGTAGCATAGACAACCAAAAATTTGAAAGTGACCATAGTAAGAGATCCGACGGAATAGAACTTCGGTAGGAGTTTTATTTTGAAGGGTACGTGTAGGTAATATATTGATGAGGTATGCTACCATGTGTAACACGTATACCCAAAAGGGATATGGGAGAGAAGCATAAAAGAGCATGGTATGGATCATATTGTTAATAGTGCGAAAGATGCTTTCGGCTTTACCATTTTGAGGTGAGGTATGAGGGCAAGAGAATCGAAATACCATGCCATTGTTCGTACAAAATTTATGAAAGGGTGAATTGTTAAACTCATGGCCATTGTCACATTGAAATGATTTTATGTCATTTTCAAACGTTGTTTTAACATATGTCCGAAATTCAAAAAAATGTGGAGTAAACTTGAGACTTATATTTGAGGGGATAAACCCAAAGAAAATTAAGAAAAATCATCTAATAACACCAAATAATATTTATGACCCAGTTTGCTAATAATGGGGAGATGTCCATAAATCTGCAGGAATGATATCAAATAGAGAGAAAGTAACACTCAAAGATGACTTAAAAGGAAGTCTTAACATGTTTTCCTAATGGACATGAATAGTAGTTGTGGGTAAATTTCCCTTTAATACATTGAATCAAATTTTGACTTCTAAGAAAAGTAAAAACTGGTGCTCCCGGGTGCCCAAGTCGAATGTGATAAGTTGAATGAGAGATTGCAGCTAGAGAGGTATGTGGATTGACACTTGCAGCGGAATTGGATGAGAAAGGATATAAGTCCCCCACACTATTGCATCTCGTAAGAGTTGTCCCCGCACGTAGGTCCTTCACATAAAAACCAAAAGGGTCAAATTCTATATATACAAAATTATCACTAGCAAATTTTCTAACAGAGATTTAAGTTTTTATTAATGTTAGGAGCATATAAAAATGGAGGGTGAGGTGGTGGAGTTTGAGTGGTGTCATAGCCTTGAATTGAAATGCGATTCTTTTCCAGCCATAAATTGAGTATTTTTCAAATTAAACAGTTGAGGAAGATTACTGAAATTACGAGTTAGGTGGGATGTGGCGCCCGTATCCATATACCAGGCATCGTCAGGTTGTTGTAAATTCATGGTAATGTAGCCCGCCCGCCTGCAGGGTAAGGAGGTCGTATGGTTGTTGCTATCATTGCCGGTAGTGGGCTCGTAGTTGGGCCATCGATGTGGGCACGGAGGGGGCCGTAACTGGTTGTTTCCACTTGCCCGTACTTTGAGTTGAAACAGTCGGGTAGGGGCATGGGGGCGAGGCCTAATTTCCAGAAATAGGCTAAGGTGGTGGGCTGGCCCACTGAGATGGGTATTGGGCCTGTTGTATTTGGCCACTGGAATTGGACTATCACCTGCATCATTTTCATATGCCGCCACATCCGTTGTCGCTACATTTGCTCCTACCGCCACCGCGCCCATCCCGTAGTTATTGGTTGTCATGTTCTGCGGCTGGCCGGCGGGTGTGGTGATGGTCACCGATGCATCAACCACCAATGCCTTTTAATTATGTTTGGCACGCCTAGTCATCTCCACGAGCAATTTTGATCGGGCATTGTTGAAATTGGGAGGAAATCGGCTTGTTGAATCATCATCGCAAGTGTATCGTACTCGCCATTTGAAAAACCATTAATTAGTTGCAAAACCATCTTCGTTTCTGAAATTGGTGTGCCCATATTAGATAATTGATCTGCAATTAATTTCAATTGTTTACAATAGTCGGACATATTCACAAAGTTTTCAAGACGGGTGTTATTGAATTTTTCCTCCAGATACACGACACGTGTATGTTTGTGGTCTTGAAAGATTACCTCTAGCCTTGTCCACAATTCGTGAGTCGAAGCACCTGTCTTCATAATAGTATTAAGTAGATCCTTGGATATGGTTCCATATATACATTGATTGACGATAGCACCAAGCCTCTTCCACGTTGTTGTCACGACCCGTTCCGGGGCCCGTGACCGGTGCCTTACCCGGGCACCCAAGCAGTCATACATCAGAGAAAAATCAGCGGAAATACAAAACAAGACATGAAACAGTTGTAAAATGAGACACAGTTTATCTGATGGAAAGCTTGTCTTTCGGCATATATATATAAATAACCCAAGTTTTGCAGTTACATCCCAATCATACTCAGACTACTGCACTTAAGGAAGTAACAACTATGGGGACAGGCCCGCCATACCTGAATGTACAAAATCGTTTACACACAGGAGATCATACCAAAGAGTAGAGCCTCGGAGAAGATGGAGCTCCGACACCAATGCAAAGAGATCCTAAGGATGTGGATCTAGCACTGCTGCCCTTACCTGCAGATGAACGCACTTCAAGGAGGTCAAGACAACAGTACTAAGTATGTGAAATCAGAAAGTACTTAAATGAAATCATATCATTTTAAAACCAGTTTACAAATATGTATGAAACAACCAAGGAAACCGTACATAGTGCCACATCACAAACAAGAGCAACAATAGGTAATCTGTAGCAGGTCTTCTAGGCATGGATGATCGGCAGGCCACCGCCCATAAGATCATTATGCAAGCCTAGTCCTCGACTCCGTAGTCCGCATAGGCCACTCACTTAGGCCCGCATAGTGGTATAACCCCGCATCGAGGGTAGCTACTCCTGCATCGCCCCGACTCGTAGTCCGCACGGCCACATGACCGCATGAGGTATAACCCCGCACACTAACTCGAACTCTCAGAGCTCGCATAGTCCCCGGACCCGCATGAGGTATTCTCGAATCATGGTCCTAGACCGCTCGAGTCTACCCCAGACGGAGGGCGCCTTAACCCCAGAATATGTCAAGAGGTGAGTGATATAATACCAACATAACAACTTAGCGTTAAACAACATAAGCACAAGCAGAATACCTCTTATACAAACGTTACAAGTCACTACCACACATAGCATCATATCATGTCTACTTATCAAACCATTTTATTATTCTTTCATAAATCAATATAAGTCTGTTATAAACACATAAGTAAACTGTTCCTTTTATAAATCTTAAGTTGTTATACCTAACTTCCCATAAAGCTAGTATAACTCTTAAGCTTCTTGTTTAAAAACTAATTAGTTCTCTTCTGTTAAAAAATGATTCAGTATTCTTTTGAAATACATCAAGATTCTTATTATTCAAGCTTAAGTCAGAAGACATTGCCGTAGCTTTTATTCAGGCTTAAGTCAGAAGACATTGCCGTAGTTATAATTCAGTCAACACATGTACGTCTACCGTACTATATATATATATTTTAAAATATCATGCTTTAGGAAGAATCACATACCTTCTCAAAAAACCACCGCCAAGTTGAATATGTCGCGCGCAGAATCAACCTATAATAGTCGACACGCCTATCAACGCTCGCACTACTCAAAAGGGTCAAGCAGAGGGTTCTCTATCCTACGGAAAATTGGGCAGCACTTCCTACCCGTGAGCTACTCAAGTTCATCGTGAAAACACCCAAGTAAGTACGCTTTGATTATTCTTCTTTAAACCCTTCTATCGTGATAACAGTTCAATTCTATTCTGAAATAATCTTCTAAGTATTCAATACTTATCTATACTTCTACAGTATGCATTTTCTAATACAAAAGAGGGTTAGGATTATTTACCTCGGTAAGCCCAATAATATCCTAGATAAAAGTCACGCCTGAGCAAGGTTTAGCTCCTAAGTTGTACGCTCCCAGAGTCTAAGAACCCTTAAGTTCTTCCAACTTCTACTAAGTACTAAGGATTTGGGCTGTGGTATTTTGGGCATTATAACAATACTAGAAGGCAACTTTTCTACCAAGGAGGGGGTAGATTTCAAGGCTAGGCTAGGGGAGGGTTGCCTCGCCAAGCTCACCAAAAGTGGGGGGAGTGTGTTGGACGAAAAAGGCTTAAGGGAGAGGAGAGGATTTCAAGACTTGAAGGCTTGTTTGTGGATGAAGAACTCTTCATCACAAGAGGGTATTTATAGGTCGGGACGGCCAACCAATGGCCAAGATTATGCCAAGTGCAAGGCAAGTGTAAGGCCAAGATTTGGGCAAGTGTACCTAGCCAATTTGCACACAAAATATCCTACCAACTCCAAGACAAAATAAGCCCTTCATTCGCCCTAATGCCGCCCACACATCCACTGGAGAGGGTGACAAGTGTCGCCTCTTGTTGGTCCAGTGTTTCGTCTCTCGGAAAAATCCGCAAAAATTAGAAATGACATAGCCCGAATTTATCCTACGCGAGTTGTGTAAAACGTTTCGTCGGAAAACGATTCTTTTAGTGAGTTGTGCCCAAGTATTTTCGTCCAAGCCTAACTTTTAAGGCTAAACTTTTGTACGTATTCCCTCACGTACATACTCTGGAAATACGGGGTATAACATTCTCCCCTCCTTAGAAACATTCGTCCCGAATGTTCCTTCCTAAGACAGATAACGATAAGGTTCTTCATAACTTAAACAGTTTGCAAATGCCACACACGGCCACAAAACAACACTTAGGCATAAACGATAATGAAGATTTACAAGTAGGAAAGTGAATTACCTGGAGGTGTGGGGGAATAGGTGAGGATACCTCTGCCTCATGTCCTCTCGCCTTCCCACGCCATCTCCTCCTCGAGCTCGTTCCGCCACGTAACTTTGACTGGCCACGCCCCGTCCGCAGACGCCTAACCCGACGATCGATTATCGCTATGGGAATCTCTCATACGATAACCCCCGGTCACTGACATCGTCAATCGGGTGTACCAGATGGATCCCCGATACATCTCCTCAAAGATAGATACGTGAAAAACCGAATACACCGCCTCCGTGCCGGACGGCAGATCCAACTCATAGCAACCTTGCCTACCTCGCGACAACTCAAACGCCCAATGTACTTCGAAGTTTCCTTCTTTCGAATCTCATCACACCTTCATGGGTGATGTCACGACCAACCCGGCCCGTGATCTGCCTTACCCCGCACCCTAGTGATACAACATCGAGAAAACCAATGGAAATAAAAACTCAAGAATGAAAGCAATGAAATAAGAAGGTAGGCTAACCCAAATCTGCTACCTTTTTTATACATAATTTAAAACTTGAACAGCTATATCCCATACAAACTCGCCACAACAAAGGCTGCACTTCTAAGAATTTTGAAACCATAATGACGGACAGGCCCCGCCATGCCCCGAATATACAAAAATCTACTACTTCAGTGGAACTGCATCACCACGTGACAAGCTTCCGAGATATGGAGCTTTCCGAGAACCGAACAACGATCCTAAGAGAGTGGATCGACCAAGCTATGTACCTCAACTCGCGGATGAACGCACTTCAAGGAGGTCGCATAACAGTACCAAATATGTGAAATCAGAAATATCAGAATGAAATCATAATAGTCTATATAAAGGGGAGACATGTATGATAACCAAACTACGAAGACACAACATATAATCACCATGTCAAGTCGTGGACTCATGCCCGTGAAATCATCACTCAAATACAACCCGAGTTTAACCCGACAACGGCCGCATGCCAAGATCTCACTCGTATAAGTACGGCCATGGAACCATCCTAATGGGCCCATACCCGTGGACCATCCAACGTGTCAAGATGCCCAAAGGAAATAACAAGATGATACTCATCGTGGAAGATACCCGGCTACCCAACGTGTCAAGATGTCCAAATAACTAACCGGATAACACTTAATGGAAGCATACCCGGCTACCCAACGTGTCAAGATGTCCAAGAGGATCGTCTGATGGAAGATACCCGTGGCTACCCAACGCCACAAGATGTCCATAAATCAACCAGATAGTCGGCCCTCCATCGAGAGACTCGGTAGCACACAACCAAACACTTGCACAACAAAGGCTACCACAACAAGCATAGGCTAGTACACACAACTCAAGGTACTATAAATACTTCTTAACACAACATCAAGTATACCATTTAAAACCCAAGTACTTAACCCCTTTAGGATCAAGGTACTCCTACCTTTTATAAACAAGCCATTTATGTTTTTCCATCACAAGGAGTTCAATATTTGACAACGAGTTACTTCCCTTTTTCCAAAATCAAGTTACCATTCTAAAATCCAATAATGAGTCCATTTCTTTATTTTCCATAAAGTCGTTATAACACTTTATGATTAATAAAACAAGTCAAGACAAAATCATGCCTTTCTTTTAAACCAAAATACTTCAAATTCTTAAGTCTCTTTTCTATTAGAAAACGAGTTCCTTACTTTGAAACTTTTAGGAAAATCAGAACTTGATTTCAATAATTCTCATTAGAGCAGCCATGATCTAGGAAATGTAATGCCATTTTGTCTTATCTTAGCTTCTATGCAGATGGAGGTTTCTACTGGTTTTAATATGATTAATGTCATTACTTCTTTCCTTTATCGACGCTGCATTGGCTTGTTCGATCCTTATTCTCATTTCCAAATTTGTAACGTTATTCTTTAAAACTAAGTATTCTTTTCTCACGAATTAGGTTTTATACTTTTCAACACCATTTAGGTCAATTACCACCCTCTTATCTTTTGAAATCGACAAACCATTCTTTTAACTACATAAAGTGGTTATAACAAACTTCCCATAAAGCCGTTATAACACTTTATGTTTTAAACCAACCAATTACCACTATAAACATTTATGACCAATAGGCTCATTCTTTAACCACCGAAAATTCAAGTACTAACGGATAAGACTTTACTACTATTTCCACACAACGAAGCCCTTAACACTTCATATCAAGTCAAGACAAAAAGTGGAAATCAAATTCCTTTAACACACGCGGCTCACCGCACTATATATTTTACAAATAGTCATGTGAAGAGGATAGGAAGAATCACATACCGCGACGATTGTCGATAATAAGCAAAATGCTCCACAAGACTATCTCCCAAGAGAAATATGCTACCGTAGTACTTCAATCCTATAAGGGTCATAAACGCTCATCAAACTCGAGCTTTGAACGTAGAATAACTAAGTGCAAAGTCCCCAAATTCTACGACAATTTGACGGCACTTCCTTTGTCTTTACTAACTTGCCACCTTTGTTAAGGTCGAATTCAATAACAAACGCCCCACAATAATACAAAATAACCCAATACTTTCCATGCCATACTTGGCCAACCATAAACCAATTCTTAATCCCTTTCAATTCTTTCCAATCCAAGTTCTTAGGCCTAACATGATGTCTAGCCCTAGACATCTTTAGCAATTACAATCTCCCTTTACAACATGCGATGTCCCAATTAGAAAACCAATTGAAGTTACAATCTTAAGGCTAATACGCCCATTTCGCTTTTTAACAAGACAACAAAATCCAAATCTATACAATATAAAACAAATTTCTGTGCTCAACTCTATACTACTACAATATAACAAACCTTTAGGCTCAACTCTAAACTACTAAAATAAAATTTCTGTGCTCACATCTATACTACTAAAATAAAACAAATTTTAGGCTCATAACCAAGAGAAAGGAAACTTTTACCTTAAGGAATAGCCCACAAAGCCCCTTTTTCTTCCACCTCTTCCACAAAATCGCCCACCAAATACTCCACAAGTTTACCCACACTTTTTCTTCTTGCCGCTCCAACAATCTCTCTAAAGCTAGGTTTTCTTCCAAAACTAGAGAGGGGAGAGGGTTTTTCTTAGGAGGGTTTGGAAATGAAATGAAATGGAATGGTCAAGTCTTCCAAGACTTGGCCCTAAAATAGACCACTTATCGATAAAAGGATGGGAGGGACACTTGTCACCTCCCATAGGTTATAAACGAAATATCCTGTTTTTCGGTCACTCATCAAGAAAATTCGCCTCGGCGCTTCCACTTCCAAAATAAATCTTCCGCATGACGCCGGCGACCACGCATTCAGCGCGCGGCCTACTGACCCTGCGACCCGGAACAATCGGCGCGGCGTACTGTACCTGAGAATCGCAGCACTTCGCGCACTCAAACTTGTAACTTCCATAACTTTTGACTCGATGTCCAAACATTTAACGATTTGTTGCGTTGGGATCTATATTTAACGGACCACACACTAGGCTTTTAAACACCTCGAAACTCTTAACAACTGGGTACAACACTCCAAGGTAAACTCAAATCCGGCCCAACACATGTTTGCCAACTTATCTTTCAACTTTCAACCTTATAATCCTTGGTATGTCCTTATCTTAACTTCTAGAATTTACGGGGTATAACATTCTCCCCCCCTTAGAAACATTCGTCCCGAATGTTCCTTCTAAGTCTCCAAAACGCAGGTGTCGGTATAGTCTTCACTACTCCACTCACACAAGAATCAGTTATGCCACTCATGGACTTATCACCCAAAAATACTCCCATAAACTATGTACTGACAAGGATCACCAGAAAATCTTTTACTCTAGCCTACTTACCTCTAAGGTCTTGATTGTTATAAATTCTAAGGTTCAAAGTTTTTCTCATCCCCAGACTTACCCTCTTCACTAATCAGGCTTCTAAATCACACATTTTTAACACAAAGTTATCCGAACATAACACTTAACACATCACCCTAACATCAATGCATACAAGTCTCTAGTGGGTTAAGAATATACCTGTAACTATTACTTCACTTTCTTCCGCTGCTCTACTCATGTTCCTTCCTCGCACGCGCACAAAAGGAGGAGATGAATCACCATCGATCCCGAAGGTTGAGTCTCTACATCCGCGCTTAACTCGTCGACAATTCCGCAAATGTCCTCGCTGGCCGCATACAAAACAAACCCCCATTCCAGCACGACACTCCCCACCATGGAGCCTACCACAACGGCCACAACGAGGTAGGGGTGGTCCCATCTGACTAACGCCCCGCTTCCCCATAACTCAAACTCGGGAGCCCCGACCGCTTCCGAATTTCTGAACGCCCCAAGATCGTGGCGGAGCACTCCGTCGGGCGAGGCGCACAACTAGTCCGGCCGTTGAGGCCGCCGCCTCGAAGGTCACCAGAGGACTCTACCGCCCGCCCTCTTCTCGCGATTCGTTATTCCATCTACCTACGTTCTCACCGCTGCGCATGCTCGATACGCAACGCCCATGCCCTACAAGAGCTACACCGTGCATCCTCCGCTAAATAATCATCGAGCCGGTGACATAACTGCACTCTATCCTCCATATTGACACCAAACGGGACATACCGCCAATGAGTCAAACTCTACATTGTACTCCCGAATCGCGCCTCTTTGTCTTAGCATCAAAATCTGTTTACCCGCGCCTCCTCATCCGCGGAGGCAAGAAATGGCTACGAAAGCCTCTGAGAACTCACCCCAACCACCGGAGGTGCATGTTCCCCGACAGCTCCCACGAATCAAACCAGCCGATCGCAGATCACGCAAATGACGTGAACCCAAAACCACCGACTCGGTCTCCAAGCCTCGATCACTTACGATTCAGAATCGCTTGGATGAACTCCTGCGATCATCCTCGTGCCTCGACCGTAGAACTCGTGGGCTACAACTCGTAAAATCCCGTAGCCTCAAACTATCTCGACCTCGGGTGAACCATGGGTGCTACCGAATCGCCAGATCCGGCCTATCTCGTGCTCGCCACGATCTCGCCAATAATCGCCATCTCTCAGTAACCCATCTCCTCTCGCCTGTGCCGCGGATCGAGGCTCGTGTGCCGGGTCTCGGGAGAGACCGCCGCCGCTTCTACTCGCAGCCTCCTTCGCCGCTTTGCCTTCCGGGCTCGGTTGCTTGCGTGAGGCATCACCGTATACAAAGAACACGCTGAGGAGTCCAACTTATAACACCGCCTAAGGCACGATCTCGAGTGAGAAGAATGGAAACCAATCCTAAATATCCTATAGTCTCCTCGATTATAGATGTGGTGCACAACACACCGATAATCAAGACTCATCGATACGGCTCAGACACTCTCAAGATTAATCGCTCGATACCACTTTTGTCACGACCAACCGCCCGTGGATCGTGCCTTACCCGCACCCTAGTGATACAACATCGAGAAAAACCTGGAAATAAAAACTCAAGAATGAAAACAGAAATAAGAGGTAGGCTAACCCAAACAGCTTACCTTTTTTATACATAATTTAAAACTTGAACAGCTATATCCCATACAAACTCGCCCACAACAAAGGCTGCACTTAAGAATTTTGAAACCATAATGACGGACAGGGCCCCGCCATGCCCCGAATATACAAAAATCTACTACTTCAGTGGAACCGTACCACGTGACAAGCTTAGGAGATATGGAGCTTTCCGAGAACCGAACAGCGATCCTAAGAGAGTGGATCGCCAGTTATGTACCTCAACTGCGGCATGAACGCAGCCCGGGAGGTCAAGCATAACAGTACCAAGTATGTGAAATCAGAAATCACGTAAATGAAATCATAATAGTCTATATAAAGGTGAGACATGTATGATAACCAAACTACGATACACAACATATAATCGCCATGTCAAGTCGTGGACTCATGCCCGTGAAATCATCACTCAAATACAACCCGAGTTTAACCCGCACAACGGCCGCACGCCCCAAGATCTCACTCGTATAAGCATGGCCATGGAACCATCCTAGTGGCCCATACCCGTGGACCATCCAACGTGTCAAGATGCCCAAAGGAAATAACAAGATGATACTCATCGTGGAAGCATACCCGGCTACCCAACGTGTCAGTATATCCAAATAACTAACCAGATAACACTCCTAATGGAAGCATACCCGTGGGCTACCCAACGTGTCAGCATGTCCAAGAGGATCGATACAGTGGAAGCATACCCGTGGGCTACCCAACGCGTCAGTATGTCCATCAATCAACCAGATAGCCGGCCCTCCATCGAGAGACTCGGTAGCACACAACCAAACACTTGCACAACAAAGGCTACCACAACAAGCATAGGCTAGTACACACAACTCAAGGTACTATAAATACTTCTTAACACAACATCAAGTATACCATTTAAAACCCAAGTACTTAACCCCTTTAGGATCAAGGTACTCCTACCTTTTATAAACAAGTCACTTATGTTTTTCCATCACAAGGAGTTCAATATTTGACAACGAGTTACTTCCCTTTTTCCAAAATCAAGTTACCATTCTAAAATCCAATAATGAGTCCATTTCTTTATTTTCCATAAAGTCGTTATAACACTTTATGATTAATAAAACAAGTCAAGACAAAATCATGCCTTTCTTTTAAACCAAAATACTTCAAATTCTTAAGTCTCTTTTCTATTAGAAAACGAGTTCCTTACTTTGAAACTTTTAGGAAAATCAGAACTTGATTTCAATAATTCTCATTAGAGCAGCCATGATCTAGGAAATGTAATGCAATTTTGTCTTATCTTAGCTTCTATGCAGATGGAGGTTTCTACTGGTTTTAATATGATTAATGTCATTACTTCTTTCCTTTATCGACGCTGCATTGGCTTGTTCGATCCTTATTCCCATTTCCGAAATTTGTAACGTTATTCTTTTAAAACCAAGTATTCTTTTCTCACGAATTAGGTTTTATACTTTTCAACACCATTTAGGTCAATTACCACCGTCTCTTATCTTTTGAAATCGACAAACCATTCTTTTAACTACATAAAGTGGTTATAACAAACTTCCCATAAAGCCGTTATAACACTTTATGTTTTAAACCAACCAATTACCACTATAAACATTTATGAGACCAATAAGGCTCATTCTTTAACCACCGAACATTACTAAGCTGGATAAGACTTTACTACTATTTCCACACAACGAAGCCCTTAACACTTCATATCAAGTCAAGACACAAAAGGGAAATCAAATTCCTTTAACACACGCTGCCTACCACACTATATATTTTACAAATAGTCAATGTCAAGAGAATAGGAAGAATCACATACCTCGCGACGATTGTCGACAATAAGCAAAATGCTCCACAGTACTATCTCCCTTAAGAGGAATATGCTACCGTAGTACTTCAATCCTATAAGGGTCATAAACGTCTATCAAACTCTAGCTTTGAACGTAGAATAACTAAGTGCAAAGTCCCCAAATTCTACGACAATTTGGACGACACTTCCTTTGTCTTTTCTAACTTGCCACCTTTGTTAAGGTCGAGTTCAATAACAAACGCCCCACAATAATACAAAATAACCCAATACTTTCCATGCCATACTTGGCCAACCATAAACCAATTCTTAATCCCTTTCAATTCTTTCCAATCCAAGTTCTTAGGCCTAACATGATATCTAGCCCTAGACATCTTTAGCAATTACAATCTCCCTTTACAACATGCGACGTCCCAATTAGAAAACCAATTGAAGTTACAATCTTAAGGCTAATACGCCATTTCGCTTTTAACAAGACAACAAGATCCAAATCTATACAATATAAAACAGCCTTCAGGCTCAACTCTATACTACTACAATATAATGACCTTAGGCTCAACTCTAAACTACTAAAATAAAACAACCTCGGACTCACATCTATACTACTAAAATAAAATTTTTAGGCTCATAACCAAGAGAAAGGGAAACTTTACCTTAAGGAATAGCCCACAAAACCCCTTTTTCTTCCACTTTCCACAAAATCGCCCACCAAATACTCCACAAGTTTACCCACACTTTTTCTTCTTGCCGCGCTCAACAATCTCCTCTAAAGCTAGGTTTTCTTCCAAAAACTAGAGAGAAGGAGAGGGTTTTTCTTAGGAGGGTTTGGAAATGAAATGAAATGGAATGGCCAAGTCTTCCAAGACTTGGCCCTAAAATAGACCACTTATCGATAAAGGATGGGAGGACACTTGTCACCCTCCCATAGGTTATAAACGAAATATCCTGTTTTTCGTCACTTACCATGCAAAATTCGCCTGGCCAAGCGCCCACTTCCAAAAATAAATCTTCCGCATGCCGCTGGCCCTCGCATTCAGCGCCACGGCGCTGCAACCCTCGCGACCCCAGAACAACCGCGCGCTGCCTCAGATTCCAGGCGCCATTGCACTGAACCGAGAATCGCAGCACTGATCGCACTCAAACTTGTAACTTCCATAACTTTTGACTGATGTCCAAACGATTTAACGGTTTGTTGCGTTGGGATCTAGATTTAACGGACCACACACTAGGCTTTTAAACACCTCGAAACTCTTAACAACTGGGGTACAACACTCCAAGGTAAACTCAAATCCGTCCAACACATGTTTGCCAACTTATCTTTCAACTTTCAACCTTATAATCCTTGGTATGTCCTTATCTTAACTTCTAGAATTTACGGGGTATAACAGGTGACACCTTTAGGAAAACCCAATCATGAACCTCGAACTCCAGATGCCGACGACGATGATCTGCATATGACTTCTGTCGACTCTGAGCTGTCAGCAACCTCTCCTGGATAAGCTTCACCTTATCCACTGCCTGCTGCACCAAATCTGGTCCCACTAACTGCACCTCGCCCACATCGAACCAACCTATAGGCGATCTTCACTTCCTCCCATACAAGGCCTCATAAGGCGTCATCTGAATACTGGAGTGGTAGCTATTATTATACGCAAACTCAACTAGAGGCAAATGATCCTCCCAGCTACCCCTGAAGTCGATAACACAGCTCGCAGATATCCTCGCAGTCCGGATAGTGCGCCACCGTCCGTCGATGCTCGTGGATGGAATGCGACTCAAGCTCACTGCCCCTAAACCCTTCTCGAAAGACCTCCGGAAGTTAGCCGAACCGGGCTCCTGCATGCGATATGATCGAAATAGGGACTCCATGCACCGACGATCTCTGGATATATAGTCCGCATAATCCTCACCAAAAGTCGCCCCGACGGAAGAAAGTGGGCTGATTTCACACCGTCGACGATAACCCATATAGAATCATGTCTCCCGCGAGTGCGAGGTAATCTCGTAATGAAGTCCATGTTGATCACCTCCCACTTCCGTGTCGATCTCTATCGTCAGAATAAACCACCGTGCCTCTCGGTGCTCTACCTTCACCGCGACAACACGCACCGAGCTACGAACTCGCAACGCCCTCTTCAAGCCATCCCACCAATACAGATCTAAGGTCGTGGTACATCTTGGTCGACTCGACGGATAGAGTAACGCTACCGTGTGCTTCCCAAGAACTCGCCAAGTCCTCAAACATCCGGAACACACAACTCGCTTCTCAAACCTTAGCACCCCATCGGGTGCTACCTCAAAAGGACCCTTGCCCTCACGAAGAGCTGTATCACGATAACGTGTCAAAATCGATCTCGAATCGCTGCTCTTCACCTCTCGACGATGGAAGACTCAAAGAACCTCACGAACTCGAACCCCATCGCTATCGTAATCAATCAAGCGGACACCAAGGCTCGCTAATCGATGCAAATCACGAACCATGTCCTCCTCTCTCGCCGCACATCCGATAGACTCCCATCGACCTACGACTAAGAGCATCCGCCACAACATCGCCTTCCCGTGGTACAGGATATCAACATCGTAATCCTTAAGCAACTCTAACCACCGCCTCTGCCGTAAGTTCATCTCCTCTGGTGAAGATATACCGAGGCTCTTGTGGTGGTATAAATATCCACATGAACCCCATACAAATAGTGCCTCCAGATCTTCAAAGCGTGAATCATCACGCTAACTCCAAATCATGGGTGGGTAGTTCCTCTCGTGTTTCTTCACCGTCGGACGCATATGCTATAACCTTGCCTCGCTGATCAATACACATCCCAACCCGATGCCCGACGATCACAATACACGACATAACCATCCGGACCTCCGAAAGAGTAAGAACGGGCGGTCGTCTCTCCTTCAAAGAATCGAAACCCCGCCACAAGCATCACCATCAAACTTGCCGCCTCGAGTCACCTAGTCAATGGTGCAGATAGAAGCAAACTTCTACGAACCGATAATAACTCGCCAGTGCCCGTAAAATCGCGAACCTCTCGCCGGAGTAGTAGGTCTAGGCCAAGTCTGGCTCGATCTTCGATTCGCCGATCCACTGAATGCCATCACCGGCTAATGTGCCCAAGAAAAGCCACCGAAGTTAACCAAAACTCACATTTGGAAAACTTGGCGATAATCGCTGGTCTCGAGAATCACAAGACAGCCTCAAATGCTCGCGTGCTCCCGCTCTGGCGAGAATAAACCAAGATATCATCAATGAACACTATCACAAGCGTGTCCAAAATGGTTTGAACACTCGGTTCATCAAATCCATGAATACCGCGAGCATTGGTCAACCCAAAAGACATGACTGAACTCATAATGCCCGCACGTCCGAATGCGATCCAGGGACATCCACCTCTCGACTCGCACTGATGATAGCCCGATCGCAGATCAATCTTGAGAAACATCTCGCGCTCGCAATCGGTCGAACAAATCATCAATCACGGGAAGGGGTATCTGTTCTTAATGGTCACCTTGTTCACCGTCAGTAATCAACACACATGCAGCCCCGCCCTTCTTCTTCACGAACAATATCGGCCCCTGGCGAAACACTAGGTCCGATGAAGCCCTTCTCCAAAGAAATCTCTAAGCCGATCCTTCAACCTCTTAACTTTCGGCGGGTGCCATTACGTATGGCGGAATGGAAATAGGCCGAGTGTCCGCAACACATCTATACAAAACTCGATCTCCTCTCGTGAGGATACCGGAGGTCGCCTGAAACACGTCGGGAACTCTCTCGACTACCGGCGATTGAAAATCCGCACCGCACTCGTGATCAAACACCCGAACGAGATGGTAGATGTACCTTCGCACCATCTTCCCAGCCTCGAGGTAGGAAATAAACCTACCTACGATACCGCGTCTCCTCCCACTCAACAACCGGCCTCAGAAATCGGAACCGCACTACTCTCTCCTGCAGTCTACATTGGCGTAGCAAGCTAGCCAATCCATACCATGATCACGTCGAAATCAATCATAACCAACTCTATCAAGTCGGCCAGTGGTCCGACGATCAGAATGGTCACCGACAAGCCCTATATACCCGCCGAGCTACCACCGAATCACCATCGGCGTAGCTACCTCGAAAGTGGTCTATGGACTCGTGCTCATCCCTATCCTACTAGCAATAAGGGAGATATATAGACAGTAGAACCGGATCTATCAAGGCATACACATCAAACCTGAACCGATAAGGTACTCGTGACGACATCGGTGAGGCCTCACGATCTGTCGGTACCGGAAAGCATAAATGCGATTCGAGGACCGCTAGAACTGGACCCGCCACGACCTCGCCGCGACTCCGGTCCATGAGCACCTTGCCCTCCGGGCGAGTAGGCTGTCGGGGATGAAGACCGGCGAAAGAACTCGTAGGCCGACCTACCATCGCGATCGCCTTGGTCTGACAGCTCGCATAGTGACCCTTCCGCCACAATCGAAACAAGCTCCGTAGCGGCACCACAACTCCCGAGTGGGATCTACCGACGGCCACACCGGCGGGGGGTGGTCCCGATCGCCGACTCGCCGCTCGACGCTCAAGCCCGGGCACCGGTGCGCCCTCGAATATCTCCGGTCTGAGGGCGCAGTGAGTGCTCGAGCCGGCCGTGGTGCAAATCTAGATCGCTGGCCGAGGCCGCTACCACGATAGCCACCAAAAGACCTGCGCCCCGGCCTTCTCGCTGTCACAACCCGCTTGCCTCTACGCCTCGCATCCAAGAGCATGAGCCTGCATGCGGGTAATGTCCATACCCGGCTGAAGAGAAACACCCGCACATGATTCGGCCATATAGTCATCTAGACCGGTGACGTAGCGGTGCACCCTATCCTCCATATCTGCTACCAATGCTTGGACATATCGAGCCAATGAATCAAACTCGACATTGTACTCCCTAACCGTGCGTCCTCTCTGCCTCAGTAACAAAAATCTATCGGCCCGTGCCCTCCTCATCCGCGAGGCAAGTGAGTGAGGAAAGCCTCCGAGAACTCATCCCAAGTAGCTGGGGACGCGTGCTCTCCCCGGGATAAATCCCACGAATCAAACCAATCGACCGCGGTATCACGCAGCCGATGCGAACCGAAGGTCACGGACTCGATCTCCGACGCCCTGATCACCCTCATAATCCTCTCAGAATCGGCGGATGAACTCGCAGATCATCCTGCGCCTCGACCCGTAGAACTCGGCGGGCTAACTCAGAAATCTCGTAGCCTCAAACTATTCGCCTCGGGTGAACCACGGGTGCTCGGGTGGCCGGAACTGAATCGCCGTGATTCACCGTCTCATGTTCGCCACGATCTGGCGAATCGGGCCATCTCTCTCAGAACCCATCTCATCCGCTTCGGTGTGGACCGGAGGTGTAGGTATTGTGGTCTCATCGGCCGCCGCGCCCTAAACCTCTCGGGCGGCGTGGTAGATCTCGCCGTCTCGGGTATCGACTGGGCCTGAGCCCTCGTGACTCTAGGTGTCCCACTAGCGCCTCCTCACGCTTGCCCTTCGGGCCCGGGTTGCCTTACGTGAGGCATAAGCATGAGAAAAAGGAATACGTTAGAGGGTCCAACTTATAGCGACTCTAAAGCACGATCTCGAGTGAGAAGAATGGAAACCAATCCTAAATATCCTATAGCCTCACGATTATTGGTGTGGTGCACAACACACGATAATCAAGACTTACTAGATACGATGCAGTAGACACTTTCCGAGGATTAATCGCTCGATACCACTTTTGTCACGACGTTCGGGCCCGTGATCGTGCCTTACCCGCACCTGGCATCATATACATCGAGAAAAATCAGCGGAAATACAAAACAAGACATGAAACTGTTGTAAAATGAGACACGCTTTATCTCGATGGAAAGCTTGCCTTTCGCATATATATATAAATAACCCAAGTTTTGCGATTACATCCCAATGCATACACTAGGACTACTGCACTTAAGGAAGTAAACAACTATGGCGGGACAGGCCCCGCCATACCGTGAATGTACAAAACTGTCTACACACTGGTGAGATCATACCAAAAAGTAGAGCCTCGGAGAAGATGGAGCTCACGACACCAATGAAAGAGATCCTAAGGATGTGGATCTAGCACTGCCACTTACTGCGGCATGAACGCACTTCAAGGAGGTCAAGACAACAGTACTAAGTATGTGAAAGCGTAAAGTACTTAAATGAAATCATATCATTTTAAAACCGGTTTACAAATATGTATGAAACAACCAGAAACCGCATAGTGCCACATCACAAACAAGAGCAACAATAGGTAATCAGAAGCAGTCTTCTAGGTCGCGGATGATCGGGCAGGCCAATTGCCCATAGTATCATTATGCAAGCCTAGTCCCGACTCCGTAGTCCGCATAGGCCACTCACTTAGGCCCGCATAGGTATAACCGCGCATCGAGGGTAGCTACTCCTGCATCGCCCCGACTCGTAGTCCGCATGGCCACATAGACCGCATGAGGTATAACCCCGCACACTAACCTCGAACTCGTAGCTCGCATAGGTCCCCGGACCCGCATGAGGTATTCTCGAATCATGGTCCTGCATCACTCGAGTCTACCCGCACGGAGGCGCTTAACCCCCGGTAACATGTCAAGAGGTGAGTGATATAATACCAACATAACAGCTTATCGTTAAACAACATAAGCACAGCAAGAATACCCTCTTATACAAACTGTAACACCCCATTTTAAACCGGAGTCGAAAACTGGAGTGCCACGTATGGTTGATTCCTAAATGTATTTAAGGAGTCGCCACCTAATTATTATAGTGAATTAGGACACTTATTAAATAGCATAAAATGCTATAAATGATCTCCATTTAAAGGTCTGCAAAAAGCTATGTGAGATTCTGGATCAGGGTTCTTTATTATCCTAAAGGGAAGAGGTTAGGCATCCTTTAAGATCCGCTAACTTGCGGTTATCCGTTCAAACCTAGGTTTTAAAATTATTGTGCTAACATGCAATATATAATTCTAAAGGTGTTCTAATTATTAAACTGACCAAGAGATATTTAACTAGGCATGCAAATATTTAAAATAGATATATATTTAACAAGATAGTAATAAAAGCAAATAATCATAAAAAGATGTAATGAAGAGAAATTAGCAACATTTCGTTTTTATTTTTAGGCGAATGCTTTAACTTTGAGGTGCGCCTCCGGGTACCTGCAAAGACACTTAGTAGAAGAGTTAATAAATAATAAATAAAGCAAATAATCATAAAAAGATGTAATGAAGAGAAATTAGCAACATTTCGCTTTTATTTTATGCGAATGCTTTAACTTTGAGTGCGCTCCGCACTGCAAAGACACTTAGTAGAAGAGTTAGTAAATAATCAATAAATGACCGACCAAACACAAGCTATATATATATATATATATATATATATATGTAGAAGATATGGTAAAAAAAATATATTTTATATAGTGTGGGCTCAGCTAGTGTTATGCCAAGGATACTAAGACATGAGAAGCGAATATCGCTACGGTGGCGGTCGACTCGCCTTCCGTGAACGATACTATGCGTTCTCGTCTAATCTTTTCACTTTCCTCCTTGCCCACATATTCCGTCTCGCTACCACGGGCCTCGGATCGACGGATAAATCCTTCTTTGGCCGGTGTAGTATCAAGTTCAAAATCAGTAAAATACCAAGTGTAGCAACTTGTTCAAAAACCGGTAAAAATACCAAGGGTAGTATCATGTTCAAAATCAGTAAAATACCAAAATGTAGTATTAGTTCTAAATCAGTAAAATAACGGAATAAACCAACTGTCCGCAAATCTTAGAAATCGAACCAGAACTGACCCGAACCAGACTTTCGACCCGACCCGAACCGTGATGGCCCGACCCGAATTCAATCAAGAGAGATACCGAAACAGTGCAGTAAGATGATATCCTCAGTCCAAGTATCCAAATAAACAATCTGAAATTTAAAGTCCGACATGGGTCGACCCGACTCGACCCGAATTCATTTCGAGGAGTAAAACAGTGACCAAAATCAATACAACAAATTATTCAGGAGGTCAGTCACATTTTTTAAGAACCCCAGCCAGATGCAAAGTCATGCCACATCAATCCGTCGATAACAGATCCAAGAAGATAAGAACCAAACAAAGGTCGTCCGACAAGATGCAAAAATCATGCCAAATTAGTCCAACAAACAACAACAATAATAGCAACAAAATGAAGAAACAAACTGTAGCGTCGCCGGAGTTTAAATCCGACAATGTTCAACGTTACCGACAGAGAGGCGAAGCAGCATGGCGAAGTCGCCGAGCGACGCCACCATAACAGTGGTACAATCGACGGAACAGCGATGGTGAGGTTCATTGGTGATGTGGATGAGGGGGTGTCGACGGGCGACAGCGACGGTAAAGGTGAGAGAGGGTGTTCACCGGTGATGTCGACGGCGACGGGAGAGAAGTGAGTTGGCTGTGAGGGATGTGTGGTCGATGGGAGTGAAGGAGAGGACATGGTATAGAGAGGAGAGAGACGACGGGGGAGTGAGGGTGAGGGAGTGAGGGTTCAGCGACGGGTAGATGTTTTAGGGGGCTGGGTAGGTTATAAAAAATGGTAGTGGGCGGCTGATAGTTGAAAATAGGGGGGGTCCCCTGCTAGGTCTGGGAGTGTAGGGTAGAAATATGGTGAGATTAGGGTTTAGGGGTATTGGGCTTTGGGTATTGGGCTGGGTGATTAATTAGGGTATTAGTGTTTAGGAGTTAATTAATTAATTAGTGGTTAATTCTAGGTAAGTGTATTATTAATTAATTAGTGATAACTTAAATTAACAAATGTGATTAAATTATTTAGGTGCTTCATTAATCTAATTGTTATAATAAATGCGGGCGTGTTATTTAATTAATGTTTAATGTTTTAGAATGCGGCGCCATTATTAAATTGATTATTTATGCATGTATTAATGTTTTATTTGCTGCATTTTATTATAAAAATTATGAGGAATTATTTTGCAAAATTAGTGTAATTTTATAGTTAATGACTGGACGGGAGGGTCAAAATTGGGTGTCAACACAAACGTTACAAGTCACTACCACACATAGCATCATATCATGTCTACTTATCAAACCATTTTATTATTCTTTCATAAATCAATATAAGTCTGTTATAAACACATAAGTAAACTGTTCCTTTTATAAATCTTAAGTTGTTATACCTAACTTCCCATAAAGCTAGTATAACTCTTAAGCTTCTTGTTTAAAAACTAATTAGTTATCTTCTGTTAAAAAATGATTCAGTATTCTTTTGAAATGCATCAAGATTCTTATTATTCAGGCTTAAGTCAGAAGACATTGCCGTAGCTTTTATTCAGGCTTAAGTCAGAAGACATTGTCGTAGTTATAATTCAGTCAACACATGTACGTCTACAGTACTATATATATATATTTTAAAATATCATGCTTTAGGAAGAATCACATACCTTCTCAGCGAAAACCACCTGCCAAGTTGAATATGTCGCGTGCAGAGAATCAACCTATAATAGTCAGACACGTCTATCAACGTTCGCACTACTCAAAACGATTCAAGCAGAGGGTTCTCTATCCTACGGAAAATTGGGCAAAGACTTCCCTACCGTGAGCTACTCAAGTTCATCAGAAAACAGTCTAAGTAATCTGATTTGATTATTCTTCTTTTAAACCCTTCTACTGTGATAACAGTTCAATTCTATTCTGTAATAATCTTCTAAGTATTCAATACTTATCTATACTTCTACAGTATGCATTTTCTAATACAAAAGAGGGTTATGATTATTTACCTCGGTAAGCCCAATAATATCCTAGATAAAAGTCGCGCCTGAGCAAGGTTTAGCTCTAAGTCATGCGCTCAGGTAGCTCGAGAACCATAGAAGTTCTTCCAACTTCTACTAAGTACTAAGGGATTTGGGCTAGGGTATTTTGGGCATTATAACAATACTAGAAGACAACTTTTCTACCAAGGAGGGGGTAGATTTCGGCTAGGCTAGAGGAGGGGTTGCCTCGCCAAGCTCACCAAAGGGGAGGTGTGTTGGACGAAAAAAGGCTTAAGGGAGAGGAGAGGATTTCAAGACTTGGAAGGCTTGTTTGTGGATGAAGAACTCTTTATCACAAGAGGGGTATTTATAGGTCAAGGGATGGCCAACCAATGGCCAAGATTATGCCAAGTGCAAGGCAAGTGTAAGGCCAAGATTTGGGCAAGTGTACCTAGCCAACTTGCACACAAAATATCCTACCAACTCCAAGACAAAATAAGCCCTTCATTCGGCCCTAATGCCGTCCACACATCCACCAAGGAGAGGGTGACAAGTGTCGCCCTCTTGTTGGTCCAAAGTGTTTCGTCTCTCGGAAAAATCCGCAAAAATTAGAAATGACATAGCCGGAATTTATCCTACGCGAGTTGTGTAAAACGTTTCGTCGGAAAACGATTCTTTTAGTGAGTTGTGCCCAAGTATTTTCGTCCAAGCCTAACTTTTAAGGCTAAACTTTTGTACGTATTCCCTCACGTACATACTCTGGAAATACGGGGTATAACAGTTGTGTTGTCAACGTCGGACGAACGAGGTGTGGTGGCGTCGATATGATCAAGAACTAGCTAAAGGGATAAAAAAAATAATGTGCGTCACGACAAACGCCAGATGAAAGGTGTTGGGAGAGGATGAGGGAGGAGGAGGATGTGTGACGTCTTGTGTGGAGGAGGAAGAATCAGGAGAAGCCATGTGGCCGCGGGAAGCAAGGAAATGGAGAGAGGGCGGAATTACTTTAGGGTTAGGGGTGCTGCTGGAAGCAAGGAGAGAGAGGGGGGGGGGCGAATTTGATTTAGGGTAGGTAGGGTGTTAGGGTTTGACTTTTGATACCATGTAGAATAATGAAATTTTCCTTAGAGGCTTTTCATTAATGCAATAAATATAGGTGTTTAGAATTACAAACCTAATTGTATAAGAATATCTACTTTACATAATTATATCAAAATTAATAATTACAGAATATATGGAGAATATATACGTATTCTCTATCATGGAATTTGCTGTATTATAATTTGAATTGTTGAAGTGTCATGATTTTCCCTGCATCTCAAATGGTGACAATGTTAATAATTAATTTGCTTTTAATTTGATAAAGCAGCTGCGCTATTAATTAATAAAGTATGCTTAATTAGTGCCTCTCCCACTTTATGGTGTTTTGTGGAGTTCACGTGTAAGCATTAGCTAGACTGCATGTTCAATATAAATTAAGACCATGGAAGGCAAACAATTAACAACTTGGAGGAAACAAAAATTACTGAAAAAATGAAGTACTTGTGTGTTGTCACATTTTTTGTGCTATTGGGAATTGCCAGATTCAATTCAGCTGATGGAGCCGGTGAATGTGGGAGAAATTCTCCGGATATGGAAGCCATGAAGCTGATTCCTTGCGCGGAAGCAGCATCGGATGAGAGCGCATCCGTTTCCAGGAGCTGTTGTTCACAGATACAGAAAATAGGACAGAACCCGAAATGTCTCTGTGCTGTTATGCTCTCAAATACTGCTAAGAGCTCTGGAGCCAATCCTGAAGTTGCTATAACCATCCCTAAGCGGTGCAACCTCGTCAATCGTCCCGTCGGCTACAAGTGTGGACGTATGTTATTTTTATACTTCCCTCTGTCTCAATTTATTTGTTTTACTTTCGTTTTTAGTCTCTTTAAAAAAATGTCACTTTGTCTATTTAGTAGTAACTCTGCATACTTAGCATCCTACGTGACATATTTAAGACCGCAAGATTTAAAAGGTATTTTGATATATTATACTCATCTTTAGTTTAAGACCACAAGATTTAAAAATCTTATTTGTTTTCTTAAATTTCGTGCCGAGTCAAACTAAGACAAACAAATTAAAACGGAGGAAGTACTATATATGTTCTTAATTCTCATAAAATTGTTTCATATCTCTGATATGTAATTTCTCAATACTAAAACCTGATGTTGTCCTGTTTTGCAGCTTACACAATGCCTTGAAGACTGAAGACTACTCGATGTGTTACTTGGATCGATGTTATGTACTTACGTGTTTAGTGGCACTACTGTTTGCTTCAGTTAATGTGGTATAATCAGATGCTACATATTTCTGATTAGTATAATAATATCTGGTGTTTCTCTTCTTCAGTGAAGATGGTGCTCTTATCCTTTTCATTAGTGATTTGCTGCTTTCCTTAACTTAATATATATGTCATATGGCTTGGTTCAATTTCTGTCACATAATTATACAATTTTACATGAATAATCACCTTGTGGCAGTAGACATGAACCATTCCTTTTGATAAATATTAATTAAAGAGATGAACTCTTGTTGGTAAGATATTAAGTTTAATCAAAGCTCAAAGTAATAATATTAAAGACGAACACAAGAGAGACAAGATAAGAGAACTTTCTAATTTCTATCAAGTGTGTACCATATCATATTTATACTAATAGAGAGTTACAAAATGGTTGTCTTAGACATGACATTAACCATTGATAATGGGAGAAAATCATGAAGAAGGTTATGGAGGTATGAGAGTTACAATCATAATGATGAGGAGTGTCCGATTATCTCTGTGAAGAAAAATAGTGGGAGTTACTCTTTTAGGAAGTGGACATCCACCATAATATGTTAATATTTTATAACATTACTCTCTTTCTTCTTTTTAGTTCAGTTTCTCAGAACAGTAATTGAAATAATTTACGCAGCGTAAAAATATAAACTCGTTTGTATTGCTCAAAATCATTCATAGTTTAAGGTGTATCAAGGACATCCTTAAGGATATTTCTCGTTTGTATTGCTCAAAATTTAAAAAGTTCTACTAATATAAGTTAGAATAAAAAAAGAAGTAGGATAGATTTTCAATTCATTGTCACCATCTAAAAGGAAATTATATGTGTTTATATAGGTAATAAAAATTCGTATATTATATGTGTGAATATCATAACTCTAATAACGGCTAGTAACTAAAGACTTTATATGATATTATGACACATGAACTTTTTAGAGGATGAATTTGGACATTTCTTTCACACTAATATTTTCTTAATTAATGAGGACTTTTTCCTTTTGAGATACCATTCTCAATTTTGTTTTTAAATGTTTGGGTCATTGGTTGGACTAAACTTAAAACATACGGAGTATGATATAAAATAGGTGCTCGGTTAAACTGATTATTATATAATCTCGAATTAATAATTTCAGATTGGTTATCCCATGGTGTATGTTATTTATAGATAATATAGTACTAATTGATGAGACTTGTGACAAAGCTAACAATAGGTTGGAGTTTTGGAGATAAACTCTAAAGGCTAAAGAGTTTAGAGTGAGTAGAACCAAAATAATATTTGGAGTGTGATGCAATGATGAGGCATGCATCGTAGTGAGGCTTGAACATACGTCATCCCCAAGAGAAAAAGTTACAAGTATATTGAATTTTTAATCCAAGAAAATGAAGAGATCGACGATGATGTCAATATCGTATTGGTGCGTGGTAGATGAAATTGAAGATCACCTTCGGAGTCTTGAATGATAAAAAATTACCACTAAAATTTAAAGGTAGGTTCTACAAAGTGGTGGTTAGACCAACTTTATTCTATGAGACTGAGTGCTAGCTAATCAAGAACTCTTATGGTCAGAAGATGCTGGTTGTTAATAAGGATGCCGAGATGAATCTGTCGACATATTAGGAGAGATAATATTAGGAATGAGGATATTCGAGACAAGGTGGGAGATACCTCAGTGGTGGACAAGATAAGAAAAGCGTTAGAGATGTTTTTGGGCATGTGAAGAGGAGTGCCTAGATGTCCCGCTGAGAAAGTGTGAGAGTGTTACACCCCGTAGTTCCAGGACATGTGGTTACGAGAATAGACGTGAGAGCACAAGACTTATAAATTTGAACGAAGGAAAGATTTGTTATTCTTAAGGAATATGATTTCGAGCCTCGGGAAGGAAAATTATTCGTTAATGAGAATTGGGTTCCCGAATTTGATATTTGAGACTTATAGAATTTATCGGAATTTCGGGAGATGAAATATTTTAGACCAACCGGAGGGCGACACGTGTCACCCTCCAAGTGCCATGTGGGGCGAAAATTTAAGATAAGTCAAGAAGCCACTTGGCTTGATTTTGTTGACCACATCTCATCCACACAAGTGTTTTAATCTAGGCCCTTGGTTGTAGTATATATCCTATACTAGTGCAAGACATTCTACACTTAGAAAAAATTTCAAGACCTTGTCTTGAACAAGAAAGAGCTCTCGGCATCATGCCATTTTGCCCACAAAAGATTTTCAATTTTTGTCCATAATTCACAATACTTTAACCCAAGGTTCCTAGGGGTATTGTAAGGATATCTCAATAGAAAGATCTCGGAAAAACGGCGTTTATACGTTAGTCGCAAGGCAAAACCCTAAGGTGTTCTTCAACTTTGAAGATGGAACTTGAAGAGGAGTTCTTCATGAGCTTCTAAGGAGTGCTTGGAGCGGATTGGAACATAAGAAGAGGAGCTAAAAGTTGCTAAGGATCGACTTTTACGCTTGGACATTATTAGGACTTATTGAGGTAAAATCTTCATCTTCTTAATGTAATTGAAGATTATATGTTATAGTAGTTAAGAAATGAGCATGTGGTATATAGAATGAAGTTTGAAAAGATTTGGATCATGTCGACATGTTAAAATCGAAAATGGACAAGTTAGCGATTAATGTTGTAATCAATTTGGTCGATAGTTACAATCGTCGCATGTTAAGGAAGAAAGGATTTATAGTTGTTGTAATTGTTATTATGTATATAACATGTTAGAATAACAACTTGGATTAAAAAGGAATTGAACGGAAATTGACATTGTTAAGGATGTTGTTATTGCCGAGAATGTGCATTAAGGAATGGGCAGTTTTATATTGATTGTGGGGCAGAATTTTACACGTATTGTAAGGCGTGTAATCCCCTTAGTATTGCTGAATTGTTGGGCCTTAAATGTGGTGTTTGGTTATTGATTTTCGGGCATTGAAAAAGGTGGAAAAGAACAAAGGAAGAGCTGCCCGATTTTCCGTAGAATAAGAGTCCTTATACTTAAAAATATTCTACGATGAAAGCTAGGAGTTGATAGACATGTTATGGTTATTATAGGTTGAAGTACTACGTATACCGTATTCTACCTAAAAGATGGAATAGCTATCAAGGTTGAAGTACTTTGGAGCATTTTGCTACTTGTCGATAATCGTCGCGAGGTATGTGAACATCTTCCTTCTTTTGGCATGATTCTATGTATGAAATGTACATGTGGTGTTATTTCATGGTCCCTTCAACTCTTAGAAGTTAAGAGGTATGTATGTTGATTTACTCTATGTAAAAGTCATGTCTAAGTTATCCTAAGTTCTTATCAAGTCTTATGGGGGATGTTGGTAAGAGTCGTTAGGAAGTATTTGGAGTCGAGTTGACTTAGCTAATTTACTGCACGAATGAGAATAAGTATCGAACAAGTCATTGCAGCGTTAATAAAAGAAAATGTATCGACAATCAATTATATTAAAATGAGTAGAATTCTCCATCTGCATAGAAACTAAGATAAGACAAAATTGTATTACATTTTCTAGATCATGGCTGCTTTAATAAGATCGTTATAAACGAGTATAACCTATTCACAACGCATAAAAGTATATGTTACTTAATTTAAAGAGTTTACGTTATGAAGTTTTAAGACTATGAACCTTGAATTCTTAAAAGGTTAAGAGACTTTATTTTTCAAGTCATGGGACTTGATTCTTAAAGGAAGAAATGACTTGAAATAAAGAAGGGAAATTTGATTTAAAGGTACCAATTGCTTAAAGTTTTAAAGTAAGGATCACTTGATTTAGAAGCCTAGAAATGTATTTCTAAAAATGTAGTGACTTGTTTGAAATGTAGACATGCCTTGATAATACGGGTGTTAGTATCTTGGGGTTTTATATGAAAATGAGTCTTTTGAAAAGAATGGAAGTACATAGTACCTTGGGTTAAATTCCCGGATTTTTCTATGACATGTTAGTGCCTCAAGTTAAATAAAATGAGAATGCTTAATAATTTAGGCTAATAAGAAGTTAAGGGATTTCTTAACTTGCTATGATATTTATGATAAGCCGGTGGTGCTTATGTTATGTATGATAAGCCGGTGGTGCTTATGTTATGTATGATAGCCGGTTGTGCTAGTGATGTGTTGTTTCATTACGGGGTCATTCCCCGGGCTTGTTACATTTGCATATTCCGTGGATTTGCTCCTACGACGCGAGGAATACCTCATGCAGTCCGTATTATGCGGTGAAATAGTCTACGCGGGCGGACCAGTCTATGCGGAGAGATTACCTCACGCGTCTATACGACCTATGCGAATCTGATCTATGCGAGGAAATTATCTCACGCGAGTCCATACGGCTACGCGGTGAAATAATCCCGTAAGGATTGCCAAATGATACTATGGGCTGGTGGCCCTAAGTTGATCATAAGCTTTCTATTTTTATGCAGTATACCTTTATGGGCAGACTTATGTGACTTTATCGCGTCCCAGATTTGGCCGGGCAGTATACCTTTATGGGCAGACTTACGTGACTTTATCGCGTCCCAGATTGGGCCGGACAGTATACCTTTATGGGCAGACTTATGTGACTTTATCGCGTCCCAGATTTGGCCTGGCAGTATACCTTTATGGGCAGACTTACGTGACTTTATCGCGTCCCAGATTGGGCCGGACAGTATACCTTTATGGGCAGACTTATGTGACTTTATCGCGTCCCAGATTGGGCCGGGCAATATACCTTTATGGGCAGACTTATGTGGCTTTACCGCGTCCCAGAATGGGCCTGGCAGTATACCTTCGTGGGAAGGCTTTTGTATGACTTCGCCGTGTCCCGCAAATGGGACGGGTTACGTTATTACGTATGGATAGTCAAAGTGAACTCCAAAATAAGGCGTCCCTCCATAAAGTGCCGGATTATGTTATGCAAGATAAGTAAGTTATATGGTAATGAACTTGATGATTTTTCCTAAGTATGTACGTAAGAACTTGACTATAACTCTTATTGAAAAATGGGAAAAGATAATAATGTGCGATTAAGTTCATGAGTTGTAATGGCATGGTAGGATCTGGTATTTACTTTTTATACTTGCCCCGGTCATTCTTTTGTACAGTTATGATCACATTTCGTACCTTATTTCCGCTTTCATATTCGGCACTGTATCGACCCTTTCGGCCGCGTCATGTCCGCAGGTTTAGGTACACAGTTGTGGATCCGCGACTTAGGATTCTGGTTCAGCATTTTGAGATGGCTTCAATGTTCCGGAGCATGTCATAATGGCTATGTATATTCAGGGGTACGGCGGGGCCTAGTCCCGTCATAGTATTGGTCCAAAATCTTAGAGGTATGTATTCATATGTGGGCTGGACTGGTTAGAGTTGTAATTACATTATTGAATAGTGTAGGCCCTTTTGGGTGATTTATATTATGGCAGCCTTATCGGTTTTGCCTTTGTTTTTTTTAAAAATGTGTTACTTATCTTCCGCGGTTATTTTGTATTGTATGTTTAGAAGGGTGCCCAGGTAGGGCACCGATGTGCCCTTGAGGTTGGTCGTGACAAAAGTGGTATCGATCGATTAGTCCTCGTAAAGTGTCTACTGGCCGTGTCTAGTAGTCTTGATTATCGGTGTGTTGTGCACCACATCTATAATCGTGAGGCCGCAAGACATTTAGGATTGGTTTCCATTCTTCTCACTCGAGATCGTGCGATAGATTTATGTTGTTAGGGTCGTCTCCCTAACGAGTTATGTTGATTGCGGTATGAGAAGGCGTGATGACCCAGGAAAGGCTATGTGGATTGCGTATCCAGGTTGGTAATAATTGTTGTACAGTTGGTATTATGACATACAGCTATATGGAGTTATGTATGAGGGTCAGACGCGTGTTGCCTAGAATGATTTTAGATTACCAGGATTTGGTAAGGACTAAATAGATACCGGGGAGGTATGAAACAATTAATGAATTCTCGCCAAGGTCTTATGTTTTATTTTGAGATAATTAGGAAATGATGAGCTGTCTGATAGGGTAATGAACCCTTAAAAATGTCATGCTAAGGAACTTAATGGAATGCCATGTTAATAAATTAAGCTATGTGGTAGGCTTAAGAGAATTGTACGGATGAGATCTGTATAGAGTAAGTAATGGTTGTTGTGATCAAGACAACATGGTTATGGTGTTATGGAAGTTATTGTACCCGTTTTCGGGGGAACTGGTAAGGTAGGCTTGGAGCATGGAAATTGTGAGCCTAAGAATATTGATGACCGCCGAGACCTTAGGTATATAAGGCCTTCTCGGGCAATAAGATTTTATTCAGACTAAGGGTAAGAGTTAAGTGCGACGGTGGGTCGGGTTAAGGACCTATTATGGGTCGCCTCATAGTTTGAAATTGAGTGGGATCAGGTGGTAGTAGTCCCGCTACGTGACAGGGCCACGAGGGTGCAAGGCCCAAATCTAGTTAATTGTTTTACGGGTTCGTAGACGCGTTCCACCAGAACCAGGTCGTGAGAGCCGGAAATGGCCTTATATTGTTCGATTTAGTGACTCCAAAGATTGGAGGCCAGAATCGGTATGGAGGTTATGCATGTATGCTAGTATGAGTTGGAGGTACGGAAAGAATACAACCAGTAAGAAAGTGTAGAATCGCCGATTGGTTGGTTCCACGTAGGCGAGGTTCAGATAATTGGCCAGACTTGATTCAACGGGCTGTGGATAAGGTAAAACTTATCCAGGAAAGATTGTTGGTAAGCTCAGAGTCAGCAGAAGATTTATGCAGATAACCGACGTCGACACTTGGAGTTCAGGTTGACGCTTTAGTATGAGTATTGTTATGTGGTCATGAGTGGCATATTTTGTATGAAGGGGGTAGTATAAGGGGACTATGTCGCTATATAATTAGATTGGACTCCGAAAGAATATTCAGGGACGAATGTTTCTAAGGGGGGAAGAATGTTACACCCCGTAGTTCCAGGACATGTGGTTACGAGAATAGACGTGAGAACACAATACTTATAAATTTGAACGAAGGAAAGATTTGTTATTCTTAAGGAATATGATTTCGAGCCTCGAAAAGGAAAATTGTTCGTTAATGAGAATTGGGTACCCGAATTTGATATTTGAGACTTATAGAATTTATCGGAATTTCGGGAGATGAAATATTTTAGACCAACCGGAGGACGACATGTGTCACCCTCTAAGTGCCATGTGGGGCAGAAATTTAAGATAAGTCAAGAAGCAACTTGGCTTGATTTTGTTGACCACATCTCATCCACACAAGTGTTTTAATCTAGGCCCTTGATTGTAGTATATATCCTATACTAGTGCAAGACATTCTACACTTAGAAAAAATTTCAAGACCTTGTCTTGAACAAGAAAGAGCTCTCGGCATCATGCCATTTTGCCCACAAAAGATTTTCAAATTTTGTCCATAATTCACAATACTTTAACTCAAGGTTCCTAGGGGTATTGTAAGGATATCTCAATAGAAAGATCTCAGAAAAACGGCGTTTTTACGTTAGTCGCAAGGCGAAACCCTAAGGTGTTCTTCAACTTTGAAGATGGAACTTGAAGAGGAGTTCTTCATGAGCTTCTAAGGAGTGCTTGAAGCGGATTGAAACATAAGAAGAGGAGCTAAAAGTTGCTAAGGATCGACTTTTACGCTTGGACATTATTAGGGCTTATTAAGGTAAAATCTTCATCTTCTTAATGTAATTGAAGATTACATGTTATAGTAGTTAAGAAATGAGCATGTGGTATATAGAATGAAGTTTGAAAAGATTTGGATCATGTCGACATGTTAAAACCGAAAATGGACAAGTTAGCCATTAATGTTGTAATCAATTTGGTCGATAGTAACAATCGTCGCATGCTAAGGAAGAACGGATTTATAGTTGTTGTAATTGTTATTATGTATATAACATGTTAGAATAACAACTTGGATTAAAAAGGAATTGAACGGAAATTGACATTGTTAAGGATGTTGTTATTGCCGAGAATGTGCATTAAGGAATGGGCAGTTTTATATTGATTGTGGGGCAGAATTTTACACGTATTGTAAGGCGTGTAATCCCCTTAGTATTGCTGAATTGTTGGGCCTTAAATGTGGTGTTTGGTTATTGATTTTCGGGCATTGAAAAAGGTGGAAAAGAACAAAGGAAGTGCTGCCCGATTTTCCGTAGAATAAGAGTCCTTATACTTAAAAATATTCTACGATGAAAGCTAGGAGTTGATAGACATGTTATAGTTATTATAGGTTGAAGTACTACGTATATCGTATTCTACCTAAAAGATGGAATAGCTATCAAGGTTGAAGTACTTTGGAGCATTTTGCTACTTGTCGATAATCGTCGCGAGGTATGTGAACATCTTCCTTCTTTTGGCATGATTCTATGTATGAAATATACATGTGGTGTTATTTCATGATTCCTTATACTCTTAGAAGTTAAGAGGTATGTATGTTGATTTACTCTATGTAAAAGTCATGTCTAAGTTATCCTAAGTTCTTACCAAGTCTTATGGGGGATGTTGGTAAGAGTCGTTAGGAAGTATTTGGAGTCGAGTTGACTTAGCTAATTTACTGCACGAATGAGAATAAGTATCGAACAAGCCATTGCAGCGTTAATAAAAGAAAATGTATCGACAATCAATTATATTAAAATGAGTAGAATTCTCCATCTGCATAGAAACTAAGATAAGACAAAATTGTATTACATTTTCTAGATCATGACTGCTTTAATAAGATCGTTATAAACGAGTATAACCTATTCACAACGCATAAAAGTATATGTTACTTAATTTAAAGAGTTTACGTTATGAAGTTTTAAGACTATGAACCTTGAATTTTTAAAAGGTTAAGAGACTTTATTTTTCAAGTCATGAGACTTGATTCTTAAAGGAAGAAATGACTTGAAATAAAGAAGGGCAATTTGATTTAAAGGTACCAATTGCTTAAAGTTTTAAAGTAAGGGTCACTTGATTTAGAAGCCTAGAAATGTATTTCTAAAAATGTAGTGACTTGTTTGAAATGTAGACATGTCTTGATACTACGGGTGTTAGTATCTTGGGGTTTTATATGAAAATGAGTCTTTTGAAAAGAATGAAAGTACATAGTACCTTGGGTTAAATTCCCGGATTTTTTTTATGACATGTTAGTGTCTTAAGTTAAATAAAATGAGAATGCTTAATAATTTAGGCTAATAAGAAGTTAAGGGATTTCTTAACTTGCTATGATATTTATGATAAGCCGGTGGTGCTTATGTTATGTATGATAAGCCGGTGGTGCTTATGTTATGTATGATAGCCGGTTGTGCTAGTGATGTGTTGTTTCATTACGGGGTCATTCCCCGGGCTTGTTGCATTTGCATATTCCGTGGATTTGCTCCCCATGATGCGAGGAATACCTCATGCGAGTCCGTAGGGCTTATGCGGGTGAAATAGTCCTATGCGGGGCGGACCCCTACGCGAGAGATTACCTCACGCGTCTATACGACTATGCGCGAATCTGATCTATGCGAGGAAATTACCTCATGCGGGTCCATACGGCCTATGCGGGTGAAATAGTCCCATGAGTAGGATTGTCAAATGATACTATGGGCTGGTGGCCCTAAGTTGATCATAAGCTTTCTATTTTTATGCAGTATACCTTTATGGGCAGACTTATGTGACTTTATCGCGTCCCAAATTTGGCCGGGCAGTATACCTTTATGGGCAGACTTACGTGACTTTATCGCGTCCCAGATTGGGCCGGACAGTATACCTTTATGGGCAGACTTATGTGACTTTATCGCGTCCCAGATTGGGCCGGGCAGTATACCTTTATGGGCAGACTTATGTGACTTTATCGCGTCCCAGATTGGGCCGGTCAGTATACATTTATGGGCAGACTTATGTGGCTTTACCGCGTCCCAGAATGGGCCGGGCAGTATACCTTCGTGGGAAGGCTTTTGTGACTTTATCACGTCCCAGATTGGGCCGGGCAGTATACCTTTATGGGCAGACTTATGTGGCTTTACCGCGTCCCATAATGGGCCGGGCAGTATACCTTCGTGGGAAGGCTTTTGTATGACTTCGTTGTGTCCCGCAAATGGGTCGGGTTACGTTATTATGTATGGATAGTCAAAGTGAACTCCAAAATAAGGCGTCCCTCCATAAAGGGCCGGATTATGTTATGCAAGATAAGTAAGTTATATGGTAATGAACTTGATTATTTTTCCTAAGTATGTACGTAAGAACTTGACTATAACTCTTATTGAAAAATGGGAAAAGATAATAATGTGCGATTAAGTTCATGAGTTGTAATGGCATGGTAGGATCTGATATTTACTTTTTATACTTGCCCCTGTCATTCTTTTGTACAATTATGATCTGTTTACTGTGCCTTATTTCCGTTCCATATTCGCAGATTGTGTAATCGACTTCTTCGGGGCTGCGTTCATGTCCGCAGGTTTAGGTACACAGTTGTGGATCCGCGGCTTAGGATCCTGGTTCAGCATTTTGAGATGGCTCCAATGTTTCAGAGCTTTTCATAATGACTATGTATATTCACGGGTACGGCGGGGCCTTGTCCCGTCATAGTATTGGTCCAAAATCTTAGAGGTATGTATTCATATGTGGGCTGGACTGGTTAGAGTTGTAATTACATTATTGAATAGTGTAGGCCCTTTTGGGTAATTTATATTATGGCAGCCTTATCGGCTTTGCCTTTGTTTTTTTTAAAAATGTGTTACTTATCTTCCGCGGTTATTTTGTATTGTATGTTTAGAAAGGTGCCCAGGTAGGGCACCAGTCGCGGGCCCGGGGTTGGGTCGTGACTAAGAGGTTGGATATAGTGGTATCACTACAAAAAATGAAAAAAATCGACGGAAAAAAACGATGGATTGCGTCGGGTTTTTTTAATAACTTTTTAAATCTTTTTTTAAAAGAAAAATAACGGATTTCCGTTGATTATTTTTCGCACAATAATGCGAGGAAGATTATAATTATTTTCTATTATTTTTCTAAAATAAACCGACGGACTGTTGATTTTTTATTTTCTTATACAAAAATCAACGGAGTCCGTCGATTTTTAGACCAAAAAATTACAGTTTAAGAGTATTGATAAAAAATAATGAAAGTATTTGATCAAAGAACATGGGTGGTCTAGTGGTAGAGCTGTCCAATGTCAGGGTACATACCTCTGTTGGTTCTTTTTTTTTCTTTAAATTTTACATAATCAACGTAGTCCATCGATTTTGAAAAAACAACGCGACCTAAACAGATGACCCATAGTCCATCGATTTTTGGTCGATTTTCACTGAAAAACTAATACAGTTCGTCGGTTTTGGGCAGTTTTTAGTAGTATATGAGAAGAGGTAAAGGTAGGTTAAAGAAAAATTGAGAAGAGGTCATTAGGTAGGACATGTTGCAGCTTCAACTCACCTAGGACATGACCATAGATAGGAGGACATGAAGCTCGCGGATTAGGGTAGAATATTATTAGGTAGTTGAGCGTTGTCTCACTTTTTGATGGAATTAGGCTTGTGGTAGTGTGGAGTATTGTGTATGTCGTAGTATTAGGCTTATTCATGTAGTTTCTTGCTTTTGATATATGTTATATCTGTTGTGTATTGTGTTTATATTATCACACTATTTTGTTGTTGTTATTGTTCTTTTTTATGAATGTTTTGTGTTGCTTTCTTTATTAGTTGTCACGTTTCTTCACTGTCGTATTTTCTTTTTCATAACTACTTGATTTGATGCACTTGAGCCGATGATTTTTCGAAAACATTCTCTTTCTCCGCGAGATAGAGGTAAAGTATGTGTACACTCTACCCTCTCTAGATCTCACTTATGAGATTACACTTAATATGTTGTTGTTGAAATCCCATATAAAGTATGATATAAAAACAATAACATAATTATAATATAAATAATTTTAAATATACTAATGTCATAGTAATAATTTTCTTGTCAAATTTAAACTAAAATAAGCTCATAATTATCCAATGACAATAATCACTTACCCTACCAACTAAACAACAATCGAGACTTTTTAAAGTACACCAATATGTTGGACGCATCCCAACCATCCAAAAGAGCGAAAAGACACATCTGGCCACCACGGAGGAAAAGTCGAGGCTCACCATTACTTACAGCTGGAATCTGGATGCGTGATAGATAAAGTCGAAGCTCATTTCTCCCATCTTTTAAAAAAAAATGTTAGAGAGACTTCTTGTGAATTAGATGGCAAAGAATGAATATTGAATCTAATTCAACCTAGTAGGGTAAAGATTGTTCAAATTCATATAATGAGCTCATATTTTTATTTTATTTCCGACGTATACCTTATAACACTCTTTCGCATGCCCAAACTTCGTTAGCTGGAACGTGGACAATATAATTTATTTCCGACGTAGGACTTTAAACACTCCCTCGCACACCCAGACCTGAAACGTAGACAATATAATTTGGGGGCCCAACATCGGTGAATAAAAAATTTGAATGAGTCTGGCTCTGATACCATGTAAATAATGGATCTTGGATCTAATTCAACCCAAAAGTTAGCTTGTAGTTGATGATTGTCAAAGTCAATATAAGCAGTTCATATTCTCATTTCATTTTCGATATGAGACTCTTAATAACGTAACATAGATCATTTCTATTTATGTCCATCAAGTATTTTCCTTAATTAGTGAGTGGTCGTGGTTGTTGTTACGGTGCGCCAAACCCCCGCTCCTTTTAGATATTTTCAAATTATTTTTTATTAGTTATTTCATAAATTTGAATTAGAAAGGCAGAGAAACTGAGAAATTTAACAAAAATCAACAGGAATAAAATCAGAACTGGTACGTAGATAATGAAATGATAACAAAATTTGTTACATTATTCTATTTGTTTAGGTTCAAGAATATTCCATTAGAATAATGGATAAAAGTAAAATTGAGTATTTGCACTGAACATGCATTACATAAATTATTGGGCCCGTGCAGGGATGACAATTAGGTAGGTTAGGGTGGGTTAGGGTGGGGCAAGCCTTGACCTGCTAAGATGTTAACCCGCCCTTCCCTATTTAGCGGTTTCAAAAAATTTGACCTGCCCTGCCCTACCCCGTTATGCCCTACCCTATTTATTGAAAGATTCCTTCAATTGCAAACGGGTCCATCCGTTCAAATTTGAAGGGCTAATGCTTTGAAAAATCTAAATTAGATGAAACTAGAAGAGGAATCTGGCGTCCTGCTCGCTGTTAAGCTCCTTTTGGACTCTCTGTTAATAATATAATGGCACGTAATTGTTAGTAGATGGAGTCTATGAGAGAGAGTGAGGTCAAAGGTTCCAAATTTTCTAGATTTGAGCTTAACCGAAAGCAACGTGCACTGTGTTCGGTTAACAAATTAAATTGTACTTCATATTTTCTTCAAAATTCACCACCCGCCCTGCCCCATTTTAATTTTTAACAAAACTGATTTTGTCCTACCCCACTCTACCCTACCCCCGTTAAGAGCTTGTCCTGCCCCGTTTCAATTGCCATCCCTAGGCCCGTGCTCAAGACTCATCTATTACACTGAACATGATAAGGTTAGTGGTCCTAAAAAGGGCTAATGGCTACTAAATAGTCGAAAACATGATCATAATGGCGATATAACCCAATCCATGTGTTTGATATGATGATGTTCCTGCGTTCTTATGATTTAGACAAGAAAGTAAATAAATACTCATTGTATTATTATATCGAAACTTTGATTAGTGCGTATAGCAATAGCATTTGCCAATAAATTATTAACTCAATTCATTTTGACATACCCAAATTCAACTCAATCCGCCCATTTGTCACTCCTAGTGTAGAAACCTCATGAAACAGCAACGAAGAGAGGTAGCAGAAGTGCCTTTTTGAAGCACGCGTATGAAATGTTGCCTTTTGAAATACAAAAACACTACACTTCAAAAGCGTTGCGATATAAATAAGTGTTGCTAATTATTTTATGATTCGGCAATACCTAAAAAACATTGTCTTTTCATTTAAAAAGAATGCTTTACAAGAATTTGTGGCCAAAAGCTATCACCAAAGGACACCCCTTAAAAGTGTGCCCATAGAAGCATTTGGCAACACCTTTCAAGCGTTGTCTAAAATTATGTGGCCTTGGGGTAAATTTGTTGTAGTGGCAGCTGCGCGAAATTGGGAATTGCATGTATGTTCATAGTGTCTTCTTACACGGTGATTTTACGGAGAAAATTTATATAAAACTGCCACCAAGATTTCGTGTTCCTAGTCCGGAGAAAGTATGCCGACTCCGAATTTTTTTATATGGTTTAAAACAAGCTCCACAATGTTGGTTTGCGAAATTGTCTAGTGCATTGATGAAATATGGATTCGAACAGTCATACTCGAATTATCCTCTCTTCACGATGCACCGGGGAGGTATGCAACTTTACGTCTTAATTATGTGGATAACTTGATTATTTTCGAAAATGACCATAGTGATGTTGAGTGATTCAAAGACTATCTCTGCGCAAGTATTCACATGAAGGATTTGGCCCTCTGAAGTATTTTTTAGGGTTGAAATTGCACGTGGACCAACCATATTTTTTCTCTGTCAACATATATATGCCTTGGATATAATTTTGGGTCCGAATTATTGAGAGCTAAATCAATCAATACTCCCATGAAACAGAATCACAATTTGACATTGGTCGAATGAGCGAATTTGGGAGATCTGAAATCATACCGACGTCTGATTGGTAAATTGATATACTTTAGTTTTACGTAACCTTAGTTGTCATATTGTGTGCATGTTCTGTCTCAATTCATGCAGCAACCGAAGGAAGCACACTGGAATGCAGCTCTTCGCGTGGTGCGTTACTTGAAGAAGAACTCAGGATAAGGAATTGTGTTGATGAAAGATTGTGATCTCCAGTTGTACGACGCGATTCTGAGTGGGTCGAATGTCTTTTAACTCAAAAACACTTACCGATTGATTTATCTCCCTTGGGCATTCACTTGTATCATGGAAAATTAAGAAGCAACACATTGTCTCTCGCTCGTCAACGGAGGCGGAATGCCGATCAATGGCAATGAAAATTTGTGAATTAAAATGGTTAAAGGGGATTTAGAATAGTTTGGACGTTGAACATAAATCTCCGGTGAGAATATACTGTGATAGTCAAACGACATTGTATATTGCATAAAATCATGTGTTTCACAAACGGATCAAACATAATGAAGTCGTATGTCATTATGTCCGGGACGCGCTTTAATCTGGTATAATATTTTCTAGTCATGTGTCAACTAATGAGCAATCTGTTAATATTTTTACAAAGGCTTTGGAAAAATCGTAGCATGAATATCTACTTGGCAAGTAGGGCATTCGTGATCCTCATGCTCCAATTTGAGGGGGGTATTGAGACCGAATGTGATCGGATTAGTTTGTCCGGTCACGTTCGTGGACCCTATTCTAGTCTAATCGTAATAGTTTAGTCTATATATGGTACAATTGTAATTAAGGTAAAATAGGATTTGGAGTCCTATTAGAATAGGGCTACCTTATTAGACTTTGTAAAGGAGGATCAGTATATAAGAAAGTCATTATGATGAATGAACGGTAGAAAGAATTCTCACATTATTCTTGTCTCTCAGAGTAACCTCTGTATTACCCAAATTTGCATATTGATACTCATAATATTTGGCATCAATAAGATAAAGGTAACAACGACATGTTGGACCTTTCTTCCATGATATGTCAACACAATCCTAATAACACCAAAATGGATATGGGTGAAACCATAATTTTTTCACTTTCTAGGAAAATTCTTTGAAATTTGTAAAGTGATAAATTATTCTTCTTGAGTTGCAAGAATATGATGTTGGTCAAGTTTTGAGGCAACGACACATTCTTTAACTCATTTAGGTTTTTGTTGGACCAAGGAATATATTTTTGACCACTGGGAACATGGATTTTTGGCAAAAGCAAAAGATAGATTTATGAGGAATAGTTCAGTTGGAGATACTTTATTTTTCTCGGGTAGGATATCTACTTCTGTAGGTAATCATATTTACATGAAAGAGTTTAATAAAGAGTAGGATACATATTTATTTTTTCAAGGGATGTACCAGGGTTAGACGAGGATGAAAATGACTAACATATTTTTAAACTGCTCCTCTCTCTGAAAAGATGGACTGGCTCTGATATCAGAGGGTTTAAAGAGTGAGAAAATAGCAAGGCCAAAAGTGCAATAGTTTTCCTACAAAGAGGACTGACTTCAACATCTTGAAGGACGGTTTGCCACAAACCTGGCTTCAACATCCATAAGGACGGCTTGCCAAACTAGTCGAATAGTAAATTTAATCATAGATGTAAAAGTTTTTCCTACAATTGGACTGATTTCAACATCCCTAAGGACGGCTTGCCAAGCTACTCAACTCGAAAAAACTTCTACACTACTACAGATTTAGTTAACTTGCTCAATATTTTCTAACCCTGTACTAAATTAAGGATCAGCCTTTCCATGCATTTTGAGGAGAAAAACAAAAGAGAAATTTAGAAATCACTCATTTATTTGATATAGCAAAGTTTACAAGATGATTACTCGATGATCTTTAAATACTATATAGCATCATTTATATAGGAGTTGGAAGACTAGTACAATACAAACATGTATTAAATGACAAACTTATTATACAAATGTGTCTCTTAAACATGTGGAGGACCCTAATAAAACAAGAAATACATAAGCCTAAGCATGACGAAGCATGTGCAACCTTGAAAGCATGTGAAAGTAGAAATATATACATGAAAAAGCATGTGACACCATTGAGTAGGATGTGCAAGTGGAGTAGACTTTGTCTTCGTTTAGGTAGCATGTGTAAGCTTGTGGAAAACATATGGTATCACGTGGTGAGCATGTGAAAGTAGGTAGAGAATATAAAATTATAGAAAGATTTATTTGGAACGGGTAGTAAACTTTTATGGATAATTTATTGAGGTAAGTAAGGGTAAATGGTGAAAATCTTGCATACGTCATTAAACATCATCCAATGGGATAGTGTTTGATGGTGTTGATAGCGGGCTTGTGTATCCTTCATCTATCCACCATTCGGCGTCATGCTTTTTCTTGAAACTTTCTTTGTTTTCTAGGCTTTTTTAACGACCTTGTGTATTAATATTTTCTGTTAAATGGTCCCGCTATATTATGCTCTATTTTTTATGAATTTTAAGATGGAATATTTAATCTTATTCTTGTGATAGCCTGAGTGACTTAATCTCTGATGACTTCATATGATGATTGGTACTCCTTTGCTGTTTGTAGACTCTTTTTCAGTGGGATGATTATCAGTGTAATTCCAACGCGCCCAGTCCTTTGGTCTTATCTCCATTGAAATGCACTTATTTTGCTGGAAAATAATTCTCTATGCTTCACTGTATTCATCTTCTAAGGACAAGATGGAGATGGGAAATTTCCACTAGAATGAAATAACCGGCTGCTTATGGACCTTTCCGTCAATAATTTTTACCGGTCGATGTAATATGAATATTTTTGATGCGTAGGAATCTCGAAAATATTGAATTCAATATCTTCTTGGTTTAAATTATTGTAAAAGATTTATGAGAGCAAGTTCAATTTTGTCAAAATCTCGAAACATATCGCACTTGAGTTCCATAAAGATATAATACTGGTGACACAAGTATCAGAAAAATCATAATAGATCTTGTGAAAAATTATTGGCCAGTGGTATGAATACATGACAAAATGGGTATTCTGAATTGACTCCAAACGTCTTAAGGATGGATCCTCCATATTGCATGAAAACTTGAAGCTCATAGAAAGTCCTTCTTTCGATAAGGATGGATAGATCAAACGGGTCCACGAACTAGCTGAATAATTCTGGTGGATGATTTGTTATCCTAGATAAACTGACTCATGGTGAGCTTGCAAGCATGAAAATTTGACTAGTTGGCTTTTTATTTTGCTTGCACTGACAAAAATCTCTTTGAAAATTCATCTGATCTGGATAGAAAATCTGGTAGAATATTAGTCTCTCCCTTGATGTGCTTTACTTGGAATTTATAAGGGGAGAGCCACTATGCCCATATGAGAATTTGCAAATTTGAAATACTTTTTGAATTTATCTAGATCATTTTCGGGAAAGCTTTCATATCCATTTCTATCAGAAATTCGGTGTGAACTTTTTAATTTCACTCTTCACGGCAAAAATTCTTTGAATGTGGAATGATAGTGTTGTTTAGCATCTTTGAACCTTCCACTGGCATACCCGCATATTTTTCGCTGGCCTTTTTAAAAAAAAGTATTGCACTCCAATATTCGTTGTTGGCATCAACCTGCAATATTTTCCTTTCGTCTGAGGGGATATGGAGGGCTTTGACTTCTTTGGATATTTCTTTTATTTTTTGAACTGCTTCATCTTGTTCATTCTCCCAAATTTGAGTTTTTTTCTTCAGCATTTTTGTAAGTGGAGAAATGTATGTAGAGACATTAAGGATAAAATTTCTAACATAATTAATCATACCTAAAAATTACTGGAGCTGCTTTGTTGTGAAGGCGGTGTCTGGAAACTTGAGTAATTCCTGACAAATGTATGGCCCCGGGCTGTATACTCTATGGAAAAAATGCATTCCCAGAAAATCAATCTCTCTTTTAACAAGAATCATTTTTTGCTAAGAGCATGATTCCATTTCTCTTACTATATCATAAAACTGATGGAGCAAGTTGAGGTGCTCTTCCACAATATCACTAAATAGTAATATGTCATCAATGTAAACTAGTGATATGTGAAGGATGGGTTGAAATATTTTTATCATGGCCTTTTGAAGAAGAGGGGGTGCAATTTTTAACCCAAAATGGCATGACTTTCCATTGAAAGTGGTGATCGGGTATTCCCAATTGCTAAAATTCGAATTTAAGATCAAACTTGAAAAAGTTTTTAGCTTTGGCTAAGTGTGAGAAAAGAGTAAATTTATTTGGGATGAGAAATTTATCATCTTGGAGGAAATGGTAAAGAGGTTGATCATTTATGACTAATTTGAGTTTACCTATTGTTTGTTCAACCCGTTTGTTGACGTAGAATGCTTCACATGCCCATTGCGAATCAGATGGCTCGATTAGTCCAAACTCCAAGAGTTCCTCACGTTCCTTTTTCGCAAGGTGAGGATGTTCCGGATTCATGCCTGAATGACTTGCCTTTGTTGGATTAATTGTAAAATCCGGGAAAAACATAATAGTAATATATAGTTGTGGTTGGGTTAATAAAAATATATATATATATAAGAAAATAAAGAATAAATTGCATGGGATAGAGTTAGTGTTAAAGTTGGATAAATAGATAGATAAAATGAAAATAAAAAAATAAAAAAAAATCTGCACATTAACATGCACGTCCACCCCTTCCCTTCCCCCCTTTTCATTTTCCCTCCAACTCTTGTCATTCCATCTCCCATAGGTTATAGAAACTCTTCTACTTATACATTGTACATGACACAAATAAAATACCTAGCACAAAGAATAGAAAATCAGAAAAAAACAAGTGAAAAGAAGAGGAAAAAATCTGGAAAAAATACCAAGAGGGCAAGAAGAACAAGAATCAAAATACTAGAGAGTATGAATAACTTTGGCAACCACACAACAATAATCTTCACACTTACAAGGTGAGTTTTCTCACTCAGAAATTCTTGGTAACATCCTTTATTTTAAGTTCAATACATGTTAGAATAAGAATTGAGTGTCGAAAAGAAATATTGAACTTTTGATTGTTTGGTTGGGTTAATAAAAATATATATATATATAAGAAAACAAAGAATAAATTGCATGGGATAGAGTTAGTGTTAAAGTTGGATAAATAGATAGATAAAATGAAAATAAGAAAACAAAAAAAAAAATCTGCACATTAACATGCACGTCCACCCCTTCCCTTCCCCCCTTTTCATTTTCCCTCCAACTCTTGTCATTCCATCTCCCATAGGTTATAGAAAACTCTTCTACTTATACATTGTACATGACACAAATAAAATACCTAGCACAAAGAATAGAAAATCAGAAAAAAACAAGTGAAAAGAAGAGGAAAAAATCTGGAAAAAATACCAAGAGGGCAAGAAGAACAAGAATCAAAATACTAGAGAGTATGGATAATTTTAGCAACCACACAACAATAATCTTCACACTTACAAGGTGAGTTTTCTCACTCAGAAATTTTTGGTAACATCCTTTATTTTAAGTTCAATACATGTTAGAATAAGAATTGAGTGTCGAAAAGAAATATTGAACTTTTGATTGTTTAGACAACTAGTTGCGTCATGAACTTTACGAACTGTTCTCACTGAGTTATAATTGTTAGAATTTGATGAAATTCGGAAGAGTGGTACACCTCTCTATTATGATCATATAGAACCAAAAATGAGGTAAAATGGACATACGGTTTGAAAGTTATCATAGTTCAAAGTTCCTGCCTTAGATTTGGCCGAAATTCGGAAAGACATAATTACGGACTGTTTTTATTGAGTTTTACTTATTAGAATTATATGAAAATTTACATGGTTGTAAATATCTCTGTTACGGACAGATATAGATAAATATTTGTTAAAACGGACTTACGAGTTGAGAGTTATTGTAGTTTGAAGTTGCTGCCTCGGATTCATCGGAATCCCGAAGGGCAGGACGTTGAAACGTAAAACTGTACTAATCCGTGACGGAATATGAAAATAGGTGCTAAATGAAAGTTCTAGATCTCTATGTTTTGGACATTTTGAGACCTTACGGGGGTCTATCCGACTTACGGATTGAGAGTTATCGCTGTTTAAAGTTTCTGCCTCGGATCTATCGAGATCCAGGAAGGGCAGCGAATAAAAGTGTAAAACTGTACCAAATGGTACAGAATATGAAAGGATGGTTCACATGGAGACGTGTAGCTCTCTTTTCTCATCGTTTTGAGATTTTATGGGGCTTGAACGGGTTTACAGATTAGGAGTTATGACTATTCTAAGATTGGGTTCTGTTTAATAAAAATTATGCCGAAACAAATTTTACGTGGCTGTTTTGAGGATAAATTTGTGTTAGTTACCCAAAGTAGTTTTAAATGAAATTTGGTATAGTGAAAGATCTCCGTCTTGCCTTAGTTTCTGCTTGAGAAACACCATAGTTGGAGTTATGGTTAAAAAGTTATAATCGTTACAAGTATGAATGATATAATGTTAGGAAAGAGAATAATATTTATTCGATCTTCTGAAAAATATGAAAAGTGAATACGTGTTCACATAAATATATAAATATATAATGGATCAGGTTGCACTCCGCAACAAAACGTAAAGTGAATACGCGTTCACAAATACATAAACATAATGGATCGGGTTGCACGCCGCAACAAAACATAAAGTGAATATGTGTTCACAAATACGTAAATATAATGGATCGGGTTGCACGCCGCAACAAAACGTAAAGTGAATACGCGTTCACAAATACGTAAACATAATAGATCGGGTTGCACGCCGCAACAAAACGTAAAGTGAATACGTGTTCACAAATACGTAAATATAATAGATCGGTTTGCACGCCGCAACAAATATGAAAGATGAATATATGTTCACCTATATATAAATATGAAAAGTGAATACGCGTTCACAAATATATAAATGTAATAAACATGTGGAAATGCAGGGGAATGTCTTAACGTATAATACGAGATAAAATGAAGTGTTAGTTAAACCGAGAATTTTCTATGAGGAGTTGTTGCATATTTAAAAATGTTGTAACCTGATATGTTTTTGCAATATGCTTATTACGTTATAATGTGATTGCACTTGGAATATTGTGGTGTTACTTTGAATTGCAGGGTAAGGTTCTCACTCATTGAGATGGTAGGTGACTTTATTTAACATGTTTGAAAGCGTGATAGAGGAAAGGCTCCACGCCAAGGCTAGCGATCGTTCCGCAGCCTCTTGTCATACCAAGTCCATTGCTTCGGGCTTGGTATTCATCAGTTCGGATGTCGGTTCGAGATCTCGAAATGCCCGTGTGGAATGGTCTCCCTTCCAACTTAGAATAATCTTTGTCAGTACGCCTATGTAGAAATAATATTTGCACGAGCATGGGCTCGCGTTATGTTTTTAATAAAGTCATAAACAGATTTCTTTATTGTTATTTTTATTAATAGCTCCGTATTTGAATATAAGTTCAAATTTCTAAATAAAGAGAATTAAATGGTGCTCCTGGTGGGAAATAATTGTCCAGGTGTCATCACGCCCTAAGTAAAGACTTAGGAAAAGTCGGGGCGTGACAAGTTGGTATCAAAACTAAACTAGGTTAGGAGATTCTAGGAAGTTTCTTCGAGTCGGGTGTTTGAACGGTTACTTATTGCGACGGTGTGCGCGCCACCTTAGTAATAAGTGAACGGAATAACATCCTAAAGTTTCGCTTCTTTCATACTCTTCTCGTGCCTACCTTGAGTCTTTTCAAAGACTTAATTTCTCGTACTACCTCCTTCACACGGGTTAGAAAAAGGGATTGTACAACGTTATACTGACTAATATGATTTGTGTAGATGGCGATTATAAGGCGAGTTCCAACAAAGAGGGAAGTACTCATGGAACAGGCAAAGGGAATGAGAGCTCAGATGAAGTTCATGCGTCTTAAGATGGACTCAGAAAGTGATTTTGATGATTACATTGATGACACAATCGTACTATGTACATATTTGCTTAGGACTAGAAGGAAAAGGCGTTCATACGACCCGACCTTCTTCAACTTACCAATTGGAGTCATACTACAGATAATAGTCAATTCCGTCCCAGAAAAGTTTCATTCCGCATTCAGAAAGACAAGGATGCTAAGAGAAGATATTACAGAAAATTCATTGCACCAATTTCTGCATCAGGTAACAGGAGTAAGGGATAGAATGAACTATATGGAAAGAGAAGCAAAAAGGAAGGTTCACAAGGAGTTGAATGCCAACCTGCAGAATAGACGAATCATGCGGTTAAGCCCTTTATAACGTGTGATAGTAGGTGTCTGTTCCAGTACAAGGGCTATAACGGGTTGCACAGTGGCAGAGTTGACCTGATGTGATGTATTGTAGTCATGACATTGTTATTTTAAAATATGATGAATGAAGTGCTATGAATACAAGAAAGAAAGGATATGTTTTATTAAATTATTTTTCTTTTTGCATATTGTGGTGTTGCATGCTTATGAACTATAAGAAAATTTTAGGAGCTAGAGTAGACATTCTGTTATACCCCGTAGTTCCAGGGTATGTATGCGAGGACGTACGTACAAGAATACGACAGAAAGATTGGAAAGGAAGAAAGAGGCGATTTTTCCACGGAAAAGTTTCCGGTTTTTGTGAAGGAAAAAGGTTCGTTTATGGGAATTGGATTCCCAGATTTGGTATTCGGACTTCCTGGAATATTAGAGAATTATGGAATTTTATTTTCGAAAATGGTCACGTGGGGCCCACGGAGAAATTCTGATTTGTGGGGCCCGCTTTGATTTTGAGATTTTGGCCGTTTGGATATTTTGGAAGACGAAATATTTTGGGCGAATCGGGGCGACACGTGTCACCCCATGTGGCACCTTTGGGCGAAATATGTTTGCACAACACCTTGTTAGAGTCGTTTTTCGACTAAACGTTTTCACACTTTCGTAGGGAATTTCCGCTATGTCATTTAGTATTTTTGCGGATTTTTCAGAGGCGGAACATTTTGGACCAACGAGAGGCGCACTTGGCACCCTCTCATTGTGGGCATAGTGGGCGCATACGGGCGATTTTGGGAAGGCAAGTGGGAGATATTTTTGGTAGATATTTTGTGTGCAAGTTGGCTAGGTACACATGGGTGAATCTTGGCCCTACACTTGCCTAACACTTGGTGTAATCTTGGCCATTGGTTGGCTTTCACTTGACCTATAAATACCCTCCTGGAAGACTAATTCATTCACAAATGCCTAGTCTTGAAAGCTTCTTCCTTCCCTCGTGGTGTCTTGCCGAGAGCCCCTCCTCCCCTTGGCCGAGAGTCTCCCCACAGTGGGGTAGGCGAGGTAGACACCCCCTCCTTTGAGGTGCTAGCTGGGGTACCCCTAGCCTAGTTGCTTTCAGATAATACCCCCTTTGTGGTATAGAAATACTCTCCAAGTATTGTTATAATGCCCAAATTACCTTAGCCTTATACCTTGTTGTATTCTAAGGTTATACCTTACAAAAAGCCAGTTATACTATTATACTTCCCAGTCCACAAACCGAAACCCTAGGAAAATCTCCATAGTCAGTTGGAGTATTGTGTAGAAGTTGGTTAGAACTTCTGGGGTGGTTTAGAGCGGGTTGGAGCGCTGAGTTGAGCTAAGCGATTGCCCAGGATCGACTTTATACTTGGATATTTATGGGCTTATCGAGGTAAATATCTTGTCCCTCTATTGTAATTGGAAATTACATGTTGTTAGATTATATAGTTGAAGTATACTATATATAGAACTAAGCTTAGTCTTTGCGCGCAATGTCTTTTGACTTAAGCTGAAGAATGAATCGAATCGTAATTACATGGGTGTATCTGATGAGACTTGTGTAGTAGTACCGGAGTAGAATTGTACCGTTAGGGTTAGATGTATAACCCCTCGGTTGGCTTGGTAGCCTCGATAGAGAGGAGATTTACGCCATGGGGAAGTCTTTGCCAATTTTACGTAGAAGTTCTACGATGAGACCTAAATGTTAATAAGCGCCTTGTGGCCTTATAGGTGGATGTACTACGTGTGGCGCGATCTACGTGGCTTAAGGGGTAGCCGACGTTTGGAAGTACTTGAGCGTTTTGCTGTGAGTCGATACTCGTCGCGAGGTATGTGAACCTCTTCCTATCTCTAGCATGATATGTGTAAACTATGTAGTGCGGTGAGCATACGTGCTAAATGTGTTTGAGTGGTTTAAAACATAAAGTGTTATAACGGCTTTACGGGAAGTTGGTTATAACGACTTTATGTTAGTAAGAAAAATACATGTGGTTTTAAAAGGTAATCGATTTGAACTATAAGCGCTTGTTATATGGTAAGAAAGAACTTGAAGTATTTTCAAAAGATTTTGAATCATTTTGAAAGGAGAAGTAATACTTGGTGTTTGAAAACTTAAGAGTTATACTAGCTTTATGGGAAGTTAGGTATAACGCTTAAGAATGCTTTCTCGATTTGGAAATCGAATGTGTATCGACAAACCATCGCAGCGTTAATAAAAGGAAATGTTTTGAATAATTAAGTATTATGAAAACCAAGAGAAACTTCCATCTGCATAGAAGCTAAGATGAGACAAAATGATATTTCTAGATCATGGTCATTGTAATAAGATTGTTATAAACAAGAATATCCTACTCACACATAAGGCTTATGTTTCGATTGTTTAAAAGAGAATTATATTCTTAAATGAATAAGACTATGAACTACGGAACCTTTCTAAAATAAGAAACGTGAACATTTGAAATTAGGCAAACTTGGGCGTTTGGAAAATAATGTTGTTACTTGATTTTACAAAGGTAAGAGTTTTGGTTTCTTAAAAGGATCACTCTATTTTATACTACGTATTGTGTGACTTATGTGAAAGAAGCAGATCTTTTTTAAGATTTTAATGTGTGAAGTACTTTGGGGATAGATACGAACTTGTTAGTAGAAAGTACCTTGTGTGAATAACTTGATTGTATTGGTTTGTGATAGCCTTGTAATACTTTCTTGTTGCCTTGATAAGTAAACGTGTTAGGATGCTACGTGTGTTAGTATCTTGTGATGTTTGTGTAAGGGGTTTCCGCGATTGTGCTTATTAACTATCGGTCGTTATGATAGTATTGTGGCATTCATCTCTTGAGATGATTCCGGTTAAGGCGCCTCCGTCGCGGGGTAGACTCAGCGATGCAGGACCATGATTCGAGAATACCTCACGCGGTCACGGGGCCTATGCGAGCTACGAGAGTTCCGGTTAGTGTCACGTCCTTTATGGGCATGCGGTCGCGTGGCTATGCGGATCGCGAAGTCGGGGCGACGCCGGAATAGCTACCCTCGATGCGGGAATACCACGCGGGCGATGAGATTGGCCTACGCGAGCTGCGGAAGTTCCAGGACTAGACGCGCACATTAGATATCTGCGCAAGTGGCGGCTTTGATCATGTGGCGGTTGCAGGCAGATCTTATAATACGATTTATGACCTTGTTGGTAATGCGTGGTGTTAGTAGTCGGCTATGCCTTCGCATTTACCGCATGCAGTTTTATTAGGACACAGTGGACCGGTGTTCATGTGTATTCCTTGGTGCTTGTATATCATAAAGCGCCGGTGAGGAAGGTATTCCACGCACGATTGATGTTGTGGGCGTGAGACCCATTGTTAAATTAAGTGATGACTTGAGGCGTGAGTCACGACTTGACATGATCGCTTATTTATGGTGAATCGTAGTTTGTTATCATACATGTCTCCCGCTTTGTATAGACTACTATGATTTCATTTACGATGATTTATTTTTAGTTTCACATACTCTGCACTGTTATCGACCTCCTTCGGGCTGCGTTCACGCCGCAGTTGAGGTACATCGATCGTTGATCCTAGCTCTCGTGGTCACGTCATTTGGGAAGCTCCGTTTCTCCGAGGCTTATCGGTGGTATAGTCCCCGTCAGAGTAAGTGTTTACATTCGGGGTTTATGGGCCCCGTCCCGCCATCGTGGTCGTATCATTCTTAGAGGTGCAGTAATCGCTGTGGGCGGGGTTGGTAAAAAGGATTAAGCCGTTCATTTGTAAAAGAGTTGATGGTTATATATATGCCGAAAGGCAAGTTTTCCTGATTATTGTTTTATATTTCGTTATCTCATGTTGTTGTTTTATGTTCCATTGACACTGATGTTGTGTCACTAGGGTGCCCGGTAAGGCACGACCACGCCCGCCGGTCGTGACAAAAGTGGTATCGAGCGATTAATCCTGAAAGTGTCTATGACCGTATCGAAGAAGTCTTGATTATCGGTGTGTTGCACCACACCAATAATCGTGAGGCTATAGGATATTTAGGATTGGTTTCTATTCTTCTCACTCGAGATCGTGCCTTAGAGCCGTGTGTTGTAAGTTGACCCTCCGACGAAATTCTTTCCTTATCGTTATGCCTCCGCGTAGGCAACCCGCCCGGGAGGCAAGCGCCGGCAGAGCTGCGAGTAGAGTTCAGAGGGTGGCGAGGGCACAGCCCAATCATTACCTAGGTAGTGCTTCATTCGGGAAGTTTTGCGACGCCACTAGCCCAGCAGAGTTTAGCACTACGCGGCGGCCTACAATGACCATAATATTTGAACCTTCGCCCACGGCCGAGCAGAGAATATAGATTGCCAAGAGACAACCTTGTTACTAGCTATGGATTTGGCTACGAGAGTATACCGATGTATCGCGAGTCTTGATGACTACCTACAGAAGGTTGTGCAAGAGTAATCCTTGATTAGGCTTGAGCATGGCACGTATGCGGGCTTATGCGCGCAGCAGTAGAAACGTAGAGATCGACGGGTTAACGGGCGACAACGTAAGAGGCGAGCAGCAGCGTCCTTTGGTAACTTTCAAGGTGAGTATACCTTAAGTGCTATGTTACGATAGCGGTGTGTTAGTTGTGATTAGAATCATGGTGGGTTAACCGAGTAAGATTTTGGGGATAGAGAAGGTGTGAGCCTTAGAGTGTTATACGTAAAGACCTTAGAGGTAAGGCCATCTCGAGAAAGGTGTAGTGTTATGTTTGACTTTATAGGAGTGCATAGTGCACGTGAGCTATGTTCGTGGGATAAGTCCCCGAGTAGCGTGATTTGAAAGAAGGTAGTCGAGCTAGGAAGACCGCCAGGTTTTCGTAATATGATTTGTGAAATTATTCCTTCGGGAGCTAGTGTTTGGCGCAACGCCGGTCGGGTTGAGGCTACGCTGCGGGTCAACCCGGCGGTATGGTGGTGGGGTCGGTTGTGGTGGTCCCGCCTTGTGGTAGGGTCATGAGGGTGTTAGGCCCATGTTTAGTTAGCCGTGCAAGTTCGTGGATGCGTTCGACCGATGGTCGGGCCGATGAGGGCACCTATCGTGTTCTTGGTCGTGTCGTTCCTCGGCATGTTGATGTTATCCAAAAGGTTGTGAGGTTGCACGGGTGCCTACCTTCACCTTATGACGGATGGAGCCAGTGGTACGCTGTTTCTCTTCCGAGTTTGTACGAGCAGGCTAGAACTCAGGTGAGTCTCCAGACGCATTCGCCCCGCCGTTGTTTTGATTTCGCGGGTAGCCGCGAGGATCGTTGTTCCTGGTTGGGAGTGTTTAAGCTACCATTTCGGTGTTCGGATGTCGTCTTGTGACGCCTCAGGGCGTAAATGCAAGTTGCGGCCGATTGGTTCGATGTTGGCGGTTCAGATAGTTGGTTGAGCTTGTTCCACAGATCGCGATAGTGAAGCTTGTCTAGAAGAAGTTCGCACTCGGAGGAATTGTGCGGATAATCGGCGACGACGCCAGAGTTCGAGTCGACGGTCGGTCTTCTTGAAAGTACCACCCGGTTAGGGTGTGACGAGTTTTGGAAACAGAAGGAACTTAGCCCGAGTTACTTTGGGCCTTTGTGAGTTCATGTGAAGAATAGGCCAGGTTGCCTATATGTTAGCATTTGCCGTCCGACTTAGGAAGAAGGACGTCCGGTCTTTCGTATTGTTATGTTCGGAAAGTATCGAAGATCCATCCAGAATGTTCGATTAATGATGACCACGTTAGAGATAGTAACCCGAGTTTTGGATACTAAAGCGATCGTAATGTGGTAAGAATTCGAGTACGACCTTCGGTGATCGACGCGGCCGGTACCATTTGTTGGGTCGTTGGAGCAAGGCTCGCGTCTAAGTGTCAAAGTGGTATCTCTGGCAAAGTGGAAAAGTAGCATTATGTGTGGTGATGTAGAGGTGTTTCCTCGTTGACTTAGATGTAAGTTTTGCGCAGTGTTTCAGCGGGCCGTGGCAGGATTGTTTCGTAAGTATAGTAGTGAAGACTATACCGCACGTGTTCGTTTGAGACTTAGAAGGAACATTCGACGAATGTTTCTAAGGGGAAGAATGTTATACCCGTAGTTCCGTGGTATGTATGCGAGGACGACGCATGAGAATACGGCGTAAAGATTGGAAAGGAAGAAAGAGGCGATTTTTCCACGGAAAAGTTTCGGTTTTGTGAAGGAAAAAGGTTCGTTTATGGAATTGATTCCCGTGACGGTATTCGGACTTCCCGAATATTAGAGAATTATGGAATTTTATTTTGAAAATGGTCACGTGGGCCCACGGAGAAATTTACTGTTTGTGGGGCCCGCTTTGATTTTGAGATTTTGGCCGTTTTGGATATTTTCTAAGACGAAATATTTTGGATTTAATCGGGGCGACACGTGTCACCCCACGTGGCACCTTTCGGGGCGAAATATGTTTGTGCACAACACCTTTGGTTAGAGTCGTTTCGGCTAAACGTTTTCACGACTTTCGTAGGGAATTTCCGCTATGTCATTTAGTATTTTTGGATTTTTCCGAGAGGCGAACATTTGGACCAATGAGAGGCGACTTGGCACCTCTCATCAGCGGGCATAGTGGGCGCATACATGGACGATTTTGGGAAGGCAAGTGGGAGATATTTTTGGTAGATATTTTGTGTGCAAGTTGGCTAGGTACACACGTGAATCTCGCCCTACACTTGCCTAACACTTGGTGTAATCTTGGCCATTGGTTGGCTTTCACTTGACCTATAAATACCCCTCCCTTGGAAGACTAATTCATTCACAAATTGCCTAGTCTTGAAAGCTTCTTCCTTCCCCCTTGTGTGGTGTCTTGGCCGAGAGCCCCTCCCTCCCCCCTTGGCCGAGAGTCTCCCAGCTGGGTAGGCCGAGGGGCAGACACCCCTCCTGAGGTGCTAGCTGGGTACCCCTAGCCTAGTTGCTTTAGTATAATACCCCTTTGTGGTATAGAAATACTCTCCAAGTATTGTTATAATGCCCAAATTACCTTAGCCTTATACCTTGTTGTATTCTAAGGTTATACCTTTACAAAAGCCAGTTATACTATTATACTTCCCACCACAAACCGAAACCCTAGGAAAATCTCCATAGTCAGTTGGAGTATTGTGTAGAAGTTGGTTAGAACTTCTAGGGTGGTTTAGAGCGGGTCGAGCGCCTGAGTTGAGCTAAACGATTGCCCAGGATCGACTTTATACTTGGATAATTATGGGCTTATCGAGGTAAATATCTTGTCCCTCTATTGTAATTGGAAATTACATGGTGTTAGATTATATAGTTGAAGTCTACTATATATAGAACTAAGCTTAGTACTGCGGCAATGTCTTATGACTTAAGCTCAAGACCGAATCGAATCAGTAATTACATAGGACCGACAAGAGACTTGTAGTAGTACCGTGGAGTAGAATTGTACAGTTAGGGTTAGATGATAACCCCCGGTTGGCTTCGTAGCCACCGATAGAGAGAGATTTACGCTGTGGCGGGGGGGGGGGAGGTGCTGCCGAAATTTCTGTAGAAAGTTCTACGATGAGACCTAAATGTTAATAAGCGCCTTGTGGCCTTATAGGTGGATGTACTACGTGTGGCGCGATCTACGTGGCTTAAGGGGTAGCCGACGTGTGGACGTACTTGAGCGTTTTGCATGAGTCGATACTCCGCGAGGTATGTGAACCTCTTCCTATCTCTCTAGCATGATATGTGTAAACTATGTAAGACTGAGACGCATACGTGCTAAATGTGTTTGAGTGGTTTAAAACATAAAGTGTTATAACCGCTTTACGGAAGTTGGTTATAACGACTTTATGTTAGTAAGAAAATACATGTGGTTTCTAAAAGGTAACTGATTTGAACTATAACTAGCTTGTTATATGGTAAGAAAGAACTTGAAGTATTTTCAAAAGATTTTTGAATCATTTTGAAAGGAGAAGTAATACTTGGTGTTTGAAAACTTAAGAGTTATACTAGCTTTATGGGAAGTTAGGTATAACGGCTTAAGAATGCTTTACTGATTTAGGAAATCAGAATTTGTATCGACAAACCAAAGCAGCGTTAATAAAAGGAAATGTTTTGAATAATTAATTATTATGAAAACCAGAAGAAACATCCATCCGCATAGAAGCTAAGATGAGACAAAATGATATTTCCTAGATCATGGCTGCTGTAATAAGATTGTTATAAACAAGAATATCCTACTCACACATAAGGCTTATGTTTCTCAGATTGTTTAAAAGAGAATTATATTCTTAAATGAATAAGACTATGAACTACTAACCTTTCTAAAATAAGAAAAGTGAACATTTGAAATTAGGCAAACTTGACGTTTGGAAAATAATGTTGTACTTGATTTTACAAAGGTAAGAGTTTTGGTTTCTTAAAAGGACATACCACTCTATTTTATACTACGTATTGTGTGACTTATGAAAGAAGCAGATCTTTTTTAAGATTTTAATGTGTGAAGTACTTTGGGGATAGATACGAACTTGTTAGTAGAAAGTACCTTGTGAATAACTTGATTGTATTGGTTTGTGATAGCCTTGTAATACTTTCTTGTTGCCTTGATAAGTAAACGTGTTAGGATGCTACGTGTTAGTATCTTGTGATGTTTGTGTGCGGGTTTCGATTGGCTTATTAACTATCGGTCGTTATGATAGTATTGTGGCATTCATCTCGAGATGATTCCGGTTGTCGCCTCCGACGCGGTAGACTCAGTGATGCAGGACCATGATTCGAGAATACCTACGCGGGTCCCGGGGGCCTACGCGAGCTACGAGTTCCGTGTTAGTGACGTCCTTTATGGGCACGCGGTCCTTGTGGCTACGCGATCGCGAAGTCGGGGCGACGCCGGAATAGCTACCCTCGACGCGGGAATACCTACGCGCCGATGAGATTGGCCTACGCGAGTCAGCGGAAGTTCCAGACTAGACGCGACATTAGATATCGCGCAAGTGGCGGCCTTTGATCACGTGGCGGTCAGCAGATCTTATAATCTGATTTATGACCTTGTTGGTACTGGTGTTAGTAGTCGGCTATGCCTTCGCATTTACCCTGCATGCTTTATTAGGACACGTGGGACACGTGTTCATGTGTATTCCTTGGTGCTTGTATATCATAAATCGCCAGTGATGGAAGGTATTCCACGCACGATTGATGTTGTGGGCGTGAGACCCATTGTTAAATTAAGTGATGACTTGAGCGCGAGTCCTCGACTTGATACGATCGCTTATTTATGGTGAATCAGAGTTCGTTATCATACATGTCTCCCGCTTTGTATAGACTACTATGATTTCATTTACGATTTATTTTTAGTTTCACATACTCGCACTGTTATCGACCTCCCGGGGCCGCGTTCATGCCGCAGTTGAGGTACATCGATCGTTGATCCTAGCTCTCGTGGTCACGGCGTTTGGGAAGCTCCGCTTTCTCGAGGCTTATCACCGTATAGTCCGTCGTAGTAAGTGTTTACATTCGTGGTTTGGCGGGCCCCGCCCCGCCATCATGGTCGATCATTCTTAGAGGTCCGTAGAGTACCGTTGTGGGCGTGGTTGGTAAAAAGGATTGCCGCTCATTTGTAAAAGAGTTGATGGTTATATATATGCCGAAAGGCAAGTTTTCACTGATTATTGTTTTATATTTCATTATCTCATGTTGTTGTTTTATGTTCCTGATTACTCGATGTTGTGTCACTAGGGTGCCCGGTAAGGCACGACCACGCCCGCCGGTCGTGACACATTCCGTCTTCTAAAATATGAGTGTGTTTGTCTTCACGTAAAATGGTGAATTCACAAATCCCGGGGCTCAAGAGAGGTTCATCACGAAGCTCATGTACTCCGATTGACGTAGTGGTGTCCGGGCGGAGCGAGAAAATGTTGAAGAAAATGTTGAGAGAACGAGTCAAATGGCCCAAGGAAACGGTGGGACAAAAACTAGATAGACTCATAGAGTTAATGATACCGCAGCTCCACACATGGTTCCGCCCGCACCTAGTGTCTCTGCCATAGCCCCGAACTGTAACCAGACGGCCAGGGGACCGATCATGCGCACTACGACCGAGAGTGTAGAAGCTCAGCAAGACTGATAGGCTATGGGCAAATTTTATGAGGAGAAGAGAACCATCAGACTCGGGGAAGGACCCCAAGGCCGACCCGATAGTATTCTCGATGAAGTTGAAGACTTAATGTTCACGTTGGGATGCGTGGAGACGCAGGTGTCAACTTGGTAGGCGCACGACTAGTGGATGATGCAGGGTGTGGTGGAGGAATTTTGGGAAAATCGTCCCCGATGTCACCACCAATGACTTGGGAGGTTGAGCGACATTCATTGAGAAATTTATGCCTAATACGCCGCAAGGATGCGCTCGGATGGAGTTTGAACAATTGAAGCAAGGTGACCGCGATGTACAAGAATATGATACAGTTCGTGAGGTTATCGGCATACAACACACATGTCGTCCTACGAAAATGGATAGAGTCAAGCGATTTGTAGAGGTTTAAACCCGAACATAGCGAAGAAGGTGGTGGAGTTAGCCAACGATCGAACTTATCTTGATTGTCGATATGGCTTTGAGGTAGAAGGTTTCGCTAAAGCAAAAAGAGAATATTCGCGAAGAGATTTTGACGCCGTGATCATTTAACCGAGTCAAAATCGAAGCGGGAGTTTAGTAAGGGATTCAGACCGAACCAATCAGGCCGCCTTTATTTCAAGCCTAAGGGGCACAGTTGGTCTAATTACCAAGGTAGCAAGGACAAGGCCACCAACCCTAACACAGGAGGTGACAAACCGATTTGTAAGATTTGTCAAAGGAAACACACTGGAGAATGTCGGCTCTTAAGGAAGACATGTTATAACAGTGGAGAGTCAGACCACTATGCCAGGGATTGCAAGAAAAGGACCCAAACTCAATCTATTCAGTGAGGTCGGCAACCACACCGCCATGTGGGAAATCAGGGAAACCAATCCCGCCAGAGTCAGAGAGGTCAACAACCCAACAATTCTAATCAGCTCTACGCTTTGCCCCAGAGGAATGAGGTAGAAGCATCTAATGCGGTGGTCACAGGTATTTTGCTAGTCTCGAGTATTCCTGCATTTGTATTATACGATCCCGACTCTACATTTTCATATGTGTCAATGGGTTTTGCTAAGAATTTACACGTGGAACCTTCTTATTTAAGTGAACCTTTTGAGGTTATGACACCAGTAGGGGCCTCAATTTGGGCCTCTCGGGTGGTAAATAATTTCCCATTAGAAGTGAATGGCAGGGGAACAATGGTGAACCTAGTACTACTTGATATGGTAGACTTCGACGTCATTTTGGGTATGGATTGGTTGTCGGCATGTTATGCCATGTTAGATTGTCGGCGAAAGATAGTGAGATTAACTTTTCCCGGAGAACCAGAAGTTGTTATAAGGAGTAGGATTGGAATATCCTCAGGTCAGTTTATTTCCTACCTTGGGGCTCAAAAGTTATTGAGAAGTCACAGAGTGGAGTACGCATATCTGGCTAATATAGTGGATACCCAAAAAGAATCCCCAACAGTGAATGATGTCCCTATTGTTCGAAATTTTCCGGAGGTTTTTCCTGAAGATCTTCCAGGTCTTCCTCCGGATCGAGAAGTGGAGTTTGTTATAGAGTTAATTCCGGGTACAAGACCCATTTCTATCCCTCCATATTGAATGACCCCAGCTGAATTGAGGGAGTTAAAAGAACAATTGAAGGATCTTCTGGATAAAGGCTTTATAAGGCCTAGTGTTTCTCAGGGTGCACGATCTGTTTGTGAAAAAGAAAGACGGATCTCTCCGAATGTGCATCGATTATCGGCAGCTCAATAAGGTCACGATCAAGAACCGATACCCATTACCAAGAATCGATGATCTTTTTGACCAACTTCAGGGAGCTAGCTATTTTTCCAAGGTTGATCTCCGTTCGGGATATCACCAGCTGAAAATAAATCCAGATGATATATCCAAAACAACCTTTAGAACCCGTCTGACCATTATGAGTTCTTGGTCATGTCTTTTGGGTTAACCAATGCCCCAGCAGCTTTTATGGATTTAATGAACAGAATCTTCAAACCATTCCTAGATTTGTTCGGGATCGTGTTCGTAGATGTATCCTAATTTACAGTAAGAGTGTTGAAGAACATGAAGAACATCTGAGTGTAGTGCTTCAAGTCTTGAAACAGGAGAAACTATATGCTAAATTTTCAAAGTGTGAATTTTGGTTGGAAAAGGTAGTCTTTTTGGGCCATGTTGTGTCAAGGGATGGAATTATGGTAGACCCCGGAAGATAGAAGCGGTGAAGAATCGCCAAACCGACCACTCCGACAGAGGTTAGAAGTTTCTTAGGTTTGGTGGGTATTATAGAAGGTTCGTAAAGGTTTTTCTAGTCTTGCCGCTCCTTGACCGGTTGACTCAAAAGCGGTTAAGTACGGTGGTCGAAGCATGTGAAGCAAGTTTTGAAACTAAAGAAATTGTTGACTCTGCACGATCCTAACCTTACCATCGGGACAAGAAGGGTTCACGCTTTTGCGATGCCTCAGAGTTGAGTTAGGATGTGTCTTGATGATTTGGAAAGGTCATTGCGTATGCATCTAGACGATTGAAGATACATGAGAAGAATTACCCAACTCATGACTTGGAATTAGTGCGGTGGTGTTTGCCTTACGAATATGGAGACATTATTTGTATGGTGTGCATGTGGACATATTTACAGATCATAAGAGTTTGCGATACATAACCACACGAAGGATTTGAATCTCAGACAAAGAAGATGGTTAGAGTTGCTTAAGGATTATGACCTTAGTATTCTTTACCATCGCAGGAAAGCTAACGCGTGGCCGCGCTCGATGGGAGATCAATGGGCAGCTTGCCCATTTGGCAATACAAAAGAGGGTATTAGACGTGAGGTACAAAGATTGGGAAACCTGGTTAGCTTAATCGAGATCGGTGAAGGTAGGGTGGTGGATGGTGGTACATGATACCTCGCATGCGCTTTAGCTTGAAATAAAAGAAAGTCGGTTTGAAGATCTGAGTTTGTTGGATTTCGGAGAGATCCAACAGGAAAACCTTCACGATTTACATTGGGAGATAATGACGAACCCTTCGGTATAAGGGTAGGTTATGTGTTCCTAAGGTAAAGGATCTAAGGAGGAAGATCTTAGATGAGGTCACAACACAAGATATCCCATTCATCCGTGGTCAACAAAAATGTATCGTAACCTCAAGGCAAATTCGGTGGACGGGATGAAGAAAGACGCCATGGAGTTTGTCGGAGATGTCTTATATGTCGGCCAGTGAAAATCAACATCAAAACTGGCGGATTACTTCAGACATTGGAGTCCCCATGTGGAAATGGGAGGCGATTCATATGGATTTTGTAATCTGGTCTACCAAAACTCGAGAAGGGTATGATTCTATTTGGGTGATTGTTGATCGGCCACAAAGTCATCCATTTCTTACCGGTCAAGACTACGATCACACACCACAAGACGCATGCATTTATTTGAAGGAGATTGTGCGGTTACACGGATTCCTTTACAAATTATTTCAGATAGGGGTTTCAGTTCACCCCACACTTTGGCAAAGTTTCCAGCAGGTCTCGGACAAAAGTTAAGTTAAGCTACGACTTTCCACCCGCAAACAGATGGGCAAGTCGAGCGAACAATTCAAACACTTGAGGACATGTGCGATCTTGTGTGTTAGATTTTGGGAAGTTCGGTTGGACCATCTATGTCTAATTGAGTTCGCCACAACAATAGTTTTCACTCTAGCATACAAATGGCCGTTTGAAGCATTATATGACGAAAATGTAGGTCTCACTTGGATGGTTCGAGGTGGGTGACGCAATCGTTTCGGACTGAAGTCATTCAAGAAACAAATGATAAGGTACAGATGATTCGGGAGTGGATCAAAATACCATAGCGTCATAAGTCCTATGCGGATCATCGGAAAAGAGATCTTGAATTCCAAGAGGGGGAGAAAGTATTTTTAAAAGTGTCCCCAATGAAGGGAGTTGTCACGACCCGAACCTGGGCCCGTGACTGGTGCCTTACCCCGGGCACCCTAGTGATACAACATCAGAGTAATCAGCGGAACATAATACACATACATGAAACAAATGAAGTACAAAACAGTAATTTGAGGAAAACTTGCCTTTCGGCATATATAAATAACAACTCTTACAAATGAACAGTTTAATCCTTTTTACAAACCCTGCCCACAACAAGATTCTGCACTTAAGAAAAGATCGACAACAATGGCGGACGGGGCCGCCATACCCCTGAATGTAAATACCTACAACGACAGGGGACTATACCAAGATAAGCCTCCGGAGAACGGAGCTTTCCCAAACGCTGAACTGTGACCCTAAGAGTGAGGATCAACGACTGGTGTACCTTTACCTGCGGCATGAACGCAGCCGGGCGAGGTCGATAACAACAAATTTAGTATGCGAATCGAAAATATCAGAAATGAAATCATAGTAGTCTATATAAAGCGGAGACATGTATGATAACCAAACTACGATTCACAATAAATAAGCCATATCAAGTCGTGACTCACGCCTCGAAGTCATCACTCAAATACATAAATATGGGTCTCACGCCACAACATCAATCATGCCCGTGGAATACCTTCCTCACCGCTGCCGATCGATGATAGAAAAGCACCAAGGAACACACATGAACAACGGTCCCACTGTGCCCAAATAAAGCGATGCAGTAGCACGAAGGCATAGCCGACTACTAACACCCACGATTAACAAGGTCGTAAATCGAATCATGATATCTGTCTGACCGTCACATGATCAAAGCCGTCACCACCCGCAATATCAAATGTGCGCGTCTAGCCCCGAACTCCCGCACTCCGATAGGCCAATCTCATAGGCCCGCATGAGGTATAACCCCGCATCGAGGGTAGCTACTCCGGCATCGCCCCGACTCGCACCGCACGGCCACATGTAGACCGCGTGACCATAAAGGCCGCACACTAACACGAACTCGTAGCTCGCATAGCCCCCAGACCCGCATGAGGTATTCTCGAATCACGGTCCTGCATCACCGAGTCTACCCCGCGTCGGAGGGCGGCTTAACCCGGAAACACGCGAGTGGTATAATACCAACATAACGGCTTTATCGTTTAAACATCATAAGCACAATCGAGGAAAATCCTTTACACAAACATCACCGCATACTAACACACGTAGCATCCTAATATGATTACTTATCAAATCAACACGAAGGTATTACAAGGCTATCACAAACCAACACAATCCAGTTATACACACAAGGTACATTCTATTGTATGATTAACAAGATCGAGTATCTATTCTCAAAGTACTTCATACATTATCTTTTAAAAGATACGTTACGTTTACAAAAGTCACACAATACGTAGTATATGAAAACTAGAGCGATTATCTTTTGAAGTAAAGCAAAACACTTCTCTTTGTAAAATCAAGTAACAACATTATTTCTCAAACGTCCAAGTTTGCCTAATTTCAAATGTTCACGTTTCTTACTTTAGGAAGGTTTCAGTAGTTCATAGTCTTATTCATTTAAGAATATAATTCTCTTTTAAACTATCCGAGAAACATAAGCCTTATATGAGTAGGATATTCTTGTTTATAACAATCTTATTACAAAGACATGATCTAGGAAATATCATTTTGTCTCATCTTAGCTTATGCAGATGGAAGTTTCTCTTGGTTTTAATAATACTTAATCACAAACATTTCCTTTATTAACGCCTGCGATGGTTTGTCGATACACATTCGATTCAAATTAGTAAAACATTCTTAAGCCGTTATACCTAACTTCCCATAAAGCTAGTATAACTCTTAAGTTTTCAAAACCAAGTATTACTTCTTCTTTCAAATGATTCAAAAATCTTTTGAAAAACTTCAAGTTCTTTATTAACACATAACAAGCCGATTATAGTTCAAATCGATTACCTTTTAAAACCACGGTATTTTCTTACCAACATAAAGTCGTTATAACCAACTTCCCATAAAGCCGTTATAACACTTTATGTTTTAAAACCAATCAAATACATTTAGCACACGTACGCTCACCGTACTACATAGTTCACACATATCATGCTAGAAGAGATAGGAAGAGGTTCACATACCTCGCGACGAGTATCGACTAATAGCAAAACGCCCAAGTACCTCCAACCGCTTACTCCTGCCAAGTAGATCGCGCCACGCGTAGTACTCAACCTATAAGGCCACAAGGCGCTATTAATATTTAGATCCCTACGTAGAACATTCTACGTAAAATTCGCAAAGACTCCTCCCGCAACAGCGTAAATCTCCTCCTTTATCGAGGCCGCCACCAAGCCAACCGGGGTTATACATCTAACCCGAACGGTACAATTCTACTCCACGAAAAGCTACACAAGTCTCATCTGAATACGCCTTATGTAAATACTGATTCAAGATTTCTTTCGAAAAGGTTTCTTATTATTCGTGCTTAAGTCAAAAGACATTGCACGATAACTACGTTCAGTTCTATATATAGTATACTTCAACTATATAATCATACAACATGTAATTTCCAATTACAATAGAGGACAAGATATTTACCTCGATAAGCCCATAATTATCCGAGTTTAAATGTCGATCCCGAGCAAGGTTTAGCTCCTACTCCGGCGCCCAACCCGCTCCAAACAACCCTTAGAAGTTCTAACCAACTTCTACTTATTACTTCAACTAACCATGGAGATTTTCCTTAGGGTTTGGTTTTGTGACTAAGGGTAGTATAATAGTATTTCGGGCTTTTCAGATAAGTATAACCTTAGAATACTACAAGGTATACTGGCTAAGGTAATTTGGGCATTATAACAATACTTTTGAGAGTATTTCTAACAAGAGGGGGTATTTATACGAAAACTACTAGGCTGGGGTACCCCACGCCACACTACTGTGAGTGGAGAGGGCTCTCGGCGAGGGGCCTTTCAAAGGGGAGAGGGCTCTGACGAGAGTCAACAAGAGGAGAGGAGGATTTTAACACTTAGAAGATTTGTGGAAAGGATGAAGAATTCATCAAAGGGAGAGGGTATTTATAGACAAGTCAAGGCCAACCAATGGCCAAGATCTTGCCAAGTGCATAGCAAGTGTAGGCCAAGATCTTGCCAAGTGCACACCGCCAACTACCACAAAAATATCCTACCAACCTCGACCACAAAGGCCACACTTTCGCCACCACAATTTCCGCCCGGTGTTCCAATGAGAGGGTGACAAGTGTCGCCTCTTGTTGGTCCAAAATGTTTCGTCTCTGGAAAAATTCGCAAAAATTAAAAATGACATAGCGGAAATTCCCATACGAAAGTCGTGAAAGCGTTTCGTCAAAAACGACTCTAACCGTGTTGTGAACAAAGTTAATTCGGCCAAGCCTAATTCTCAAGTTCAAATTTTCTACGCACGCCCCACGCACATACTCGGAAATACGGGTATAACATTCTCCTCCTTAGAAACATTCGTCGAATGTTCTTTCTAAGTCTCAAAACAACCGCGCCAAAGATAGTCTTCACTACCATACTTACGACACAATCACGCCACAATGGCCACGAAACAATCGCGCAAAAATACTTACATCCAAGTCCACGAGGAAACACCACTCTCCGGGGTCTAAAATATACTTCCTTCGCACCTTCTCCTTACAAAAGAAATGATCACATCTATGCTCGCCATACATGCTCGCTTCTTCCCGATACCACTGTTGTCACTTTGCGCGAGGTTCTAGTGTCACTCCGCGACCCAACAAATGGTGCCGGACTACGCGATCCCCGAGGTGTCGTGACACTCAAACTCTTACCACACTTCCGACATCGCTTGATTTCAAGACTGGGTTACTATCTCTAACGTGGTCATCATTAATCGGGAACACTGGATGGATCTCCGATACCTTCCGAACATAACAATACGAAGATCGGACGGACGCTTCCTAAGTCGGACGGCAAAAGCTAACATATAGGCAACCCGCCTACTCGCACCAGATCCGTAAGGTCCAAAGTAACTCGGGCTAAGTTCCTCTCGCTTTTCCAAAACTCGTCACACCCAAACCGGTGGTATCTTCAAGAAGACCGACCGCCAACTGAACTCTAAGCGTCGTCGCCGATTATCCGCACGATTTCTCCGAGCCGCGTAACCTCTTCTAGACAAGCTTTACTCATCCACGGTCTGGAACAAGCTGAACCAACTATTTGAATCTTGCCAACATCGAACCAATCGACGGCGACTTACACATCCGCCCTACAAGGCTTTATAAGGCGACACGAACACCGAAATGGTAGCTTAAATACTCCTCCACAGGAGACAACAATCTCCACAACTACCCTCAAATCCAACCATCGCCCGGCGGAGAATGCGATTCGAGACTCACTGAGTTCCTAACCTTGCTCGCAAAACCTCCGAAAAAGAAGCGGTAACACAGGCTCCATGTATGCCTTAAGGTGTAGGCACCTCGCAGCCCTACAACCTTTACGATGCAACATCTCGCATAACCTGCCGAGAAAACGGTCGAACGAAGAACACGATGGCTGCCCCCATCGACCGACCACCGGTCGAACGTATCCACGAACTTCGCACGTGGTTAACTAAACTGGGCCCAACACCTCGTGATCCCACCACCCGTGACCACCACAAACTGACCCCACCAACAAACGGTCGCGGGTTGACCGCAACGCGCCTCAACCCGACCCTAACGCGCACAATACTAGCTCCCGATCCGAACAATCTCACTTAATCACGTTTGAAAACCAAGCGGTCTTCTTAGCTCAACTACCCCTTTCATTCCACACTACTAGGACCTATCCCAAACATAACTCACGCACTATGCACTTCCGATAAGGGTCAAACATAACCCTACACCTATGCTCGAGATGGCCTTACCTCTAAGGTCTCTACGTAAAAAAACTCTAAGGCTCACACCTTCTATCCCCAAAATCTTACTCGGTTAACCCATCATGATTTCTAATCACAACTAACACACCGCTATCGAACATAGCACTTAAGGTATACTCACCTTATCACATATACAGATCTCTGAGGGTTAAGGATATATCTATATCTACCGCTTCACTCTTAGTCGTTCTAATCAAACTCGCCAGTGCAGCATAAGGAAGATGACGAACTACCCACCGATCCCGAAGGCTAAGTCCTCCTACAAAGACACTCTCGACACACGGCCCTCGACGGCCGCAGTACAACAAGTACCAACTAAAAGACGACACTCCCGGGATGGCGTCACACCGCATGAACACCGAGGGAAAATCAATCCGGGCCGGAACCTACGTGTAGCGAACCTAAGCTCGAGCTCGACCAACTCCTGCATACCCCGAACGCCCACGAACCCCGCGTGACCTTCTGACCTGGTGGATGTGCAAATCTAATCTGCCGCGAGGCGATCGCCGAAAGTTACCAAAGGACCTTGCCGCTCGCCCTCTTCTACCGCCCTTCGTTAACCTGCCGATCTACACGTCTCGGCCGCGCAAAAGCCCGCATACGTGCCATGCTCAAGCCTAATCAAGAATTACTCTTGCACAACCTCTTAGATAGTCATCAAGACTCGCGTACATCGGTATACTCTATACTCATCGCTCGGCCGCGAAGGCAGGTCCAAACATCGTGGCCGCAGAGAATCGCCGCCGTGCTAAAACTCCTGGGCTAGCGACGCAGAACTCCCGAATGAAGCACTATCCTAGGTAATGATTTGGCTGTGCCTCGCCACCCTCCGAACTCTACTCAGCCTCCTCGCCGCTTTCCCCTGGGCCCGGGTTGCCCTACGCGGAGGCATAACGATAAGGGAAATAATTTCGTCAGAGGGTCCAACTAACAACACAGCTCTAAGGCACGATCTCAGAGTGAGAAGAATAGAAACAAATCTTAAATACCTATAGCCTCACGATTATTGGTGTGCACAACACACCGATAATCAAGACTCTGGATCGATACTGTAGACACTTTCCGAGGATTAATCGCTTCGATACCACTTTTGTCACGACCGAACTGGGCGTGGATCGTGCCTTACCGGCACCCTAGTGATACAACATCGAGTAATCACGAACATAATACACATACATGAAACAAATGAAGTACAAAAGAATTTGAGGAAAACTTGCCTTTGGCATATATAAATAACAACTCTTAAAAATGAATAGTTTAATCCTTTTTACAAACCCCGCCACAACAAGATTACTGCACTCTAAGAAAAGATACGATAACAATGGCGGACGGGGCCCGCCATACCCGAATGTAAATACCTACAACGACAGGACTATACTAAGATAAGCCTCCGAGAACGGAGCTTTCCCAAACGCCGAATCGTGACCCTAAGAGTGAGGATCAACGATCGTGTACCTTTACCTACACGTAACGCGCGGGCCAAGGAGGTCGATCTAACAGTGCCGAGTATGCGAATCAAAATATCGTAAATGAAATCATAGTAGTCTATATAAAGCGGGAGACATGTATGATAACCAAACTACGATCACAATAAATAAGCGAATATATCAAGTCGTGGACTCACGCCTCAAGTCATCACTCAAATACATAAATATGGGTCTCACGCCCACAACATCAATCATGCGTGGAATACCTTCCTCACCGCTGATCAATGATAGAAAAGCACCAAGGAACACACATGAACAACAGTCCCACTGTGCCCAAATAAAGCGAAGACAGTAGGCACGAAGGCATAGCCGACTACTAACACCTACAAGACTAACAAGCGTAAATCGAATCATGATATCTGTCTGCATCGCCACATGATCAAAGCCGGTCACTCACCCGCAATATCAAATGTGCGCCTAGCCACGAACTCCCGCACTCCGCATAGGCCAATCTCATAGGCGCGCATGAGTATAACCCCGCATCGAGGGTAGCTACTCCCAAGATCGCCCCGACTCGCGATCCGCACGCCACATGCACCGCGTGACCATAAAGGCCGCACACTAACACGAACTCTCGTAGCTCGCGCAGCCCCGTGACCCGCATGAGGTATTCTCGAATCATGGTCCTGCATCACCGAGTCTACCCCAGACGGAGGCGCTTAACCCCGGAACACACGGTGAGTGGTATAATACCAACATAACGGTTTATCGTTTAAACATCATAAGCACAATCAAGGGAAAATCCGCTTTACACAAACATCACGAATACTAACACACGTAAGATCCTAATATGATTACTTATCAAATCAACACGAAGGTATTACAAGGCTATCACAAACCAACACAATCGATTATACACACAAGGTACATTCTATTGTATGATTAACAAGATCGAGTATCTATTCTCAAAGTACTTCATACATTATCTTTTAAAAGATACGTTACGTTTACAAAAGTCACACAATACGTAGTATATGAAAACTAGAGCGATTATCTTTTGAAGTAAAGAAAAACACTTCTCTTTGTAAAATCAAGTAACAACATTATTTCTCAAACGTCCAAGTTTGCCTAATTTCAAATGTTCACGTTTCTTACTTTAGGACGGTTTCGTAGTTCATAGTCTTATTCATTTAAGAATATAATTCTCTTTTAAACTATCCGAGAAACATAAGCCTTATATGTGTAGGATATTCTTGTTTATAACAATCTTATTACAAATGACCATGATCTAGAAATATCATTTTGTCTCATCTTAGCTTCATGCAGATGGAAGTTTCTCTGGTTTTAATAATACTTAATATGTCAAAACATTTCCTTTTATTAACGCCGCAGATGGTTTGTCGATACACATTACGATTTCCAAATCAAGAAACATTCTTAAGCCGTTATACCTAACTTCCCATAAAGCTAGTATAACTCTTAAGTTTTCAAAACCAAGTATTACTTCTTCTTGAAATGATTCAAAAATCTTTTGAAAAACTTCAAGTTCTTTATTAACACATAACAAGCCGCTTATAGTTCAAATCGATTACCTTTTAAAACCACGGTATTTTCTTACCAACATAAAGTCGTTATAACCAACTTCCCATAAAGCCGTTATAACACTTTATGTTTTAAACCAATCAAATACATTTAGCACATGACGCTCACCGTACTACATAGTTCACACATATCATGCTAGAAGAGATAGGAAGAGGTTCACATACCTCGCGAGTATCGACTAATAGCAAAACGCCCAAGTACCTCTCCAACCGTCGGCTACTCCTTAAGCCAAGTAGATCGCGCCACGCGTATTACTCAACCTATAAGGCCACAAGGCGCTTATTAATATTTAGATCCCTACGATTAACATTCTACATAAAATTCGGCAAAGACCTCCCCGCAACAACAGAAATCTCCTCCTTTATCGAGGCCGCCACCAAGCCAACCAGGGGTTATACATCTAACCCGAACGTACAATTCTACTCCACGTAAAAGCTACACAAGTTCATCAGTAATACGTCTTATGTAAATACTGATCAAGACTCTTCTTTCAAAAGGTTTCTTATTATTCAGCTTAAGTCAAAAGACATTGCCGATAACTACGTTCATTCTATATATAGTATACTTCAACTATATAATCATACAACATGTAATTTCCAATTACAATAGAGGACAAGATATTTACCTCGATAAGCCCATAATTATCCGAGTTTAAATGTCGATCTCGAGCAAGGTTTAGCTCCTACTCCGCGCTCCAACCCGCTCCAACAACCCTTAGAAGTTCTAACCAACTTCTACTTATTACTTCAACTAACCATGGAGATTTTCCTTGGGTTTCGGTTTTGTGACGGAAGGGTAGTATAATAGTATTTCGGCTTTTCAGATAAGTATAACCTTAATACTACAAGGTATACTACTAAGGTAATTTGGGCATTATAACAATACTTTGAGAGTATTTCTAACAAGAGGGGGTATTTATACGAAAACTACTAGCAGTGGGTACCCCACGGCCACACTACTAGGAGTGGGAGAGGCTCTCGCCGAGGGGCCTTTCAAAGGGGAGAGGGGCTCTGACGAGAGTCAACAAGAGGAGAGGGAGGGATTTTAACACTTAGAAGATTTGTGGAAAGGATGAAGAATTCATCAAAGGAGAGGGTATTTATAGCACAAGTCAAGGCCAACCAATGGCCAAGATCTTGCCAAGTGCATAGCAAGTGTAGGCCAAGATCTTGCCAAGTGCACACTAGCCAACTACCACAAAAATATCCTACCAACCTCGACCACAAAGGCCACACTTTCGCCACCACAATTTCCGCCTAGGTGTTCCAATGAGAGGTGACAAGTGTCGCCTCTTGTTGGTCCAAAATGTTTCGTCTCTGGAAAAATTCGCAAAAATTAAAAATGACATAGCGGAAATTCCCATACGAAAGTCGTGGAAAACGCTTTCGTCGAAAAACGACTCTAACCGTGTTGTGAACAAAGTTAATTCGCCAAGCCTAATTCTCAAGTTCAAATTTTCTACGACGCCCCACGCATACTCCGAAATACGGTATAACGGGGTGATGCGTTTTGGTAAGAAAGGGAAATTGAGCCCAAGGTTTATTGGGCCATATGAAATCTCGAAGGGTGGGAATGTGGCTTACGAATTAGCACTTCCACAAGAGGAAGCGGTGCATCCGATTTCATGTGTCAATGTTACGAAAATACTTGCACGATCCAAGTCACGTCATCCTTCCCGGAGATAGTTCTTAATGAGGAGCTTGATATGAAGAAGTTAGGTGGAAATACTTTATAGGAAGGTTAAGCGCCTTAGGAATAAAGATATTGCTTCCGTGAAGGTCCTATGGAGGAACCACTCCACCGAGGAAGCCACCTGGGAAGCCGAGGACGCGATAAAAGTCAAATATACATTCCTATTTGACTAAGGTAATAAAAAAAATGTGTTACATAGTACTTCATACGTGTCTATGCATGTGTTACAACCTTATTCTCATTCGAGGACGAATGCTTCTTAAGAAAGGGAGAATGTGGAGCCCCAAATTTGTTACAATAACAATAAACATTATTGTGTCTATGTGATTATGTTACGACCTTATTCACATTCGAGGACGAATGTTGCTAAAGGAGGAGAGAATGTAAAATCCGGGAAAAAAAAATAGTAATATATAGTTGTGGTTGGGTTAATAAAAATATATATATATATAAGAAAACAAAGAATAAATTGCATGGGATAAAGTTAGTGTTAAAGTTGGATAAATAGATAGATAAATTGAAAATAAGAAAAAAAAACAAAAAAAAAATCTGCACATTAACATGCACGTCCACCCCTTCTCTTCCCCCCTTTTCATTTCCCCTCCAACTCTTGTCATTCCACTTCCCATAGGTTATAGAAAACTCTTCTACTTATACATTGTACATGACACAAATAAAATACCTAGCACAAAGAATAGAAAATCAGAAAAAAACAAGTGAAAAGAAGAGGAAAAAATCTGGAAAAAATAGAAGAACAAGAATCAAAATACTAGAGAGTAGGGATAATTTTAGCAACCACACAACAATAATCTTCACGCTTACAAGGTGAGTTTTCTCACTCAGAAATTCTTGGTAACATCCTTTATTTTAAGTTCAATACATGTTAGAATAAGAATTGAGTGTCGAAAAGAAATATTGAACTTTTGATTGTTTAGACAACTAGTTGCGTCATGAACTTTACGAACTGTTCTCACTGAGTTATAATTGTTAGAATTTGATGAAATTCGGAAGAGTGGTACACCTCTCTATTATGATCATATAGAACCAAAAATGAGGTAAAATGGACATACGGTTTGAAAGTTATCATAGTTCAAAGTTACTGCCTTAGATTTGGCCGAAATTCGGAAAGACATAATTACGGACTGTTTTTATTGAGTTTTACTTATTAGAATTATATGAAAATTTACATGGTTGTAAATATATCTGTTACGGACAGACATAGATAAAGATTTGTTAAAACGGACTTACGAGTTGAGAGTTATTGTAGTTTGAAGTTGCTGCCTCGGATTCATCGGAATCCCGAAGGGCAGGACGTTGAAACGTAAACCTGTACTAATCCGTGGGGAATATGAAAATTGGTGCTAAATGAAAGTTCTAGATATCTCTGTTGTGGACATTTTGAGACCTTACGGGGGTCTATCCGACTTACGTATTGAGAGTTATCACTGTTTAAAGTTTCTGCCTCGGATCTATCGAGATCCAGGAAGGGCAGCGAATAAAAGTGTAAAACTGTACCAAATGGTACAGAATATGAAAGGATAGTTCATATGGAGACGTGTAGCTCTCTGTTCTCATCGTTTTGAGATTTTATGGGGCTTGAACGGGTTTACAGATTAGGAGTTATGACTATTCTAAGATTGGGTTTTGTTTAATAAAAATTCTGCCGAAACAAATTTTACGTGGCTGTTTTGAGGATAAATTTGTGTTAGTTACCCAAAGTAGTTTTAAATGAAATTTGGTACAGTGAAAGATCCCCGTCTTGCCTTAGTTTCCGCTTGAGAAACACCTTAGTTGGAGTTATGGTTAAAAAGTTATAATCGTTACAAGTATGAATGACAGAATGTTAGGAAAGAGAATAGTATTTATTCGATCTTCTGAAAAATATGAAAAGTGAATACGTGTTCACATAAATATATAAATATATAATGGATCGGGTTGCACGCCGCAACAAAACGTAAAGTGAATACGCGTTCACAAATACGTAAACATAATGGATCGGGTTGCACGCCGCAACAAAACGTAAAGTGAATACGCGTTCACAAATACGTAAACATAATGGATCGGGTTGCACGCCGCAACAAAACGTAAAGTGAATATGTGTTCACAAATACGTAAATATAATGGATCGGGTTGCACACCGCAACAAAACGTAAAGTGAATACGCGTTCACAAATACGTAAACATAATGGATCGGGTTGCACGCCGCAACAAAACGTAAAGTGAATACGTGTTCACAAATACGTAAATATAATGGATCGGGTTGCACGCCGCAACAAATATGAAAGATGAATACATGTTCACCTATATATAAATATGAAAAGTGAATACGTGTTCACAAATATATAAATGTAATAAACATGTGGAAATGCAGGAGAATGTCTTAACGTATAATACGAAATAAAATGAAGTGTTAGTTAAACCGAGAATTTTCTATGAGGAGTTGTTGCATATTTAAAAATGTTGTAACCTGATATGTTTTTGCAATATGCTTATTACGTTATAATGTGATTGCACTTGGAATATTGTGGTGTTACTTTGAATTGCAGGGTAATGTTCTCACCAAATTTCGATGGTAGGGCTGACTCTTTATTTAACATGTTTCAGGAAAGCGTGATAGAGGAAAGACTCCACGCCAAGGCTAGCGATCGTTCCGCAGCCTCTTGTCATACCAAGTCCATTGCTTCGGGCTTGGTATTCGTCAGGTTCAGGATGTCGCCCGAGTGTCTCGGGAAATGCCCGTGTGGAATGGTCTCCCTTCCAACTTAGAATAATCTTTGTCAGTACGCCTATGTAGAAACAATATTTGCACGAGCATGGACTCGCGTTATGTTTTTAATAAAGTCATAAACAAATTTCTTTATTGTTATTTTTATTAATAGTTCCGTATTTGAATATAAGTTCAAATTTCTAAATAAAGAGAATTAAATTGTGCTCATGGTGGAAAATAATTGTCCAGGTGTCATCACGCCCTAAGTAAAGACTTAGAAAAAGTCGGGGCGTGACATTATTGCTTTCATTTTTCTTGAAAGGGAGCTTAATGAAAAACTATTCATTTAGCCATAAAGAATTTTTGCTTTTTCTCATAAAATCCTTGTGAGATTCTGCACATGAATGCTCTACCAGCTGATGTTCGATCTCCTTGATCTGCTCGTCATATGTTATATGTTATTTGAAATAACCGTGAAACTTCTGAGTATGGCTTGAATTATTTTTGAATGATATTTCATGAGCTTTGATATGGAGTTAATCTTTGAGTTGCCTAAATAAATCAAATCCAACACTGAGTTTTTTTCCTGGGACATCTGAATCAATCAACTTAGCTCTAAATTTCAATCCTGAAAAAAATCAATTGTGATTGGATGCTTTGTGATGACCGTAGTGATCAGGATTTCATTTGATGCAGTGTTGAAATCTTTAAAATGTGGAATTTATTGATCCTCAGGAAGGACGGTTGAGTTCATCAATGAACATGTTGCTCCGGTGTCTAAGACAGCAATAACTTGAATTGATTTATCCCACTTTGATGGATAAACTTTAAATTAGACTTGAGGGATAACATTTCTTCTTGAGTCTTTACTTCTGCTTCTGAAATAAGGTAATGGTCATCTCCATATTTTTCGGATACATCCATGGAGAAAAATGTTATATGTGGGTTCGTCTTCCAATGAGAGAACAAATTCAAGATCATCATCTTCATTAAGATGGAAACCAACATATGAGTTCTAAGAGTAAAACATATAAGTGTCTGTTTGGATTGGCTTCTGGGTACCCACTTTCGTGAAAATAGCAAAATTGACATATTTGGTTTGACTTTTCAAAAGTGTTTCTGGTCTTCAGAAGCACTTTTGGCAGAAGCTAAAAATTGTAGCTTCTGCCAGAAGCATTTCTACTATTTATTTCAATTTGAATTTTACCATTTTCTTTATTACCCTTTTTAATTTTTATCAACAACTATATCCACCTTCATTACCCTCTTTAAATATCTAGAAATAATTACTAAAAAAATTCAAATATACAACTTTCATTACCGTCTTTAAATATCTAGAAATAATTACTAAAACAAATTCAAATATACAACTTTCATTACCCTCTTTAAATATCTAGAAATAATTACTAAAAAAAATTAAATATACTACTAATGTTCTGTTTTTAATGTAGCTTCTTCATCAGAGATGACTCACGTTCGAGATTTAGTCCGCAATCAAATTATAGAGTACATGCAAAATTACTACTGTAATAATATTTAAATACTATTTGCACTTTAAATTAGTATTGTAATAATATTCTACTAATATTTAAGTATTATATTGCACTTTAAATTCTATTATCTATTTGTAATTTTTATTTACATACTTCCATTTATTAGTAATTTTTATTTACATACTTTCATTTATTAGTAATTTTTATTTACATACTTTCATTTATTAGTAATTTTTATTTATATGTATTGACTAAATATCCATTTTGGTAATTCTACATTCAAAATCAATTTTGATCAAAACTATCCAAACATCATTTATTGATAACAATCACTTTTACATTGTTGTATTCAAACATAAATCACTTCTGCTAGAATCACTTATGACAAAATCACTTCTACCAGAAGCACTGCCCACCGTCAATCCAAACATGCCCTAAATATATGATTGTAAATATAGTTATTATAATATATTAATTTAAAATTATTGTAACAACACAAAAAATTTAAATCCTGAATTCTCCTCTGAAATCTAAATATGAAGGTCAGTTATTTGAATAAGTGGAACACTAGTTCTATCTATTTTTATTAGGCCATGACTTGTAACATGGAATATAGTTCAAAGATTGGAAATGTCGGTCCAAAAGTTTGTCATTTCTTCGTTTCTCGTAGAATGCAGGTTTACCCCAAACTACTCATCATCCAACCCCCTCCACACACATATTTATCTTTGTTGATAAAATAGGTAATCAACCCTCTTACACCCATATTTGATATGGGTGGATTGAGCTGTATAATAAAAAAAGCTGGTAGGGAAAGAGTAATATATACACTTTGTTGAGGCCTCAAATAAAGAAGGATGAGAATCAACTATCATACTCATACGTGCTGAAAAGCAGCAAATACCATTCCAACATTTGTGATTTTGCAATAGAATGCAACATGAGAAACGCCGTCTCTTGATATTAACACATGAGTAAGAACTTCCCAAGGAAAATAATTCCAGATACTCTTTAAACTACGGTAAACATCGGAATCACTAAGTCCATTTTATTGTCTTGTGAAATCAAATCCTATTATACTGCAATAGCAACCGAGTTTTGAGCACATTACACACCAAAAATTCAAAGGCAAAGGAATCTCTCATCTCAAGGCTTATTAGGAGAGAAAAATACAATCGTAGAGTTATTAAGATCGGAAACAACCTATCTACCCCACAAAGGTAGGGGTAAGGTCTGCGTACCACACCCTCCCCCCAGACCCCACTCGTGAAATTACACTGAGTTATTGTTGCTGTATCTAGAGTTTTATTAAGGAAATATGTTCTAGTTTGCTCTGGGAGTTGCCCACTCCACGCGAAGAATTAGATTGTCATATCCATAGCCATTAAGCTTGTTGATGGCCCTCTGAGCATCCTCCTTGTTTACAAAATTAACAAATCCAAAACCTCTGCTGTCACCAGTCTTCTGGTCTATAGCTACATAGACCCGACTTACTGGGCCAAAAGGCCTGAAAAGCTCAAGCAGGTCAGGTTCTCGAGTGTCTTCTGAGAGATTAGTGACGCGAACAGAGTTCTCTTCATTCCTACGTCTCATTTCTGTTCCAGCAGGTCTCTCTGCACCTGCTCGCATGCTTGGTGGAACATAAGCTCCCTTCACGGCCCCACCGGGCATATTTGCATCTGCCACTGGGGGTTTGTCAACAAAACCTTCAGCTGGTTGAGCAAGATCCTTGAAAGGGCACTTAGATGTCCAGTGATCACCCTTCTTGCCACAAGTTCTACACACCATTAGAACAGCACCTCCTTTAACGAGCTGAGCCATCGAGTCTCCTGCTGCCTTGAATTCATCAGCTTTAGAGCCTGTAGGCAGCACAAGAATTTATAGTAGTTAGCACATTCTGTGTTTCGTTAAAGAGCAACATTCTATCTGCAAGACAACACAAAAAACATATTTATGCAACACACAATTCAGTCTTTTATCTTCTTATATTTTTCCATTCAATAATAGAAGGGGAACACAAAGTGAAGCTTGTTTAGGCAGAGAAACCAATGATTAGTTTTGTTCAGCTGATTTAGCTTGTACTTAAAATTAACTAGAGCAGTACTCTCCACATTTTCTCTTTCAGGAAAAATGAAGGTCCGTCAACACAGTGAAGTCACTGTTGAGATATTTTAACAACTTCAAAAAGCTTTTTCATAAGTGTTAATTCCCGTCTCATCGTCTCGGGATGCCCTTTTCTTTTGGAGGATGGAGCTTTAAAATGCATAAAACTCTCTTGTGCTTCATATTGTAACATTTAACCTCATTCACCTGCAGCAATATAATACATAACCACTAACTAAACAGACAACAATGAGACCATTAGTTCGTATTCCATATTAATGGCAAGTGAGTAGCCCCTAGGGGATTGGTCTAGTGGTGAGAGTGTAGCTTGTGATGTGTGATTAGGTACACGTCACAGGTTCAACCCAGCTACAGACAAAAGCCTGGTATTTAAGTGGAAAAGAGTAGAGGGGCAGGCTCATCATCCATCGAGTTTCGAAACGTGCTTCGTTAGCTCTCCAAAATTTCTCGGTTATCAAGTATATATATAAACATATAATGGTGCACGTATCAAAACTCGGAGATGATCCCCCCCCCCCCCCCTCAACTTAAATAGCACGCTTTTGTCTGTGGCATGATTTAAGCCCGTGACTGCACCCCACGCATCATGTGTTGTGCTTTTGCCTCTAAAATAAAGCTCTGGGACAAGAAATATATTAATAATTAGAATTAGACAAAGATAATATTTTACAATCATGAAGTTTAGATTAGTTTTTGGAAATGTGAGCAGTCTTAAATCTTAATGACTTGGAAAAGGACTAGTAACAAGAATATGATTAAAATATGATGCCCTGATGTTGCTACGTATTCGCTGGACGAAAATGAAGAATGTAGATTGCTAGGTATTTCAGAGTATTAGGTGAAACAATTGGGCGAGGTGAACATATCTTGAGGCTTGGGGAGCGACGGGTAGTGTTTTAGCATGTGGAATAGTCAATCATTTAACTTGATGGATGATTGATCCTGGGTAGCTCGGGCAAAACGGAACACATTATAGATTGATCCTGAGCGGTGGGGTAGTGTTTTATATCAATGTTTATCTCATGATGCATGTTTCTTAAATACCTGTCCTACTTCTTGGGGAAACGTTCTATAATATATACTAGGTATGTGGGGCTTAGGACTTTCCGGCCACAACACAAGTGTGGCTCAGGACGAGCAGTGTAGATAGGACAGCTTCACTTAAACAGTTGACTTTTGGTGAGACTCCACTATGCTTTTGTGGAGGATAGATAGAAATATTCTTTTGAGTCTCTAGGGTCTGTCTTGACTATTTCATTCATGTCATAGAGGTTCTATAAACGTTAATCTCAGGTTGTACTTACGGTTACTCATATGGCATGCGTGAACGAAATCTGGCTTACCTTTATGTATTTTCATTTATGTATGGAAAGTGTTGATTCAAAAGTTATGTTTCCATGTATCATTTTCAAATGAAAATGGATATAGTAAAATGACTTCTGCATTTACTTTGGGTCATGCGGTTGGGGGTCTTATCATATCTGTTTGGTTTGTTTGGTGTGGTTGAGTACAGGGTGCTCTATCACGTGGTTTTTGGGGGCGTGACAGTAGGGGTGGGCGGCATAGATATATTGGTTGGTGGGTAAGGGCATTAAGGTGAGGTTTTTGAAGGATGTATGGTGTTTGAAGGAGATTGTCACTAAAGAAAACATATTGACATGCATATGAATTAGTGTATATGGATTAGTGAATGAGAAAGATGCTAAGGTAGTTGATCATTAGAGAAGGGATACTCGAGGTTTACGTCCGATATAACTTTTATAAGGGTTTCAGGGTTTAGATTCGAAATGGAACCGAACACTAGGGCTGGAGTATTCCGACTCATCAATCAGCATGAGAAGAAGAGGGAGATAAGCAAATATGGAGGAAGATGCACGCAAAATAGTTCACATAGTTTGCAATTAAATGTTATATGAGATAGTAGATAAGGAGATAAGCAGGTGTCGAAAAGAGTTTGAAACACCAAGTCTCCTCAGAACGTTGGTCTTGCTTTGTGTGTACCGTGGGACGTCATCTTGACGGCAGAAAATTTGAGAGAGAAAAAATAATTAAGAGTAGGTGTTGTGCATGCAAAAAATTGATAATGGATACTGACAATCTCTCATAGCATTGCAGGTAAGCTTCACAACTAGGAACCATGTATTCTTATTGTTTGATATACCACAGATATTATCAAGAACAGTGGAGGAAGTATCCACGAGCTCGAGATACAAAGGGCCGGCAATTGAAGGAAGGTAGTTTAGAAAACATCACCATTATGTCTTTTTGGTGCTTAAGGAATGAAATAAATATACGTAATATTGTTTTTAAAATAATGAGAATGATGTCGAAAACAATATAAGGTTCTTTTATTTCACTTGTATCTTTGGTTCAAACTTCAAAGGGAAAATATGTGCTGCATAAAGAGTTAGAAAACCTACTAGTTAGCTCTAGTCTCTAGATGACTCAGGTTGATTCATCACACAGCTTAAACATGCTTTTGACACAGATTTGGTGTTTCACTATGAAAATTTGAGTTATCAAAAGAAAAAAAGTGTAATGATAATTCCAACAGAAATACAAGACACATCGAGCACAATTGTCTTCTGAAAAGAAGAGCAAAACAAGCAGTTTATGTTGTGAAAACTACACTACGCAAGATCTACATTTGACAGAACAGATTGCCATGTCACAGCAGACAATAAAACTAAGAACTTCATACATTTGAGGAAGTGGTTAACATGAGCTCCACACATCGACACTGAATCTTTGACCGTCTTAGAAAAAAAGATCTAACCTCTTAACTAATATAGTCTATATAATTATGAAAAAACAAAATCAGGTTGGTATTTTACATGTACAAAATAACTGACTATACTTATGAAAGTTAATAAGCGTATTGCAAAACTTAAAATGATTAAGCATATCAAAATATTGAAAAGTCAGGCTTTTCATTATTCTAATAGGTAAAAATGGAGTACAAATTATACTTAAATGACAAAATGGAATTCTATATTTCAAAATCTTGATTAACAAAATATTAGAATTCATGAATTAACAAATTCAGGCTTTACATTTATATTAAGCTATGTTTAACTACAGAAACTTAATAATAGCTTCATCTAATGTATCCATAGATAAACTCCAACAAGCAAAGAAAAAACATTTGGATCTTAATCCAACTTGTGCAATAACAGTATTTACATGGACCATAAAAATCACATCTTTGAATATATACCAAACCAAATATCCACAATTGCACAAGTACTCTACTTGTTTGGATGGTTGTTATCTATTGTATTGTATTGTATTATTAGTTTAAATACAACGTTTATTTTTATTGTTATTTAAATTTTATTGTATTGTATCGTTAAATCCATCATTAAGTAACGACGAAAAGTCTCATTTAGTGTAACGATTGATTTGATGTGATCGCGTCGTTACCTAATTTCTTTTCTCATTTTGTCTTTACTTCTTATCTAATAATCCTATTTTGATCTTTTAACCTATATATTTTTATAGTAACTCTACCCCGTATCCTACTTTTCTCGTAGATTTATTCTTCAAACTGCTCATGTGTGATATAGTATGTATAGGCAAAATCCGTAAACACGAGTGGACGTATCAAGAGATGACATGTGGCGATGGTGATAGGTCAGACTCGAGTCAGCAAGCGAGGGGCTCCGAGGAAGCTCCGGAGAAGTAGTTTGGTAACCCGCTTCCGGGGGCAGAAATTATGAAGGACCTGGATAAGCATGCCAAATCGCCAATCAAGCGTTATTCAATGTACATAAACGTTACCCAAGACCCCAAGTTTCCTCAAGCCTTTATTAGGCTTTATTAGCCTTTATGACCTCTTAATTACCTTTTATTGTAGCACTAATAATGGTAATTATGGGGGCATGATTCATGGAACTTGCACCCTATAGCTCTAGTATAAATAGAGGTTTTCATTATATTGTAAGACATCATCTACAAGATAATACAACATACTCTTTAATATTTCTCTCGTTTCTCACGCTTTCATATTAGTCACGGAGGCTTTATCAAGAAATAAGCACAAGACTCATGCTAATTTTTTCTTTACTTTGACTTAATATTATTTACTATTTCAGTATTTTGTAACAAGCGAGAAGGGCTCTTGTTCATTTGTGAAGAAATGAAGAGCTCCGGTGAGCTCATCAATGGAGAAAGTAGTGAAAAGGGAAGAAGAGAAGAAGATAGGAAGACAGATATTTCTTTCAATTGATAATCTATCAAATACATTACAAAGGGTATATAATACCCGGCTAACTCTAGGGGCTAAAGAGCAAATACTGAAATAACAACTTTAAACTTAAAAAGGACTAAACGGAATAATTAAAGACTTCCAATCTAATTAGTCCCAAAAGCTTTTGTGACAATCCATCCTCCTTAGAAAAGACCTTGCCCTCAAGGATCTTCAAAATTTGGAAGCTGGAACATGATGAACTGGTATCCTTAGATGTAGCTCCTTCCGGCAACAGATCAGCACAACGTACCAGTACCCACAATGTAACGTCTTCTTTATTCGTGACAAACCATCCCCCTTTGAGAATCTTGTCCTCAAGGTTGAAAATATGAAGTTCGAAATGAATGAGGCTAGTGACACTTTGCTGCAATGCTCCAGAAATTCTTCGACAGTTATGAAATGCTTCATAGCTTAGAAATCTCAAAATGTTGTGCAAGAGTGCTGCAACGTTTCTTGAGAAGAAACCATTTTCCTTATAAAATGCTTCAGGCCTGTGTTTAGTAATTGGCTCTAACTTGTAGCTAAGTTCTGTATTATAGCAAATTACCACGGGTGCAAATGCTCCATAACAAACTTTAGCACATCCAGTTTCACCTTCCAATAAGCATGTTGGAGTTGCACTTTCAGATTTCAACTTTAAGGGGAACACACTGCAGTAAGAAATTAACAATGGCAAGGCCAATATCATTTTCCTCCCAATAATCACAAGCTGACATGAAAGGGATAATACTTTAGCAACTTGGTCATATGGATAGCCCCTGTTAGCTCAATATTGCACCCAAGAAATTAAGAGTGAGATTCTTTATCACAACAGTATTACTTAGTTCAACAATATTGACATTAGAAATTTCAGCTTTGACATCGACCTCTAGTATTTTGAACGAATACAGATTCCTTCTCCCTTTTAATTTTAAACATTCAAATGACAAGTATGTGATACCAACCATATCCACAAACTCCTTTGACAGCGAAGAAGGTGTCGCTCCAAATAGTTTCATTTAGCACAAACAAGTGTGCATCTAGGAGGGATCCTTGAGATCCAGCAGTTGCAGCTCTAAATGGCTTGCTGTCATTTTGTGCCAAATGTTCCCAATTCTCCCCATCACTTTCCATTTTAGATGATCCATTAGAAACTACATATATAACCTTTTCTACTATCAGTTGCGTGATCTCAAGGATAACCAACTTGGAGTAATATAAGGCACCAAAAAGCAACTCTTATCACTCATAATTCTTTTACAAACATGAGTGGGAACTTCTAGCTGTTTGTTGGGTTCAATGCCTCCATTTACTTTAGCCCCAAGAGTCACTAAGAGAATACAACCAGATACTAAGTTCTCCAGCGCACTAGTAGTGAATATCATTTTCAAGTACACATCAGTTACTATCTTGATAGGCAGCTACCAAAACCAGTACTACTACAATATTGTCCTCCAACTGTGAATTGATCTCAACAATTGGAAGAATTACGGAGAGTAGTAAATGAGCTCTTCTCTGCATTTGCATCAGATGAAGTGGTACTCCTCGAGAAACAATCCATTCAACTCCATGTGTGATTCCTAGAAGTATCCAACTTTGCAGAACAACAATCTCCACTAACAATGTTCTGGCTTTAACAAGTTCAAAAGCTTTTATTGTTTTACTATCCCCTTTGACAAATAGAAGAGCACATATCCCTCTTGGACCCTTCTGGACAAGGCAACACACTGTTCTTTCTTGAATTAATACATAATGACTGAGAAGAGAAACAACAAAACTAGTTGATAACTGCTCATTTTTCTATCTTTTTAATTAGCAATATTGCTTTCTTTGGGTGACAAAGATATGGATATGCTCCTTCTAAAAAGCTTTCCATTTGCGACTTCGGAATTGGTCCCGAATTTCTTATCAAATTTCTTGTACAACCAAAATGCATTTCGCCAGGCTTCCTCTTGTTGTTTTTATTCCTTGATGCCACTATTTTCATCTTATAATCTGATGAGCGAAAATAGCTTGGACCTAAACATACATATGGCTCTATGGGACTTGCTGAAAGTGCAAAGGTGTTGAAAACATTCCAATTTTGTCCCACAAAATGAATGACCGGTATGCATTTCCAGTTGGACACCATTTCGAAAACCACATGACAAAGCAACCAACTCTTCCCAAATTTCATAGTTGTTACCTCTACATTTTTAACGAGTATTAAATTCCTTTCACGACTTCTATCGAATAGTTTAGAGTACTTATCCGTCATAGAATTTTCCAAAACATCTCAGCCAATTCAAACCACATTTTCAAAGCAAGAATATGAATCAAATGCACAAACTGACAATTAAAATAATTCACATACCCTTTCGGCACACCAGCTAAAACATGAACATCTACACTCGACAATCTATTGTTTGAAGGTGTAGCAGACTTTGCACCTTCGATCTCCATTTCTCTTTCTTTGGATTTGACCATTGCTACGAGCGGTTGGCTTGGTTTATCTAATTCATCGACGTTGGCATCACCAATGTCATCTGAAGTCTGTCCTTCATTCAGAATTTCTCCTTCTAAGAGGAATCCTTCATTTCTTTGAAAACTTTTATAAAGAAAACTTTTATAGAACACTTGGTTTTCATCATTTTCTGAATTTGTTTCACTACTATATTCAACTTCTAGTGGTGAATCTTTATTCCAATCAGCGAGTTTCCAAAGGTTACGATCTGGAATGCTCTTGGGAGTGATGCACTTTTTCTCACAGTCACCCTCATCATCAATCTTAAGGAAACTTTCAACAGACACCATATCCGCATTTTTGGAGTTACCTGCATCTACACCTTCAATTTCCACGTCATTAATTTCAGCACCATTTCTATTAGGACATTTATCAAACACCTGGTCCTCCGTAATTGCTGACTTTTTCTCACCATTTTCGAGCTCCAGAGGCTCATCTTCTTCACTTTCATCCCATTGCAAATCCGCCACATTGACTCCATGCATCTGAAGAATTCGATCAAGCATTTGATATTCATTATCTTCTAACTTCTCCTCTTCGGGTTTTTCAGATTCCAATTGTCGTAGTGTTTCTTCCTTATCTCTTTTTACTGATTGAAGCTTATCTATTCTAGTTTCGTTCTGTTGAGGACTTATATCAAATACTTTGTCCGCATCTGGTTCTAACTTTTTCCCAATACTGCTAAAAACTAGTTGATTAGTAATTGCCTTTGGTCGGGGACAATCGTCAAACACTTGGTCCTCCTGAATTCCTGAGCGCTCCCCGTGCTCATCTTCAACATCCATCAATTTATTTCCACCTTGTAGCTCCTCAGCAGTAACATCGATTTGAACAATCGCGCTCCATTTCAAATTGTCACCACCCACGCGCACTCGTCTGACTACTTTGTTACTTGATAGCTTCGTGTTAGCTGGTTGGCGACCAAGTTCAAATTTGTGTTCTTCCTCCAATCATTCCTCTTGCCACGCTTTTGGTGCTTAGAGTTTCTTAAAATACCCATGGTTGCTGAGATACACTCAAATCCATAAGGATTTGGATGGATATTAGGATATGCACCGTAATACTCAAAGCCATAGGGATCGGAATTCATATCTTAGCTGTAATACTGGTGCGAGTGAGATTGGTGATAAGCGTATGAATCGACACTAAGCTCAACCCCGTAGGAATCTCGATAGAAATTGATAACAACACCCCCTTGAGCTTCGTATGGACTGGGTGACTTATGCAAATGCGCAGTAGGAATCGAGGCCGAGTATCGTCGGCTCTGATACCATTTGTAACAAGAGAGAATGACTCTTGTTCATTTGTGAAAAAATGAAGAGCTCCGGTAAGCTCATCAATGAAGAAAGTAGAGAAAGGGAAGGAGAGAAGAAGATAAAGTAAAATAGATATTTCTTTTAATTGATAATCTATCAAATGCATTACAAAATATATAATACTCTGGCTAACTTTAGGGATTAAATAGCAAATACTGAAATAATAACTTTAAACTTAAAAAGGACTAAACTGAATAATTAAAGACTTTCAATTTAATTAGTCACAAAAGCTTTATTAAAGACTTTCAATTTAATTAGTCACAAAAGCTTTATTAAAGACTTTCAATTTAATTAGTCATAAAAGCTTTTGTGACATATTTTGTCTAATATTATTGCCAGGTCAGTTACTTGTGACTTGAGATCCACGTATCCTTGAACATGTATACAAATTCAATTGTATTGTTTTACGGGTAAACATAGTATAACCATGGAAAACATAAAATCTATCCAATGTTGTATTCATCAAAACAATACAATATGATACATCAGACAAGTGAGAAATATTTATAGATATATATCCAAATTTAATAAGAATGTGACCTGGGGGTCTGGGCCTTTCAAGCAAGATCTCTTCAGTGGAAACCATGGTGAGTCTACTTCCAACATCCTCATGGACAGCGTCGCCAAATTTGGGCCAAGCCCGTCGTTCAATAGCCCGTTTGCTAAGACGGGCTTTGGCGAGCTTTCGGACCCGGGTGGTAGTAGTGATCTTAACCTTGTTACCATCGTCATTGAATTTGTACTCAATGATCTTTTTAATACCATGTTCATCAGGTCCAATTATCTGTTTTGGTGGTAGGAGGAAATCAAGGTCCTCTGCGTCATCTTCCTCTAGCTCCCCCCATCTGATCTTGCTTGCTGGTTTTGAATTCGGAGCTAAACCGGGTCGATCCGAACCCATTGTTGGTGTTAGTTTCGAGACTGATCTGTGGAGAGAAGGACGAGGTTTAAATTCTTCTTGTTTGTTGGTTTAGGAGCAGTTTTACTAGCCCCAAAAAGTTCGGAAAGAGTTGCTATTTCACTTCACTTTTATTTTTTTGCTTAAATACATGGTACGTACCTCCTTAATTTGGGTTTTGTGCTCGTCTTTAATTTTTTCCATAAGTTACGCATGCACAAATTAGGTAAAGCACTTACGCCCATTTAAAGGGCAAAAATTAAAGAACCAATCCATTTGAAGGAAAGACAGTGCAAGACACATCTTATAAGTTAGATATTAAATATTTAAGGTTAAAATCACTTTATATATATATAGAAATAGTATAGGTTGAATTTCTTTAATTTTTTTATATGTTTACTTCTCTCATATTTTTAATTCTTACAAAAAAAAATGGCTACGCCACTCTTCTTTAGTGATCATTTAAACAAATTTTTATAATAGTCATTCTTTATAATAATAAAAATTTAGATCGATTTTTATATATATTATATTGTATATTTTTTATAAAAGTCAAAAAAGCATCTGAACTAACGATATTGTAATTAAAAAAAGTTATAATTGAAAGAGTATCTTGTGAATTCTTATATCCTTTCGACCAAGTTCTTGAAATTCACTTGATGATGTATAAATCGATTACTAAATAACACATATAAGTTGAAAGAAAATTTAACTAGAAACCCGCAAGAATAGCCACAGAATAAGAAATGATGACCGCAAGGCCACGAGTTCGATCCTCGCATAAACCTTCTTGGTTGAAATGCCACACACTGCCAAGTGTGGTTATACTACCGACGTGGTTTGCGCCATCACATTCAAGCACTTCTGCGCACTGAAAGAAAGAATACCATGCCTTCACAACAAAAAAAAAAATTAACTAGAAAAATTACAATAAAGAAAAAAAAAAATACTTTTGCTTAATTAGATTCAGAGGGAAGGGAAATTCTCATAACGTAAGTTTCCTCCATGAGGGGGCGAGACAGGATTTTTCATAAGTAGTGTCACCGCGTAAAAGAGTGAACAAAATATAAGAGACAAAGTGAGGTTGCAGAGGTTCAAAGTTCAAACTCACGACCTCGTCCACAAAATGGGAGCACCAAACTAACAGACCGGTGCACCACTTTGTGTAAAGCAGTGTCACTTTTTTATTTTTACCTTGTAATTTCGTTCTATTTATTTTTAATTCATACACTTATGTGGACGGTTACCGGTAATTAATCATCTTTAAGGTGATCAAATAACATATTTTTTTTATTATATATATGTATATCCAATAAAAAAATCGATGAAGCAGTGTCACGTGACACCTCTAGGGCCTACATAAATCAGCCCCTAACACGACGCGCAAGCAGTGCCCTTTGGCACGAGGCGGCAAGCAAATAAGCGGCAATAGCTTTGTGGTAAGAAGGCGAGTCGCACGTTGGGCGTACGAAGTGCAACAAGGAAGGAACAACAACAGATGCGAATGCAAGGCGTGTGTGTGTGTGAAATTGCGAATTACAAGGAAATCGGGAAATAACAACAACAAATTACAATCTGAAATGGAATATAACGAAAGGTTGGTTGAGTCGATTGATATTCAATATGTCCTTAAGACAATATTGTCCCGTATTAATCCCTTAACGACTATTGGCAATTCGTCTCCCAAGATAAAACAACCACAAACTCTTCAGCAAAGGATAACTCAAAAGCTTACTATAAAAGAAAAATCTTTGAGTGTGTGAAGGATTGCAAGAGATGGAGGAATACTTTCTGAAATGTTTTGTATCAAGTGTATTTTGCAAATGAGTCAAATGCATCATTTTATAGTGTTGGAAGATGACCTTCCACATACCAAGTAATGGCCTTGAATTGCCATGAATTAGACTTGATTGTGGAGTTACAATTCAGTCAAATAATGACTGAATTCATGAGCAACATAATGGGAAGTTAATACTCCAAAGTCAACCCAAAAATCACCTTAAATTTGCTTCCAACGCTAACCCGCGTGGCCGTGGCCCTCGCAGTTGGCGCGCTGAAAATTCGAGAGTTCCGGCGCCGCCGTGTCGTGGCCCTGCAGGTTGGCACCGTGGTGCTGAGGAGATGACGCCGCGGCGCCGAGAAGGTTTTCAGGCATCGCGGTCCTTTTTCCAACTAGTTTCGACATTCACACTTTGTGTAATTCTTCCTTCATCTATCAACGTGCAACCATCGTCATTTGGCCAATAACCGTCTATCATTTCATGTCCCGAACATATCGTATATGTACCAATATCTCTTTCACTAAGGAAAATTGTGATCTTTGGCACAATGTGTGCACGTATGTGGAAATAAGATTTCCGACGTGCGGGGCCCCACATGTTCGAGTCATAAATAATAGGATTGACTATATTCATAGTTAATAAATTAATTTCCAACAATCCCCTCTCAAAAGAGATTTTGGCGTACACCCATGGTGTCTTTCTAGCAATCCTTCTGTGGATCAATGTTGCATCTGGATAGGTGGTCGTGGCTTTGAACCTTCCATAGTAGAATACCATCGGACTTATTTACTGCTCGGTGAACGTGATGTCTTGAACCGTCAGTGTTTAGTATAAGTCAAGACAATGGTACCAACACAACACATTTCCTTACTCTATTCTTCTTTAAGGTTTTGTCCGTTGTGGCCATGGACACGTCTTGGATTCTTAAGTGCTTCAGTTGAGGCTGTCCAGTCCTCGCACTTAAATAGGTGGTCTCCTTCAAGGTATTCTACTATACCCAACTTTTACAAGTATTAGAAACCATTAAAAGTTTCCCCAAACCTAACCTCAACGACTGAGGATTTATCAAAGGTTTTGGAAACTTAACCTCTTACCCCTTTGCAGGTAGCACTTAATGTCTATCACAGAAACGGCCTTGGATTCATGTTTCTTTGTCAAAACATTATCCGAAGTGCTCTTGCTTCCATCGAAGCGCTCCACCGAACTTTTACGGCTTGGTTTTCCCATTGAACCTAATTCCTGGGATCTCCAGTCTGTTAGGTTGGGTGTCCGCGGTATCAGTTCTTTGTGATTGAGTTTTAAGCCCATTCCCCTAGACAGGCGGGACATCTGATATCTGGGTATTCCCTTCGTCAAGGGATCTGCTATGTTTTCCTTTGATTTTATATAATCAATAGAAATAATACCCGTGGTGACCAGCTGCCGAACGGTCTTATGTCTTCGTCTGATATGACGAGATTTACCGTTGTACATAGAACTCCGTGTCTTTCTAGAGTCGACTGACTGTCGCATTGGATCATTACATAAGGTATGTGTTTATCCCAACATGGGATATCTTCTAAGAAGTCATGAAGCCACTCAACTTCTTCTCATGTTTTGTCTAAAACGATAAACTCTGACTTCATCGTGGATCGGACAATGCAAGTTTGCTTAAAGGATTTCAAGACACAACTCCACCACCAATTGTAAATATATACCCACTGGTGGACTTGGTGTTCTCGATATCAGATATCCAGTTTGCATCACTGCACCCCTCTAGTACAGCTGGATATCTCGAATAATGTAACCCGTAAGTTTGCGTCAGGTATCTTAGTGTCACGACCCGACCCCGGGCCCGCGACTGGTGCCCTACCTGGGCACCCTTACAGGTATACATCAGAGAAAAATCAGTGGAACATACATGAAACTTAAAAAATAAAACAATAGAAGTAAAACAACAGGTTAGCCGATAGGGCTACCTTCCTGGACATAAATATATACAACCGAAGCAGTTGCCTCATTTCTTTACAAACTGACCCACAATATGTGACTACAGACCTCTAAGAGTTTTACATAACAACTGTGGCGGGACAGGGCCCCGCCATACCCCTGAATATACATGAATCTACTACCTCGTGGAAAACTGTACAAGAGATAAGCCTCCGAGCAAATGGAGCTTTTTCCCAAAATCAACCGAGATCCTAAGAGCAAGGATCACCAACCTGGTACCTAAAACTGCGGATTTAACGCAGCTTCGGCGGGGTCAATACAACAAAATTTAATATGGAATGAAATAAAGTACAAGAAATGATCATAATCTGCAAAAGAATGACAGAGCAAGTATAAAAGTACATACGGATCCCGCCGTGTCATTACCACTTATGAACTTAATTTCACATCAATATCTTTTCCCATTTTCAATAAAGGTTATAGCCACATTCTTACGCATACGATTAGGAAAAATCATTAAGTTCATTTCTATATAACTTACTTATCTTGCATAAGTACATCGCCCTTCTTGCGAGGGAGTTTATACTACGGCCTATCCGGGACGCGATCAAGGTCACATGGTGCGCCCATACAGTATATCGCGGCCCATTCACGGTCGATAATGTCATATAGTCCGCGTAAAGGTATCGCCCGCCCATTCTCGGTCGATAATGTCATATAGTGCGCCCATAAAGGTATCTCGCCGCCCATTCCCGGGCCGATAATGTCATATAGTGCGCGTAAGGTATCTCGCCCGACCCATTCCCGGGTCGATAATGTCATATAGTGCGCCTGTAAAGGTATCTTGCGCCTACCATTCTCGGGTCGATAATGTCATATTAAAATCCGGGAATTTAACCCAACGTACTACGCACCTCTACTCCTTTAGAAAGACTCTTTTTCAAATAAAACTTCCAAGACACTGACCACCGCAGTATCAAGTCATCTCTACTTTTTTTTAAGACGAGTCACGATACCCTTTTTAGAAATTCAATAATCGGTTTCTAAATTACGTGACTTCTTACTTAAAAGCTTTAAGCAAGTGATACCTTTAAATCACATTGCCCTTCCTTAATACAAGTTATTCCTTTTATTACATTATTAGAGAAAACCATTCTCTTAACCTTCCATAAAGCCGTCATAACCAACTTCCCATAAAGTCGTTATAACCCTTTATGATTTTAGACAAACTCATTCCTTTTCTAACCAAGAGACTTCTACTTTTTGAAACCAAGTATTAAATACTTTCAAATTAATTCACTTAACTTTCAAAAATACAATTAGTCTCTTAACCTTTAGAAATCAAGTGACTCATTTTATTATACAACCTTAGGCAATTGATGCCTTAAAAAAATCAAGTTACCTTTTTCACTAAAATCAAGTCATTTATCTTTCCATAACGCAAATATAACCAACTCCCCATAAAGTCGTTATATTCACTTTATGCCTTAACTAAAAACAATTTCCTATCCAAGGGACTTATACGTTTAAAATGAAACAAGTATCAAATACTTTAAAACTCTTCAAGTCCCTTAACTTTAATAAAACATTAGACATCCTTAATACTCTCAAAGAAGTGAGTTAATCTCCTAACTCCCCCGACTTGGCTATTCATAAAACTAGTAAAGGATATCAAGGTCTTGTACGTCTACCGTACTACATACGTGCAACTATTCATGCTCAAAGGATAGGAAAAGTTCTACATAGGGTAAATCACACCACTACCTCTTAACTTCTAAGAGTAGAAGGAAACATGAAATGATACCATAAGTACATTCCATACATAGAATCATGCCAAAGGAAGGAAGAGGTTCACATACCTCGCGACGATTGTCGACAAGTAGCAAAATGCTCCAAAGTACTTCAACCTTGAGCTATTCCATTCTTCAAGTAGGATACGCTATTCTTAGTTCTTCAACCTATCATGGTCACAATACGCCCTTAACCTCTTACTTCAAACGTAGAATATTCTAAGTGCTAAGTCGCCAAATTCTACGGAAAATCGGACAAAGACTTCCTTTGTGTTTACTTACTTTGCCACCTTTTTCAAGGCCGAATACAATAACCAAACACGCCACATTTAAGGCCCAAACAATGAAATCAACAATAGGGATTACACGCCTACTAGGCGTGTAAAATTCCGCCACAACGATATCAAATTACTACAACTTACTAGGCCAATTCGCTAACTCAAGTACTACAACAATCAATTCTTATCCAATTTCCATTTCAATCCAAGTTATTAGCCTAACATGATATCAAGTCGCAACCAATAATAACTACTATAATCTTCAAGTCAATAACATGCGACGATTCTAATAACGACCAAATGTAATCTAACTTAACATGGCTCACATACATTTCGGATTTCCAAGGCCACAATCAATCCATAATCCTTATGAACTTCAACATATCAACTTCATGCCAAAGAACACGTAAAGCTAACAACAACAATATAAATATATAATCTTGTAACACCTTTAAAAGACAAGATTATACCTTAACGATTTTTAATCCAATTCCAAATCCGAAGTCGCTCCTAGTAGTTTAGAGCCTCACCAAGATACTTCAATCCGCTTGTTGAGACCCTTAGAACCACACCAACAATTATCCTTCAACTTCCAATCCAAAACCTAGAAAAGCAACTAGGTTTTCGCTTTGCGACTAACCCGAAAACTATCTTTTTCCGAGATTTTTCTATTGAGATATGCTTACAATATCCTCAAGAACCTTGGTTTAAAGTGTGGAGTTGAATGGACAAGGAACAAATTTTTTTCTTCTCTATGGACATGAAACCCGAGAGCAATATGTGGTGTTCTTCCAATTTTTGTGTAAATTTGGCTAAGTATGGAACTAGTCTCACTACTAGTAGTATTATAAAGGGACATGGAGGGTCAAGATGCAAACAATTGGGTGGTTTGGATGAAGTCTTATAAAATATCAAGACTTTGGACCCTTTGACTTGGTCAATGTTGTCAAGCTCTAAGGCTAGCAAGACTTGTCTTCCTAACAAGGGTCAAATGACCCTTTTGTCCATGATCAATTTCGTCCAAGGCATTCTAAGGGGGGGTGACACGTGTCGCCCTCCCATTCGTCACAATATTCGTTTTCCGACAATTTCATAATTCCGATAAATTCTTACAAGTCTCAATTCTCAACACTTGTGAGTTCTTACGTACGTTCTTAGATCATGTTCTGTAAATACGGGGTGTAACATTCTTCCCCCCTTAGAAACATTCGTCCCCGAATGTTCTTTCGGAGTCATACTTATAATTTGCGACATCGTTCCCTTTCACAACCCCGACATACCAACAATGCCACACATGGCCCTAATACCTCGCACACGCATATCTGTCCATCATAAGCCCAAAAGAGATTATCTTTTCGTACTTCCAACTCCTTCTAACATATACATAGTCTCTATATAATCGGTTCATAAAACTTAAACATACCACAACTTTATCATGCATACAAGTTTCTAAAGGCCAAAGACATACCTGGAATCATATAGGCGGTTCAAGGACCGCTAAAATTGGGAACTCCCACCACGACCTCTGCCACGGCCTGTCGGTGCATGAACATCCTGCCTAGCTATTGAAGGCGAAGAACCCGCAACTGATCCAGTAGACGGTGTTGTCCCACCAGGACCCCCTCTATAAGGACACTCTCTTAACATATGGCCTAGACGACCACAAGAAAAACAAGCACCCGTACCGGCGCGACATACCCCAGACTGTAACCTACCACATCAGCGATTGAGGCACGTGTGGCCTCGATCGATGGAACCCCATCTCCCGAGGATCTGAAGCTCTAGAGACTGGCCGCCTGCATTCCCGGGTTGTAAAACCTCCGCCGGAAATCGCGTGGAGGAGCACTCTGTCTGGCCGGAATGTAGACCTAGTTCGCCTTTGAGGCCGCCCGCCTCTAAATCGCCTGAGACCACGATGTCACGCCTCTTGGGCCGCACGAGTCCATCTGGTCCTCTCTCTCTATCCTCTATCCTCGCGCATAGGCTGCATCCGGCGATGTCATACCGGGTGAAGAGCCACCCCAAGCATGTCAGAATCATATGACGGTCTAGCCCCATCACATAACGATGAACTCTATCCGCCATGCTAGCTACAATAGTATGCGCGTATCCGCCAAGGAGTCAAACTCAAGCTATACTCGCAGCCCTCCCGCTCGCCTCAAGGTCAAGAATCTGTCTACCCGGCTCTCTCATCTCGGGAGGCAAAAGTGATCCATGAAGGCCTCTCAGAAACTCCTCCCAAACAAGCGGAAGAGCATCATCACCCCTTGAAAGCAACCACGACTCAAACCGGTTCAACGCAATATCGCGCAACCGGTAAGAGGCTAGCGTAATGCACTGTCTCAAGCCCTAAGAACCTGCATGGTCCGTTGTAGCTGCCGAATGAACTCCTGCGGATCCTCATCAGACCTCGAACCATAAAACTCGGGCGGATGACAACCCAGAAAATCCCGGATCCGCAAACTGTCGGCTCTAGGGTTAGCTACCTGCTCCTGTTGGCGCTGCCCTACCACTATGTCAGTCAATAGTCTGATTTGTTCTCCATAATCTTCGTACCGCTCGCCGCGAATCGGGGCCGAATGCACGGAACCTCTGGAGCTACTGCCGCTCTCGGCTCCTCTAATACTGCAGGCGTGGCTGAACTCGCTGCCCCGCCTACTACCCCAGGCATAGTATGTGCCCGAGTCCTGGTAACCCTCTGCGTACCTCTAGCAGCTCCTGCTGCTGCCTTGCCCTTCTGGGCCCTGGTCGCCTTCCGAGGAGGCATAACTGTTTCATAAGAATAGGTCAGAGAGGATTCAACCTAATAAGACAGCTCTACTGCACGATCTTAGAGAGGGAAGAATGAAAACCAATCCTAAATGTCCTGCAGCCTCTTGATTATAGATGTGGTGCACAACACACCGATAATCAAGACTCTACTAGACACGGTCTGTAGACACTTTCCGAGGACTAACTGCTCTGATACCACTTTTGTCACGACCCGAACCCGGGCCCGCGACTGGTGCCCTACCTGGGCACCCTTACAGGTATACATCAGAGAAAAATCAGTGGAACATACATGAAACTTAAAAAATAAAACAATAGAAGTAAAACAACAGGTTAGCCGATAGGGCTACCTTCCTGGACATAAATATATACAACCGAAGCAGTTGCCTCATTTCTTTACAAACTGACCCACAATATGTGACTACAGACCTCTAAGAGTTTTACATAACAAGCGTGGACGGGCCCCGCCATACCACGAATATACATGAATCTACTACCTCGTGGAAACCGTACAAGAGATAAGCCTCGGAGCAAATGGAGTTTTTTCCCAAAATCAACCGAGATCCTAAGAGCAAGGATCACCAACCAGGTACCAAAACTGCGGCATGAACGCACTGGCGGGGTCGATAACAAAATTTAATATGGAATGAAATAAAGTACAAGAAATGTGATCATAATCTGCATAAAAGAATGACAGAGCAAGTATAAAAAATACATACCAGATCCTGCCGTGTCATTACCACTTATGAACTTAATTTCACATCAATATCTTTTCCCATTTTCAATAAAGGTTATAGCCACATTCTTACGCACATGATTAGGAAAAATCATTAAGTTCATTTCTATATAACTTACTTATCTTTCATAAGTACATCCGGCCCTTTAAGGAGGGGAGCCTATACCACCCGGCCCTATCTGGGACGCGATCAAGGTCACATGGTCTGCCCATACGGTATCGCTTGCCCATTCTCGGTCGATAATGTCATATAGTGCGCGTAAAGGTATCTCGCCCGCCCATTCTCGGTCGATAATGTCATATAGTGCGCGTAAAGGTATCTCGCCGGCCCATTCTCGGTCGATAATGTCATATAGTGCGCGTAAGGTATCGCCCGCCCGTTCACGGTCGATAATGTCATATAGTGCGCGAAGGTATACCGCCCGCCCGTTCTCGGTCGATAATGTCATATAGTCACCAGAAAGGTATCTTGCCCGCCCATTCTCGGTCGATAATGTCATATTAAAATCCGGGAATTTAACCCAACGTACTACGCACCTCTACTCCTTTAGAAAGACTCTTTTTCAAATAAAACTTCCAAGACACTGACCACCGCAGTATCAAGTCATCTCTACTTTTTTTTAAGACGAGTCACGATACCCTTTTTAGAAATTCAATAATCGGCTTCTAAATTACGTGACTTCTTACTTAAAAGCTTTAAGCAAGTGATACCTTTAAATCACATTGCCCTTCCTTAATACAAGTTATTCCTTTTATTACATTATTAGAGAAACCCATTCTCTTAACCTTCCATAAAGCCGTCATAACCAACTTCCCATAAAGCCGTTATAACCCTTTATGATTTTAGACAAACTCATTCCTTTTCTAACCAAGAGACTTCTACTTTTTGAAACCAAGTATTAAATACTTTCAAATTAATTCACTTAACTTTCAAAAATACAATTAGTCTCTTAACCTTTAGAAATCAAGTGACTCATTTTATTATACAACCTTAGGCAATTGATGCCTTAAAAAAATCAAGTTGCCTTTTTCACTAAAATCAAGTCATTTATCTTTCCATAACGCAAATATAACCAACTCCCCATAAAGTCGTTATATTCACTTTATGCCTTAGCTAAAAATAATTTCCTATCCAAGGGACTTATACGTTTAAAATGAAACAAGTATCAAATACTTTAAAACTCTTCAAGTCCCTTAACTTTAATAAAACATTAGACATCCTTAATACTCTCAAAGAAGTGAGTTAATCTCCTAACTCCCCCGACTTGGCTATTCATAAAACTAGTAAAGGATATCAAGGTCTCGTACGTCTACCGTACTACATACGTGCAACTATTCATGCTCAAAGGATAGGAAAAGTTCTACATAGGGTAAATCACACCACTACCTCTTAACTTCTAAGAGTAGAAGGAAACATGAAATGATACCATAAGTACATTCCATACATAGAATCATGCCAAAGGAAGGAAGAGGTTCACATACCTCGCGACGATTGTCGACAAGTAGCAAAATTCTCCAAAGTACTTCAACCTTGAGCTATTCCATTCTTCAAGTAGGATACGCTATCCTTAGTTCTTCAACCTATCATGGTCACAATACGTCCTTTAACCTCTTACTTCAAACGTAGAATATTCTAAGTGCTAAGTCGCCAAATTCTATGGAAAATCGGACAGCACTTCCTTTGTGTTTACTTACTTTGCCACCTTTTTCAAGGCCGAATACAATAACCAAACATGCCACATTTAAGGCCCAAACAATGAAATCAACAATAGGGGATTACACGCCCACTAGACGTGTAAAATTCCGCCCCACAACGATATCAAATTACTACAACTTACTAGGCCAATTCGGCTAACTTGAAGTACTACAACAATCAATTCTTATCCAATTTCCATTTCAATCCAAGTTATTAGCCTAACATGATATCAAGTCGCAACCAATAATAACTACTATAATCTTCAAGTCAATAACATGCGACGATTCTAATAACGACCAAATGTAATCTAACTTAACATGGCTCACATACATTTCGGATTTCCAAGGCCACAATCAATCCATAATCCTTATGAACTTCAACATATCAACTTCATGCTAGCAACACGTAAAGCTAACAACAACAATATAAATATATAATCTTGTAACACCTTTAAAAGACAAGATTATACCTTAACGATTTTTAATCCAATTCCAAATCCGAAGTCGCTCCTAGTAGTTTAGAGCCTCACCAAGATACTTCAATCCGCTTGTTGAGACCCTTAGAACCACACCAACAATTATCCTTCAACTTCCAATCCAAAACCTAGAAAAGCAACTAGGTTTTCGCCTTGCGACTAACCCGAAAACTATCTTTTTCCGAGATTTTTCTATTGAGATATGCTTACAATATCCTCAAGAACCTTGGTTTAAAGTGTGGAGTTGAATGGACAAGGAACAAATTTTTTTCTTCTCTATGGACATGAAACCCGAGAGCAATATGTGGTGTTCTTCCAATTTTTGTGTAAATTGGCTAAGTATGGAACTAGTCTCACTACTAGTAGTATTATAAAGGGACATGGAGGATCAAGATGCAAACAATTGGGTGGTTTGGATGAAGTCTTATAAAATATCAAGACTTTGGACCCTTTGACTTGGTCAATGTTGTCAATCTCTAAGGCTAGCAAGACTTGTCTTCCTAACAAGGGTCAAATGACCCTTTTGTCCATGATCAATTTCGTCCAAGGCATTCTAAGGGGGGTGACACGTGTCGCCCTCCCATTCGTCACAATATTCGTTTTCCGACAATTTCATAATTCCGATAAATTCTTACAAGTCTCAATTCTCAACACTTGTGAGTTCTTACGTACGTTCTTAGATCATGTTCTGTAAATACGGGGTGTAACACTTAGTACCCGAGTTAACGCTTTCCAGTGATCCTCACTCATTGCGGGTGAACCTAGCCAACTTGTTGACTGCATAAGCGATATCAGGTCGAGTGCAGTTTGTAATGTACATTAAACTGCCAATCACCTTCGCATATCGCTCCTGACGTGACGTATGGGTACACCAAAATGTTTTTCAATCTTCTGATTTACATCCAGTGGTGTTGATATTGGTGAACTATCGAAAACCTCAAATTTATTCAGCACATCCTCGTTGTAATGAGATTGAGATAAGACCAGTCTGTCAGATGTCTTAGAGATCTCGATCCCTAAGATGACATCTGCGATACTCATATCTTTCATGTCAAAACATTGTTTCAACATGTTCTTAGTCTTTAGAATTACCCTAGGACTGCTACCTGTGATCAACATGTCGTCTACGTAAAGGCATATCATTACAAATGAGTCGGCATCTCCTTTTGTGTAGACACATTTGTCACACTCATTAATGGAGAATCCCTTTGATAATAGAGTATTATCAAACTTTTCGTGCCATTGCTTCGAGGCCTATTTTAGCCCGTACAACGATTTGACAAGCCGACAAACTTTCGTCTCTTGTCCAGGAACCACATACCCCTCGGGTTGGTCCATATAAATTTCTTCTTCCAAATCACCATTTAGAAAGGCTGTCTTGACATTCATTTGGTGTATTTCTAGATCCCGTAAGGTGGTGATAGCTAAGAACATACGTATGGATGTCATCCTAGACACCGGAGAGTAGGTGTCAAAATAGTTAAGACCATTGTTTTATCGATATCCCTTGACTACTAACCTGGTCTTGTATTTTTCTATAGATCCATCAGGTTTTAATTTCCGTTTGAGTATCCATTTACATCCTAATGACTTGTTTTCCGGAGGAAGATCAACCAACTCCCATGTATGGTTGTGCAAGATGGATTCTATCTCACTTTCAATAGCTTCTTTCTAGAGAGACGCTTCTGGAGATGACAAAGCTTCAGCGAGTGTCCGTGGTTCGTCATGAACCATATAAGATACAAATTCTGGACCGAAGGAATTATCTTGCCTGGCCCTTTTTCTTCGTCTTGGTTCCATCTCTGGACCCTCCAAGTCCTGAGAATCTGGAATACTGGATTCCGGATAATCAGCCACTTCGGAGTTCGCTGGATCTGAACCATTTAGATCCGGGTAGTCAGTGACTCTTGAATCTTGTGATACCTGATCATAACTTAGTTTGAGAGAGGTTATGTCTCTTTCCTTCATAGGAAACGAGTCTTCAAAGAATCTAGCGTTCCTTGATTCCATGATTGTATCCTCAAGAACGTCGGGTACATCTGACTTATACACTATGAAGCGATAGACACTACTGTTACTGGCATATCCGATGAATATACAATCAACAGTCTTAGGTCCAATTTTGACCTGCTTTGGCATAGGTATTTTAACCTTTGCCACAACCCCAAACCTTAAAGTATTTGTAGTTTGGTTTCTTTTCTTTTCATAGCTCGTATGGAGTCTTGTCCTTACCTTTGTGAGGAACTCTGTTAAGAATCTTGCAAGCGGTAAGGACAACTTCTCCCCACATTTCTTGGGGAAGTCCTGAATTGATGAGTAACGTCATTTCCTTTAATGTACGATTTTTACGTTCAACAACTCCATTAGATTGAGGTGAGTAATGAGCCGTCGTTTGGTGAACAATGCCCGATTGAGCACAAAATTCTTCAAACGGTGTGACATATTCTCCCCCTCTATCGCTACTAATTGATTTAATCCGTCCGCTTAGTTGATTCTCAACTTCTGCTTTGTAGCGTTTGAATGCTTCAAAGGCTTCATCTTTACTTTTGACCAAGTAAAGGTAACAATACCTTGTGCCATCATCTTTGAAATTCACAAAGTACTTGTTCTCCCCTCTAATTTGTGTGAACTTCAAATCACATATATCAGTATGTATTAGTTCTAGAGGAACGGTTTTCCTTTCGACGGATCTAAATGGACTCTTTGAAAGTTTTGCCTCTACGCACACCTCACACTTACGTTGAGGGTTTACGTCGATAGAAGGCAACAACTCCATCTTTACCAACCTTTCGATAGATTGATAGTTTACATGTCTTAATCTGTGATGCCACAAATTAGAAGATTCAAACAAGTAAGTAGAAGGCTCAATTTTATTAATGATAGGAGTAGCCATTACAAAAGAAGCATTAACCTTAAAGAGGCCTTCAAAGACGAAGCCTCTTCCTACAAATATTTCATTTTTAGTAATTACAAACTTATTAGATTCAAACACTAGCCTAAAACCAGCGTTCACCAATAGTGGTCCAGAAATTAAATTTATTCGAATTTCTGGGACATGCATCACTTCCTTCAGAGTCAGCTCCTTCCCGGATGTCATCTTCTGGACCACCTTCCCTACCCCCAGCACCTCTGAAGAAGCATTGTTACCCATGAACAACTTCTTGTCCGTGACTGGTGTATATGTGGAAAAGGCGTCTTTGTTGGAACATATGTGGAGGGTGGCACCTGTGTCCATCCACCATTGCATAGGATTCTCAACGAGGTTTGCTTCAAGAACCACCGCCGAAAAATCCTCAATCATATCGCCAAGAAGAATATCTTCGACGACGTTAGCCCTGGCCTTTCCTTTGACCTTCACTTTATTAGCATGCTTGAGTTTGCGGCACTCCTTAGACATGTGGCCAGATTTGCCACAATAAAAGCAAGTCCCTCTAAACTTTTCAGTTGTTGGGCCATTTGCATCCTTTTGGAACTTACGTTTCTTGCTTGGGTCCCCTCTTGCTTCCACCATGTTTGCCTTAGCCTCAGCGGGTTGCTTCCCCTTTGGCATGGCCTTCTTATTGTCCTCCTGAATCTGGAGTTTGACAATAAGCTCATATAGAGTCATTTCTTTCGTTTTGAGTTTTAGATAACTCATAAACTCATTCCACGAAAGAGGTAACTTCTCAATCAACGAGTCAACCAAAAATTGCTCGTTTGGCTTCAAACCTTCCAAATCCAAATAATGTACAATCATTTGAAATTCCTGGACTTGGAATGCCACCATCTTGTTGTCCACCATTTGAAATTTTAGAAACTTCCCAATGATGAACTTCTTTGAACCCGCATGGTGTTGTATTTCATCTGAAGCTTATCCCACAATTCTTTGGCAGTGCCAACGGTACATTATACCGTGTAAAGAGGATCAGATAATCAATTCAGGATATAGTTTCGGCAAAGGAAATTACTATGACTCCAGGCATCTAGAGTCAACTTCATGCCATTAGTGACATATGTTACACCCCTTATTTACAGGACATGTTTTAAGAACATACGTGAGAATTCCTAATGTTAAGATTAGAGACTTGTAAAAATTTATCGGAATTATGAAATTGACGGAAAACGAATATTGTGACGAATGGGAGGGCGACACATGTCACCCCCCCCCTTATGGTTGCCTTGCACGAAATGGGACATGGCCAAAATGGTCATTGACCATAGTCTTAAGATGACAAGTCTTGCAAGTAGTGAGCTTGAGAAAATTGACTTAGTCAAAGGGTCCACAAGTCTTGATATTTAATTCAAACTCATCCAAGCCTCACATTTGTACACATCATGACCCTCCATTGTGCTATATAGTAGTACTAGTAGCAAGACTAAGTCCAACACTTAGAAAAATTTTCAAGAATTTCAAGAACACCTAGAGGTGCTCTCGGGTTTGGCTAAGTCCCAACACAAAAAAATTTGTTTGTTGTCCATTTAGCTCCACACTTTAAACCAAGGTTCATGAGTGTATTGTAAGTGTATCTCAATAGAAAAATCCCGGAAAAAGATAGTTTTCGTATTAGTCGCAAGGTGAAAACCTAGTTGCTTTTCTAGGTTTAGTTTGGAAGTTTGAAGGAAATTTGTTGGTGTTGTTCTAAGGGTCTCAAGTAGCGGATTGAAGTGTCTTGAAGAGGCTCTAAGTTGCTAAGGAGCGACTTCGGATTTGAAGTTGGACTAAGAAATCGTTGAGGTAATAATCTTGTCTCTTAAGTGTTACAAGATTATTTATTGTTGTTAGCCTTACATGTTTGCTAGCATGAAGTATATGTGTTGAAGTTTTATAAGTATTATGGATTGATTGTAGCCTTAAATCCGAAATGTCATATAAACCATTTGAAGTTGGATTACAAATTGGTCGTTAATTAGGATCGTCACATGTTACTTACTTGAAGATTATAGTAGTTATAATCAATTGCGACTTGATATCATGTTATGCTAACAACTTGGATTGAAATGGAAATTGGATAAGAATTGATGTTATAGTACCTCAAGTTGCCGAATTGGCCTAGTAGTTGTATTAGTTTGATATCGTTTGTGGGGCGGAATTTTACACGTCTAGTAGGCGTGTAATCCCCTATTGTTAATTGCATTGATTGGGCCTTAAATGTGGCGTGTTTGGTTATTGAATTCGGCCTTAAAAAAGGTGGCAAAGTAAGTAGAAACAAAGGAGGTGCTGTCCGATTTTCCGTAGAATTTAGCGGCTTTACACTTATAATATTCTACGTTTGAAGTAAGACGTTAATAGACGTATTGTGGACATTATAGGTTGACATACTACGGGCGGGATATTGTACTTGACAAGTGGTTTGACCCGAAGAGGTATGTAGAACTTTCCTATCTTTTGAGCATGACTAGTTGCACGTATATAGTACGGTAGACGTACAAAACCTTGATATCCTTTACTAGTTTTATGAATAGCCAAGTCGGGTGAGTTAGGAGAGTAACTCACTTCTTTGAAAGTATTAAGGATGTCTTAAGTTTTATTAAAGTTAAGGGACTTGAAGAGTTTTAAAGTATGTGATACTTGTTTCGTTTTAAACGTATAAGTCCCTTGGATAGGAAATTGTATTTGACTAAGGTATAAAGTGAATATAATGACTTTATGGGAAGTTGGTTATATTAGCTTTATGGAAAGATAAATGAGGATAAATGACTTGATTTAATGAAAGACAATTTGATTTTAAGGCATCAATTGCCTAAGGTTTTATAAGAAAAAGAGTCACTTGTTTTAGAAACCTAACTTTATTTCTAAAGGTATTGTGACTTGTCTTGAAAAGTAATTTTGACTTGATACTACGGTTAATAGTATCTTGGAAGTTTTATACGAAAAAGAGTCATTTTTAAAAGAGTGGAAGTATGTAGTACTTGGGTTAAATTCCCGGATTTTTTATAAAAGATATGCTAGTGCCTTAAGTAAACTAAAATGAGAGTGTATATGAATAAGGCTAATAAAAAGTTAGGGGGATTTCTTAACTTGCTTATTTATTGTATAATAAGCCGGTAGTGCTTATGTTATGTATGATAAGCCGGTAGGGCTTATGTTATGTATGATGACCGGTTGAGATAGGGTAAGAGTATAAATGAGGTAAACCCCAAGACGTTATACCGCCTTCTCCAGGTAAGAGTATAAATGGCGGGTAAATCCCAAGACGTTATACCACCGCTTGGTAAGAGTATAAATGAGGTGAACCCCAAGACGTTATACCACTGCTTCCGTGGATTTGCTACCCATGATGCGAGGAATACCTCACGCGAGTCCTTATGGGCTTATGCGGGTGAAATAGTCTCACGCGGTAGTACATCCTATGCGAGGAATACCTCACGCGGTCCACACGACTACGCGGGTGAAATATTCCTGCGAGTAGGATTGCTTAATGATCCGCGAGCGGATGGTCCCGCTTTGATCGTGAGCTTCCTATTTTTATGTCAGACGATACTCTTAGTTACTCTCATTGTTAGTAAGGCAATCGCTGCATCTTGTAATTTTATTATCATACATGTCTCCCGCTTTATTTTAAACTTATGATGTAATTACGATTTTCCGCTTTACATACTTAGTACATATTGTGTAACGACCCCTTTCCTGGCCGCGTTCACGCCGCAGTAGGGTAAGCAGGTGGTGGATCCTCATTCTTAGGATCACTTATCAGACGTCAGAAGCTCCATTTCTCTGGAGGCTTGTCTTTTGGTACAGTTTTTCCCTGATGTTGTAGATTTATGTACATTCAGGGGTATGGCGGGTCCCTGTCCCGCCACAGTTGTTATTCCTAGAGGTCTGTAGTCATATTTTGTGGTTTGGGCTGTAAAACCGAGTTATGCGCTTTTGCTTCGATTATGCATATTTTATGGAAGCGCGCCTTATCGCTAGCTTTGTGATTTTATTGTCTAAACAAGTTTTTATATTGTGTATATTCCGCTGCTATTCTCTGATGTATACCGAACGGGTGCCTGTGTAGGCACTGCCGCGCCCGGTCGGGTCGTGACAAAAGTGGTATCGAGCGATTAGTCCTCGGAAAGTGTCTACGCATCGTGTCTAGTAGTCTTGATTATCGGTGTCAGGCACCACATCTATAATCAGGAGGCTGCATGACATTTAGGATTGGTTTCCATTCTTCTCTCTCTGAGATCGTGCAGTAGAGCTGTCTTATTAGGTTGAATCCTCTCTGACCTATTCTTATGAAACAGTTATGCCTCCACGGAAGGCGACCAGGGCCCAGAAGGGCAAGGCAGTAACATGAGCTGCTAGCGGTACTCAGAGGGTTACTCGGACTCAGGCACAGACTATGTCTTAGGTAGTAGGCGGGTCGGCGAGTTCAGCCACGCCGGCAGTATTAGAGGAGCCGAGAGCGGCAGTAGCTCCAGAGGTTCCGGTACCAGAGCCTCGATCCCACACCAGAGCCGAGTATAGATACTACGGGGAGCAGATCCGGTTATTGACCAGTATAGTAGCAGTGGCAACGACAGGTGAGCGGCTAACCCTGTGAGCCGGCGCTTATGGATTCGGGATTTTCTGGGTTGTCATCCGTCCGAGTCTTATGGTTCGAGGTCTGAGGAGGATCCGCAGGAGTTCATTCGGCAGCTACAGCGGACTATGCAGGTTCTTAGGGCTTCGGAGACAGAGTCTGTTATGCTAGCCTCTTACCGGTTACGCGATATTGCGTTGAACTGGTTTGAGTCATGGGAGCTGTCGAGAGGTGAGGATGCTCTTCCAGCTGTTTGGGAGGAGTTCACAGAGGCCTTTATGGATCACTTTTTGTGTTACACCCCGCATTTTAGGTCCAGCTTATGAGACCGTACGAAAGGAACTAAGATCAAAATTGAGAAAAATAGGGTGGTGGACTATTTCAGACGAGTTTTAGTCAACTTTGAGGCGATTTATGCCTCGTTACATCAGGAGTTTTTAGGTGTTTCAAAATCCTAGTGTGTAGTCCGTTAAATCTAGTTCCCAACGCAACAAACCGTTCGTCGGTAGGACATTGGAGTCAAAAGTTTTGGAAGTTTCAAGTTCGGTGCGCAGTCAGGCAAAGAAGTATTTTCGGTCAGGGGCCACAGCGCCGCCGGTTATCTGGGTTCATGAGGTTACAACCGCGCGCCGAATGCACGCGCGCCGGAATGCAGGAAATTTTCAGAAGTGGAAGCGGCGCCAAAGCGGGATTTTTCCGCGGTAAAGGGAGAAAAATAGGGGATATTTTAGAGAAAAGCCTATGGGAGGGTGACAAGTGTCCCTCCCATCTTTTTGACCAAGAAAAGGGTCCTATTTTAGGGCCAAGTCTTGGAAGACTTGGTCATTTCATCTTAAAACCCTCCTAAGAACTCCTCTCCCTTTCTCTCTAGATTTTGAAGAAATCCTAGCCTAAGGAAAAATTGTTGGAGCGGCGGCAAGAATGCAAGTGTTGGTAAACTCGCGTGGACGAGTTTGACGGGAAGGGAATTGAAGAAAAAGGGCTTTAGTGAGCTAATCCAAAAGGTAAAAGATTCCCCCTTCTCTTGGAAATAGATTATAATACTTGTTATAGTTGATATAGACCACGTGAATCATGTATTAAAGATTGGTAAGTACTATGGATTTTGGAAGGCTAGAAAGCCGTAAATGACATGTTTAGCCATTTGAAATTAAAGTACAGTTTGGTCGTTATAAAAAATCGTCGCATGTTATCTACCAGAGGATTGTAGTAGTTTTAATCGATTTCGGCTTAATTACATGTCTTACTAAACAACTTGGTTTGAAAAGAAATTGGAAAGAAGACCTTATGTTGTTGTCCCTCAAATATGCCGAATTGACATTGTAGTTTAGACTAGTTTGAAATTGTGGGGCAGAATTTTACACGTCTTGTAGGCGTGTAATCCCCTATTGTTAACTACTTTGTTGAGCCTTAAATGTGGCGTGTTTGGTTACTGAATTCGGCCTTGAAAAAGGTGGCAAAGTAGGTTGAAACAAAGGAAGTGTTGTCCAAATTTCCTTAGAATAAGGGGCTTTGCAATTAGAGTATTATACGTTAAAGCCATGAGCTAATAGATGTATTATGGCCATTATAGGGTGAAGTACTACGAGTAGCATATTCTACTTGAAGGGTGGAAAAGGCTAGCAAGAGTATAGTACCTTGGAACAGTTTGCTACTTGTCGATAATCGTCGCGAGGTATGTGATTCTTCTTATCCTCTTGAGCATGATTATTTGTGAAAATATAGTGCGGTAGACGCACGTGTGTTGAAGGAGTTTGATTTCCCTTTTTGTGCCTTGACTTGTTATGAAGTGTAAAGGGGTTGATTGTGTGGATAAGTAGTAAAATCTTATTCGTTAGTAATGGGTACTCGGTTGTTAAAGAAAAAGCCCTCTTGGTCTCATAAATGCTTATAGTTGTAATTGGTTGGTTTAAAACATAAATTGTTATAATGGCTTTATGGGAAGTTAGTTATAACGACTTTATGTAGGTTAAAGAATGGTTTGTTGATTTCAAAAGATAAGAGACTTGACTTATAATTGACCTAAATGGTGTTGAAAAGTGTGAAACCTCATTCGTGAGTAATGAGTACTTGGTCTTTAAAAGAATAAAGTTTTATTTGGTTTCTTGACATTCTAAAGTAAGGAGACTTAAAGGCTTTTTGAAGATCATGTAACTTGATTTTTGGGAAAAGAGAAGTAACTTGAGTCTAAAAGTATAAGTAACTTGTTTTCAAATATTGAACTCTTCCTGATGGAAAAATATAAGTGGCTTGGTTTTAAAAGGTAGGAGTACCTTGGTCTTAAAGGGGTTAGTTACTTGGGTTTTAATGGTATACTTGACGTTGTGTTTAAAGTACTTGATTTAAACATGAACGTGTTTGGTACTACGGATATTAGTATCGAGTTGTTTTTACGTAAGAAAAGAAGGAGATCTTCTTTTTGAAAGAATTAAAGTATGTAGTACTTTGGGGGTTAAAACCCGGACTTTGACATAAAATGAAAGTACCTTGAGTTGTGTGTAACTTGCCTATGCTTGTTGAGATAGCCTTTGTTGTGCAAGTGTTTGATTTTGTGCTACCGAGTCTCTCGATGGAGGGTCGGCTATCTGTTTGATTGATGGACATACTGACACGTTGGGTGGCCCACGGGTATGCTTCCACTAGGAGTGTTATCTTGTTATTGTTTGGACATACTGACACGTTGGGTGGCCCACGGGTATGCTTCCACAGTGGGTATTATCTTGTTATTGTTTGGACATACTGACACGTTGGGTGGCCCACGGGTATGCTTCCACAGTGAGTATTATCTTGTTATTTGTTTGGACATACTGACACGTTGGGTGGCCCACGGGTATGCTTCCACTATGGGTGTCATCTTGTTATCTCCTTTGGGCATACCGACACGTTGGATGGTCCACGGGTATGGGCCCACTAGGACGGTTCCAGGGCCATGCTTATACCGAGGTGAGATGCCGGGGCATGCGGCCATTGTGCGGGTTAAATTCCCGGGTTGTATTTGAGTGATGATTTTACGGGCATGAGTCCCTGACTTGATATGGCTGCTATTATATATAGTGTTCTGTAGTATGGCTAGCACACATGTCTCCTGTCTTATATAGACTGCTATGATTTCATTTACAGTATTTTCAGTTTCACATACTTGGTACCTGTTATGATCGACTTCTTCGGGGCCGCGTTCATGCCGCAGTTGAGGTACATAGCTGGCGATCCACACTCTTTGATCATTGTTCGCTTCCTGAAAGCTCCATTTCTCGGAGGCTTTGTTTTTTTGCACGGTTCTCAAGTCGTAGACTTTTGTACATTCAGGCACGACGGCCCTGTCCGTCGTTGTTGTTATAAAATTCTTAGAGTGCATGTAATGCTGTTGTGGGCGAGTTTGTAAAGGATATAAGCGCATGAGTTTTTATTTATTTACGTAAAGGTAACCGCTTTTGGTTAGCTTTGTTTTCTTATTTCACTGTTCATCTTCTATGAGTTTTTATTTCCGCTGATTTTTCTACGATGTTGTATCACCAGGTGCCCGGTAAGGCACGATCGCGAGCCCGAGGTCGGTCGTGACAAAAGTGGTATCGAGCGATTAGTCCTCGGAAAGTGTCTGCATCCGTATCTAGTAGAGTCTTGATTATCGGTGTGTTGTGCACCACATCTATAATCGTGAGGCTATAAGATATTTAGGATTGGTTTCATTCTTCTCACTCGAGATCGTGCCTTATAGTCGTGTTATAAGTTGGACTCTCCGACGTATTCTTTTATACGGTGATGCCTCCACGAAAGGAAACCAGGCCCGTAGGGCAAGGCGGCAGAGGAGGCGCGAGTAGAGCAAAGGCCTCTATTGAGGCCACAAGACTGAGCCTCCATCCCCGGCCAGAACATAGGATATGGGTTACAAGGAGATGGCCCGATTAGCTAGGATTGTGGCTAGACACGAGACGCATTTGAGTCGGAGGTTCCGAGCACCCGTAGTTCACCCGAGGTCGATAGTTTAAGACTTGGACTTTCGAGTTGCACCACCCGAGTTCTATGGGTCGAGGATCGAGGATGATCTCGGGAGTTTATCCGACGATGCGGCGGATCATGAGTGATCAAGGCCTTTGAGACAGAGTCGGTAGTTTTGTTCACATCGGCCGCGTGATCCGCAATGATCGGTTTGATTCATGGGAGCTGTCCCGGGGGGAGCATGCACCTCCAGCTGGATGGGACGAGTTCTCAGAGGCATTTCTTGCACCATTTTTGCCTTCACAGGTGAGGAGAGCCCGGGCAGATAGATTTTTGATGTTGAGGCGTAACCGCGACCGTTCGGAGTACAATGTAGAGTTTGACTCATTGGCGGTATGTCCCCGCTTTAGTAGCGCACATGGAGGATAGAGTGCACCGTTATGTCACCGGCTCGATGATTATTTAGCGGAGGGTGCGTGAGTAGCTCTTCACCGGCATGGACATTGCCCGCATCCAGGCCTATGCGCAACATACTGAGGAACGTAGAGGTCGACGGGATAACCAAGATCAGCAGAAGAGGGCCAGGACAGCCGGGTCCTTTGGTGACTTTCGAGGCGGCAAATTTCGAAGGCTAGTTATGCGCCTCCGCCAGTACGGAGTGCCCCACCACAGTCTTCAGGACGTTCGGGAGATTCAGGAGCAGGTCAGGGCTCCAAGGTTTCAGGTTTTTGGGGAAACAGGGATGTTAGTCAGATAGGACCACCCCTACCTCGTTGTGGCCGTTGTGGTAGGCTCGGTGATGAGGAGTGTCGTGCTAGTATGGGAGTTTGTTTTACATGCGGCCAGCGGGGCCATTTTGCGAGAAATTGTCCAACTAGAGGTAGCGCGGATGTAGAGACTCAGCCTTCGGGATCAGCGACTGGTTCATCTCCTCCTTTTATGCGCCGTGCAGGGAAGGAACATGATTAGAACGACAAAGGGAAAATGAAGCAATAGTTACAGGTATATTCTTAACCCTCTAGAGACTAGTATGCATTGATATTATGGTGATGTGCTAAGTGTTATGTTCGGATAGCTTGGTGTTAAAATGTGATTTAGAAGCCCGATTAGTGAAAAGGGTAAGTCTGGGGATGAGAAAATTTTGAACCTTAGAATTTATAACAATCGAGACCTTAGATGTAAGGCCATCTTGAGTAAAAGATTTTACGGTTATCCTTGTCGGAGTACATAGTATACGTGAAGTATATTCGGGTGATAAGTCCATAAGTGGTGGGAGCTTTTGTGATATTAGAGATGATCCCTCGTTGGCTGGAATTCAAAGTTTTGCGTGATTATTTTATTATGGCCGTGAGTGGCATATTTGATTTTTGTAGGTGTAGTAGTGAAGACTATACCGGAGCATGCGTTTTGGAGACTTAGAAGGAACATTCGGGACGAATGTTTCTAAGGGGGGGAGAATGTTACACCCCGCATTTCAGGTCTAGCTTATGAGACCGTACGAAAGGAACTAAGATCAAAATTGAGAAAAATAGGGTGGTGGACTGTTTCGGACGAGTTTTAGTCAACTTTGAGGCGGTTTATGCCCCGTTACATCAGGAGTTTTTAGGTGTTTCAAAAGCCTAGTGTGTAGTCCATTAAATCTAGTTCCCAACACAACAAACCGTTCATCAGTAGGACATTGGAGTCAAAAGTTTTGGAAGTTTCAAGTTCGGTGCGTGATCGGGCAAAAAGTATTTTGGTCAGGCTGCATGTGCATGGCCAGTTATCTGGGGTTCATGGAGGTTACAGCGCCGCGGCGCCGGAATGCAGGAAATTTTCAGAGGTGGAAGCACCGCGGCGCCGGCGGCGGGGCCGCGGCGCCAAGGCAGGATTTTTCCGCGGTAAAGGGAGAAAAACAGGGGATATTTTAGAGAAAAGCCTATGGTAGGGTGACAAGTGTCCCTCCCATCTTTTTGACCAAGAAAAGGGTCCTATTTTAGGGCCAAGTCTTGGAAGACTTGGTCATTTCATCTTAAAATCCTCCTAAGAACTCCTCTCCCTTTCTCTCTAGATTTTGAAGAAAACCTAGCCTAAGGAAAAATTGTTGGAGCGGCGGCAAGAAGGCAAGTGTTGGTAAACTTGTTGGAAGCGCGCGTGGACGAGTTTGACGGGAAGGGAATTGAAGAAAAAGGGCTTTAGTGGGCTAATCCAAAAGGTAAAAGTGTTATACCCCGTATTTCCAGAGTATGTACGTAAGGACGTACGTATAAAATTTGAGCCTTAAGATAGGCAAGATTCGAAATTTGTACACAACACCCGGTTAGAGTCGTGTTTCGACGAAACGTTTCCACAGCTTTCGTAGGGAAAATTCCGGCTATGTCATTTATAATTTTTGCGGATTTTTCCGAGAGACGTAACATTTTGGACCAACGGGAGGGTGACATGTGTCACCCTCACATTGGAAGAGGTTGGACGGCAATTGGGCTAAGCTTGCACGTTTTTGGTGTTGATTTTGTGGTCAAGGGTTAGGTAGGATATTTTGTGTAGATGGATAAGGTTGCACATGGCTTAATCTTGGCCTTACACTTGCCTTGCACTTGGCACCATCTTGGCCATTGGTTGGCCTTCACTTGACCTATAAATACCCCCTTAGTTGATGAACTTTCTTCATCCAAAAATTGAGCAATCTATCTAAGTCTCAAACTACTCCCTCTTAGCTTGAGCTTTTCGTCCCTCTATCCCCCTCCTAGTTGAGCTTGGCCGAGAGCCACCACACCCGCCCCCGTGTGAAGCCTTGGCGAGGGTACCCCTAGCCTAGTTGTCTCGTATAAATACCCCCCTTTTGTGGTATAGAAATACTCTCCTAGTATTGTTATAATGCCCAAAATACTCTAGCCCTTATACCTTATAGTACTTTCCAAAGTACCCTTTATACGAAAAACCCGGAAAATACGATTATACCTCCTTTAGCCACTAAACGAAACCCTAAGGAAATATTCACCCGTAGTTGAAGTATTAAGTAGAAGTTGTGTAGACACTTCTAAGGGTTTCTTGGAGCGTTTTGGAGCACACGGAGTAGGAGCTAAACCTTGTTCAGGAGCGACATTTAACTCGGATAATTTTGGGCTTATCGAGGTAAATATCTTGTCCCCCTATTGTAATTGGAAATTACATGATTGTTAGAATATATAGTTGAAGTATACTATATATAGAATGAATATTGAATAAAACTGAACGTAGTTCGTCGGCAATGTCTTTTGACTTAAGCCTGAATAAGAATTGAACAGTAAACACATAGAAGGATAAATAAGAGAATTGAACTGTAATTACATAGATCAGACATGAGACTTGTGTAGTATTCTCGTGAGTAGAATTATACACGCCGGTTAGGCGTGCAAACCCCCTTGGCTTGCAGTAGCTACTGCAGAGAGAGATTAACGCACATGTGGGGCGGTGGGGAGGTCTGCGAATTTTCAGAGAATATGGAACAATGAGATCTAGATGATAATAAGCGCTTGTGGCCTTATAGGTCAAGTACTACGTGTGGTGCGATCTACGTGGCTTAAGGAGTAGCCGACGGTTTGAAGTACTTGGAGCATTTTGCTATTAGTCGATACTGTCGCGAGGTATGTGAACCTCTTCCTATCTCTTCTAGCATGATATGTGTGTAACTATGTAGTACGGTAGACGCATACGTGTTTAATGTATTTGATTGGTTTGAAACATAAAGTGTTATAACGGCTTTATGGGAAGTTGGTTATAACGACTTTATGTAGGTAAGAAAATGCTTTGTGGTTTCAAAGGGTAAATCGATTTGACTTATAAAACGGATTTGATGTGTAGCAATACTTGGTTTTGAGAACTTAAGAGTTATACCACTTTATGGGAAGTTAGGTATAACGCCTAAAAGAGATAAAAAGAATGGCTATTTAATCTTAGGAGTTAAGAGACTTGATCTTATAAGACAAGAGACTCAACTTAATTAAATTGATTTGAATGTTGTAAGATGTGTGAAACCTCATTCGTGAGTAATGAGTACTTGGTTTTGAAAGGAATAATGTTTTACGATTTCGAAATCGAATGTGTATCGACAAACCAACGCGTTAATAAAGGAAAATGTATTGAATAATTAAGTATTATTAAAACCAGAGAAACCTCCATCCGCATAGAAGCTAAGATGAGACAAAATGATATTACATTTTCTAGATCATGGCTGCTTAATAAGGTTGATTATGAACAAGAATAACCTACTCGCCTATGGCATATGTTACTCAATTGTTTTAAAAGAGATTAAGACATTGAACTATGAAACTTTCCTAAAAAAGGAGACTTGTAATTGAAATTAGGCAAACTGGAACTTTAGGGAAAAGAAAGGCATTGTGTTGTCTTAAAATGGTTTAAAACATAAAGTGTTATAACAGCTTTATGGGAAGTTGGTTATAACGACTTTATGAAAACAAAAGAAGGGTTTTTATCATTGGTTTTAATGTGGTAACTTGACTTTAAAAGGAAAAGTGTTTTGTCTAAAAATAAGGCACAATGTTGCCTTAATTTGATTTTTAAAAAGGAAAGTATGGAAGTTGTTTTGGTTTACTTAAAAGATGTAAGTCACTCTATTTTATACTACGGGTATCGGGTGACTTTTATAAAAAGAATGAATCTCTTAAAAGGAATTTAACGTACGTAGAACTTTAGGGTTAAAACCCGGACCTTGGCATAAAATGAAAGTACTTTGAGTTGTTGTGAAATCTGCCTATGCTTGTTGTTGTGAAACTTGCCTATGCTTGTCGTGATAGCCTTTGTTGTGCAAGAATTGTGTTTCTATACTACCGCGCTCTCGATGGAGGTCGGTTGACTTGTTGAGAACTTACTTGGACGCGTCGCAGCGGACGAAGAAATTCCACGCACGCCTCGCTGATTGTGTTACTTTTGCTAATCGCTTTGGACATACTGACACGATGCGTAGCGCACGGGTATGCTACCATTTTGATCTCGCTTTATTGTTTCCTTTGGGCATACCGACACGACGCGGCGTAGCGCACGGGTATGTTTCCATTTGGAATGCTGCTTTATTGTTTCCCTTTGGGCATACTGACACGATGCGTAGCGCACGGGTATGTTTCCATTTGGAAAGCTGTTTTATTGTTTCCCTTTGGGCATACTGACACGATGCGTAGCGCACGGGTATGTTTCCATTTGGAAAGTTGTCTTATTGTTTCCCTTTGGACATACTGACACGATGCGTAGCGCACGGGTATGCTCCCATTTGGATTGCTGTCTTGTTGATATCATATCATAGATCGCCACGTGAGGAAGGAATTCCACGCACGAGTGATGATTTGGAGGCGAGTCCCCGACCTAATATGATTTATATGTCAGATATCGTAGTTTGGTTATCATACATGTCTCCCGCTTTATATAGATCGCTATGATTTCATTTCTGATTTTACTGATTCACATACTTGGTACTGTTATCGACCTCCTTCGGGCCGCGTTCACGCCGCAGTAGAAGTACATCGTCGTCGATCCCCGCTTTTAGGATCACCTTTCACAGATTGGAAGCTCCGTTCCTTCGAGGCTTATCTTTTGGTATGTGTTCCCGAGTTGTAGGTTCTTGTACATTCTGTGGTATGGCGGCCCTGTCCGTCATAGTTGTTGTAAATCTTAAAGGTGCAGAGTAATTGTGGCGGTGGTTTGTAAAAAGGATAACTGTCGGGTTTTATGTATATATACCAAGGCAAATCATTGGGTTGGCCTGCTTATTTATTATGTCTCTCATTTCATGTGTAAAGTTTTTATTTCATTGGTTTTCTCGATGTTGTATCACTAGGTGCCCGGTAGGCACGACCACGGCCGGATTCGGGTCGTGACAAAAGTGGTATCGAGCGATTAGTCCTCGGAAAGTGTCTACGCACCGTGTTCAGTAGTCTTGATTATCGTGTGTTGTGCACCACATCTATAATCGTGAGGCTATAGGACATTTAGGATTGGTTTCATTCTTCTCATTCCGAGATCGTGCCTTAGAGGCGTGTGATAAGTTGGACCCTCCGACGTATTCCTTTCCTTTACCGATTATGCCTCCGCGTAAGGCAACCCGCCCGAAGGCGGCAAGGCAGCAGAGGGAGCCGTGAGTAGAGCGTGGCAGCCTCTACAGAGACCACAAGACTGAGCCTCCACCCCACACCGGGAGCAGGAGACGGGTTACGAAGAGATGGCCCGCCATCGCCGAGATCGTGGCTGCATACGGAGATAGATCGACGCAGCAGCCTACCAATAGCACCCGTAGTTCACCCCGAGCGCATTTGAGACTACGGGATTTTCTCGAGGTGTAACCTCCGAGTTTTATGGGTCGAGGCACGAGGATGATCCGCAGGAGTTCATCCGCAGCTACGGATCATGAGAGTGATCAAGGCATCGGAGACCGAGTCGGTGGTCCTAGGTTCGCATCGGCCGCGTGATACCGCAGCCGATCGGTTTGATTCGTGAGCTGTCCCGGGAGAGCATGCACTTCCAGCCTTTATGGGCGAGTTCTCGAGGCCTTTCTTGCACATTTCTTACCTCGCGTATGGCGAGGGCTCGCGCATGATTTTTGGTGTTGCGTAATCCGCGACGTTCGGGAGTACAATGTGGAGTTCGACTCATTGGCGACGCCCCCGCGTTGGTAGCTAGTATGGAGGATCGAGTGCACCGATATGTTCAGGCTCGATGATTACCTAGCAGAGTTGTTCGGTGTAGCTCTTCACCGGCATGGATATTGCCCGCATGCAGCTTATGCACTTGGAAGTGAGGCGGAGAATCGCGAAATGACCAAGGTCGCAGAAGAGGGCGAACAGCAGGTCCTTTGGTGACTTTCGAGGCGGACCGCTCGCCAGCAGACTAGTTATGCGCTCCGCCAAGACTGAGTGGTCCTCCACAATCTTGAGCATCCAGAGTATTCGTGAGCGGTCGTGGCTCGAGGTTGATTTTCGGAGAGCAGGGTGTTAGCCACGAAGCCACCCTACCTCGTTGTGACGTGGTAGACTCCACGGTGGGAGTGTCGCCCTAGTCCGGAGTTTGTTTTACATGCGGCGGCAGGCCATTTTGGGAGAAACCGTCCGACTGTGGGTAGCACTGGTAGGATAGCACGTATCACGAGATCGGTTGTGGGTTCTTCACCTTCCATAGCCAGCAGATGTTCATACACCGGCGGGCCACGGTAGAGGTCGCGGTGGAGTTCCCGATTTAGCGGTCCTCCAACCACCTACTTTCGTGTATATCCTTAACCTCTAGAGTTTTGTATGTATTGATGTTGTGATTAGTGTTATGTTCGGATAGCTTTGTGCTAAAATGTGATGTAGAACACGGTTAGTGAGAAGGGTAAGCTTGAGGTGAGGAAATGACGAACCCTAGAATATTACAATTGAGACCTTAGATGTAAGCACCGCCTTGAGTACAAGTTTTTGCAAGTGATCCTTCGGAGTGCATTTTTATGCCTAGAATGTATTGTGTGATAAGTCCCCGGGTAGTGTGAAATGGAAGTGGTAGCTTTCATGACTGTAGAGGTAAGATTGTTCGGATCGAGAAACGAGAGGGTCGGCGTGATGATGCTCGGGTTGAGGACGTGTTGCGTATCAACCCGTGGCCGGAATGAGGTAGGTCGGCTGCAGGTTGTCCCGCCAGGTGGTAGGGTCACGAGGGTGCTAGGCCCAAGTTTAGTTGACCATCGTATGAGTTCGTGGGTGTGTTCGACCAGAAGCAGATCGTGAAGGCCGGGATGGCCTTAAGGAAGATTGAGGCTAGTAAGATGACCAAGTTTGGAGGTAGTGACTCGAGGTTGGAAACTAAGCGTTGACTAAAGTATGGTACGTATACTAGAAGAGTTCAAGTGTTCGAGAAGAGTACGACGAGTAAGGGTAGAGGCGAGCATGTATTGCGAGCATAGATATGATCATTTCTTGTGAAGGGAGAAGGTGCGAAGGATGTATATTTTAGACCTCAGGAATCGCATGCGATCGGCACCATTTGTTGGGTCGCCGAGTGACACTAGAACCTCGCGCAAAGTGACAAAGTTTGTGATGTTAGAGGTGTTTCCTCGTGGACTTGGATGTAAGTATTTACGCGGTGTTTCGTGGCCAAGTGTGGCGTTGGCAATTTTATTAGAAGAACTCTATCGTTATCCGTCTTGAGAAGGAACATTCGGGACGAATGTTTCTAAGGAGGGGAGAATGTTATACCCCGTATTTTCAGAGTATGTACGTAAGGACGTACGTATAAAATTTGAGCCTTAATATAGGCAAGATTCGAAATTTGTACACAACACCCTTGCTAGAGTCGTTGACTAAACGTTTCCACGACTTCGTAGGGAAAATTCGCTATGTCATTTATAATTTTTGGATTTTTCCGAGAGACGTAACATTTTGGACCAACGGGAGGCGACACGTGTCACCTCACATTGGAAGAGGTTGACGGCAATTGGGCTAAGCTTGCACGCTTTTGGTGTTGATTTTGTGGTCAAGGGTTAGGTAGGATATTTTGTGTAGATGGATAAGGTTGCATATGGCTTAATCTTGGCCTTACACTTGCCTTGCACTTGGCACCATCTCGCCATTGGTTGGCCTTCACTTGACCTATAAATACCCCTTAGTTGATGAACTTTCTTCATCCAAAAATTGAGCAATCTATCTAAGTCTCAAACTACTCCTCTTAGCTTGAGCTTTTCGTCCCTCTTCCCCTCCTAGTTGAGCTTGGCCGAGAGCCACCACACCCTCCCCTTGTGAAGCTCGCCGAGGGGTACCCCTAGCCTAGTTGTCTCGTATAAATACCCCCTTTGTGGTATAGAAATACTCTCCTAGTATTGTTATAATGCCCAAAATACTCTAGCCCTTATACCTTATAGTACTTTCCAAAGTACCCTTTTTACGAAAAACCCTAAAATACGATTATACCTCCTTTAGCTACTAAACGAAACCCTAAGGAAATATTCACCCGTAGTTGAAGTATTAAGTAGAAGTTGTGTAGACACTTCTAAGGGTTTCTTGGAGCGCTTTGAGCACACTGAGTAGAGCTAAACCTTGTTCAGAGCGACATTTAACTCGGATAATTTTGGGCTTATCGAGGTAAATATCTTGTCCCTATTGTAATTGGAAATTACATGATTGTTAGAATATATAGTTGAAGTATACTATATATAGAATGAATATTGAATAAAATCGAACGTAGTTCGCAAGCAATGTCTTTTGACTTAAGCTGAATAAGAATTGAACAAGAAACACATGTAAGGATAAATAAGAGAACGAATCAGAATTACATAGGATGTATTACAAGAGACTTGTGTAGTATTATCGTGAGTAGAATTATACACGCCTGTTAGGCGCAAACCCCCTGGTTGGCTTGTAGCCACCTCTGCAGAGAGAGATTAACGCGATCATGTGGGAGGTGTCGCGAATTTTCTCAGAGAATATGGAACAATGAGATCTAGATGATAATAAGCGCCTTGTGGCCTTATAGGTCAAGTACTACGTGTGGTGCGATCTACGTGACTTAAGGAGTATCCGACGGTTTGAAGTACTTGGAGCATTTTGCTATTAGTCGATACTCGTCGCGAGGTATGTGAACATCTTCCTATCTCTTCTATCATGATATGTGTAACTATGTAGTACGGTGACGCATACGTGTTTAATGTATTTGATTGGTTTGAAACATAAAGTGTTATAACGGCTTTATGGGAAGTTGGTTATAACAGCTTTATGTAGGTAAGAAAATGCTTTGTGGTTTCAAAGGGTAACTGATTTGACTTATAAAACGGATTTGATGTGTAGCAATACTTGGTTTTGAGAACTTAAGAGTTATACTAGCTTTATGGGAAGTTAGGTATAACGTCTAAAAGAGATAAAAAAAGAATGGCTATTTAATCTTAGGAGTTAAGAGACTTGATCTTATAAGACAAGAGACTCAACTTAATTAAATTGATTTGAATGTTGTAAGATGTGTGAAACCTCATTCGTGAGTAATGAGTACTTGGTTTTTGAAAGGAATAATGTTTTACTGATTTCGGAAATCAGAATGTGTATCGACAAACCACTGCAGCGTTAATAAAGGAAAATGTATTGAATAATTAAGTATTATTAAAACCAGTAGAAACCTCCATCTGCATAGAAGCTAAGATGAGACAAAATGATATTACATTTTCTAGATCATGGCTGCTTAATAAGGTTGATTATGAACAAGAATAACCTACTCGCCTATGGCATATGTTACTCAATTGTTTTAAAAGAGATTAAGACATTGAACTATGAAACTTTCCTAAAAAAGGAGACTTGTGTAATTGAAATTAGGCAAACTGGAACTTTAGGGAAAAGAAAGGCATTGTGTTGTCTTAAAATGGTTTAAAACATAAAGTGTTATAACAGCTTTATGGGAAGTTGGTTATAACGACTTTATGAAAACAAAAGAAGGGTTTTTATCATTGGTTTTAATGTGGTAACTTGACTTTAAAAGGAAAAGTGTTTTGGTCTAAAAATAAGGCACAGTGTTGCCTTAATTTGATTTTTAAAAAAGGAAAGTATGGAAGTTGTTTTGGTTTACTTAAAAGATGTAAGTCACTCTATTTTATACTACGGGTATCGGGTGACTTTTATAAAAAGAATGAATCTCTTAAAAGGAATTTAACGACGTAGAACTTTAGGTTAAAACCGGACCTTGGCATAAAATGAAAGTACTTTGAGTTGTTGTGAAACCCGCTTCATGCTTGTTGTTGTGAAACTTGCCTACGCTTGTCGTGATAGCCTTTGTTGTGCAAGAATTGTGTTTCTATACTACCGCGCCTCGATGGAGGGTCGGTTGACTTGTTGAGAACTTACTTGGACGCGTCTGGCGACGAAGAAATTCCACGCACGCGTCGCTGATTGTGTTACTTTTGCTAATCGCTTTGGACATACTGACACGATGCGTAGCGCACGGGTATGCTTCCATTTTGATACTGCTTTATTGTTTTCCCTTTGGGCATACTGACACGATGCGTAGCGCACGGGTATGTTTCCATTTGGAATGCTGGTTTATTGTTTCCCTTTGGGCATACTGACACGATGCGTAGCGCACGGGTATGTTTCCATTTGGAATGCTGGTTTATTGTTTCCCTTTGGGCATACTGACACGATGCGTAGCGCACGGGTATGTTTCCATTTGGAAAGTTGTCTTATTGTTTCCCTTTGGACATACTGACACGATGCGTAGCGCACGGGTATGCTCCCATTTGGATTGTTGTCTTGTTGATATCATATCATGATCACGTGATGGCGAAGGAATTCCACGAACGAGTGATGATTTGGAGGCGTGAGTCCCCGACCTAATATGACTGTTTATATGTCAGATATCGTAGTTTGGTTATCATACATGTCTCCCGCTTTATATAGATCGCTATGATTTCATTTCTGATTTTTCGATTTCACATACTGTACTCAGATCGACCTCCTTCGGCCGTGTGTTCACGCCGCAGTAAGTACATCGTTGTCGATCCCCGCTTAGGATCACCTTTCAGCGTATTGGAAGCTCCGTTCCTTGGAGGCTTATCTTTTGGTATGTGTTCCCGAGTTGTAGATTCTTGTACATTCGTGGTGGTATGGCGGGCCTGTCCGTCATAGTTGTAAATCTTAGAGTCTCAGAGTAATGTTGTAAGGCGTGGTTTGTAAAAGGATAACTGTCGGGTTTTATGTATATATACCAAGGCAATTGGGTTGGCCTGTTTATTTATTATGTCTCATTTCATGTGTAAAGTTTTTATTTCGCTGGTTTTCTCGATGTTGTATCACTAGGGTGCAGGTAAGGCACGATCCACGCCCATTCGGTCGTGACAAAAGATTCCTCTTCTCTTGAAATAGATTATAATACTTGTTATAGTTGATATAGACCACGTGAATCATGTATTAAAGATTGGTAAGTACTATGGATTTTGGAAGGCTAGAAAGCCGTAAATGACATGTTTAGCCATTTGAAATTAAAGTACAATTTGGTCGTTATCAAAAATCGTCGCATGTTATCTACCAGAGGATTGTAGTAGTTTTAATCGATTTCGGCTTAATTACATGTCTTACTAAACAACTTGGTTTGAAAAGAAATTGGAAAGAAGACCTTGTGTTGTTGTCCCTCAAATATGCCGAATTGACATTGTAGTTTAGACTAGTTTAAAATTGTGGGGCAGAATTTTACACGTCTTGTAGGCGTGTAATCCCCTATTGTTAACTACTTTGTTGAGCCTTAAATGTGGCGTGTTTGGTTACTGAATTCGGCCTTGAAAAAGGTGGCAAAGTAGGTTGAAACAAAGGAAGTGATGTCCAAATTTCCTTAGAATAAGGGGCTTTGCAATTAGAGTATTATACGTTAAAGCTAGGAGCTAATAGACGTATTATGGCCATTATAGGGTGAAGTACTACGAGTAGCATATTCTACTTGAAGGGTGGAAAAGTGTTATACCCCGTATTTCCAGAGTATGTACGTAAGGACGTACGTAGAGAATTTGAGCCTTAAGTTAGGCAAAGGACCGAATTTTGGGCACAAGTGCCGATTGGAGTCGTTTTTCGACGAAACGTTTCCACAGCTTACGTTGGGAAAATTCCGGCTATGTCATTTAGTATTTTTGCGGATTTTTCCGAGTGACTAAACATTTTGGACCAACGGGAGGGTGACACTTGTCACCTCATCGACGATTTAGGGGGGGCGGTCAAGGGTGGTTGGCCTTGGCCGATTGGTCCCTTAGTTTTGGCCTTGTTTTGTGCCATGTTTTGTGGAGTGTTTTGTGGAGTAGGGGTTAGGGTGCACTTGGCTTGATCTTGTCCTTACACTTGCTATACACTTGGAAGGATCTTGGCCCTTGGTTGGCCTTTGGTTTTGCTATAAATACCCCCCTAAGTTTGAAGACTTCATCCATTCCAAAAACTTCCAAGTCTTGAAACCCTCTCCTCCCCCTTTGTGAGCTCTAGTTCGAGAACCTTCCCCCTCCCCCTTCCCTTGTGGCCTTCGGCCGAGAGGAACACCCCCCCACCTTGGGGTGTTCTCGTGTGATACCCTTTTTTTTGTGGTATTAAAATACTCCTCCAAGTATTGTTATAATGCCCAAAATACCTTAGCCTTGTACCTTGTAGTATTCCAAAGATACCTCTATACGTAGAGCCCGGAAATACTACCTTTTGTCCCTTTAGTCTCAAACCGAAACCCTAATGAAATCTTCATTGATTGGTTGAAGTATTAAAGTAGAAGTTGGTTAGAACTTCTAAGGGTTGTTTGGAGCGGGGTGGAGCACCCGGAGTTGGAGCTAAACGTTGCTAAGGATCGACATTTAACTTGGATAATTATGGGCTTATCGAGGTAATTATCTTGTCCCTCTATTTGTAATTGGAAATTACATGTTGTTGAATATATAGTTGAAGTATACTATATATAGAACTGAACTTTGTATTTGGCAATGTCTTTTGACTTAAGCTGAAGAGTAAAGAAAAGAAGCGAATGTATTTACATAGGGTATCAGCAATGAGACTTGTGTAGTATTCTTTGAGTAGAATTGTACACGTCAGGTTAGACGTGTAAACCCCCTGGTTGGCTTGGTAGCCACCTCGATAGAGGAGAGATTTTACGCCATGTTGGGGAGAGGTCTCGCGAATTTTACGTAGAGAAATGGAACCGTATGTTTAAAAGTTAATTGGCGTTTGTGACCTTTTTAGGTGAAAGTACTAAGAGTAGCGTATTCTACTTGAGAGTGGAAAGGGCTAGCCAGTTGTAGTACTTGGAGCATTTTGCTTATTGTCGATACTCGTCGCGAGGTATGTGAACCTCTTCTTATCCGTTCTAGCATGATATGTGTGTAACTATGTAGTACGGTGGACGACAGTGCTAAGTGTATTTGTTTGGTTTAAACATAAAGTGTTATAACGGCTTTATGGGAAGTTGGTTATAACGACTTTATGTAGGTAAGAAAATGGTTTCTTGATGTTAGAAGTTAAGAGACTTGATCTTATAAGATAAGAGACTTAACTTATTTGTTTTAATGTGGATGTTTGTGTGAAACCTCATTCGTGAGTAATGAGTACTTGGTTTTTAAAGGGATAATGTTTCTTGATTTGGAAATCGAATGTGTATCGACAGACCAACTGCGGCGTTAATAAAGGAAAATGTATTGAATAATGATGTGTTGTATTAAAACCAAGAGAAACCTCCATCTGCATAGAAGCTAAGATGAGACAAAATGATATTACATTTTCTAGATCACGGTCATTGTAATAAGACCGTTATAAACAAGAATAAACTACTCACATATATGACATATGTTACTCAATTGTTTTAAAAGAGATTAAGACTATGAGTTATGAAACCTTTCTAAAATAAGTGACTTGAGCATTTGAAATTAGGCAAACTTGAGCGTTTGGAAAATAATGTTGTTACTTGATTTTACAAAGGGAAGTGTCTTGTTTACTTAAAAAGATAGTCACGATTTTTATACTACGTATTGTGTGACTTATGTGAAAGTACTTTGAGTTGTGTGAAACTTGCCTATGCTTGTGATGATAGCCTTTGTTGTACAAGTGTTGTATTTACGTTACCGCTGCTCTCGATAGAGGTTGACTTATTGAGAACTTACTTGACGCGTCTTTGGCGGTGGAGAATTCCACGGGTATGTTTCCATTTTGATTCTTGTCTTGTTGTCGATGTTACATGGGCATGTCTACACCGATGCAGATCCGGGGCATGTGGCCACGCGGCGGGGTTGATCACGATATTATTGTTGATGTCACGTGGGCGTGTCTACACCACGCAGTCCGGCATGTGGCGCTGGGGCATTGGTATTATTGTTGCATCATGGACATGTCTACACCGGCGAATTCCGGTATCGCGCGTGATGCGAACATGATTGATGTTGTGGGCGTGAGACCCATAGTTATATTGAGTGATGACTTGAGGCGTGAGTCCCCGATCGACATGATCGCTTTTATGTTGTGAATCGTAGTTTGGTTATCATACATGTCTCACGCTTTATATAGACTAGTATGATTTCATTCTGATTTTTCTGATTTCACATACTTGGTACTGCATCGACCTCCTTCGGGGCTGCGTTCATGCCGCAGTAGAGGTACATCGGTCGTGGATCCTCGCTCTTAGGATCTCGATTAGCGTTGGGAAGCTCCGTTTCTCGAGGCTTATCTTTTGTATGTGTTCCCGAGTTGTAGGTTCTTGTACATTCGGGGTATGGCGAGCCCGTCCGTCATAGTTATTGTAAATATTAGAGTGCATGTAGTACTTGTGGCGGTGGTTTGTAAAAAGGATTAAACTGTTCGTTTTGAAAAAGTTGTATATATATATGTTATTGGAAGGTAACCGTTGGGTTGGCCTGTTTTATGATCATATATCTTGTTTCTTGTTTAAAGTTTTATTTTCCGCTGGTTTTCTCTGATGTTGTATCACTAGGGTGCCCGGGGTAAGGCACCAGTCACGGGCCCGGAATCGGGTCGTGACAAAAAGTCTAGCAAGAGTATAGTACCTTGGAACAGTTTGCTACTTGTCGATAGTCGTCGCGAAGTATGTGATTCTTCCTATCCTCTTGAGCATGATTATTTGTGAAAATATAGTGCGGTAGACGCACGTGTGTTGAAGGAGTTTGATTTCCCTTTTTGTGCCTTGACTTGTTATGAAGTGTAAAGGGGTTGATTGTGTGGATAAGTAGTAAAATCTTATTCGTTAGTAATGGGTACTCGGTTGTTAAAGAAAAATCCCTCTTGGTCTCATAAATGCTTATAGTTGTAATTGGTTGGTTTAAAACATAAAGTTTTATAATGGCTTTATGGGAAGTTAGTTATAACGACTTTATGTAGGTTAAATAATGGTTTGTTGATTTCAAAAGATAAGAGACTTGACTTATAATTGACCTAAATGGTGTTGAAAAGTGTGAAACCTCATTCGTGAGTAATGAGTACTTGGTCTTTAAAAGAATAAAGTTTTATTTGGTTTCTTGACATTCTAAAGTAAGGAGACTTAAAGGCTTTTTGAAGGTCATGTAACTTGATTTTTGGGAAAAGAGAAGTAACTTGAGTCTAAAAGTATAAGTAACTTGTTTTCAAATATTGAACTCTTCCTGATGGAAAAATATAAGTGGCTTGGTTTTAAAAGGTAGGAGTACCTTGGTCTTAAAGGGGTTAGTTACTTGGGGTTTAATGGTATACTTGACGTTGTGTTTAAAGTACTTGATTTAAACATAAACGTGTTTGGTACTACGGATATTAGTATCGAGTTGTTTTTACGTAAGAAAAGAAGGAGATCTTCTTTTTGAAAGAATTAAAGTATGTAGTACTTTGGGGGTTAAAACCCGGACTTTGACATAAAATGAAAGTACCTTGAGTTGTGTTTAACTTGCCTATGCTTGTTGAGATAGCCTTTGTTGTGCAAGTTTTTGATTTTGTGCTACCGAGTCTCTCGATGGAGGGCCGACTATCTGTTTGATTGATGGACATACTGACACGTTGGGTGGCCCACGGGTATGCTTCCACTAGGAGTGTTATCTTGTTATTGTTTGGACATACTGACACGTTGGGTGGCCCACGGGTATGCTTCCACAGTGGGTATTATCTTGTTATTGTTTGGACATACTGACACGTTGGGTGGCCCACGGGTATGCTTCCACAGTGAGTATTATCTTGTTATTTGTTTGGACATACTGACACGTTGGGTGGCCCACGTATCTTCCACTATGGGTGTCATCTTGTTATCTCCTTTGGGGCATACCGACACGTTGGATGGTCCACGGGTATGGGCCCACTAGACGGTTCCAGGCCATGCTTATACCGAGGTGAGATGCCGGGCACGCGCATTGTGCGGGTTAAATTCCCGGGTTGTATTTGAGTGATGATTTTACGGGCATGAGTCCCTGACTTAATATGGCTGCTATTATATATAGTGTTCTGTAGTATGGCTAGCACACATGTCTCTTGTCTTATATAGACTGCTATGATTTCATTTACAGTATTTTCAGTTTCACATACTTGGTACCTGTTGTGCGACCCTTCGGGCCGTGCTCATGCCGCAGGTTGAGGTACATAGCTTGCTGATCCGCACTCTTTGGATCGCTGTTCAGTTCTCGGAAAGCTCCATTTCTCCGGAGGCTTTGTTTTTTTTTTTGGTACGGTTCCCTGAAGTTGTAGACTTTTGTACATTCAGGGGCATGGCGGGGACCTGTCCCGTCGTTGTTGTTATAAAATTCTTAGAGGTCTGTAGTACTGTTGTGGGCAGGGTTTGTAAAGGATATAACTGCGCAAGTTTTTATTTATTTACAGAAAGGTAACCGTTTTGGTTAGCCTGTTTTCTTATTTCACTGTTCATCTTCTATGAGTTTTTATTTCCGCTGATTTTCTCTGATGTTGTATCACTAGGGTGCCCGGGGTAAGGCACCAGTCGCGGGCCCGAGGTCGGGTCGTGACAAAAGTGGTATCAGAGCAGTTAGTCCTCGGAAAGTGTCTACAGACCGTATCTAGTAGAGTCTTGATTATCGGTGTGTTGTGCACCACATCTATAATCAGGAGGCTATAGGATATTTAGGATTGGTTTCCATTCTTCTCACTCTGAGATCGTGCCTTAGAGCTGTGTTATAAGTTGGACTCCCTCTGACGTATTCTTTTTATACCAGTGATGCCCTCACGAAAGGCAACCAGGGCCCAGAAGGGCAAAGCGGCGAGAGGAGTCTGAGTAGAAAGCGGCGACCTGCGATGCCACAAGACGAGCCTCCACCCCACGGCGAGAACAGAGGATATGGGTTACAAGGAGATGGCGATTACTAGCTAGGATTGTGGCTGACACGAGACGACGAGTCGGCGGTTCGATGCACCGTAGTTCACCCGAGGTCGAGATAGTTTAAGACCGGGACTTTACGAGTCGCGCCACCCGAGTTCTATGGGTCGAGGCGAGGATGATCCTCGGGAGTTTATCAAGCGATTGCGGCGGATCATGAGAGTGATCAAGGCCTCTGAGACAGAGTCGGTAGTTTTGGGTTCACATCGGCTGCGTGATACTACAGTCGACTGGTTTGATTCATAGGAGCTGTCCCGGGGGGAGCATGCACCTCCAGCTGGATGAGACGAGTTCTCAGAGGCATTTCTTGCACACTTCTTGCCTTCGCAGGTGAGGAGAGCCCGGGCAGATAGATTTTTGATGTTGAGGCGAGCAGGCGACTGTTCTGGAGTACAATGTGTAGTTTGACTCATTGGCGGTATGTCCCCGCTTTAATGCGATACATGGAGGATAGAGTGCACCGTTATGTCACCGGGCTCAATGATTATTTAGCGGAGGGGTGCACAGGAGTAGCTCTTCAGCCGGGCATGAACATTGCCCGCATCCAGGCCTATGCGCAACAGACTGAGGAACGTAGAGGTCGACGGGGTAACCAAGATCAGCAGAAGAGGGCCAGGACAACAGGTTCCTTTGGTGACTTTCGAGGCAGGCAACCTCAGCAGCAGGCTAGTTATGTGCCTCCGCCAGTACGGAGTGCCCCACCACAGTCTTCAGGACGTTCGGGAGATTCAGGAGCAGGTCAGGGCTCCAAGGTTTCAGGTTTTTGGGGAAACAGGGATGTTAGTCAGATAGGACCACCCCTACCTCGTTGTGGTCGTTGTGGTAGACTCCATGATGAGGAGTGTCATGCTAGTATGGGAGTTTGTTTTACATGCGGCCAGCGGGGCCATTTTGCGAGAAATTGTCCAACCAGAGGTAGCGCGGATGTAGAGACCCAGCCTTCGGGATCAGCGACTGGTTCATCTCCTCCTTTTATGCGTCGTGCAGGGAAGGAACATGATTAGAACGACAAATGGAAAGTGAAGCAATAGTTACATGTATATTCTTAACCCTCTAGAGACTAGTATGCATTGATATTATGGTGATGTGCTAAGTGTTATGTTCGGATAGCTTGGTGTTAAAATGTGATTTAGAAGCCTGATTAGTGAAAAGGGTAAGTCTGAGGATGAGAAAATTTTGAACCTTAGAATTTATAACAATCGAGACCTTAGATGTAAGGCCGTCTTGAGTAAAAGATTTTACGGTTATCCTTGTCGGAGTACATAGTATACGTGAAGTATATTCGGGTGATAAGTCCATAAGTGGTGGGAGCTTTTGTGATATTATAGATGATCCCTCGTTGGTTGGAATTCAAAGTTTTGCGTGATTATTTTATTATGGCCGTGAGTGGCATATTTGATTTTTGTAGGTGTAGTAGTGAATACTATACCGGCGCATGCGTTTTGGAGACTTAGAAGGAACATTCGGGACGAATGTTTCTAAGGGGGGGAGAATGTTACACCCCGCATTTCAGGTCCAGCTTATGACCGCATCTAAAGGAACTAAGATCAAAATTGAGAAAAATAGGGTGGTGGACTGTTTCGGACGAGTTTTAGTCAACTTTGAGGCGGTTTATGCCCCGTTACATCAGGAGTTTTTAGGTGTTTCAAAAGTCTAGTGTGTAGTCCGTTAAATCTAGTTCCCAACGCAACAAACCGTTCGTCGGTAGGACATTGGAGTCAAAAGTTTTGGAAGTTTCAAGTTCGGTGCGCAGTCAGGCAAAGAAGTATTTTCGGTCAGGGGCCACAGCGCCGCGGCGCCGGTTGTACTGGGGGTTCGCGGAGGTTACAGCGCCGCGGCGCCGGAATGCAGGAAATTTTCAGAGGTGGAAGCGCCGCGGCGCCGGCGGCGGGGACGCGGCGCCAAGGCGGGATTTTTCCGCGGTAAAGGGAGAAAAACAGGGGATATTTTATGTTATACCCCGTATTTCCAGAGTATGTACGTGAGGACATACGTACAATAGTTTAGCCTTAGTTAGGCACTTTGGACGAAATGTTTGTGCACAACTCACTAAAAGAATCGTTTTTCGACGAAACGTTTTACAAAACTTGCGAAGGGAAAATTACGGCTATGTCATTTATATTTTTTGTGGATTTTTCCGAGAGACGAAATATTTTGGACCAACGGGAGGGTGACACTTGTCACCCTCAATGGACGGCAAAATGGGCAACTTGGACGATTTTTTTGTGGCTTTTTCTTTAGTCAAGGTTAGGTAGGATATTTGTGGAGTAGATGGATAAGGTGTACTTGCCCAAATCTCCACCCTACACTTGCATAGCACTTGGCTTCATCTTGGCCATTGGTTGGCCTTTGGTTGGCCTATAAATACTCCCCTAACTTGAAGGTTTTCTTCATCCATAAATCAATTCTCCAAGTCTTGAAAATCCTCCCCCTCTCTTTGTAGTATTCTCGTCCAAGACCCCTCCCTCCCCTGAGATGGCCCTTGGCGAATACCCCCTCAGAAGTTGCCTTCTAGTATAGTTACTATACCAAAATACCCTAGCCCAAATCCCTTATTGTAGTTAAGTAGAAACTTCTAAGGGTTTCTTGGAGCTATCGGAGCGTGCAATTAGGAGCTAAACCTTGCTCAGGATCGACATTTAACTTGGATAATTTTTGGGCTTATCGAGGTAAATACTCTTGTCCTTCTATTGTAATTGGATATTACATATAAGAATAGTTAAGACTTGAGTATAGGATATAGAAGAATATTAAAGAATAGAATTGAACTGTTATCACAGTAGAAGGGTATAAATGAAGAATAATTGAACTGTACTTACATAAGACTGTTTTTACAGTAGACTTGAGTAGCTTGACGGGTAGGGAAGTGCTGCCCAATTTTCCATAGAATAGAGAACCCTCTGCTTAGAACTGTATACAAAATAGTCTAGACGTTGATAGACGTATCTGACTATTATAGGTTGATTCTCTGCGCGCGACATATTCGACTTGGCGGTGGATTTCCGAGAAGGTATGTGATTCTTCCTATACTCTTGAGCATGATATTTTAAAATATATATATAGTACGGTAGACGTACGTGTGTTAACTGGACGTAGTTTTACGGCAATGTCTTTTGACTTAAGCCTGAATAATAAGAACCTTGAAGTATTTCAAAAGAATTATGAATCATTTTTAAAGAAGAGTAATACTTGGTTTTTAAACAGAAAACTTAAGAGTTATACTAGCTTTATGGGAAGTTAGGTATAACGACTTAAGAAAGATAAAAGGAACGGTTTTACTTGTTTGTTTATGAAAATCTTGTATTGACTTCTGCAAGTATAGTAATATGGTTTGATAAGTAAACATGTTATGATACTACGTGTGTTAGTGTCTTGTGATGTTATTATTGTTGTGCTTACGTTGTTAAGCGTTAAGACCGTTATCGTTATTATATCACATACCCTCGACTTGTTATACCGAGGGCTTGCCACCTCGATGCGGTCTATACGGCCTATGCGCGGTCTGTGTATGCGAGTGCGGGAGTTCGAGGATTGATTATTCGGATGTTTTAGCCCGACGCGGGATGCCTATGCGATGCAATGTGACTACGCGGTCTATTGTGACTATGCGCGATGCGGAGTCCGGAGGGTACCGGTTAGCTACCCCGTGCGAGGAATACCTCATGCGGTCTGTGTGACCCATGCGATCGCGGAGTCCGTGATTAGGCACGCATAATGATACTATGGGCGATTGGCCTTGCCGATCATTCGCGCCTAGAAAAGACTATTACGCTTTACCTATTATTGATCTTGTTTGTGATATGGCACTATGTGCAATTGAACTGATTGTATTTGCAAATGGTTTTAAATACTTTGATTTCATTTAAGTACTTTACAGTTTCACATACTTGGTACTGTTATCGACCTCTTTTCGGGCCGCTCATGCCGCAGGTGGCAAGCAGTGCTAGATCCACATCCTTAGGATCTTTTGCTTTGGTGTCGTGAGCTCCATCTTCTCCGAGGCTCGACTTTTGGGTATGATCTCCCTGTTGTTGTATATAGTTTTGTACATTCAGGGTATGGCGGGGCCCTGTCCCGCCATAGTTGGTTATCTTCTTAGAGGTCTGTAGTCCTATTGTACAGTTGGGATGTAACTGCTAAACTATGTTTATATATATATGCCGAAAGGCGACATTTTCTCACAAAAAAACTGTGTCTCATTTTACAACTGTTTCATGTCTTGTTTTTATATTCCGCTGATTACTCTGATGTATGACTACTTGGGTGCCCGGGTAAGACACTAGTCACGGGCCCCGGAACGGGTCGTGACAAAAGTGGTATCAGAACAGTTAATCCTCGGAAAGTGTCTACAGACCGTATCTAGTAGAGTCTTGATTATCGGCGTGTTGTGCACCACACCAATAATCAGGAGGCTATAGGATATTTAGGATTGGTTTCCATTCTTCTCATTCTGAGATCGTGCCTTAGAGCTGTGTTATGAGTTGGACCCCTCTAACGTATTCCTTTCGTAATGATTATGCCTCCACGTAAGGCAACCCGCCCGAAGGGCAAGGCGGCGAGGAGCCGCTAGTAGGACACCGAGAGTCACGAGGGCTCGTGCCCGCCTATACCCGAGACGGCGAGTTCCATGACGCCGCCCCAAAGAGACCACAGCATTCGCACCTCGCCCCACACCGGGCGGAGGAGTTAGGTACAAGGAGATGGCCCGGCTATTGGCCAGATCGTTGTCGAACGAGGACAGCCGATGCATCAGCCGTTCGGCCCAGTGAGTACCGTGGTTCACCCGAGGCGATAGTTTGAGGCTACGGGATTTCTGAGTCAGCCGCGAGTTTTACGGTCGAGGCCGTAGGATGATCCGCAGGAGTTCATCCGTCGATTCTGAGGATTATGAGAGTGATCGGGCGTCGAGACCGAGTCGTGATCTTCGGTTCGCATCGCGCGTGATACCGCGATGATTGGTTTGATTCGTGGGAGTTATCCGGGAGAGCACGCGTCCCGGCTACTGGGACGAGTTTTCGGAGGCTTTTCTCACGCACTTCTTGCCTCCGCAGATGAGGAGGGCACGGGCCGACATATTTTTGTTGCTGAGACAGAGAGGGCGCACAGTTAGAGAGTACAACGTCGAGTTCGATTCTTTGGCTCGATATGTCCCTGCATTGGTAGCGGATATGGAGGACAGGGTGCATCGCTACGTCACCGGGCTAGATGATTATATGGCCGAGTCTTGTGCAGGTGTGGCTCTTCAGCCAGGCATGGACATTACCCGTATGCAGGCTCATGCACTTGGATGCGAGGCGTAGAGACCGACGGGTCGACAGATATCGCGGCAAAATAAGGCCAAGACGGCCGTTCTTTGGTAGTTCTCGGTGGGCGGCCTCGAGACGTCTAGATTTGCGCCACGCCACTTCGAGCACTCCTACATCGTTTTCGACAGACCAGAGCATTCGGGGCGTGTCGGCCCGGGACTTGAACTTCCGTGGTAGCGGTGCTAACCGATCGAGGTCCGCTCGGTGTCCGTTGTGGTAGATTCCATTCAAGGAGCTGTAGTACTACTTCGGGAGCTTGCTACCCTTGTGGCCAGCAGGGTCATTATGCGAAAGTCTGTCAACCGAGGCGCAGCAGGTAGGGTCGCCTTCGTGCTGCCGGTCTTCATCCCTACAGCTACACACCGGAGGCGTGGTACTCATGGACCGGCAGGTCGCGTCCGAGTTCGTGGCGCGGGTCCCAGTACTAGCGGACCTCAGAACCGCATTTATTCCTTGTCCACCGGCAGACCGTGAGGCGTCGCCGACGCCGTCAGTACTTTATCGGTTCTGGTTATGATGTATGCGCCTTGATAGATCCGGTTCTACTGGCCCTATATATCTCCCCTTATTGCTAGTAGGATAGGGATAGAGCCTGAGTCCATAGACCCTTTCGAGGTAGCTACGCCAGTGGGTGATTCGGTGGTAGCTCGGCGGGTATATAGGGCTTGCCCAGTGTCTTTATGCAGTCGTCAGACCCTAGCCGACTTGATAGAGTTGGACATGACGGATTTCGATGTGATCATGGGTATGGATTGGTTAGCTTCTTGCTACGCCAGTGTAGACTGCAGAGAGAGAGTGGTACGGTTCCAGTTTCCTGGGGAGCCGGTTATTGAGTGGGAGGGGAACACGGTGTCGCCGAGGGGTAGGTTTATTTCCTACCTCAAGGCTAGGAAGATGGTGCAGAAGGGGTATATCTACCATCTCATTCGGGTGTTTGATACTGAGGCTGCGGTACCAGATTTTCAGTCAGTTCCAGTAGTCAGAGAGTTCCCAGATGTGTTTCCAGACGACCTCCCAGGTATCCCTCCGGAGAGGGAGATAGAGTTTTGTATCGATGTGCTGCCAGACACTCGGCCTATTTCCATTCCGCCATACAGAATGGCACCTGCCGAGTTGAGAGAGTTGAAGGATCAGCTTAGAGATTTGCTAGAGAAGGGCTTCATCAGACCTAGTGTTTCTCCCTGGGGAGCGCCGGTATTGTTCGTGAAGAAGAAGGACGGGGCCTTTGCGCATGTGTGTTGATTCTGACGGTGAACAAGGTGACCATTAAGAACGATACCCCTTCCTGTGATTGATGATTTGTTCGACCGGTTGCAGAGTGCGAGATGTTTCTCCAAGATTGATCTGCGATCGGGATATCATCAGTGCGAGTCGAGAGGTGGATGTCCCTAGATCGCATTCGGACCCAGACGCATTATGAGTTCGTGGTCATGTCTTTGGGTTGACCAATGCTCGCGGTATTCATGGATTTGATGAACCGAGTGTTCAAACCATTTTTGAACACGTTTGTGATAGTGTTCATTGATGATATCTTGGTTTATTCTCGCCAGAGCGAGCATGCGAGCATTTGGCGCTTGTCTTTGAGAGTTCTCCAGACCAGCTTATACGCCAAGTTTTGAAGTGTGAGTTCGGTTGACTTGGTGGCTTTTCTTAGGCATATTGTCGGGTGATGGTATTCGGGTGGATACGCCAAGATCGAGGCGATCGAGTTGGCCTCGACCTACTACTCCGGCGAGGTTCGCGATTTTACGGGCCTTGCGAGTTATTATCGGCGGTTCGTAGATAAGTTTGCTTCTATCTCTCGCACTTGACTAGGGTGACTCGAAGGCGGCTAAGTTTGATGGGTGATGCTTGTGGAGCGTGGTTTTCGATTCTTGAAGGAGATCGACGACCGCCTCGTTCTTACTCTTCCGGAGGTCCAGACGGCTATGTCGTGTATTGTGATCGTCGGACATCGGGTTGGGATGTGTGTTGACGCGAGGCAAGGTTATAAGCGACGCATCCCGACTTAAGAAGCATGAGAGGAACTACCCCACCCATGATTTGGATTTGGCGGTGATTCACGCCAAGATCCGGAGGCACTATTTGTATGGGGTTCATGTGGATATTTATATCGACCACAATAGCCTTGATATATCTTGACCAGAGGAGCTGAACTTACGGCGAGACGGTGGTTAGAGCCGCCAAGGATTATGATGTTGACATCCCGTACCACCCGGGAAGGCCAATGTTATGGCGGATGCTCGAGTCGTAAGTCGATGGGAGTCTATCGAGGTGCAAAGGAGAGAGGGCACGGTTCGCGATTTGCATCGATTAGCGAGCCTTGTGTCCGCTTGATTGATTCCGATAGCGATAGGGTTCGAGTTCGAGAGGTTGTCGAGTCTTCCATCGTCGGCGAGGTGAAGAGGCAACAGTTGAGGATCGATTTTGACACGCATCTGATACGCTCTTCGTGAGAGGAAGGGTCCTTTGAGGTAGCACCTGATGGGGTGCTAAGGTTTGAGGGCAGGTTGTGTGTTCCAGATATTGCAGGACTTCGGCAGCAGGTTCTAGGGGAAGCACACAGCGCGCGTTACTCTATCCATCCAGGGTCGACCAAGATGTACCACGACCTTAGATCTGTGTATTGGTGGGATGGCTTGAAGAGGGACGTTGCAGAGTTCGTAGCTCAGTGCCCGTGTTGTCAGCAGGTGAAGGTAGAGCACCAGAGGCCTGGTGGTTTGTTGCAGACGATAGAGATCCCGACCTGGAAGTGGGAGGTGATCAACATGGACTTTATCACAGGATTACCTCGCACTCAGAGGAGACATGATTCTATTTGGGTTATCGTCGACGAAATCAGCCCACTTTCTTCCCGTCAGGACGACTTTTTCGGCTGAGGATTATGCCAGACTTTACATCCGAGAGATCGTCAGACTGCATGGAGTCCCTATTTCTATCATATCTGACCGAGGAGCCCAGTTTACGGCTAACTTCTGGAGGTCTTTTCAGAAGGGTTTAGGGACGCAGGTGAGCCTGAGTACTGCATTCCATCCACAGACAGACGGACAGGCTGAGCGCACTATCCGCACTTCGAGGATATCTTTGCGAGCCTGTGTTATTGACTTCAGGGGTAGCTGGGAGGATCATTTGCCTCTAGTTGAGTTTGCATATAATAATATCTACCACTCCAGTATTCAGATGGCGCCTTATGAGGCCTTGTATGGGAGGAAGTGCAGATCGCCGATAGGCTGGTTTGATGGGCGAGTGCGATTAGTAGGACTAGATTTGGTGCAGCGGTGGATAAGGTGAAGCTTATCCAGAGCGGCCGATTCGGCGCTGAGTCGATAGAAGTCATATCGCAGATCATCGCCGTCGGCATCTGGAGTTCGAGGTTGATGATTGGGTTTTCCTGAAGGTGTCACCCATGAAGGGTGTGATGAGATTCGGGAAGAAAGGGAAACTCAGCCCAAGGTACATTGGGTCGTATCAGATTGTCCGCAGGGTAGGCAAGGTTGCCTATGAGTTGGATCTGCCATCCGATCTGGATGCAGTGCATCCGGTGTTTCATGTTTCTATGCTGAGGAGATGTATCGGGGATCCATCTATAGTGCATCCGATTGACGATGTCCAGGTGACCGAGGGGTTATCGTATGAGGAGATTCCCATAGCGATAATCGATCGTCAGGTTAGGCGTCTGCGGACCAAGGACGTGGCTTCCGTCAAAGTTCTGTGGCAGAACGAGCTCAGGGAGGAGATGACGTGGGAAACTGAGGAGGACATGAGGCAGAAGTATCCTCACTTATTCCCCACACCTCCAGGTAACTTACTTTCCTATTTGCTGGTTTTTAATTATCGTATTTGCTTAAGTTTTATATTGTGTCCATGTGTGGCACTTGCAAACTGTTAAGTTGTGAGGTACTTTATCGTTAACTGTCTTGGGAAGGAACATTCGGGACGAATGTTTCTAAGGAGGGGAGAATATTATACCCCGTATTTCCAGAGTATGTACGTGAGGACGTACGTACAAAAGTTTAGCCTTAGTTAGGCACTTTGGACGAAATGTTTGTGCACAACTCACTAAAAGAATCGTTTTTCGACGAAACGTTTTACAAAACTTGCGAAGGGAAAATTACGGCTATGTCATTTATATTTTTTGCGGATTTTTCCGAGAGACGAAATATTTTGGACCAACGGGAGGGTGACACTTGTCACCCTCAATGGACGGCAAAATGGGCAACTTGGACGATTTTTTTGTGGCTTTTTCTTTAGTCAAGGTTAGGTAGGATATTTGTGGAGTAGATGGATAAGGTGTACTTGCCCAAATCTCCACCCTACACTTGCATAGCACTTGGCTTCATCTTGGCCATTGGTTGGCCTTTGGTTGGCCTATAAATACTCCCCTAACTTGAAGGTTTTCTTCATCCATAAATCAATTCTCCAAGTCTTGAAAATCCTCCCCCTCGGTTTGTAGTATTCTCGTCCACGAGCCCTCCCCCTCCCCCTTTAGAAGGCACTTGGCCGAATACCCCCCCCCCCCCCCCTTGTAGAAGTTGCCTTCTAGTATAGTTACTATACCAAAATACCCTAGCCCAAATCCCTTATTGTAGTTAAGTAGAAGTTGTTAGAAACTTCTAAGGGTTTCTTGGAGCTATCGGAGCGTGCAATTAGGAGCTAAACCTTGCTCAGGATCGACATTTAACTTGGATAATTTTTGGGCTTATCGAGGTAAATACTCTTGTCCTTCTATTGTAATTGGATATTACATATAAGAATAGTTAAGACTTGAGTATAGGATATAGAAGAATATTAAAGAATAGAATTGAATTATCACGATGAAGGGTATAAAAGAAGAATAATTGAACTGTACTTACATAGGACTATTTTTACAGTAGACTTGAGTAGCTTGACGGGTAGGGAAGTGCTGCCCAATTTTCCATAGAATAGAGAACCCTCTGCTTAGAACTGTATACAAAATAGTCTAGACATTGATAGACGTATCTGACTATTATAGGTTGATTCTCTGCGCGCGACATATTCGACTTGGCAGGTGGATTTCGCCGAGAAGGTATGTGATTCTTCCTATACTCTTGAGCATGATATTTTAAAATATATATATAGTCGGTAAGCGTACGTGTGTTAACTGGACGTAGTTTTACGGCAATGTCTTTTGACTTAAGCCTGAATAATAAGAACCTTGAAGTATTTCAAAAGAATTATGAATCATTTTTAAAGAAGAGTAATACTTGGTTTTTAAACAGAAAACTTAAGAGTTATACTAGCTTTATGGGAAGTTAGGTATAACGACTTAAGAAAGATAAAAGGAACGGTTTTACTTGTTTGTTTATGAAAATCTTGTATTGACTTCTGCAAGTATAGTAATATGGTTTGATAAGTAAACATGTTATGATACTACGTGTGTTAGTGTCTTGTGATGTTATTATTGTTGTGCTTACGTTGTTAAACGTTAAGACCGTTGTACTGTTATTATATCACATACCCCCTTGACTTGTTATACCGAGGGCTTGCCACCCTTGATGCGGGTCTATACGGCCTATGCGTGTGACTATGCGAGTGCGGGAGTTCAGGATTGATCATTAGGTGTTTTAGCCCGACGCGATGCCCTATGCGGTATGTGTGACTACGCGGTCTATTGTGACTATGCGGACTGCGGAGTCCAGGAGAACCGGGTTAGCTACCCCGTCGAGGAATACCTAACGCGGTGCATGTGTGACCTATGCGGACTGCGGGAGTCCAGGATTAGGCACGCATAATGATACTATGGGCGATTGGCCTTGCTTCGATCATTCGCGGCCTAGAAAAGACCTGTTACAGTTTACCTATTATTGTTCTTGTTTGTGATATGGCACTATGTGCAATTGAACTGATTGTATTTGCAAATGGTTGTAAATACTTTGATTTCATTTAAGTACTTCTGATTTCACATACTTGGTACTGTTATCGACCTCCTTCGAAGCTGCGTTCATGCCGCGGTAAGGGCAGCAGTGCTAGATCCACATCCTTAGGATCTTTTTGCTTTGGTGTCAGGAGCTCCATCTTCTCCGGAGGCTAGACTTTTGGGTATGATCTCCCTGTTGTTGTATATAGTTTTGTACATTCAGGGTATGGCGGGGCCCTGTCCCGCCATAGTTGTTTATCTTCTTAGAGGTCTGTAGTCCTATTGTAAAGTTGGGATGTAACTGCTAAACTATGTTTATATATATATGCCGAAAGACGACATTTTCTCACATAAAACTGTGTCTCATTTTACAACTGTTTCATGTCTTGTTTTTATATTTCGCTGATTACTCTGATGTATGACTACTTGGGTGCCCGGGTAATGCACCAGTCACGGGCCCCGGAACGGGTCGTGACATTTTAGAGAAAAGCCTATGGGAGGGTGACAAGTGTCCCTCCCATCTTTTTGACCAAGAAAAGGGTCCTATTTTAGGGCCAAGTCTTGGAAGACTTGGTCATTTCATCTTAAAACCCCCCCTAAGAACTCCTCTCCCTTTCTCTCTAGATTTTGAAGAAAACCTAGCCTAAGGAAAAATTGTTGGAGCGGCGGCAAGAAGGCAAGTTTTGGTAAACTTGTGGGAAGCGCGCGTGGACGAGTTTGACGGGAAGGGAATTGAATAAAAAGGGCTTTAGTGGGCTAATCCAAAAGGTAACAGATTCCCTCTTCTCTTGGAAATAGATTATAATACTTGTTATAGTTGATATAGACCACGTGAATCATGTATTAAAGATTGGTAAGTACTATGGATTTTGGAAGGCTAGAAAGCCGTAAATGACATGTTTAGCCATTTGAAATTAAAGTACAATTTTGTCGTTATCAAAAATCGTCGCATGTTATCTACCAGAGGATTGTAGTAGTTTTAATCGATTTCGGCTTAATTACATGTCTTACTAAACAACTTGGTTTGAAAAGAAATTGGAAAGAAGACCTTGTGTTGTTGTCCCTCAAATATGCCGAATTGACATTGTAGTTTAGACTAGTTTGAAATTGTGGGGCAGAATTTTACACGTCTTGTAGGCGTGTAATCCCCTATTGTTAACTACTTTGTTGAGCCTTAAATGTGGCGTGTTTGGTTACTGAATTCGGCCTTGAAAAAGGTGGCAAAGTAGGTTGAAACAAAGGAAGTGCTGTCCAAATTTCCTTAGAATAAGGGGCTTTGCAATTAGAGTATTATACGTTAAAGCTAGGAGCTAATAGACGTATTATGGCCATTATAGGGTGAAGTACTATGAGTAGCATATTCTACTTGAAGGGTGGAAAAGGCTAGCAAGAGTATAGTACCTTGGAACAGTTTGCTACTTGTCGATAATCGTCGCGAGGTATGTGATTCTTCCTATCCTCTTGAGCATGATTATTTGTGAAAATATAGTGCGGTAGACGCACGTGTGTTGAAGGAGTTTGATTTCCCTTTTTGTGCCTTGACTTGTTATGAAGTGTAAAGGGGTTGATTGTGTGGATAAGTAGTAAAATCTTATTCGTTAGTAATGGGTACTCGGTTGTTAAAGAAAAAGCCCTCTTGGTCTCATAAATGCTTATAGTTGTAATTGGTTGGTTTAAAACATAAAGTGTTATAATGGCTTTACGGGAAGTTAGTTATAACGACTTTATGTAGGTTAAAGAATGGTTTGTTGATTTCAAAAGATAAGAGACTTGACTTATAATTGACCTAAATGGTGTTGAAAAGTGTGAAACCTCATTCGTGAGTAATGAGTACTTGGTCTTTAAAAGAATAAAGTTTTATTTGGTTTCTTGACATTCTAAAGTAAGGAGACTTAAAGGCTTTTTGAAGGTCATGTAACTTGATTTTTGGGAAAAGAGAAGTAACTTGAGTCTAAAAGTATAAGTAACTTGTTTTCAAATATTGAACTCTTCCTGATGGAAAAATATAAGTGGCTTGGTTTTAAAAGGTAGGAGTACCTTGGTCTTAAAGGGGTTAGTTACTTGGGGTTTAATGGTATACTTGACGTTGTGTTTAAAGTGTTTAAAGTACTTGATTTAAACATAAACGTGTTTGGTACTACGGATATTAGTATCGAGTTGTTTTTACGTAAGAAAAGAAGGAGATCTTCTTTTTGAAAGAATTAAAGTATGTAGTACTTTGGGGGTTAAAACCCGGACTTTGACATAAAATGAAAGTACCTTGAGTTGTGTGTAACTTGCCTATGCTTGTTGAGATAGCCTTTGTTGTGCAAGTGTTTGATTTTGTGCTCACCGAGTCTCTCCGATGGAGGCGCTTATCTGTTTGATTGATGGACATACTGACACGTTGGGTGGCCCACGGGTATGCTTCCACTAGGAGTGTTATCTTGTTATTGTTTGGACATACTGACACGTTGGGTGGCCCACGGGTATGCTTCCACAGTGGGTATTATCTTGTTATTGTTTGGACATACTGACACGTTGGGTGGCCCACGGGTATGCTTCCACAGTGAGTATTATCTTGTTATTTGTTTGGACATACTGACACGTTGGGTGGCCCACGTATGCTTCACTATGGGTGTCATCTTGTTATCTCCTTTGGGCATACCGACACGTTGGATGGTCCACGTATGGGCCCACTAGACGGTTCGAGGCCACGCTTATACCGAGGTGAGATGTCGGGCACGCGCCATTGCGGAGTTAAATTCCCGGGTTGTATTTGAGTGATGATTTTACGGGCATGAGTCCCTGACTTGATATGGCTGCTATTATATATAGTGTTCTGTAGTATGGCTAGCACACATGTCTCCTGTCTTATATAGACTGCTATGATTTCATTTACTGATTTTCGCCACATACTTGGTACATGTTATCGACTTCTTCGGGGGGCTGCGTTCATGCCGCAGGTTGAGGTACATAGCTTGCTGATCCGCACTCTTTGGATCGCTGTTCAGTTCTCGGAAAGCTTCATTTCTCCGGAGTCTTTGTTTTTTTTTTTGGTACGGTTCCCTGAAGTTGTAGACTTTTGTACATTCAGGGGCATGGCGGGGCCCTGTCCCGTCGTTGTTGTTATAAAATTCTTAGAGGTCTGTAGTACTGTTGTGGGTAGGGTTTGTAAAGGATATAACTGCGCAAGTTTTTATTTATTTACAGAAAGGTAACCGTTTTGGTTAGCCTGTTTTCTTATTTCACTGTTCATCTTCTATGAGTTTTTATTTCCGCTGATTTTTCTCTGATGTTGTATCACTAGGGTGCCCGGGGTAAGGCACCAGTCGCGAGCCCGAGGTCGGGTCGTGACATTTTGCCTCCTGAGATGAGGAGAGCCCGTGTAGATAGATTCTTGACCTTGAGGCAGAATGGGAGGACTATTAGGGAGTACAGCCTGGAGTTTGACTCCTTGGCCAGGCATGCGCACACTATTGTAGCTGACATGGCGGATAGAGTTCATCGTTATGTGATGGGACTAGACCGTCATATGATTACTGCATGCTTGGGAGTGGCTCTTCAGCCCGGTATGGACATTGCCAGGATGCAGGCGTATGCGCAGGGGATAGAGGATAGAGAGAGGGAGGATCAGATTGACTCAGGCCAGCCCAAGAGGCTGTGACAGCAGGTCTCAGGGCGATTTGAGGCGACAATTTCGGCAGCAGACTAGGTCCACATTCCAGCCAGCATAGAGTGCTCTTTCACGGTTTTCTGGCAGGAGGTCTGATCACCAGTCATTCAGAGCGGTCGTGGCTCCAGGACTTGAGGTTTGCGAGGCAGAAACCGTCACCGATCGAGACCACCCACATCTCAGTGTGCTCGATGCGGTAGTGTCTCACCAGGGCGAGTGTCGCATGGCTCCGGGAGCTTGTTACTCTTGTGGCTAGCAGGGCCATTTGAGGAGGGATTGTCCGTCTAGAGGCGGCATGGGTGGTACGGTGCAGCCGACAGTATCAGTTGCTGGGTCTTCCTCTTCTTCTGTGGTTATGCGCCCGAGGCGGTACTCACGGACCGGCATCGCGGCAGGTCGTGGTGGTGGTTCGATTCTAGCGGTCCACGTAACCGCATTTATTCTTAGCCACCGCCAGATCGTGAGGCTTCCACGCCGTCGCGATTACATTATTGATTTCATGCTGTGACGTTTATGCTTTGATAGATCCAGGTTCTAACTTGTCCTATGTGTCCCCTCTTATTGCGGGTAGAATCGGGATAGAGCCGGTGTCGATAGAGCCTTTTGAGGTAGCTACGCCAGTGGGTGATTCGGTGTTAGCTGAGCGAGTGTATAGAGGTTGTCAGATTTATTTACAATGATGCACTTGCAGACTTGATAGAGTTGGAGATGACAGATTTTGATGTCATTATGGGTATGGACTAGTTGGCTTCTTGTTATGCCAACGTTGACTGTAGAGACAGGTTGGTTCGGTTCCAGTTTCCTGGCGAGCCGGTTATCGAGTGGAAGGGCAACACAGCGTCGCCGAGGGGTAGGTTTATTTCTTACCTCAAGGCTAGGAAGATGATGCAGAAAGGGTACATCTATCATCCGTTCGTATTTGATCTGAGTGATGTGCGATTCTTGATCGGTGCAAGTGGTTAGGGAGTTTCCAGATGTGTTCCCAGACGATCTTCCGGGTATCCCTCCTGATAGGGAGATTGAGTTTTGTATTGACACGTTGCCAGACACTCGACCTATTTCCATTCCGCCATACAGGATGGCACCTGCGGAGTTGAGGGAGCTGAAGGACCAGCTGAAAGATTTGCTGGAAAAAGGCTTTATCAGGCCTAGTATTTCTCCCTGGGGAGCGCCAATATTGTTTGTGAAGAAGAAGGATGGGACGCTGCGTATGTGTGTTGATTACAGGCAGCTGAATAAGGTAACCATCAAAAATAGGTACCCCCTCCCCAGAATTGATGACTTGTTTGACCAGTTGCAGGGTGCGAGGTGTTTCTCCAAGATAGACTGCGATGCAGTTATCATCAGGTGCGAGTTCGAGAGGCAGATATCCCAAAGACTGCATTCAGGACCCGGTATGGGCACTATGAGTTCACGGTTATGTCTTTCGGTTTGACCAACGCTCCAGTGGTATTTATGGATTTGATGAACCGGGTGTTCAAGCCATTTTTTGATACATTTGTGATAGTATTCATTGATGACATCCTGGTTTATTCGCGGACAGAGCAGGAGCATGCAGATCACTTGAGGACGATACTTGGGATCCTCCGGAGCCGACAGTTATTCGCCAAGTTCTCCAAGTGTGAGTTTTGGTTGGCCTCAGTGGCATTCCTGGGGCACATTATTGGGGCTGATGGTGTTCGGGTGGATACGGCAAAGATTGAGGCAGTCATGTCTTGGCCGAGACCTACTACTCCGACCGAGGTGCGCAGTTTCTTAGTTTGGCGAGTTATTATCGTAGGTTTGTGGAGCGCTTTGCTCGATTTCAGACCGCTGACTAGGTCGACTCGGAAGCGCCAAGTTCCAGCGACGAGGCTTGCGAAGGGTTTCGATTCTTGAAGGAAAGGTTGACTACGGCTCCAGCCTTACTCTTCCCGAGGGGTTAGACGGGTACATGATCTATTGTGATGCCTGCATCGGGCTAGGTGTGTTTTGATGCAAAGACGGCAAGGTTATAGCCTATGCTTCCGGCGATTCTGGAAGCATGAGAGAATTACCCTACCCACGACTTAGAGTTAGCGCGATTATTCATGCCTCAAGATTTGGAGACATTATTTGTATGGGTTCATGTGGACATTTATACTGCACCACAAGAGCCTCCAGATATCTTCAGGAATGAGTGAACTTGTCACGACCGAACCCGGCCCGTGGATCGTGCCTTACCCCGGGCACCCTAGTGATACAACATCAGAGTAATCAGCGGAACATAAAACAAGACATGAAAATATTAAGAAGTAAGAAACAGTAATCGGAGAAAACTTGCCTTACGGCATATATATAAATCAATTTTTAAAACCGAACAGTTACATCCCATTACAACTCTGCCCACAACAGTACTACAGACCTCTAAGAATGATACGACAATAATGGCGGGACAGGGCCCCGCCATACCCCTGAATGTAAATACCTACAACGACAGGGGACTATACCACTGATAAGCCTCCGGAGAAAACGGAGCTTCCCATACGCTGAACTGTGACCCCGAGAACTAGGATCAACGACTGGTGTACCTCAACTCGCAGATGAACGCACTTCGGAGGTCGACACAACAGTACCAAGTATGTGAAACTGTAAAGTACTTAAATGAAAACATATCATTTTAAAATCAGTTTTGCAAGTATGTATGAAACAACCAAGGTAACCGCACATAGTGCCATATCATAAACAAGAGCAACAATAGGTAAATCAGAATGGTCTTTTCTAGGTCGCGAATGATCGCAGGCCAATTGCCCGTAGTATCACCATGCAAGCCTAATCCTGGACTCCCGTAGTCCGCATAGGCCACTCATGTAGGCCCGCATAGGGTATGTAACCCCGCATCGAGGGTAGCTACTCCTCGGCATCGTCCTGGACCCGCAGTCCGCATGGCCACAGAGACCGCATGACCACAAGGGCCGCAAACTAACCTGGAACTCCCGTAGTTCCGCATGGATCCCTTGGACCCGCATGAGGTATTCTCGAATCATGGTCCTGCATCACCGAGTCTACCCCGTGACGGAGGCGCTTAACCCCCGGTAATATGTCAAGAGGTGAGTGATATTATACTAACATAACAGCTTATCGTTAAACAACATAAGCACAACAAGAATACTCTCTTTCACAAACGTTACAAGACACTTGTCACGACCCGAACCCGGGCCCGTGACTGGTGCCTTACCCCGGGCACCCTAGTGATACAACATCAGAGTAATCAGCGGAATATAAACAATAACATGAAATAACAAGAAGTATAAACAATAATCTTGTGAAAACTTGCCCTTCGGCATATATAAACAATCTTTTAAAGCGAACAGCTTTAATCCTTTTTACAACCCCGCCTACATCGCATTACTGCACTTATGAATGAATGACAACAACGACGGACAGTGGCCGCCATACCCTCGAATGTAAGCACCTACAACAACAGGGACTATACCAAGATAAGCCTCCGAGAAACGGAGCTTTCCCAAACGCCGAATCGTGACTCCTAAGAGCGAGGATCAACGATCGGTGTACCTTTACTGCGGATGAACGCAGCTTCGGGCGAGGTCAAGATAACAAGTGCAGAGTATGTGAAATCAAAATAAATGTCAGAATGAAATCATAGTAGTCTATACAAAGCGTAAGACATGTATGATAACCAAACTACGATTACAATAAATAGCCATGTCAAGCCGTGGACTCACGCCTCAAAGTCATTACTCAATAATAACCATGGTCTCACGCCCACAACATCAATCATGCGCCGTGGAATACCTTCCTCACCGCCAGCCTATGATATAAAAGCACCAAGGAATACACATGAACACGTGTCCCACCTGTGTCCTAATAAAACAAGACAGGTAAGTACGAAGGCATAGCCGACTACTAACACCCACGCACCAACAAGGTCATAAATGTGTCATGATATCTGTCTGCATCGTTACATGATAAAAGCCGGTCACTCGCGCAGATCAAATGTGCGCTGCCTAGCCCCGAACTCTCCGCACTCCGCATAGGCCAACCTCATAGGCCCGCATGAGGTATAACCCCGCATCGAGGGTAGCTACTCCGGCATCGCCCCGACTCGCACCGCACGGCCACAAAGACCGCATGACCACAAGGGCCGTAAACTAACCCGAACTCCGTAGTTCCGCATGGATCCTCGACCCGCACGAGGTATCCTCGAATCACGGTCCTGCATCACCGAGTCTACCCCGCATCGGAGGCGCCTAACCTCCGGACACAAGTCAAGGTGCGAGTGGTACAATACCAACATAACTACTGATAGTCAAACAACTTTAAGCGCGAATGAGGAAAACCCCTTTACACTAACATCACAAGATACTAACACACGTAGCATCCTAACATGTTTACTTCTCAAATCAACAAGAAGGTATTATAAGGCTATCACAAACCGATACAATCAAGTTATTCACACAAGGTGCTTTCTACTAACAAGTTCTATCTAACCCCAAAGTACTTCACACCTTAAATCTTTAAAAGATCTGCTTTCTTTCACATAAGTCACACAATACCCGTAGTATAAAATAGAGTGATCGTCTTTTAAGAAAACTAAAACTCTTACCTTTGTAAAATCAAGTAACAACATTATTTCCCAAACGCCCAAGTTTGCCTAATTTCAAATGTTCACGTTTCTTATTTTAGAAAGGTTTCGTGGTTCATAGCCTTATTCATTTAAGAATATAATTTTCTTTTAAACAATCTGAGAAACATAAGCCTTATATGTGAGTAGGATATTCTTGTTTATAACAATTTTATTACAAAGAACCATGATCTAGGAAATATCATTTTGTCTCATCTTAGCTTCTATGCAGATGGAAGTTTACTCGGGTTTTATTAATACTTAATTAATCAAAACATTTCCCTTTATTAACGCCGTGGTTTGTCGATACACATTCGATTTCCAAATCAAGAAAACATTCTTAAGCCGTTATACCTAACTTCCCATAAAGCTAGTATAACTCTTAAGTTTTCAAAACCAAGTATTACTTCTTCTTTCAAAATGATTCAAAACTCTTTTGAAATACTTCAAGTTCTTTATTAACACATAACAAGCCGCTTATAGTTCAAATCGATTACCTTTTAAAAACCACATGTATTTTCTTACCAACATAAAGCCGTTATAACCAACTTCCCATAAAGCCGTTATAACACTTTATGTTTTACACCAATCAAATACATTTAGTACATGACGCTCACCGTACTACATAGTTCACACATATCATGCTAGAAGAGATAGGAAGAGGTTCACATACCTCGCGACGAGTATCGACTAATAGCAAAACGCCCAAGTACTTCCAACCCGGCTACACTCCTTAAGCCAAGTAACGCGCCACACGTAGTACTTCAACCTATAAGGCCACGCGCGCTTATTAACATCAAGATCTTATCGTAGAACATTCTACGTAAAATTCGCAAAGCAACAAACAGAAATCTCCTCCTCTAACTGGCGGCTACCAAGCCAACCAGGGGTTATACATCTAACCCGAACGGTACAATTCTACTCCACAAGATTACTACACAAGTCCATCGTAATACGCCCTATGTAATTACAGTTGGTTGCTTCTTGAGCTTAAGTCAAAAGACATTGCCAACTAACCACGTTGATTCTATATATAGTATACTTCAACTATATATTCTAACAACATGTAATTTCCAATTACAAGAGGACAAGATATTTACCTCGATAAGCCCATAATTATCCAAGTATAAATGTCGATCCTTAGCAACGCTTAGCTCCTACTCCGGTGCTCCAACCCGCTCAAACAACCCTAGAAGTTCTAACCAACTTCTACTTAATTACTTCAATCACTCAATGAAGATTTCCTTGTGGTTTCGGTTTGAGACAAAAGGACATACGGTAGTATTTCCTGCTCTACGATAGAGGTTTCTTTGGAATACTACAAGGTATACGGCTAAGGTAATTTGGGTATAGTAACAATACTTTGAGAGTATTTCTACCAAGAGTGGGTGTATTCTACGAGAACAACAAGGCAAGTGGGTACCTCACTAAGACCCCACTCAGAGTGGGTGTACCCTCTACCAAGGCCTCAGGAGGGAGGTGCACCTCGCCAAGGCCTCACAAAGGAAGAGGGAGGGACGAAACCAACAAGGAGGAGGAGGTTTTCAAGACTTGGAAATTATGGAATGGATGAAGAAGTCTTCAAAGGGAGGGTATTTATAGCCAAGCAAAGGCCAACCAAGGGCCAAGATCTAGCCAAGTGGGGGCAAGTGGAGGCCAAGATATGCCCAAGTGCCCCTAGACCCTACTCCTTAAAACCCTCACAAATATCTACACAAATATCAACCAACACTTGCTCATCCATTCGGCCCTAACGCCTTTCAGTCCACCAACGAGAGGGTGCCAAGTGTTGCCCTCTCGTTGGTCCAAAACGTTTCGTCTCTCGGAAAAATCCGCAAAAATACTAAATGACATAGCCGTAATTTACCCTTCGTAAGTTAGGTAGAACGTTTCGTCGAAAAACGACTCTAACCGGGTGTTGTGCACAAACATATTTCGGCCAAGGGTGCCACATGGGGGTGACACGTGTCGCCCCCCGATTCGTCCAAAATATTTCGTCTTCCGAAAATATCCATAACGGCCAAAATCTCAAAATCAAAGCGGGCCCCACAAAACCGTAAATTTCTCCCGTGGGCCCCACGTGACCATTTCCGAAAATAAAATCCCAAAATTCTAATATAATCTAAGAAGTCCAAAAACCAAATCTGGGAATCCAATTCCCATTAACGAACCTTTTTCCTTCACAAAAACCGGAAACTTTTCCGTGGAAAAATCACCTCTTTCTTCCTTTCCAATCTTTCTGTCGTATTCTCGTACGTACGTCCTCGCATACATACCCTGGAACTACGGGGTATAACAACACTAACACACATAGCATCATATCACGTCTACTTATCAAATCAACAAGAAAGTATTACAAGGCTATCACAAACCAACACAATCAAGTTATACACACAAGGTACATTCTATTATATGATTAACAAGATCGAGTATCTATTCCCAAAGTACTTCATACATTATCTTTTAAAAGATACGTTACGTCTACAAAAGTCACACAATACCCGTAGTATATGAAAATAGAGTGATTATCCTTTGGAGTAAATCAAAACACTTCTCTTCGTAAAATCAAGTAACAACATTCTTTTCCAAATGTTTCAAGTTTGCCTAATTTCAATTACTCAAGTTTCTCGTTTTCGAAAGGTTTCGTAGTTCATAATTTTAATCACTTAATGATATAATTCTCCTTTAAAAGCAATTTGAGAAACATATGTCTGATACGTGAGTAGGTTATTCTTGTTTGTAACAATCTTATTTAAGCAGCCATGATCTAGGAAATGTAACATCATTTTGTCTCATCTTAGTTTCTATGCAGATGGAAGTTTCTACTGGTTTTACTAATACATTATTAGTCAAAACATTTCCTTTTATTAGCGCCACGTGGTTTGTTCGATACTCATTCGATTTCAAATCAAGAAACATTATTGCTTTTAAAATCAAGTACTCATTATCATGAATGAGGTTTTACAACATTTAACATAATGCTAATTACCAAGTAAAACAAGTAAAGTCTCTTATCTTTTAAGATCAAGTCTCTTATCTTTTAAGATCAATAAACCATTCATTTTACCATTCTTAAGACGTTATACCTAACTTCCCATAAAGCTAGTATAACTCTTATGTTTTCAAAACCAAGTATTATTCTTCATAAAAATGATTCAAAGATTCTTTTGAAATACTTCAAGATTCTTTATTATTACACATTAAGTCAATTATAAGTCAACCGCTTACCTTTTAAAACCATAAGGCATTTTCTTACTTACATAAAGTCGTTATAACCAACTTCCCATAAAGCCGTTATAACACTTTATGTTTCAAACCAATCAAATACGCTTAACACACGTGACGCTCACCGTACTACAGAGTTATACACATCTCATGCTAGAAAAGGTAGGAAGAGGTTCACATACCTCGCGACGATTATCGACTAATAGCAAAACGCTCCAAGTACCTCAAACCGTCGGCTACTCCTAGCCAAGTAGATCGCGCCACGCATGGTACTTCAACCTATAAGGCCACAAGGCGCTTAGTAACATCTAGGTCTAATTGTAGAACATTCTACGTAAAATTGCAAAGACTCTCCCCGCAACAGCGTAAATCTCCTCCTCTATCTGGTCGGCTACCAAGCCAACCAGTGGGGGTTATACGCCTAATCCGACGTGCACAATTCTACCTCACGTAAAAGCTACACAAGTCTCATCAGAATACACCCTATGTAATTACGATTCAAGATTTTCTTCGAAAAGGTTTCTAATTATTCAGCTTAAGTCAAAAGACATTGCAGCTACCTTCGTTCAGTTCTATATAGAGTATACTTAAACTATATATTCCTACAACATGTAAGTTCCAATTACAATAGAAGGTCATGAGTGTTTACCTCGATTAGCCCATAATTATCCGAGTTTAAATGTCGATCCCGAGCAAGGTTTAGCTCCTACTCCGCCCGACCCGCCTCCACACAACCCTTAGAAGTTCTAACCAACTTCTACTTAATACTCCAACCAACTATGGAGATTTTCCTGTGGTTTCGGTTTGTGACTAAGGGAAGTATAATAGTATTCTGGGCTTTTCAGATAAGTATAACCTTAGAATACTACAAGGTATACTACTAAGGTAATTTGGGTATAGTAACAATACTTTTGAGAGTATTTCTACCAAGAGAGGTATTTATACGAAAACAACTAGGCAGTGGGTACCCCACGGCTAGCACCACAAGGAGTGGTGTATACCCTCGGCCTACCCCACTGTGGGGTACTCTCGCCGAGGGGAGAGGGCTCTCGGCGAACTCAACACAAAGGGGAGGAGGAGGATTTTAACACTTAGGAAATATTTGGAATGGATGAAGAAGTCTTCCAAAGGGGTATTTATAGGTCTAGCAAAGGCCAACCAATGGCCAAGATCTTGCCAAGTGCAAGGCAAGTGTAGGGCCAAGATCTTGCCAAGTGCACCTTATCCATCTACCACAAAAATATCCTACCTAACCTTGACTAAACAAGGCCAAGAATTCGTCCAAGTTGCCGCCCCAAAGCCCACCAATGAGAGGGTGCCAAGTGTCGCCCTCTTGTTGGTCCAAAATGTTCGCCTCTCGTAAAAATCCGCAAAAATTAAAAATGACATAGCCGGAATTTTCCCTACGAAAGCTGTGAAAACGTTTCGTCGAAAAACGACTCTAACCGGGTGTTGTGCACAAAGAATAAATCGGCCAAGCCTATTCTCAAGTTCAAATTTTTCTACGTACGTCCTTACGTACATACTCTGAAAATACGGGGTATAACATTCTCCCCTCCTTAGAAACATTCGTCCCGAATGTTCCTTCTAAGTCTCAAACCAAACGTGCGCCAGTATAGTCTTCACTACTATACTTATCTGAACAATCCTGCCACAACTGGCCACAACAACACCTGCGCAAAATACTTACATCCAAGTTCACGAGGAAACACCTCTAACATCACAAACGCTCTCATCCAAGGGTCTAAAATATAATTCCTCCGCACTTTCTCCATACAAAAGAAATGGTCACATATCTGCTCGCAATACATGCTCGCTTCTCCCTTTACTCGTCGTGATACCACTTTTGTCACTTTGCCGCGAGGTTCTAGTGTCACTCCGGCGACCCAACAGATGGTACCGGGCTGTATGCGATCCCTGAGGCTGTCGTACACTCGAACTCTTACCACATTTCGAGCATCGCTCAGCTTCCAAAACTCGGGTTACTATCTCTAACGTGGTCATCATTAATCGGGAACACTGACGGATCTCCGATACTTTCCGATCATAACAATACGAAAGACCGACGTATTGTCTCCTAAGTCGGACGACAAAAGCTAACATATAGGCAACCCGCCTATTCTTCACATGAACTCAAAAGGGCCCAAAGTAACTCGCTAAATTCCTCTGCTTTCCAAAACTCATCACACCCAACCCGGGTGGTACTTTCAAGAAGACCACCATCAACTCAACTCTAAGCGTGCCGCCGATTATCCGCACGATTTCTCCGAGCCGCCGTAACCTCTTCTAGACAAGCTTTACCCTATCCACGATTACCGGAACAAGCTCGAACCAACTATCCGAATCTTGCCAACATCGAACCAATCGATCGGCGACTTACACTTCCGCCCCTACAAGGCTTCATAAGGCGAAATCCAACACCGAAATGGTAGCTTAAGCACTCCTCCACAGAGAGACAACAATCCCTACAACTACCCTCGAAATTCCAAACATCGCCCGAGGGCGACGCGATTCTGAGTCTCACCGAGTTCCTAACCCCGCTCGTAAGACTTTTAGAAAACGAAAATAGCCACAACTCGGGCTTCACCGTCGTCATAAGGTGAAGGTAGGCACCTGCAGCCTTACAACCTTTACGATAAATCAACATCGCCGAGTGAACGGTCTCGACCAAGAACACGATGGCTGCCCCATCGCCCGATCATCGGTCGAACGCATCCACGAACTCAGACGTTAATCGAACTGGGCCAAACACCGTGATCCTACCACAAGGCGGAACCACCAAAACTGACCACCACCAAACATGTCGCGTTTGACCCGCAACGTGGCCTCAACCCGACCCGCAACGCGCAAGACATTAGCTCCCAACCGGAAAACTCTTACTAATCACGTTTAAAACCTAGCGTCTTCTTAGCTCAACTACCCTCTTTCATTCCACACTACTCGTGACTTATCCCACAACATAGCTCACGTGCACAATGCACTCCGATAAGGGTCAAACATAAACAATACATCTTTTACTCGACGGCCTTACCTCTAAGGTCTCCACGTATAACACTCTAAGGCTCACACTTTCTATCCCCAATCTTCCCGGTTACTAACCATGATTCCTAATCACAATTTACACATCGCTATCGTAACATAGCACTTAAGATATACTCATCTCATCATACGCACTAATCTCTAGAGGGTTAAGGATAAACTCAGATTCATCGCTCTACTCCCTTAAGTCGTTCTAATCAAACTCGCCTGCAGGCGATAGCTAAGGAAGGTGACGACTACCCATCGATCTCAAGGCTAAGTCCTCCTACAAGGACACTCTTTCGACATCGACTCGACGGCCGTAGTAAAACAAGTACTAACTAAAAGATGACATTCCCGATGACGTCACACCGCGTGAATACCGGGAAAATCGAATCCGGGCCGGAACCTACGTGTAGCCGTGAACCTAAGCTCGAGCTCGACCAACTCTCGCATACCCCGAACGCCCCGAACCCCGTGGAGTACCTTTCTCGTGACCGGTGGATGTGCGTAATCTAATTCACGCGAGGCGACTCGCCAAAAGTTACTAAAGGACCTTACCGCTCGTCCCTCTTCTCGCCGCCCTTGATTAACCCGCCGATCTCTACGCTTTCGCCGCGCATAAGTCCGCATACGTGCCATGCCAAGCCTAATCAAGAATTACTCTTACACAACCTCTCTTAGGTAGTCATCAAGACTCGCAGACATCGGTATACTCTCTGGTAGCCAAATCCATCGCTAGTACAGTGGTCGCTTTCTTGCAATCTAAATTATCTGCTCGGCCGTGGAACCAAGGTTCAAATATCATGGCCGCAGAGGAATCGCCGCTAAACTCTTTGGGGCTTAGTGACGCCGCAGAACTCCCCGAATGAAGCACCTAACTCGGTGATGATTGGGCTCAGGCCCTCGTAACCCTCAACTCTACTCAGCCTCGGCCGCTTTGCCTCCCCGGGCCCGGTTGCCTACGCGGAGGCATAACGGTAAGTGGAAAGAAATACGTGAGAGGGTCCAACTTACAACATGTACTCTAAGGCACGATCTCGAGTGAGAAGAATAGAAACCAATCCTAAATATCCTATAGCCTCACGATTATTGGGGTGGGGCACAACACACCGATAATCAAGACTCGAATCGATACGGTCTGTAGACACTTGCCGAGGATTAACTGCTCTGATACCACTTTTGTCACGACCAACCTGCCCGTGATCGTGCCTTACCCCGCACCCTAGTGATACAACATCGAGTAATCACGAACATAAAACAAGACATGAAAATATTAAGAAGTAAGAAACGATGTGAGAAAACTCGCTTACGGATATATATAAATCAATTTTAAACCGAACGCTATATCCCATTACAACTCGCCACAACAAGATTTCATGCACTTCTAAGAATGATACGACAATAATGGCGGACAGGGGCCCCGCCATACCCCGAATGTAAATACCTACAACGATGCGGACTATACCATCGATAAGCCTCCGAGAAACGGAGCTTCCCATACGCCGAATCGTGACCGAGAACTAGGATCAACGATCGCGTGTCTCAACTCGCGGCATGAACGCAGCCAAGGAGATCGATAACAGTACCAAGTATGTGAAATCAGAAAGTACTTAAATGAAAACATATCATTTTAAAATCAGTTTTGCAAAGATGTATGAAACAACCAAGGTAACCGCATAGTGCCATATCATAAACAAGAGCAACAATAGGTAAATCAGAATGTGTCTTTTCTAGCCGCGAATGATCAAGCAGGCCAATTTCCGTAGTATCACCATGCAAGCCTAACTCGACTCAGAGTCCGCATAGGCCACTCATGTAGGCCCGCATAGGTATGTAACCCCGCATCGAGGGTAGCTACTCCTCGGCATCGCCCCGACCCGCACCGCACGGGCCACAGAGACCGCGTGACCACGCGGCCGCAAACTAACTCGAACTCCCGTAGTTCCGCATGGATCCTTGGACCCGCATGAGGTATTCTCGAATCACGGTCCTGCATCACCGAGTCTACCCCAGACGGAGGCGCCTTAACCCCTGTAATATGTCAAGAGGTGAGTGATATTATACTAACATAACAAATTATCGTTAAACAACATAAGCACAACAAGAATACTCTCTTTCACAAACGTTACAAGACACTAACACACATAGATCATATCACGCCTACTTATCAAATCAACAAGAAAGTATTACAAGGCTATCACAAACCAACACAATCAAGTTATACACACAAGGTACATTCAATTATATGATTAACAAGCTCGAGTATCTATTCCCAAAGTACTTCATACATTATCTTTTAAAAGATACGTTACGCCTACAAAAGTCACACAATACGTAGTATATGAAAATAGAGTGATTATCCTTCGAGTAAATCAAAACACTTCTTCAGAAATCAAGTAACAACATTCTTTTCCAAATGTTTCAGGTTTGCCTAATTTCAATTACTCAAGTTTCTCGTTTTTGAAAGGTTTCGTAGTTCATAATTTTAATCACTTAATGATATAATTCTCCTTTAAAAGCAATTTGAGAAACATATGTCTGATACGTGAGTAGGTTATTCTTGTTTGTAACAATCTTATTTAAGCAGCCATGATCTAGGAAATGTAACATCATTTTGTCTCATCTTAGTTTCTATGCAGATGGAAGTTTCTACTGGTTTTACTAATACATTATTAGTCAAAACATTTCCTTTTATTAGCGCTGCTGTGGTTTGTTCGATACTCATTCTGATTTCCGAAATCAGTAAAACATTATTGCTTTTAAAATCAAGTACTCATTACTTGCGAATGAGGTTTTACAACATTTAACATAATGCTAATTACCAAGTAAAACAAGTAAAGTCTCTTATCTTTTAAGATCAAGTCTCTTATCTTTTAAGATCAATAAACCATTCATTTTACCATTCTTAAGACGTTATACCTAACTTCCCATAAAGCTAGTATAACTCTTATGTTTTCAAAACCAAGTATTATTCTTCTGTTAAAAATGATTCAAAGATTCTTTTGAAATACTTCAAGATTCTTTATTATTACACATTAAGTCAATTATAAGTCAAATCAGTTACCTTTTAAAACCATAAGGCATTTTCTTACTTACATAAAGCTGTTATAACCAACTTCCCATAAAGCCGTTATAACACTTTATGTTTCAAACCAATCAAATACGTTTAACACATGTACGCTCACCGCACTACATAGTTATACACATATCATGCTAGAAAAGGTAGGAAGAGGTTCACATACCTCGCGATTATCGACTAATAGCAAAACGCCCAAGTACTCAAACCGTCGGCTACTCCTAGCCAAGTAGATCGCGCCACGCATGGTACTTCAACCTATAAGGCCACAAGGCGCTTTATTAACATCTAGGTCTAATTGTAGAACATTCTACGTAAAATTCGCAAAGACTCTCCCCGCAACAGAAATCTCCTCTCTCTATCTGGCCGCTACCAAGCCAACCGGGGGTTATACGCCTAATCCGACGCACAATTCTACCTCACGTAAAAGCTACACAAGTTCATCAGAATACACCTATGTAATTACTGCTCAAGACTTTCTTCAAAAGGTTTCTAATTATTCAGCTTAAGTCAAAAGACATTGCCGCTAACTACGCTCGATTCTATATATAGTATACTTCAACTATATATTCCTACAACATGTAATTTCCAATTACAATAGAGGTCAAGAGTGTTTACCTCGATAAGCCCAAAATTATCCGAGTTTAAATGTCGATCCTGAGCAAGGTTTAGCTCCTACTCCGTGCGCTCCGACCCGCTCCACACAACCCTTAGAAGTTCTAACCAACTTCTACTTAATACTCCAACCAACTATGGAGATTTTCCCTAGGGTTTCGGTTTTGTGACGGAAGGGAAGTATAATAGTATTTCTGGGCTTTTCGTATAAGTATAACCTTAGAATACTACAAGGTATACGACTAAGGTAATTTGGGTATAATAACAATACTTTTGAGAGTATTTCTACCAAGAGAGGGTATTTATACGAAACAACTAGGCTAGTGGGTACCCCACGGCTAGCACCACTAGGAGTGTGTATACCCTCTACCACCCCACTGTGGGGTACTCTCGCCAAGGGGAGAGGGCTCTCACGAACGCAACACAAAGGGGAGGGAGGAGGATTTTAACACTTAGGAAATATTTGGAATGGATGAAGAAGTCTTCCAAAGGGGGGTATTTATAGGTCTAGCAAAGGCCAACCAATGGCCAAGATCTTGCCAAGTGCAAGGCAAGTGTAGGGCCAAGATCTTGCCAAGTGCACCTTATCCATCTACCACAAAAATATCCTACCTAACCTTGACTAAACAAGGCCAAGAATTCGTCCAAGTTGCCGCCCCAAAGCCCACCAATGAGAGGGTGCCAAGTGTCGCCCTCTTGTTGGTCCAAAATGTTTCGTCTCTCAGAAAAATCCGCAAAAATTAGAAATGACATAGCCGGAATTTTCCCTACGAAAGCTGTGGAAACGTTTTGTCGAAAAACGACTCTAATCGGGTGTTGTGCATAAAGAATAAATCGACCAAGCCTATTCTCAAGTTCAAATTTTTCTACGTACGTCCTTACGTACATACTCTGAAAATACGGGGTATAACACTTGCGACAGAGACGGTGGTTAGAGTTGTTGAAAGATTATGATGTTGATATTCTATACCATCCGGGGAAAGCCAACGTAGTTGCTGATGCCTTGAGCCACAGATCGATGGGGAGTCTGTCAGAGGTACAACCAGAGAGGCAGGACATGGTCCGTCAGATCCACCAGCTAGTGAGCCTTGGGGTTCGTTTGATCGGTACCGACGATAGTAGGGTACGGGTTCGTGAGGTTGCCGAGTCTTCCATCGTTGATAAGGTGAAGAGGCGACAGTTTGAGGACCCAGTGTTGGTACGGTATCGAGATGCAGCTCTTCGGGAGGAGAAGAGTCTATTCGAGGTAGCGCTGGGGAGTGCTAAGATTTGAGGGCCATTGTGTGTTCCCGATGTGGACAGACTTCGCCAGATTTTGGGGAGGCACGGTGCTCGTTATTCTATTCATCCGTGGTCAACCAAGATGTACCATGACCTCGATGTTTGTATTGGTGGGATGGCACGAAGAGGACGCGTGGCGTTTTGTTGCACAGTGTCCTAATTGCCAGCGGGTCAAGGTCGAGCACCAGAGGCCCAGTGAATTATTGCAGGCTATTGAGATTCCGACTTGGAAGTGGGAGGTGATCAACATGGACTTTGTTACAGGGTTACCTCGTACTAAGAGGAAGTACGACTCCATTTGGGTTATTGTTGACAGGCTGACGAAATCAGCCCATTTCCTTCCATGACGACGTTTACCGAGGACTATGCCAGATTGTACATCAGAGAGATTGTGAGGCTGCACGGTATCCCGGTGTCGATTATATCTGATAGGGGAGCCCAGTTTACGGCTAACTTCTGGAGGTCTTTCCAGAAGGGATTAGGGACACATGTGAGTCTCAAGACAAAGATTTCATCCTCGATCGACGGGCGGCGAGCGCACTATCCGCATACACGAGGATATCCGCGAGCTGCGTGATTGATTTCGTGTGGTAGCCGAGGATCATTTGCCTCTTGTGGAGTTTGCTTATAACAACGGCTACCATTCCAAAGATACGATGGCGCCATACGAGGCTTTATATGGCGGAAATGTAGATCGCCGATTGGTTGGTTCGACGTGGGCGAGTGCGATTAGTTGGCCTGCACTTGGTTCACAGGCCGGATAAGGTGAAGCTTATCCAGAGAGGTCATAGCACTCGTAGTCGGCAGGTCATACGCGGATAATCGGGCGTCGGCATTTGGAGTTTCGTAGACGATTGGGTCTTCTTGAAGGTGTCACCCACGGCGGGTGTGATGAGATTCGGAAAGAAGGGGAAACTCACCAAGGTACATTGGGCCCTACCAGATCGTCTGGCCGAGTAGGCAAGGTTGCCTATGAGTTGGATCCGCCATCGAGTTAGAGGCGGTACATCCGGTCTTCCATGTTTCTATGTTGCGGAAGTGTATCGGAGATCCAGTGAAAGTTTTCCCTGCTAGTGAGGTCCAGGTGACCGAGGGGTTATCGTATGAGGAGAGTCCCATAGCGATACTCGATCGCCAGTCGGCATCGCGACCAAGGATGTGGCTTCCACAAAGTCTTGTGGAGGAATGATAACAGGAGGAGATGACTTAAAGCGGAGGACATGTTGAGGAAGTATACTCACTTATTCCCTACACCTTCAGGTAATTCATTTCCCTTACTTGTCAAGTTTTAATTGAAGTATTTCTTTTGCTTAAATGCTATTATGTGGCCATGTGTGGCATTATTGGTATGTCGGGGTTGTGAAAGGAAACTATGTCGCTAATTATAAGTTTGACTCCGAAAGAACATTCGGGGACGAATGTTTCTAAGGGGGGAAGAATGTTACACCCCGTATTTACAGGACATGTTTTAAGAACGTACGTGAGAATTCTTAATGTTAAGATTAAAGACTTGTAAAAATTTATCGGAATTATGAAATTGATGGAAAACGAATATTGTGACGAATGGGAGGGCGACACGTGTCACCCCCCTTATGGTTGCCTTGGACGAAATGGGACATGGCCAAAATGGTCATTGACCATAGTCTTAAGATGACAAGTCTTGCAAGTAGTGAGCTTGAGAAAATTGACTTAGTCAAAGGGTCCACAAGTCTTGATATTTAATTGAAACTCATCCAAGCCTCACATTTGTACACATCATGACCCTCCATTGTGCTATATAGTAGTACTAGTAGCAAGACTAAGTCCAACACTTAGAAAAAATTTCAAGAATTTCAAGAACACCTAGAGGTTTCCTGGTTTGGCTAAGTCCCAACACAAAAAAATTTGTTTGTTGTCCATTTAGCTCCACACTTTAAACCAAGGTTCATGAGTGTATTGTAAGTGTATCTCAATAGAAAAATCCCGGAAAAAGATAGTTTTCGTATTAGTCGCAAGGTGAAAACCTAGTTGCTTTTCTAGGTTTTGTTTGGAAGTTTGAAGGAAATTTGTTGGTGTTGTTCTAAGGGTCTCAAGTAGCGGATTGAAGTGTCTTGAAGAGGCTCTAAGTTGCTAAGGAGCGACTTCGGATTTGAAGTTGGACTAAGAAATCATTGAGGTAATAATCTTGTCTCTTAAGTGTTACAAGATTATTTATTGTTGTTAGCCTTACATGTTTGCTAGCATGAAGTATATGTGTTGAAGTTTTATAAGTATTATGGATTGATTGTAGCCTTAAATCCGAAATTTCATATAAACCATTTGAAGTTGGATTACAAATTGGTCGTTAATTATAATCGTCGCATGTTACTTACTTGAAGATTATAGTAGTTATAATCAATTGCGACTTGATATCATGTTATGCTAACAACTTGGATTGAAATGGAAATTGGATAAGAATTGATGTTATAGTACCTCAAGTTTCCGAATTGGCCTAGTAGTTGTATTAGTTTGATATCGTTTGTGGGGCGGAATTTTACACGTCTAGTAGGCGTGTAATCCCCTATTGTTAATTCCATTGATTGGGCCTTAAATGTGGCGTGTTTGGTTATTGAATTCGGCCTTGAAAAAAGTGGCAAAGTAAGTAGAAACAAAGGAGGTGCTGTCCGATTTTAAGTAGAATTTATCTGCTTTACACTTATAATATTCTAAGTTTTAAGTAATGAGTTAATAGACGATTGTGGACATTATAGTTGACATACTACGGGCGGGATATTGTACTTGGCAAGTGGTTTGACCCGAAGAGGTATGTAGAACTTTCCTATCTTTTGAGCATGACTAGTTGCACGTATATAGTACGGTAGACGTACAAGACCTTGATATCCTTTACTAGTTTTATGAATAGCCAAGTCGGGTGAGTTAGGAGAGTAACTCACTTTTTTGAAAGTATTAAGGATGTCTTAAGTTTTATTAAAGTTAAGGGACTTGAAGAGTTTTAAAGTATGTGATACTTGTTTCGTTTTAAACGTATAAGTCCCTTGGATAGGAAATTGTATTTGACTAAGGTATAAAGTGAATATAACGACTTTATGGGAAGTTGGTTATATTAGCTTTATGGAAAGATAAATGAGGATAAATGACTTGATTTAATGAAAGGCAATTTGATTTTAAGGCATCAATTGCCTAAGGTTTTATAAGAAAAAGAGTCACTTGTTTTAGAAACCTAACTTTATTTCTAAAGGTATTGTGACTTGTCTTGAAAAGTAATTTTGACTTGATACTACGGTTAATAGTATCTTGGAAGTTTTATACGAAAAAGAGTCATTTTTAAAAGAGTGGAAGTATGTAGTACTTGGGTTAAATTCCCGGATTTTTATAAAAGATATGCTAGTGCCTTAAGTAAACTAAAATGAGAGTGTATATGAATAAGGCTAATAAGAAGTTAGGGGGATTTCTTAACTTGCTTATTTATCAGATAATGGTAGTGCTTATGTTATGTATGATAAGCCGGTAGGGCTTATGTTATGTATGATGACCGGTTGAGATAGGGTAAGAGTATAAATGAGGGGTAAACCCCCAAGACGTTATACCACATTCTCCAGGGTAAGAGTATAAATGAGGGGTAAATCCCCAAGACGTTATACCACCGCCTGTGGTAAGAGTATAACGGGGTGAACCCCAAGACGTTATACCACTGCTTCGTGGATTTGCTACCCATGACGCGAGGAATACCTCACGCGAGTCCTTATGGGCTTACGCGGTGAAATAGTCCTACGCGCGGTACGACCTATGCGAGGAATACCTCACGCGTCCACACGACCTACGCGGGTGAAATAGTCCCGCGAGTAGGATTGCTTAATGACATCGCGCGGATGGTCCCGCTTTGATCGTGAGCTTCCTATTTTTATGTCAGACGATACTCTTAGTTACTCTCATTGTTAGTAAGGCACTGTGTACTGTAATTTTATTATCATACATGTCTCCGGCTTTATTTTAAACTTATGATGTAATTACAATATTTTCCAGTTTTACATACTTAGTACATATTGTGCATGACCCTTCCTGGCTGCGTTCATGCCGCAGGTAGGGGTAAGCAGGTGGTGGATCCTCATTCTTAGGATCACTGATCAGGCGTCAGAAGCTCCATTTCTCCGGAGGCTTGTCTTTTTGGTACAGTTTTTCCCTGATGTTGTAGATTTATGTACATTCAGGGGTATGGCGGGGCCCTGTCCCGCCACAGTTGTTATTCCTAGAGGTCTGTAGTCACATTTTGTGGTTTGGGTTGTAAAAACCGAGTTGTACAGTTTTGCTTCTGATTATGCATATTTTATGGAAGGCGGCCTTATCGGCTAGCCTGTGATTTTATTGTCTAAACAAGTTTTTATATTGTGTATGTTCCGCTGCTATTCTCTGATGTATACCTGAACGGGGTGCCCAGGTAGGGCACCAGTCGCGGCCCGGGGTCGGGTCGTGACAACATATATCTCCTGGCCCCCTCCAGCCAATGTTTCAGGCTGAGGGTCCACTTCATCTCCAACTTTTGGAGGATCTTCGGTTAGGAATCGAGATACTCTCATAACCGTCAGAAAGAAAAACATTTTTTGTTGTCATCTCTTAAAGTTTGTTCCCGTGAACTTCTCGGGCGTTCATGGTGAAAAGTGGAACAGTGGTGTTCCCATTAGCAGTAGTAAAGACGTTTGGAACGCCTTGAGCAACAGTGGTGTTGACACTAGTTGTGCCTTGAGCAGTGAAACATTTGAGTTGCCTTGAACAATGTTGGTTTGATTTTCTCCAGTCATGTTATTGTTAACCGCGAATATTGTCTTAAGATTGTGTGTTAAATTGCGAATTACAAGGAAATCGGGAAATAACAACAACAATAAATTACAATCTGAAATGGAATATAACGAAAGGTTGGTTGAGTCGATTGATATTCAATCTGTCCTTAAAACAATATTTCCCCGTATTAATCTCTTAACGACTATTGGAAATTCGTCTCCCAAGATAAAACAATCACAAACTCTTGAGCAAAGGATAACTCAAAAGCTTACTATAAAAGAAAAATCTTTAAGTGTGTGAAGGATTGCAAGAGATGGAAGAATACTTTCTGAAATGTTTTGTATCAAGTGTGTTTTGCAAATGATCCAAATGCATCATTTTATAGTGTTGGAAGATGGCCTTCCACATACCAAGTAATGGCCTTGAATTGCCATGAATTAGACTTGATTGTAGAGTTACAATTCAACCAATTAATGGCTGAATTCATGAGCAACATAATGGAGAGTTAATACTCCAAAGTCAGCCCAAAAATCACCTTAAATTCGCTTCCAACGTTTCGAATCGCGCAGCGTGGCCCTCGCAGTTACGCCGCCAAACTTCAGAGAGTTTCGCCGCGCGCCGTCTGCTGTGCTGGCGCCGTGGCGCTGAGGAGATGGCGTCGCGACGCCGAGAAGGTTTTCCGGCGTCGCGGTCCTTTTTCCGACTAGTTTCGACATTCACACTTTGTGTAATTCTTCCTTCATCTATCAACGTGAAACCATCGTCATTTGGCCAATAAACGCCTATCATTTCATGTCCCGAACATATCGTATATGTACAAATATCTCTTTCACTAAGGAAATTTGTGATCCTTGGCACAACGTGTGCACGTGTGTGGAAAAAAGGTTTCCGACGTGCGGGGCCCCACAGTCATAAATAATAGAATTAACTATATTCACGATTAATAAATTAATTTCCAACAAAGTCTTCATGGTGCAAGGCGCCTAAAGATAACTCCCAATGCCATGTTTTTTGGCCAAAACAAGATGATACATGTTACGATATTTATTTTACTAGCTTTAGTCCATTTTTCAGATGATTATCACAAATTTAGCTTTGCAAATTGTAGTACCAACTTACATAGAATTTTGGGTTTCAATTATCATCATATTTATATCTATGGTTGTTCAAGAAAAAACGAAAAAACAAACCAAACCGATAACTAAACCAAACTGGAAAAAAAGAAGACATGTTTGGTTTTTTATTTTTTATTTTAAAAAACGACGATATTTAATTTGATTTTGATTTAAATAGAAAATAATCGTAAAAATATCAAACTGAATTTATATATACATACTTTTTAAATATATATGTGTGTGTGTGTGTTTATTTTTTTAAAGAAAAATTTACAATAATATGTTTTTGTAAATTTACTACTATGTTTTTGTACTTTTGGGGCATTCTTTTTTACTTTACTAGATTGGGCCTTAACAATTCAAAATAAACATTGGCCCTATTACCAACCAAAGCCAAGAATCCGAGGATGGAGGGGTTTCGTCTAACAGTCAAGATTAGTGTGATGCATGGCCTTTTATATTTTATCATTATTTATGCTGCCTTCATTCACAAATGGATTTAAGGAGACCCTTTTCTAATATTAGGTTCCGCACATCACAGTTTGAAATTGTAAAACTACATATATCACAAAATATGAATCTCAATCTGATGAGGTTACTTGTCCTTTCAAGAAGAGCTATTGTTTACCTACAATGCCATGATCTGCGGACTTTGTATGGCTGAAAACTTGATGAGGGTAAAATCGACTTTATTGGCTTGGTTTGGTTTAATGATCTGAATAACCGACTTAATTGGTTTGTTTTTCTCAAATAAAAATCGATCCAAACCGAACCATGAACACCTCTATTTATATCCACAATTTGATGCTTAAATCAATGAAATATAATAAGAGTCCAATGAATATAAACCAATCAACTGCATCTCAATTTTAAGTTAGTCGACTCCTTTGTGAATCTACTACTACTAATTACTAGAACTATTCATCAGGCTAACTATTACTTTATCGTAACCTTTTCTTAATTCGGATTTATAATTGATTATACTATGCCAAATAGGGTAGAATATTGAAATAGTAAGTTGGTTATAGGAAATAGTCAACAAATTCCGAGCAATTGGCCCTTCAACTAAATTGAAATTTGACTAAAATTTAAGTGACCTCCGACCTTGCATTTTCTCCAAGTCCTTAATCCAGTCAAGAAGTGTGTATTCCAATTATGAACTAACATTCTTTCAGGTCAAAATTTGTACTTACATAGAAAGCGATTTGCAATCTTATGCTATTTATTATTTGATGACATAAGAAACTTGTAACAATTCTAGAGAAAGAATAAAGATAGTAATGAGAATTATATGCCACATATAACGGCATTGCAAAACCCACCAAAAGAGCAGTACCAAACTACTCTATCATTATGAATAAAAAACAGAAAATGATTAACTAACCATAAGTCTTTTTAAGTACTGAAAACGGAAGAAAGAAAAGATGTAAATTAAAGGACACAACTTTGGTTAATTGAATAGGAGATCAGCATTTATGTCGGACTGAAGTTTCCTTCAAGTGAAGCAATGTGATAACAAGTACCACATGCAGGGAAATCTATGTGCTGCACAAGGTATGTTGGGAGGATGCTAACCTTGGAGGCAATGTTTTGTGTTCACATATAACGATATAAAAGAACAGCTAGCTAGTATATAACAATATACATACAGATATTATCATTTTCAATATTTGCGCAATTTAAGCTTAAACGTATAGTGCAACACATATTATTAACCATGATAAGTGATAAATGTACGCATTAAAGACATATGACATGCATTTATTGATTTGATATAAATATTACTCCATCTATCCATGATTACTTGTCCAAATTTAACTTGGCACACTCATTAAGAAGCAATAAATAAAATGATAATTTTACTATGTCACCCCTAATTATTATAAGTCGTCTAAATGTTGGAAAACGAATAATACTTAATAGTTATAAGGGTAAAATACGTATATAACAGTAAATTATCTCTTAATTTTTTAAATTAGACAAATAAAAGTGGACACCTATTTTTAATATAGTGAACAAATAAAAGTATGCGGAAGGAGTAGATGATTTATCCATACACTATCCTTAAATATGGGGTAAATTATTCACTATTGAGAAGAATTGGAAGCTAATAAGACTTGTTTATTAATCTCATGGATGAAAAGCAAGGCATAGATGAAATATCGGACTAATAATTAACAGTAGCACTTTAAGCTTCGCTATTTGAACAATATAATGATAATTGCACCTCAATTCTAAGTAAATTGTCTCGGTTAAATGAAATGCACTGCACGTATTGCTACATTTAAGTTTGTCTTAATACATCAGGAACGACAACAATAACATTAGTATAATGATAATAAATAGTTCCTCTAATACTAAGGATTGCATTATATTTTTTACCGATAGACAAATTTCTGACAAGACTAAAAGACTCCTAGCAAACACTGGATCGAAAGTAAATGCACTAATATAACTAAAGTTAATCTCAATTAGTTGGTGTGTCTAGATTTTTTCTTCACTTGTTCCCTAATTTTCTTCCATGGATTCCAAGAAATTGTCCATTGTTTGAACAATGTACATAACATTTGCAAGCAATATCTACAGAAGTGGTGATAATAACTTCAACTGATTTAGATGAAAAGTGATGACTTTATCTGCTTTGTTCTTTTCATGTGAGCTGTGGTAAACTAAAGGGGCTTGCTTCCGTTGTCATTGTCAATCCCTTGCTTCCGTTGTCATTGTCAATGTGATGTAATATACGAGTTCACCAAAGAAAATAGAGAATTAAGTTCTTTAGGTCAGTTAATATTCTCATTGTAATTAGTAAAATTAGTTACCTAATTTGTAGCTTTATCAATAATCATGTATTACTACATATTGTACACAATAATAAATGAAAAGGCAGAGAACATATTCCTTTACTCTTAAATAAAGACAGAAGGTAAATAACACAAGATATTTATGTGGAAAACTCATTGCTCAAGAGATTAAAAAACACGACCCACTAGAGTAGGAATTCTCAAACTCCACTAAAACTGTGCAATATTTAGATTACAAACTCTTGCAACCTAAGAATTAAACTCTTAATCCCTAACCCCTTACAACAACTCTATTGTAAGACTTTTACAATATCTCAATTGCAAAGAACACCCCTTGACTAACTATAGCCAAGTAAAACAACTAGGAAAGGTTAAAAATTTGTCCTACTATAACACTTCTTGAAAGTAGTGTAGGAATACAAATAAAGATCAGAAAGACAAAGACTCGACAAATTAAGGACTTAATACATCTTCAGTGCTTGGAATCTGATCCTTGAGTGTTGCAGTTTTGTTCTTGAGAAAGTCTTGAGCAACAGAGGCTGACACATGAGAGGAATACGTTTCTTTAGGTTTTCAAATGAGGAGGTTACAATTGTAACATGTTTATATATGAGAGCATGTCAGAGAAACATTACATCGTTTGGCCCAACAAATTTGCAGTTGTGCTGCTGCACTGCTACCAGTCGGTAGGGGTGTACATTTTTAGACCGGACTGGAAAACCGAACCGAAATGGACCGGATCGGTGGATTCCGGTCCGGTCCCCGTTCCTTCATTATATAAGATTCCGGTTCTCCGGTCTGGGTAAAAACCGGAATGATCCGGTTCGGACCGGAATGGACCGGTTCCATATTACTATTTTTTTTTTTTAAAATTCTAGGTAATGTTAATTTTTATAACTCTTCTAATTAGATGTAGAAGAAAATTTGAAAGATTTAGAGGAAATTGATAAATGTAATGTTATTTTTATAACTCTTCTAATTATTTTTTAAAACTTATAATTTCTAATGTTTGACATTATTTATCTATTTTTTTCTTTATGACTAGATGTGCAATATGATGATATGGATGATGCTGTCATTTTTGTGGACTCGTTGGTGTGATTTAATGGCAAGTGGAGCATGAAGATTGTCAAGTTTTATTTGAGAATGTCAGGTCAACTTGATTACAAAATAATATAGAGTTTCGGTGTAACTCACACCCACCTGTTGTATGATGTTGGATCTGAAAGATTGGTGTCGGGTACCTATTCAAATAAAATATATTAAAGGATAAGGAAAAAACAAGCATATTTAATGAGATTGATAAACGAACACATTGTTAAAAACTCTACACATAAAAAAAATTGTATTTTAAAAAAACATGTCCAACCGGTCCAAAACCCAGACCGGACCGGATTTTTCAGGTCCGATCCTCGATCCAAAAAAACGAATATTCCGATTCTGGTCCGGTTTTGGATCGGTGTACACCCCTACCAGTCGGTACAGTACAACATCTTTTACAATTATAGAGTACGACAGCTAGGAAACGGATCACATCTGATCTCTATCTAGTTCCTCGAAGATGTTTGACAATCATCAAAATCTGAAATAGTGTGACTTTTCACAATGATTTTTCAGCATGTCAAAATTTTTGAGTTGCCAAATAAATCATGGGCCAAAATAGTTCCAAGACACTCATGGTGTGATATTGTCTGCTTTGGTCCAAGTCCGCAAGGTTTTTCTCAAAAGGTCTCACACCATTAAAAGAATACTACACCTTATATGTAGGTTCTTTTTCCTTTTCACTTTCGATGTGGGACTTTGTTCGCACACCCCAACTATCTCCCCGTCGAACTAAGTTCCACAATCTATCACCATTTTATAGAATTACATAGGCTAATTCGGAGATTAATTGTGTGTGACCCACACCATGGCCACCAAAGTCGGCTATTACTTTATTGTGTAAGCGTCTTCAATCTCGAATAACGTATTGCACCGGGTAAAGGTAGTACAATGACCCACTTGACGACGGGAAAATACACTCTTAAAGCCACACCCTACGCCATCACACTCTGCAATCTTCATACATAACCCACACGTTTTTTAAAAAAAGTCTCACATCATTAAAAAATCTTACACTTTATATATAGGTTCTTTTTTCTTTTCACTTCTGATGTGGAACTTTATTCACACACCCCAACAATAAAGCACTAAAACAAACAAAGCTTGATGAATTTCTTTGGAAGGAAGGGGTTGCCACTCATGATAATAATATACACAAAGGAAATTTCGCTTTCATCTAAAGTTTTTGTCTTCTTATTCCCTTAATATCTCTAAAATGATTCATCCAATAATAACATATATGTAAACATGTATATTATAGAAACAATTGTATCCCTACCCATAATTAGAATATTTCCATATATTGTGTAAATATAATTATGGTAAGACTAGGATTCCTCTTTTGTATAGGCTTAGGATCCCTATTGTATAAGGGGTGAATATTGTACTCTATATATACTTTGATATTAATGAGAAGACTTTCTAAGGGAGATTAATATCATCTTACATGGTATCAAGAGCCTAAACTCCAAAAACCTTAGAATTTTTCCTCCCCAGCCGCCGGCACCACCCCTCATCCCACGGCGCCGCGGCTCCCTTCTTCTCTTCAAAAAATTTCTTAGTTTTTCTTTTCTTCCTCTCTTCTCTAAATGGATACTCAGGATTCTCCCACTGTTGTTGACGCTTCTACCTCCACAAATCCCACTACCAAGTCGTCACCCTCTTTTCATCACGCTCTCACTGTTTCTAACATCAAGAACAATATCCCCATCCACCTTGATCAAGAAAGTAGTCAGTATTATCCTTGGGTTGAACTGTTTCGTAATCATGCATGTCTCTAAAACGTTCTTGATCATATTGATGACACCATTCCGCGCCCTTCGGATGTTGATGATTCTACTTGGCGTCGTCTAGACGCCGGCGTCAACAATGAATATATGGTAGTATTTCTGTTACACCTCGTAAGTTTAAGGCGATAATTAATAACGTCATTAAGGAAGTAAGATTCGAATATTAAATATAAAGGGTACTTACATATGTTAATACGGAAATTAGCGTACAAACGGATGTTATCCTGGAATAGTTTTTCTTAAATACTACAAATGTGACTACGAGAATTAACCCTAGTAGTTGAATTTGTCCTAATGGAGTTATGGAATAATATTGTATTATAAAATCTTGACATTGAGAATACGAGGCCTTATGAAATTCTCGGGAAATTAGAGGAAGCGGGATTTAAGCTTTAATTATTACTTGAGGGATTAATTTATGAAGACAATTAGGGGAGTGGACCAAAGTGTAATAAACTGTTTTTCAGATTTTTTTCTTAAAACATAATAAACCTTTATATTCCCAAACTTTACTTTCAAAAAAATACTCTCTCCCTCTCATTCTTCTCTCTACCTTGGCCGAAATACCCACCATAGATTAAGTCTCCTACACAATTATAGAAGCCAAGAAAATTCGAAAAAAAAAGAGAAAACAGTGAGCAAACGCCGCACTGGACCGAAAAGAGAACTACCCAGATTTCCAGATTTTTGGGCATATTTTTGGGAGAAAAACATAGAGAATTATGGATTAGCACGGTGGGGTTCATACATGTCAATTTGAAGTTGAAAAGGTGAAAAATTGGGCAAGAAATCGATGGAACAATGTCGTGAGGTTTAGGGACTGTTTGGGCTTCATTTTAAGGTAAAATTCTTCTTTTCATTGAGTAAATTGGAAGTTAAATAATGTTGTAGTTGAGAATTGAACTTGTGTTAAGAATTGAATTTAGATTAAGAGGAAATGGGAGTGAGACAATGCATGTTGTTGTAGCCGATTGAGACTGATTTAGGGTACTTTGGAATTGATGGTTGTTGTTGTATTATCGTCGCTAATTGCATGTTGAAATTGAAAAGAAATCTTGATAATTAAAGGTGTAATTAGTTATATGGAAATGTTGAAACATGAATTGGATTCTAAGGTTGTTCTTATATGGATTAACATGAGAGATGTGTGTAGTAATCACCTTGGTTGTGTAGTTGTTGGCTTGATTTAAAAGTTGTGGATATGCACATAAATAGGGAAGTGCTGCCCGAGTTTCTATAGAAACGAGAGTCGTCTTTATATATAACTTACGCTAGAAATCATAGAATTGACGGACGTATTACCCTTTTTTATAGGTTGAAGTACTAAGACGAGACGTATTCTAATAGTGAGTTGGCTAGTTCGACTAAAAGGTATGTGAAACTCTTCCTTCTTTCTTTTGGCATGATTTATTGAAAGTACGGCGGACGTACATGATTTCTACACAGTCTATTTCCTAAAGATGTTAGTCATGAGAAATGCCTATAATTTTTAGTAAAGAGTTTATTATAATTATTTCATTGAGAGTCAAAGTGATGATTTAAATTGTATAGTTACTCATGATACTCTATTCGTGTTGGATATGATTATATGAATTCACCGAGCCCCTCACTAGAGGACCGAGACACGTTATATGTATACATATGATTCCATGGACATGTATCCATGATGCGGGTATAGATACCCATGACAGTAGATGTGATTCTATGGACATGTATCCATGATGCGGGCATAAATACCCATGACAGTAGATATGATTTCATGGACAAGTATCCATGATGTGGGTATAGATACCCACGACTGTAGATATGATTCCATGGACATGCATCCATGATGCGGGTATAGACACTCATGACAGTAGATATGACTCCATGGACATGCATTCATGATGCATGTATAGATACCCATGATATATATATATATATATATATATATATATATATATATATATATATATATATATATATATATATATATATAATGATTATATGGATAATTACTCATGATTTTTTATATGACTCTCATTTGTATACGGCACAGTTGGATTTGGATTCTGATTTTTATACTTGTCTCATGTTATCTGTTGGCTACTTATGATCTCATTTACAGTATTTCATGTTTTACATACTCAGTACATTATTTCGTACTGACCCCCTTTCCTCGGGGGGCTGCGTTCATGCCCGCAGGTACATGTGCTCAGTTTGGTGATCCTCCAGTCTAGGTTTCCCGTTCAGCTGTTTGGAGAAGCTCCTTTGATTCAGAGCTTTGTCATTTTGGTACAGAACCCTACTTTTGTTGACTTATGTATATTTAGGGGCACGACTGGGCCCTGTCCCGTCATATGTCGTCATCCTTCTTATAGAGGTCTGTAGACAGTTGAGGGTTGTATATATATGGCTTAGTCATATGAGGATTGTAGATATGTTTTGTTCAGTCGTACTATTGTATTTTATTTTGGGATGTTCCCGTATATAGTGGCAGCCTTGTCGGCTTGCGTCCTTTATTTTATTTGTTTAGATGTGACTCATCAGGAGACAATGTTGGTTGTGTGTAAAGGCATCCTTGTCGGCTTACCTAACCGGTATGTTTGCGGCGTTATGCTGCCGAATTTCATATTGTCCTTAGTGTCAGTCTGATTACGTGACATGTTAGTATAATGGTGTCATTAAGGCGCTTAGTCGCGGCCCGTCGGGTCGGGTCGTGACAAAAGTGGTATCAGGGCAGTTAGTCCTCAGAATGTCTACAAACCGTGTCTAGTAGAGTCTTGTGTATGGGTATGTTGTGCACCATACTTATACGCTGGAGGCTGCAGACATTTATGATTGGTTTCTATTCTTTCATCTCTTGGATCGTGCAATAGAGCTATGTTATTAGGATAATCCCTTTCTGACGACTTACTATATTTACAACTATGCCTCCGAAGAAGGCGACAACGACCTAGAAGGGCAAATCTACAGCGGGGGATACTAGTCGGATTCAGAGAGTTACCAGGTCCCGTACTCAGTCTATGTCGGAGACTGTTCCCCAGTCGATGAGCTCTGATTCGTCGCCACCTCCAGAGGCTCCAGTTCAGGAGGCAACATCACCAATTTCTGAGACGCGAAGACTGAGCCTCGGATCCTCGGCCGGCGGAGGCGAGCCATGAGAGATGCGTGCACCGGCCGACTAGGTTAGTGGTAGGTGCCTCTGAGCGAGGACCGGAGTTGATCCGTCGAGATAGTTTGAGGGTCCGTGATTTCTTGAGCTGTAGTCCACCAGAGTTTTTCGGATCAAGGCCCGAGGATGATCCACAGGAGTTCATCCGACAGATACAACGTACGTTGAGGGTGATAAAGGCTTCAGATACTGAGTCGGTCGTGTTGGCTTCATCTCGGTTGTGTGATGTGGCTATTAACTGGTATGCAAGATTGAAGAATTTTCTTGCTCTATGGATGCCTTGGCCGAGAGCTCTTCTCATGAGCACCAAGGTTCTTGATTTTTTTCTAAGTCTCCAAGACTAGTCTTGCACTAGTAGTAGTAGATATATATAATACAACCAATGGCTTAGATCAAAACCAATGTGTGGCTAGGATTTGGTCAATAATATCAAGCCACAACTTGGCTCTCTTTACTTGTCCATTTCGACCAACCCATGTGGGGGGGAGGGGGTGACACGTGTCACCCTCCTATTGGTTCATAATATTTCATCTCCCGAAATTTTCATAATTGGTCAAAATATCAAAAACCTTGTGGGCCCCACAAAACGTAAAATTTCTCGGGTGGGCCCCACGTGACCAAATACGAAAATAAAATTCCATAATTCTATAAGTCTCAAATAACAATTTTGAGAATCCAATTCTCATTAATAAACATTTTTCCTTCACGAGGTTCGGAAGATTTTTCCTTAAGAATAACAAATCTTTCTTTTGTTCAAATTTTAAAGTCCTGTTTTCTTACGTACGTTCTCATATACATGTCATGGAGCTACGGGGTGTAACATTCTCTCCCCCCCCTCCTTAGAAACATTTGTCCCCGAATGTTCTTTCAAGGCTTAATCTAAACAGATATCGGCACAGTCCCCTTTAACTACACACAACATAGTCTCATGTGCCATACATGGACACATAAATAATACTTATGCAAACATGTCAGTAATAGTCGACAAGTAAGGAAATGAATTACCCGGAGGTGTAGGGAATAAGTGAGGATACTTCTGCATCATGTCATCCTCTGCCTCCCAAGTCATCTCCTCTCTAGTATCATTCTGCCACAAGACTTTGACAGAAGCCACGTCCTTAGACCGTAGTCGCCTGACCTGACGATCAAGTATCGTTATAGGACTCTCCTCATACGATAACCCCTCTGTCACCTGGACATCACTAACTGGGAAAACTCAGGATGGATCTCCGATACTCTTCCGTAACATAAAAACATGAAAGGCCGGATGTGCTGCCTCCAAATCGGACAGCAGATCAACTTATAGGCAATCTTGCCTATTTTACGGATAATCTGATAAGGCCCAATGTACCTTTTCTGGATAAGCTTCACATTATCCACAGCCTGCTGAATCAAATCTGGGCCAACTAACTGAACCTGGCCAATATCAAACCAACCAATCGGCGACTTACACTTCCTTCCATACAAAGCCTCATGCAGGGCCATCTGAATACTGAAAGGGTATCTGTTATCGCACGTAACTCAACAAGAGGCAAATAATCCTCCCAGCCATCCCTGAAATCAATAACACAGGCCCGCAACATATCCTCAAGTGTCTGGATAGTACGTTCTGCCTGTCCGTCGGTCTGAGGGTGAGATGCAGTACTGAGACTCACTTGTGTCCCCAATCCCTTCTGGAAAGACCTCCAGAAGTTAGCAGTAAACTGGGCTCATCTGTTTGTCATAATAAATGTAGGAACCCCGTGCAGTCTCACAATCTTCCTGATTTATAATCTAGTATAATCCTCAGCCGAGTACGTAGTCCTGACCGGAAGAAAAAAAACAAATGGGCTGATTTTGCCAGCCTGCCAATCATGACCCACAAGGAGTCGCACTTCCTCTGAGTACGATGCAACCCTGTAACAAAATCCATATTAATCACCTCTCACTCAAGTCTGGATCTCAATCGTCTGTAATAGCCCACCGGCCTTCTGGTGCTTAATCTTGACCTGCTGACAATTCGGGCATCGAGCAACCACTCTGCTACGCCCCTCTTCAGGCCATTCCACCAATACATATACCTGCGGTCATGGTACATCTTAGTCAACCTAGGATAAATAGAGTACGAACACTGTGTGCCTCCCCTAAAACATGCTGACGAAGTTTTGCAACATCGGGTACACACCACCTGCCCTCGTATCCTAACACCCCATCAGGTGCTATCTCATACAGGCTCTTCTCCTCTCGGAGAGCCATATCTCGATTCCGTACTAAAATTGGATCCTTATATTGTAGCCTCTTCACCTCCCCGACGAGAGAAGACTCGGCAACCTTCCAGACCCGAACTCCATATAAGTAATGCCTCCAAATCGTCAAGGCATGCCTAACTGCCGCCAATTCAAATCCTGAGTAGGGTAATTCCCCTCCTGCTTCCGAAGCTGCCGGGAAGCATAAACTGTAACCCTATCTTGCTGCATCAACACACAACTTAGCTGATGCGCGAAAAGATGCACACACTTTAACGCAAGTGCACGTTATCGTGACAAGTAATATAGTCCTGGTAAGACCGAATATCGTCCACAAGGATTAGGGTTCAAGTACCAACTATCTATCTTTTGGTATCTATTTGGCAATTGATATTTGATTTTGTGTGTTTATAACTACGAATTATAAAGACTAATTTAACTAATGAGTTTACTTCAGATGTGATGGGGATAGGGCTTCCATGTCTCTTCAACTATCCGCTTATGTTATTTATTAATGCAATGAATTATGGGCTTCTTCTCTCGGAGAAAGCAGGTTTACGAAATCGTTTTATATTCCCATTAAGGATATATAAACACTCAACCCCAGTATTGCACCTTACCTACCTTTCAGTGATAAGGATAACTCTATAGGAGGATTAAGAACAAAAACCTAGTTAACCGTCACGCACCATGCGCAAAATTAGGGTTTTTAAGCCTCTCATTAACGCTACATAAATAATTGAGGTATTTTCATCCTCAATCCAAGAATGTCTACCCAACTTACAACATATTAACAATCTCTCCTTTCGAAGTAAATTAGAAATCATATAGTGATAATTAGTTGTCAATTAATTACCAAGCATTCAAAGCAATTATTGGATAAATCTCTCAAAGAAGAATAATAACCATAGACATGCATTAATTCATAACATAAGTTTCTAGAGAATTAACATAGAAAGCCCTATAAGAGAATTAGTTCCTAGTCATTGACATGACAAGAACTAATTCAAAGTTCATCATACAAAAACTGAAATAAAAGAAAAGAAAAGGAAAAGAAAGTACTAAATTATGGTCTCCAATCTCCAAGCAAGAAATCTTGAGTTGTGCAAGAAGGGGAACCCTTAAAATCTGCCTAGGGTTCTCCTTTATAGGTCAAAACCGCCTTAACTTTTCCTCGCAGTTCGCCCGTAAAATCGTCAAAACTCGATTTTTCCCGCGCGGCGGCCATGCGCCGCGCACGAATCTCGCGTGTCCTTCGGTGATTTGGCGCCGCGACCACGATCTCGCTGTTCGAGAGCCATGCGCGCCGCAACTTCGTAGCTTCTCGATGATTAGGCGCCGCGTCTCGCACTGTTGACATGGCAGCCGCGCGCTGACTTCGCAGCCTCTCGATATCAGCCGCGCTGGTCCTGCTTTTGCCTCGTTCGCCACTTTCTCTGTTTTTAGCTTTGGAGCCTCCTCTTTTGCCCTCTTTTAGCTCCTTTTCCGCCATTTGGCCATTTTAACCACTTTGACTCAAAAGAAAGGAAAACTATCCTAATACGACACTTATTTGTACAAAAGGGACAAAAGACTAACTAAAACTGACTCAAAAAGTGTATATAAAATACACTGATCAAATACCCCCAAACTTAACCTTTGCTCGCCCTCGAGCAAAGATAGAAAGAAAGAAATAAAAGACTCAAAGAAATGAAAAATAAAAGACTCACTGACATTGATCACTTTTGCTGCATTAGTGTTAACTAGAAAAACATGAATGTTAGCAAAATAATATGCAGGAACATATAGCATGAACTTTCAGCATTCTAAACACATTTAGCTAGATATTTCGCAAACTCATATTTATCATGCTTAATGGAAGTCAATATACTAAATCATGCATATAAATTCAAAAATCCTATGACATTTTTACTTGCTATTCTCCACTAATCTTGGATATGCATAAAAGAGATCTTCAGGACTTTAAGGGTTGTAATGTAGGCTTAGGTATAGGTAGGTAAAAATAGGCATTTTAGGCTCATTCTGTGTACCATAAGCTCTTTAGCTTTTCAGTATTTCCCTTTTCTTTTTGTTATTTCCTTCACTTCGATTCGAACTTTTTCCTCTTTTATTTTGGGAGAGTGAAGAGTATAATAATAATAAGCACCCCCAAACTTAGGCTTTTGCCTATTTCTTATTACTTTTTTTTATTGGGGTGCAACAAGCTCATTCACTCTTTTTGTCTTTTTTTTTTAACACAATTGATTCCACTACTTCACATTTTTACTTATGGCACAATCTGTGGGAATATAGGGTGTCAAAGAAGAAGTTTCAATTTTTAGGCTCAATGAGGCTAACTAGGGATATATTTTTAAAGTCCGGGATAGAAAAGAATGGTAAGAATTGGCTATCAAAGAAATGCCTGAGTCATCTCCCTAACATGCATATCCTAACTATTTCGCCTCAAATAGCAAGCAATCATAACACATAGGTTTTCATTATTTAGCATGCACAATTTCAAGCAAGAAACTCCAAATAGACAGATTCTGTGAGTTTTTGGCATATCTAACCTAGGTGTTTAGATAGTTGCTTCAATTCTATTACATTATTCCACCTTACTTCACTAGGTGTTTCTAGCAACTACAACATACATGATCTTTTGACAGACAATTATGACTCAAAAAGAAAAAAAAATTTGTGACTCAAAAATACATAAAAACAATAAAAAGACTTAAATAAAACATAACAAGACACAAATAAAATACCCCCTCCAAACTTAAATCACACATTGTCCCCAATGTGTGTAGACTCAAAGACAATAAAAGAAATAAGACACTTACAGACTTGGCTAAAATGGTGGTGGTGGCGGTGGATAATGCATCGACCATTGGTTGAACAGGGAACTCATCTCGTCAAATCGGCTGTGCAACTGCTGTTCCTCGCCTCAATTCTTGTTGCCCTTGTCTCAACTCATGTTGTCCCTGTCTCAACTCATTTTGTCCTTGTATCATTGTGTCGAAATGTTGCATCATCATTCTCTGGATCTGGAGCACTTGCTCCATCATAGTCACTGGAGATTCTGCTTCTGTGGTTGGCTGGTGGCTAGGTCCTGCCGCATATTGAGCCCCTATTTCAGGCTCATCTTCGTTCGTTGCGGCCTCTGCTGCTGCTGCTGGTGGTTGTACTCTTCATCTGGCTACTGGGGGGCTTGGGTCTGGGAAAGAGTGCACTATCCCACAGGACACCGGCAATTGGTTTCTCTACGAAACACTGGTAGGTTGGGACCCCTGGCGCATAGATTAGTGATAAGTGAGCCGTGTCCCAATCCACCGTTGTCACCAACCCGCTGATTTCTTCAATGCTCGCACTATCTCTTTCCCACATCAATCGTCATCCTCATAATTCCATATATCGCTTTAATCCTATCTTCCGCACTGGTGAAGTGCGTGGATGGAATCACGCGGCATCGATTTAAATATGGCCAACCCTTGGCTGCTTTGTTGAATTGGCACCTGCTCAGTGCTCTTGATCCATTTCTTCCAATATCAAAAGCAGCCCCAGGGTAGCTCACGGTGTCTACAACGGCATTCCAATCGATGCGGTCGGTGCTTCTAGACCATGTTCTAAAGTGATTCCAATCACTTCTTTCTTCAACATCAACCGTCTTCAATTGTGCATTTACATTCTCTGCTGTCACAATCACATAAATTCCCCTTACAAAGCATCCCCTTTCCACCTTCTCCGGAAAGTTGGCATAGAATTCACGCACCATTGTTGTGTTCATTGGTGCTATTTTCTCCGGATTTACAAATATCCTCCACCCCCTTAACTCAATCATTTCCCGAATGGGCTCATAAACATCCTCTTCCCCAAACGACTCCCTCTGATAGTCCATTCCCCTTTCAGGGATTAAGGGTCTGGTATCAAGCTTTTTGTATCTTTGGAAGGCTTGGTAGCTCACAAACCTAGTATTATCGTATTGCGGGGCTGGGGTGGATGTGGAGGCTCTTCTCTTCCTGGTGGCCATGATTAAAACAGTTTCTGCAGCTTACAACTTAGTGGCACAAATGTTTCCCAACACAATCAACAACTAGCAGTTAAACACAACACCCCCAAACTTCAACTCTACTGCCCAATACCCACACCCTCCTTTTCTACTCTTTCTCCAAACTTCACAATCAATTTTTCAGCACCCAAACAACTTCACAACTACAATACTCCTTCAAACTACTACCTCATGTGACTTCAGTAAAGATCTCAAGAACAGAAAAAGATTACCTTTTTATGAGAAGATTCAAGCTGTTCTTGTTTCTAATGGTGGTTTGAGGCTATGGAATGGAGCTTTGTTGTTTGAGATAGCTAAGGGTTTTTAGGAATTTAAGAGTTTTGGTTGTGGTTGGGTTGGATTTGTGGAGGATTTGTGGGCAAATTTTTGGATTTTCGTGTGTTTTTGGAGGAGGGGGTTAGGTTTTTGGTTTTGAATTTGGGGCAGATCTGATTTCTGGGCGTTTTAAGTTTCGATTTCCGCCGCACATGCTCGCTTTTAGCGCGGCGCCAATGTTCTCGTGACTTTCGACTTTCAGCCGCACGGCTAAACTTGGCAAATTTTTCGATCTCACGCCGCTTCGCCTCAGCCGCGCGCTTTAAACTTCGCCGCTTTTCGCGCCGCGCTCGCTTCTGGCGCCGCGACGCTTACCCGCTTTTCTGGAAATCCTCGTTTTTCTTCAGTTTTTCGCCCTTCAATGTATTTGCCTATACCTGTCAATCACAACACAAACACTAGAACCCAAGACCGTGAGACTGTTCTAGACAAAATAAAATAAACTAAAGACAGGAATTGAAATAACATAATTGAAAACGTTGGGTTGCCTCCCAAGTAGCGCTGTCTTTAACGTCTTTTAGCCGGACGCAAGTTCCTTATTTTAATAAACGTGGGGTGGGTCAAGCCCACAACTAATTCATTTTCTCCACATTTTACGTTTTCTTTTTCTTCTTTTCCTCTTAACATTATTAGTAAGGGGGAGTTCAGGAACACATACCAGCTTCTGTGGGGGTTTGGCAAACCATGCCTGCTTTCATGGGCTCATCTCCCTTTGGTTGACTTGTAATGGCTCACAGAGGGGCTTGATGGTGCTGATTGCAAAGCACCTGCTCATGGTTGGTGGCTCAATGATATGTTTAAAAACTTTAAATACCATTTCTTCCTTCTCCACCCTTAATGTTAGCTCTCCCCTTTCTACATCAATCAAAGCTCTCCCTGTTGCTAGGAATGGTCTCCCCAATATGATAGGGATTTCCGCATCTTCTTCCATGTCAAGAATGAGGAAGTCTGCAGGAAAGAAGAATTTTCCTACTTTAACAATCACATCCTCAATCTTCCCTCTTGGATGAACCACTGTCCTATCGGCCAGCTGCAGGCTCACTGTGGTCGGTTTGGCCTCACCCAACTCCAATCGTTTAAATATTGATAAGGGCATCAGATTTATACTTGCCCCTAAATCACACAGAGCTCTGTTGCAAGTCACCCTGCCCACTGTGCAAGGTAGTGTAAAGCTTCCTGGATCCTTTAGTTTTGGTGGCAACTTCTTCTGCAAGATAGCACTATACTCTTCTGTTAGTGCTACTATCTCATATTCCGCCAGCTTCTTCTTCTTTCCCAATATTTCCTTCCTGAACTTGAAATAGGAAGGCATCTACTCCAAAGCCTCTATAAAAGGTATGTTGATATGCAGCTTCCTGAATATCTCCAAGAATTTGGAGAATTGTTTATCAACCGCCTTCCGCTGTAATCTCCGGGGAAAGGGATCTTTTCAGATACTCATTCTCCTGAGTTTTCTACCACCGGGCTAGGTTCAACCACCTTCTTTTTTCTATCTCGCTTTTTCAACTATTGGTCAAGAGATCGCCGCCCAATCGCTTTCCACTTCTCAATCGCATCGCTCGACATCGCTTCCTGGATTTACCTCGTTGCTTGGCAATGTACCGTGGCTCGCTTGTTTGCTTGCTTTGCTACCGACCCACTTCAGCTTCCAAGTTCTGAACGAGGATCTAGCTTCGCCATGAATCGAGTCCGGCGCTGCGCGTGCCACACTGCTTCACTGCGTCGCTTTTTCACGAACCGCATCAATCGCTGGCGATGCTTTGGGCCCGAGTAAAGCGGTCGCTGATTTTGGTTCGCTGGGTTTGACATCGCACTGTATTGATTCTCGCCGCCACCGGTCTCTCCATGAGAAATTTGGGTGATTTCTCCACCCGGATTATAAGTGTTGGAGTATGGATTGTTTTGCGCTTTGATAATTACCCACTACCGCACTCTCGCTTCCATTGGTATATTATTGGGATCACCAAGGACACCTATCGAATGTATGTGGGCCACCACATATTTCACAACTTTAGGAATCGACCGCATTCATCGACATCGTATGTTGTCGCAATTGTTTTGGCGGTGCGGCCACTTGGGCATTCAAGGCAGCAATGGCATCTATTTCGTGGACTCCCACTGTTCTCCTCCCACTTGTCGACCTCTCTTCTGTGGCATGGTTGTTGGTGGCCATATCTTCTAATAACTCGTGAGCGTCGTGGGCTATTTTTCTCATGAATGCCCCACCTGCTGCTGTATCTATGATGGTTCTAGTTGTACTGCTCAGCCCGTTATAGAAGATGTAGAACAAGTTCCACAACTCAATGCAATGGTGTGGGCATTTTCTCTGCAAGTCTTTGAACCTTTCCCAAGATTCATATAAGGACTCTCCATCTGCTTGGTAGAAGTTGTTCAACTCCCTTCTCAATTTTGCTGCTTTGCATGGGGGAAAGAACTTGGCTAGGAATTTCGTGCACTCGTGCATGTAAAAATCGACCTACCGGTGTGAATTCAACCATACTTTTGCTCTATCCCCGAGTGAGAAGGAAAGAGCCTCAACTGACGGCATCATCAAGAACGCCGTATATTCGAAAGTTGCACATAGCTCCAAGAAATTAGCTATGTGCATATATGGATCCTCCGATGGCAGCCTCCAAATTGCATCGCAGGTCGCATCATGCCTGTGATCGCCGGTTTTATCTCGAAGTTGTTTGCTCCTATGGCAGGGAGCCTAATACATGTCTGTGCTCCATTCACTCTAGGCAGCACATAGTCTCCCAAGCTTCTTTCTGCCTGGACTTAAACTCTTTCCTCGACATCCATAGGTACTTGCCGAGGTATTCCTTGATTAGGCTGATTTTCACCTAACCCTTCTCTCATCATGTTGTTGTTCTGTACGTCGTCCATCTCTATCAAGGTTGCAATCCGCTGATTCTTTTTGTTCTGTTTACAGGTTTTCTCAATCTCTGGATTGAAGGGAACAAGAGTGTCTGCCCCTCTTCTCCTTCGCATAAACTGATTTCCTGAAATAGATCAAAAACAGCCAACAAATCACGGCACCCTGATTTTTGAAATAAATAAATAAATAATAAAAAAAACGTGAAAATTAAAAATAAAAAATAAAAACCAAATTAGAAATTAAAAATAGATAAATTTGATATTGAACTATGCCTAATCCGTGAACGCGCTAAAACTTGATGCGCGAAAAGATGCACACACTTTAACGCAAGTGCACATTATCGTGACAAGTAATATAGTCCTGGTAAGACCGAATATCGTCCACAAGGATTAGGGTTCAAGTACCAATTATCTATCTTTTGGTATCTATTTGGCAATTGATATTTGATTTTGTGTGTTTATAACTAATAATTATAAAGACTAATTTAACTAATGAGTTTACTTCAGATGTGATGGGGATAGGGCTTCCATGTCTCTTCAACAATCCGCTTATGTTATTTATTAATGCAATGAATTATGGGCTTCTTCTCTCGGAGAAAGCAGGTTTACGAAATCGTTTTATATTCCCGTTAAGGATATATAAACACTCAACCCCAGTATTGCACCTTACCTACCTTTCGGTGATAAGGATAACTCTATAGGAGGATTAAGAACAAAAACCTAGTTAACTGTCACGCACCATGCGCAAAATTAGGGTTTTTAAGCCTCTCATTAACGCTACGAATAATTGAGGTATTTTCATCCCCAATCCAAGAATGTCTACCCAACTTACAGCATATTCACAATCTCTCATTTCGAAGTAAATTAGAAATCATATAGTGATAATTAGTTGTCAATTAATTACCAAGCATTCAAAGCAATTATTGGATAAATCTCTCAAAGAAGAATAATAACCATAGACATGCATTAATTCATAACATAAGTTTCTAGAGAATTAACATGGAAAGCCCTATAAGAGAATTAGTTCCTAGTCATTGACATGACAAGAACTAATTCAAAGTTCATCATACAAAAACTGAAATAAAAGAAAAGAAAAGGAAAAGAAAGTACTAAATTATGGTCTCCAATCTCCAAGCAAGAAATCTTGAGTTGTGCAAGAAGGGGAACCCTTAAAATCTGCCTAGGGTTCTCCTTTTATAGCCGAAACCGCCTTTACTTTTCCTCGCAGTTCGCCTGAAAATCGTCAAAACCCTAATTTTTCCTGCGTCGGCGCCGGAACTTCTGTGGTCCTTCGGGTGATTTGGAGCCGCGGACCTGATCTCTGTTCGAGGTGCCGCGCGCTGCAACTGTAGCTTCTCGATGATTAGCGCCGCGCCCTCGCACTGCTGACATGGCAGCGCGGCGCTGGGACTTCGCAGCCTTCGGTATTACGCCGCGACCGCTTCGATTGCGAGAGCCGCGGCTACTGTCCGGGTTTTTGCCTCGTTCGCCACTTTCTCTGTTTTTAGCTCTGGAACCTCCTCTTTTGCCCTCTTTTAGCTCATTTTCCGCCATTTGGTCATTTTAACCACTTTGACTCAAAAGAAAGGAAAACTATCCTAATACGACACTTATTTGTACAAAAAGGGACAAAAGACTAACTAAAACTGACTCAAAAAGTGTATATAAAATACACCGATCACTAGCCCCACACTCGAATTGTTACGGTAAATGACATAACCCTCTAGTCTCTCAGGAACAGTAAGAACTGGAGTCGTCAACTTTTCCTTCAATAACTGGAAGCCTCTCTCGTACTTTCGAAATATTCGGGCACATACATAATCTCAGTTATGATTCTTGTTTCCCATCCTTGGTGTTGTTACACCCAAACTTGGTCATTATTTAGATTCAACTCATTCACTTGTCTCATGGCTAAGACTTCCTGCCGATCGCAATTTAGGGGGAGATTTCCTTGACCTCGTCAAGTAGTAATCTTATTATTCTTCCCAGCTCATAGAGCTTATAGTCAGGTGTTCAAACCCAATTTCACGATTTTTACCTAATCCAATGGTCTTTACGCTAGTCTGGGGTAATTATGTCTTGGGAAACTTACATAACTATAGTTGCATCCGCCTTATCATTCTGGTCATAACCCTTCATAATACTTATTATTAACCAAAATATTTCTATCTTGATTCTTGATCATACAGTTCCATTCATGCTTACTACCTGCATTTAAATCATTACGACACCTCTTCGACCATTTTCCTAGTGTCGTCCTCAATTACGGTACTTTTCCCAAGGTTATGCAAAATTTTAACCCATTTCATAACGAAACCGAAGACCTTACCAGTCTCATATCCATAGCCTAACAATATGGGTACTCTTAACCCCAAATAAATACGTAAAACTATCCTTTTACGCGAGGGGGGGGGGGGGGGAGAGCGTATGTCCCTTTCAAAATCTTTCTTTGAAATTTCAACCATAATCATAGGGTCCTGTTACGGCACCCTTTATAATTCTAATCATCAATCGTCACTTAAAATCGTGTAGACTTTCAAAACCTACTAATGATGTCTTCTATTTTTCGTAGGTATCACTATATACTTATCTTATTTTTGCTTTGCGCATTATCCTGAGATTCTTCGGAAAGTCGTGGCCTTGACTGCCACACTAAACCGACTCCAAGTACCTCCAAGGGTACTTAACATAAAATCCTTCAATGATCGTACATTCTCATCTCCATCTCTTAACTTTCAAATTCAAGTGTCATAAACTTTCAAACTCAATTTATTTACTTCAAATGAAATAAGTCACATAGACTTTCTAATTACTCACGTCAGAGAAGGAAAGATAATTCACAAACTACAAACACTTCCCTTTCCTTACACTTGTTCGTTCCTTTCCTTACTTGTCGTACCCTTTTCGTACTTCTTAACTTATTCTAGCATACGTGCATAATTTCTATCACTGCTCTGTTTTCCAATCCTTGGAGTTACTACATTGAACACTTTGAGGCCATTTCCGGCTCTCACGATCCGGTTTCGGTGGAAAGCGTCCACGAACTCGTACAATGATTAACTAGCCTTGAGTCTTGCACCCTCGTGACCCTGTCACATAGCGGGACTACCACCAACTGATCCCACTCCATTTCAGGATATGGGGCGACCCGTAATAGGTCCTCAACCCGACCCACCGTCGCACTTAACTCTTACCCTTGGTCTGAATTAAATTTTTACTACCCGAGAAGGCCTTATATACCTAAGGTCTCGGCGGTTATCAATATTCTTAGGCTCGCAAATTCTATGTTCCCAGCCTACCTTATCAGTCCCCCCGTATACGGGTAAAATAACTTATCATAAACTCTCAATCGTGTTGTCTTAATCATAACAATCATAATTACTCCATACAGATCTCATCCATATAATTCTCTTAAGCATACCACGTAGCTTAATTTACTAACATAGTCTTCCATTAAGTCCCTTAACATGATTTCTTAAGGATCAGACAGCTCATTATCTCCCAATTATCTCAAATTTACACGTAAAACCTTGATGAGAATTCATTAAACGGTTTCATACCTTCCCGATATCTATTTAATCCTTACCAATTCTTGGTAATCTAAAATCATTCTAGGCAACACATATATGATCCTCATACATAAATCCGTATAGTCGTACATCATTATACCAACTATACAACAATTTTTACCAACCTGGATACGCAATCCATATAATCCTCTCTGGGCCACCGTTGCCTTTCTCATAGCTGCAATCATAACTCGTTAGGGAGAGACTACCCTAACAATACAGCTCTATCGCACGATCTCAGAGTGAGAAGAATGGAAACCAATCCTAAATATCATGTAGCCTCCTGATTATAGATGTGGTGCACAACTCACTGATAATCAAGACTCTACTAGACACGGTCTGTAGACACTTTCCGAGGACTAACTGCTCTGATACCACTTTTGTCACGACCCGACCCCGGGCCCACGACTGGTGCCCTACCTGGGCACCCTTACAGGTAACCATCAGAGAAAATCAGCGGAACATACATAAAACACATAACTTAAATCAATATGAAGTAAACAACATGCTAGTCGATAAGGCTGCCCTCCTGGATATATATATATAGATAGCCAAAAGCAGTTACATCATTTTTTCTTTACAAGCCGACCCACAAGATATGACTACAGACCTCTAAGAGTTTTGACATAACAACTGTGACGACAACCGACAATACCAGGGATCTGAACTAAAGATAAGCCTTCGGAGTAATGGAGTTTCTCAACAGCTGAACAGTGATCCTAAGAGTGAGGATCATCAACCTGTTTACCCCTACCTGCGGCATGAACGCTGTTATAACCCGTATTTCCAGAGTATGTACGTGAGGGCGTACGTACAAAAGTGTTTAGCCTTAAGTAGGCATAAGGGTCAAAATTTGTGCGCAACTAGCGAAAAGAATCGTTTTCCGACGAAACGTTTTCCGGACTTTGCGAAGGGAAAATTACGGCTATGTCATTTATTATTTTTGCGAATTTTTCCGAGATGAAATATTTTGGACCAACGAGAGGGCGACACTTGGCCCTCAAGTGGACGGCAAAGCCATGGGAGTTCTTGGCACGTTTTTTGTGTTGATTTTTGGTCAAGGAGTTGGTAGGATATTTTGGTGGTAGATGGATAAGGTACACTTGCCCAAATCTTGACCCTACACTTGCCCACCACTTGTCTTAATCTTGGCCATTGATTGACCTATAAATACCCCCTTAGTTGAAGACTTATTTCATCTACACTTGAGCAATTTCCAAGTCTTGAAATCCCTCTCCCTCCCTCTTAAAGTTTTCGTCCAAAGCCACCCCTCCCCCTTGAGAAGGCCCTTGGCCGAGATTATACCCCCCCTTGCCTAGTTGTTTTAGTAAAATACACCCCCCCTTGGTAGAAAAGTATTCTCCAAGTATTGTTACTATTCCCAAATACTTTAGCCCAAATACCTTGTAGTACTTTCCAAAGTTACCTCTATACGTAGAGCCCGGAAATACTACTATATTCCCTTAAGTCACAAAAACGAAACCCTAAGGAAAAATCTTCACAGTTGGTTGAAGTATTAAGAAGAAGTTGCGTAGAACTTCTAAGGGTTGTTTGGAGCGGGTTGGAGCGTTCAGAATAGGAGCTAAACGTTGCTCAGGATCGACATTTAAACTTGGATAATTTTGGGCTTATCGAGGTAAATACTCTTGTCCTTTTATTGTAATTGAGAATTACATACTGTAGTAGTATAGAATGAGTATAAGATGCATAGAAGAGAATTGAATTGTAATAGAAGGATATTACAGAAAAGAATTTAATTGAAATCACATCAGAAGAATATTAAAGAAGAAGACTGAACTGTACTTACATAGGACTGTATTTACAATAGAATTGTGTAGTTTGACTGCAGGAGGTCTCGCCCAATTTTCCGTAGAATAAGGAATCTGTATCTAGAATTATTCTACAGAGTAGTCTAGACGTTGATAGACTTGTATGACCGTTATAGGTTGAAGTACTGCAAGTAGCGTATTCTACTCGAAGGGTGGAAAAGGCTAGCAGGATTACAGTACTTTGGAGCTAGTTGCTAATAGTCGATAATCGTCGCGAGGTATGTGATTCTTCCTATCCTCTTGAGCATGATATTTTAAAGTATATATAGTACGCAGACGACGTGTGTTAACTGAACATGGTTTTACTTGACGTCTTCTGACTTGAGTTTTAAATAATAAGAATCTTGAAGTATTTCAAAAAGAATTAAGAATCGTTTTGAAAGAAGAGTAATACTTGGTTTTAAAAGTTTAAGAGAGTTATACTAGCTTTATGGGAAGTTAGGTATAACGACTTAAGAGTAATAAAAAGAATGAGTTATTGATTTTAGAAGTTAAGAGACTTGATCTCAAAAGATAAGAGGCTTGACTTAATTGAATTGATATGAATTTTGTTAAAAAGTGTGAAACCTCATTCGTGAGTAATGAGTACTTGGTTTTTAAAAGAATAATGTTTCCGATTCTAAATGAGAATAAGTATCGAACGAACCACTGCAGCGTTAATAAAGGAAAATGTATTGACAAATAAGTAATTATATTAAAACCAGTAGAAACCTCCATCTGCATAGAAGCTAAGATAAGACAAAATTGTATTACATTTCCCTAGATTATGGCTGCTCTAGTAAGATTGTTATAAACAAGAATAACCTACTCACACATAAGACATATATTACTCAACTGTTTTTAAAAAGAGAATTATGTTATTAAATGATTAAGACTATGAACTATGAAACCTTTCGAAAATAAGAAACGTGAATATTTGAAATTAGGCAAACTTGAAATTTTGGAAAAGAATGTTGTTACTTGACTTTAAGAAGGAAAGTGTGTTGGTTTAAAAAGGAGGGCATAATATTGCCTTAGTTGATTTAAAAGGAAAACATGGTATTTTCTTAATCTATCTTAAAAGAGCGTTTAGATGTTAGGACCACACGACACCGCGTTCATGGGATGAACCGGGAATGTATTTCACCTGATTCGATACCGAGTCCATGATGGACCGAATGTATTTCACGCGACACCGCGTTCACGGGATGAACCGAATGTATTCCATCCGATTTCATCGAGTCCCATGAGACGGGACGAGACACGTGCGATTTCTATCGAGTCCCATGAGATGGGACGAGACATGTGCGATTTCTATCGAGTCCCATGAGATGGGCCGAGACATGTGCGATTTCTATCGAGTCCCATGAGATGGGCCGAGACATGTGCGATTTCTATCGAGTCCCATGAGATGGGCCGAGACATGTGCGATTTCTATCGAGTCCCATGAGATGGGCCGAGATATGTATTCCACACGATTCCACCTCGAGTCCATGAGATGGGCCGAGGCATGTTACACGTATCACCTAACTTATACCTAGATCGCGGCGGTGGCGAGGAGTTCCACGCATGAGGGATGACTTTGGCGGCGTGAGTCCATGACTTGACATGATCGCTTTATGTTGCGAATCGTAGTTTTGTTATCATACATGTCTCTGCTTTATTTTAGATCGTTATGATTTCATTTACGATTTTTCGATTCACATACTGTACTACAGATCGACCTCCTTCGGCCGCTCACGCCGCAGTAGAGGTACACGGTTGTTGATCCTCGCCATGGATCACGCCAACAGATTGGGAAGCTCCGCTTTCTCGAGGCTTATCTTTTGGTATGTTTCCGAGTTGTAGGTTCTTGTACATTCAGAGGTATGGCGGGGCCCCGTCCCGTCATGTATTACATTTTTAGGTCCAGAGTCTTGCAAGTGTGTTTGTAAATGGGGATGTAACTGTTCAAAGTTTTATTATATATACATGTCGAAAGGCGATATTTTCTTGGATAAACTGTTTTCATTTTATAATCGTTTCATGTCTTATTTTATATTCCGCTGATTACTCTGATGTATGACTACTTGGGTGTCCGGTAGGCAACAACCACGCCCGTTCGGTCGTGACAAAAGTGGTATCGAGTAGTTAATCCTCGGAAAGTGTCTACGCATCGTGTCTAGTAGAGTCTTGATTATCGGTGTCAGGCACCACATCTATAATCAGGAGGCTGCAGAACATTTAGGATTGGTTTCCATTCTTCTCATTCTGAGATCGTGCCTTAGAGCTGTGTTATAAGTTGGAACCCTCTGACGTATTTCATTTTTACCAGTTATGCCTCCGCGCAAGGCAACCCGGGCCCAGATGGGTAAGGCAGCCTAGGGAGCTGCTAGTAGGATACAGAGGAGTACGGGGGCGCAGGCCCAGTCATTACCTGAGATAGTGCTTCAGACGGCGAGTTTTGCGACGCCGCAAATTTCAAAGAGTTTAGGGCGCAGCGTGGTCGCCGAGACCACGCACTCGAGCCTCCAGTCCCACATCCTGGAGCAGAGGAGATGGGTTACAAAGAGATGGCCCGCCATCGCCAGATCATGGCCGCATACGAGGATAGGCCGACGCGCGCAGCCCAGCCCAAAGAGTACCCCTGGTTCACCCTAGAGCGGATAGGTTGAGGCTACGGACTTTCGAGTTGTAGCCCGCCAGTTGTTCTACGTCGAGGCACGAGAATGATCCGCAGGAGTTCATTCGGCGATTCTACGATCATGAGAGTGATCAAGGCTTCGAGACCGAGTCGGTGCTCTTAGGTTCGTGACGGCCGCGTGATATCAGAGTCGATCGTTTGATTCGCGAGCCGCCCCGGGAGAGTATGCACTTCACCGTATGGAGCGAGTTTTCAGGGTCATTTCTTGCACATTTCTTGCCTCCACAGATGAGAAGGGCTCGGGCCGATAGATTTTTGACGTTGAGGCGCATCGGCGACGGCTCGTATACAATGTGGAGTTTGACTCATTAGCTTCAGACGCCCCACTTTGGTAGCCGACATGGAGGACAGAGTGCACCGCTACGTCACCGGGCTCGATGACTACTTGGCAGAGGCTTGTTCGGGTGTAGCTCTTCAGCCGGGCATGGACATTGCCCGCATACAGGCTTATGCACTTGGATGTGAGGAGCGGAGAGGTCGACGGAATGACCGAGATCAGCAGAAGAGGGCCAGGACAGCAGGGTCCTTTGGTAACTTTCGAGGCGGACCGCCTCAGCAGCAGGCTAGTTATGTACCTCCGCCAGTACAGAGTGGTCCTCCACAGTCTTCAGGACGTTCGGGTATTCGGGAGCTGGTCAGAGCTCGGTGGCTTCGTTTACGATATATACGGGTTCCGGGTCGGGTTCATGCTTCTCGCGTGCACGATGCGCAAACGTCATCCCGGGAGTGTCGCTTTCATCGGGTGCTTGTTTCACCTGCGACCGTCAGGGCCATGTGACGAGGGACTGTCCTAAAAGAAGGGATACAGGTAGAATGACACACCTACCGTCAAGTGCGTTCATCGATTCTACGCATGCACTGCAGTGTGCCTATGATTAGAGCAGATGTTACAGGTATATTCTTACCCCTCTAGAGACTAGTATGCGTAGATGATATGATGAAGTGCTAAGTATTATGTTCAGATAGCATTATGTTAAAAATTGTGTTTAGAAAACATGGTTAAGGGTAAGTTTGGGGCGTGGAAAGTGTGAGCCTTAGAGTTTTATACGTAGAAACCTTAGATGCGAGGCCATCTTGAGTAAAAGAATTATGTTTGTGTTGACCTTTATCAGAGTGCATAGTATACGTGGGATGTAGTTGTGTGATAAGTCTCTGAGTGGTATGAAATGAAAGAGGGTAGTTGAGCTAAGAAGACCACTAGGTTTTCCTGACTTGAGTTGTGAGATTATTCCGGATCGAGAAGCAAGAGAGTTCGGCACGACGGAGGTCGGCCGAGGACGACGGGTCAACCCGTAGCCCGGATTAAGGTGGTGTCAGTTCTGGGTGGTCCCGCCAGATGGTAGGATCACGAGGGTGCAAAGCCCAAGTTTAGGTAACTGTTGCATAAGTTCGTGGATATGTTCGACCAGAATCAGATCGTGAAGGTAGGGAATGGCCTTAAAGGAGATTGAGGCTAGTAAGATGACCAAGTTTGGAGGTAGTGACTCCAGAGATTGTGGAAACGGAAGCGATGACTGAAGTATGGTACGTATACTAGAAAGAGTTTAAGTGTTCGAGAACAGTACGGCGAGTAAGGAAAGAAGTGAACATGTGCTAAGAAAATAGAAACGATAATTTTGTTGTGAAGTGAAGATGCGAAGGGAGTATCCTTTAGACTAGAGTGGAAGCTTTTGTGATGTAGGAATGATTTCTCGTGGACTTGGGTTAAGTGTTTTCGCGTGTGTTATTTTGTGGCCAGGCGTGGCATTGACAACTTGTTTAAGTTAAGAAGAACTTTATCGTTATCCGTCTTGAGAAGTAACATTCGGGACGAATGTTTCTAAGGAGGGGAGAATGTTATACCCCGTATTTCCAGAGTATATACGTGAGGGCGTACGTACAAAAGTTTTTAGCCTTAAGTAGGCATAAGAGTCGAAATTTGTGCACAACTAGCGAAAAGAATCGTTTTCCGACGAAACATTTTCCGGACTTTGCGAAGGGAAAATTACGGCTATGTCATTTATTATTTTTGCGGATTTTTCCGAGAGATGAAATATTTTGGACCAACGAGAGAGCGACACTTGGCCCTCAAGTGGACGGCAAAGCCATGGGAGTTCTTGGCACATTTTTTGTGTTGATTTTTAGTCAAGGAGTTGGTAGGATATTTTGGTGGTAGATGGATAAGGTACACTTGCCCAAATCTTGACCCTACACTTGCCCACCACTTGTCTTAATCTTGGCCATTTATTGGCCTATAAATACCCCCTTAGTTGAAGACTTATTTCATCCACACTTGAGCAATTTCCAAGTCTTGAAATCCCTCTCCCTCCCTCTTAAAGTTTTCGTCCAAAGCCACCCCTCCCCCTTGAGAAGGCCCTTGGCCGAGAGTATACCCCCTTGCCTAGTTGTTTCGTAAATACACCCCCTTGGTAGAAAAGTATTCTCCAAGTATTGTTACTATTCCCAAATACTTTAGCCCAAATACCTTGTAGTACTTTCCAAAGTTACCTCTATCGTAGAGCCGGAAATACTACTATATTCCTTAAGTCACAAAAACGAAACCCTAAGGAAAATCTTCACGCTTGGTTGAAGTATTAAGAAGAAGGCGTAGAACTTCTAAGGGTTGTTTGGAGCGGGTTGGAGCGTTGAATAGGAGCTAAACGTTGCTCAGATCGACATTTAAACTTGGATAATTTTGGGCTTATCGAGGTAAATACTCTTGTCCTTCTATTGTAATTGGGAATTACATCGTAGTTGTATAGAATGAGTATAAGATGCATAAGAGAATTGAACTGTAATAGAAGGATATTACGTAAAAGAATTTAATCAAATCACATCGTAAAAATATTAAAGAAGAAGATCGAATCAGATTTACATGGGACGTATTTACTGAGAATTGTAGTTTGACGCAGGAGGTGCTGCCCAATTTTTCGTAGAATAAGGAATCAGATTCTAGAATTATTCTCAGAGTAGTCTAGACGTTGATAGACTTGTATGGCCGTTATAGGTCAAATCGCAAGTAGCGTATTCTACTCGAAGGGTGGAAAAGGCTAGCGGATTATGATTTGGAGCTAGTTGCTAATAGTCGATAATCGTCGCGAGGTATGTGATTCTTCCTATCCTCTTGAGCATGATATTTTAAAGTATATATAGTACGGTAGACGTACGTGTGTTAACTGAACATGGTTTTACTTGACGTCTTCTGACTTGAGTTTTAAATAATAAGAATCTTGAAGTATTTCAAAAAGAATTAAGAATCGTTTTGAAAGAAGAGTAATACTTGGTTTTAAAAGTTTAAGAGTTATACTAGCTTTATGGGAAGTTAGGTATAACGACTTAAGAGTAATAAAAAGAATGAGTTATTGATTTTAGAAGTTAAGAGACTTGATCTCAAAAGATAAGAGGCTTGACTTAATTGAATTGATATGAATTTTGTTAAAAAGTGTGAAACATCATTCGTGAGTAATGAGTACTTGGTTTTTAAAATAATAATGTTTTACTGATTCGGAAATGAGAATAAGTATCGAACGAACCACTGCAGCGTTAATAAAGGAAAATGTATTGACAAATAAGTAATTATATTAAAACCAGTAGAAACCTCCATCTGCATAGAAGCTAAAATAAGACAAAATTGTATTACATTTCCTAGATCATGGTCATTGCTAGTAAGATTGTTATAAACAAGAATAACCTACTCACACATAAGGCATATATTACTCAACTGTTTTTAAAAAGAGAATTATGTTATTAAATGATTAAGACTATGAACTATGAAACCTTTCGAAAATAAGAAACGTGAATATTTGAAATTAGGCAAACTTGAACTTTTGGAAAAGAATGTTGTTACTTGACTTTAAGAAGGAAAGTGTGTTGGTTTAAAAAGGAGGGCATAATATTGCCTTAGTTGATTTAAAAGGAAAACATGGTATTTTCTTAATCTATCTTAAAAGAGCGTTTAGATGTTAGGTACACGACACCGCTGCTCATGGGATGAACCGGGAATGTATTTCACCTGATTCGATACCGAGTCCATGAGATGGACCGGGAATGTATTTCATGCGACACCGCGTTCATGGGATGAACCGGGAATGTATTCCATCCGATTTCTATCGAGTCCCATGAGATGGGCCGAGACATGTGCGATTTCTATCGAGTCCCATGAGATGGGCCGAGACATGTGCGATTTCTATCGAGTCCCATGAGATGGGCCGAGACATGTGCGATTTCTATCGAGTCCCATGAGATGGGCCGAGACATGTGCGATTTCTATCGAGTCCCATGAGATGGGCCGAGACATGTGCGATTTCTATCGAGTCCCATGAGATGGGCCGAGACATGTATTCCACACGATTCCACCTCGAGTCCACGACGGGCCGAGACATGTTACACGATCACCTAACTTATACCTAGATCGCGGTGAGGAAGGAGTTCCACGCATGAGGGATGACTTTGGCGGCGTGAGTCCCGACTTGACATATCGCTTTTATGTTGCGAACTATAGTTTTGTTATCATACATGTCTCCTGCTTTATTTGCATCGTTATGATTTCATTTTCAGATTTTTCGTTCCACATACTGTACTGCCAGATCGACTCCTTCGGGCCGCGTTCATGCCGTAGGTAGAGGTACACCGGTTGTTGATCCTCGCTCATAGGATCACAGTTTAGCGTATTGGGAAGCTCCGTTTCTCCGGAGGCTTATCTTTTGGTATGTTTCCCTGAGTTGTAGGTTCTTGTACATTCAGGGGTATGGCGGGGCCCTGTCCCGTCATAGGTATTGTTACATTCTTAGAGGTCTGTAGTACTGTTGTGGGCAGGTTTGTAAATGGGGATGTAACTGTTCAAAGTTTTATTATATATACATGCCGAAAGGCGATATTTTCTTGGATAAACTGTTTTCATTTTATAATCGTTTCATGTCTTATTTTATATTCCGCTGATTACTCTGATGTATGACTACTTGGGTGCCCGGGTAAGACACCAGTCACGGGCCCGGGTTCGGGTCGTGATAAAAGTGGTATCAGAGTAGTTAATCCTCGGAAAGTGTCTAAGACCGTGTCTAGTAGAGTCTTGATTATCGGTGTGTTGTGCACCACATCTATAATCAGGAGGCTGCAGGACATTTAGGATTGGTTTCCATTCTTCTCATTCTGAGATCGTGCCTTAGAGCTGTGTTATAAGTTGGAACCCTCTGACGTATTTCATTTTTACCAGTTATGCCTCCGCGCAAGGCAACCCGGGCCCAGATGGGTAAGGCAGCCGATGGAGCTGCTAGTAGGATACAGAGGAGTACGGGGGCGCAGGCCCAGTCATTACCTGAGATAGTGCTTCAGACGACGAGTTTTGCGACGCCACAAATTTCAAAGAGAGTTTAGGGCGCAGCAGGCTGCCGAGACCACAAGACTGAGCCTCCACCCCACACCGGAGCAGAGGAGATGGGTTACAAAGAGATGGCCGCGATCGCCGATCGTGGCATACGCAGGATAGGCCGACGCGGCAGCCTCGAGAGTACCCATGGTTCACCCTAGATCGGATAGTTTGAGGCTACGGGACTTTCGAGTTGTAGCCCGCTGAGTTCTACGGTCGAGGCACGAGGATGATCCGCAGGAGTTCATTCGGCGATTCTGACGGATCATGAGAGTGATCAAGGCTTCGAGACCGAGTCGGTGGTCTTAGGTTCGCATCGGCCGCGTGATCTGCAATGATCGTTTGATTCGTGAGCTGTCCCGGGAGAGTATGCACTTCCACCGTATGGAGCGAGTTTTGGGCATTTCTTGCACATTTCTTGCCTCCACGGATGAGAAGAGCTCGGGCCGATGATTTTTGACGTTGAGGCGCATCGCGTGATCGGGAGTACAATGTGGAGTTTGACTCATTAGCTCAGACGCCCCGCTGGTAGCCGACATGGAGGGCGAGTGCACCGCCACGCCACCGGCTCGACGACTACTTGGCGAGGCTTGTTCGGGTGTAGCTCTTCAGCCGGGCATGAACATTGCCCGCATACAGGCTTATGCACTTGGATGTGAGGAGCAGAGAGGTCGACGGAATGACCGAGATCGCGAGAAGAGGCCGTGACGGAGGGTCCTTTGGTAACTTTTCGAGGCGACCGCCAAGAGCTAGTTATGTACCTCCGCCAAGATGAGTGATCCTCCGCGCCTTGGGGACGCTCGGGGTATTCGAGCTGGTCGAGCTCCGTGGCTTCGTTTACGATATATATACGGGTTCCAGCCACGGGTTCATGCTTTCTCGTGTGCACGCGGCAAACGTCATCCCGGAGTGTCGTCTTCATCGGTGCTTGTTTCACCGCGTCGCCGTGTGACGGCGGATCGCCCTAAAAGAAGGGATACAGGTAGAATGACACACCACCGTCGATGGCGTGTTCATCGCATTCTAAATGCACGCCTGCAGGCGTGCCTATGATTAGAGTGGAGCAGATGGTACAGGTATATTCTTACCCTTCTAGAGACTAGTATGCGTAGATGATATGATGAAGTGCTAATTATTATGTTCAGATAGCATTATGTTAAAAATTGTGTTTAGAAAACATGTTTAAGGGTAAGTCAAAGGTGGAAAGTGAGCCTTAGAGTTTTATACGTAGAAACCTTAGATGCGAGGCCATCTTGAGTAAAAGAATTATGTTTGTGTTGACCTTTATCAGAGTGCATAGTATACGTGGGATGTAGTTGTGTGATAAGTCTCTGAGTGGTATGAAATGAAAGAGGGTAGTTGAGCTAAGAAGACCACTAGGTTTTCCTGACTTGAGTTGTGAGATTATTCCGGATCGAGAAGCAAGAGAGTTCGGCACGACGGAGGGTTGGGTTGAGGACGTGTGCGGGTCAACCTGCAGCCGGATTAAGGTGGTGTCAGTTCTGGGTGGTCCCGCCAGATGGTAGGATCACGAGGGTGCAAAGCCCAAGTTTAGGTAACTGTTGCATAAGTTCGTGGATATGTTCGACCAGAATCGAATCGTGAAGGCCGGGAATGGCCTTAAAGGAGATTGAGGCTAGTAAGATGACCAAGTTTGGAGGTAGTGACTCCAGAGATTGTGGAAACTGAAGCGATGACTGAAGTATGGTACGTATACTAAAAAGAGTTCAAGTGTTCGAGAACAGTACGACGAGTAAGGAAAGAAGTGAACATGTGCTAAGAAAATAGAAACGATCATTTTGTTGTGAAGTGAAGATGCGAAGGGAGTATCCTTTAGACTAGGGTGGAAGCTTTTGTGATGTAGGAATGATTTCTCGTGGACTTGGGTTAAGTGTTTTCGCGTGTGTTATTTTGTGGCCAGGCGTGGCATTGGCAACTTGTTTAAGTTAAGAAGAACTTTATCGTTATCCGTCTTGAGAAGGAACATTCGGGACGAATGTTTCTAAGGAGGGGAGAATGTTATACCGTATTTCAGTATGACGTGGGGCGACGTCAAAAGTTTTTAGCCTTAAGTAGGCATAAGGGTCGAAATTTGTGCACAACTAGCGAAAAGAATCGTTTCCGACTAAACGCTTTTCGGACTTTGCGGCGGAAAATTACGGCTATGTCATTTATTATTTTTGCGGATTTTTCCGAGAGATGAAATATTTTGGACCAACGAGAGGGCGACACTTGGCCCTCAAGTGGAAGGCAAAGCCATGGGAGTTCTTGGCACGTTTTTTGTGTTGATTTTTAGTCAAGGAGTTGGTAGGATATTTTGGTGGTAGATAGATAAGGTACACTTGCCCAAATCTTGACCCTACACTTGCCCACCACTTGTCTTAATCTTGGCCATTGATTGGCCTATAAATACCCCCTTAGTTGAAGACTTATTTCATCCACACTTGAGCAATTTCCAAGTCTTGAAATCCTCTCCCTCCTCTTAAAGTTTTCGTCCAAAGCCACCCCTCCTCGGTATGCCCTCGCCGAGAGTATACCCCCCCTTGCCTAGTTGTTTTCGTAAAATACACCCCCTTTGGTAGAAAAGTATTCTCCAAGTATTGTTACTATTCCCAAATACTTTAGCCCAAATACCTTGTAGTACTTTCCAAAGTTACCTCTATACGTAGAGCCCGAAAATACTACTATATTCCCTTAAGTCACAAAAACGAAACCCTAAGGAAAAATCTTCACAGTTGGTTGAAGTATTAAGAAGAAGTTGCGTAGAACTTCTAAGGGTTGTTTGGAGCGGGTTGGAGCGTTCAGAATAGGAGCTAAACGTTGCTCAGGATCGACATTTAAACTTGGATAATTTTGGGCTTATCGAGGTAAATACTCTTGTCCTTCTATTGTAATTGGGAATTACATACTGTAGTAGTATAGAATGAGTATAAGATGCATAGAAGAGAATTGAACTGTAATAGAAGGATATTACAGAAAAGAATTTAACTGAAATCACATCAGAAGAATATTAAAGAAGAAGACTGAACTGTACTTACATAGGACTGTATTTACAGTAGAATTGTGTAGTTTGACGGGTAGGGAGGTGCTGCCCAATTTTCCGTAGAATAAGGAATCTGTATCTAGAATTATTCTACAGAGTAGTCTTGACGTTGATAGACTTGTATGACCGTTATAGGTTGAAGTACTGCAAGTAGCGTATTCTACTCGAAGGGTGGAAAAGGCTAGCAGGATTACAGTACTATGGAGCTAGTTGCTAATAGTCGATAATCGTCGCTAGGTATGTGATTCTTCCTATCCTCTTGAGCATGATATTTTAAAGTATATATAGTACGGTAGACGTACGTGTGTTAACTGAACATGGTTTTACTTGACGTCTTCTGACTTGAGTTTTAAATAATAGAATCTTGAAGTATTTCAAAAAGAATTAAGAATCGTTTTGAAAGAAGAGTAATACTTGGTTTTAAAAGTTTAAGAGTTATACTAGCTTTATGGAAAGTTAGGTATAACGACTTAAGAGTAATAAAAAGAATGAGTTATTGATTTTAGAAGTTAAGAGACTTGATCTCAAAAGATAAGAGGCTTGACTTAATTGAATTGATATTAATTTTGTTAAAAAGTGTGAAACCTCATTCGTGAGTAATGAGTACTTGGTTTTTAAAAGAATAATGTTTTACTGATTCGGAAATGAGAATAAGTATCGAACGAACCACTGCAGCGTTAATAAAGGAAAATGTATTGACAAATAAGTAATTATATTAAAACCAGTAGAAACCTCCATCTGCATATAAGCTAAGATAAGACAAAATTGTATTACATTTCCCTAGATCATGGCTGCTCTAGTAAGATTTTTATAAACAAGAATAACCTACTCACACATAAGGCATATATTACTCAACTGTTTTTAAAAAGAGAATTATGTTATTAAATGATTAAGACTATGAACTATGAAACCTTTCGAAAATAAGAAACGTGAATATTTGAAATTAGGCAAACTTGAAATTTTGGAAAAGAATGTTGTTACTTGACTTTAAGAAGGAAAGTGTGTTGGTTTAAAAAGGAGGGCATAATATTGCCTTAGTTGATTTAAAAGGAAAACATGGTATTTTCTTAATCTATCTTAAAAGAGCGTTTAGATGTTAGGGCCACACGACACCGCGTTCATGGGATGAACCGGGAATGTATTTCACCTGATTCGATACCGAGTCCATGAGATGGACCGGGAATGTATTTCATGCGACACCGCGTTCATGGGATGAACCGGGAATGTATTCCATCCGATTTCTATCGAGTCCCATGAGATGGGACGAGACATGTGCGATTTCTATCGAGTCTCATGAGATGGGCCGAGACATGTGCGATTTCTATCGAGTCCCATGAGATGGGCCGAGACATGTGCGATTTCTATCGAGTCCCATGAGATGGGCCGAGACATGTGCGATTTCTATCGAGTCCCATGAGATGGGCCGAGATATGTATTCCACACGATTCCACCTCGAGTCCATGAGATGGGCCGAGACATGTTACACGTATCACCTAACTTATACCTAGATCACGGCGGTGAGGAAGGAGTTCCACGGCATGAGGATGACTTTGGGCGGCATGAGTCCCTGACTTGACATGACTGTTTTTATGTTGCGAACTGTAGTTTTGTTATCATACATGTCTCCTGTTTTATTTTAGACTGTTATGATTTCATTTACAGTATTTTTCAGTTTCACTGTGAAGCCCCAAATTTGTTACAATAACAATAAACATTATTGTGTCCATGTGATTATGTTACGTCCTTATTCACATTCGAGGACGAATGTTGCTTAAGGAGGAGAGAATGTAAAATCCGGAAAAATATAGTTGTGGTTGAGTTAATAAAAATATATATATATATATATATATAAGAAAACAAAGAATAAATTGCATGGGATGGAGTTAGTATTAAAGTTAGATAAATAGATAAGATAAAATGAAAAAAAAAAACAAAAAAAAAAAACAAACAAACAAAAGGGCCATGCTGCACGTCCTTTTCCTTCCCCTCCTCCCCTTTTCATTTCCCCTCCAACTCTTGTCATTTCACCTCCCATAGGTTATAGAAAACTCTCCACTTATACATTGTATTTACACACAAACAAAGTACATAACATAAAGGTTAGAAAATCAGAAAAAAACAAGTGAAAAGAAGAGGAAAAAATACCAAGAGGGCAAGAAGAACAAGAATCAAAATACTAGAGAGTAAGGATAATTTTAGCAACCACACAACAATAATCTTCACACTTACAAGGTGAGTTTTCTCACTCAGAAATTCTTGGTAACATCCTTTATTTTTAGTTCAATACATGTTGGAATAAGAATTGAGTGTTGAAAAGAAATATTGAACTTTTGATTGTTTAGACAACTAGTTGCGTCATGAACTTTACGAACTGTTCTCACTTAGTTATAATTGTTAGAATTTGATGAAATTCAGAAGAATTGTAAACCTCTCTAATATGATCATATAGAACCAAAAATGAGGTAAAATGGACGTACGGTTTGAAAGTTATCATAGTTCAAAGTTCCTGCCTTAGATTTGGTCGAAATTCGGAAAGGCATAATTACGGACTGTTTTTATTGAGTTTTACTTATTAGAATTATATGAAAATTTACATGGTTGTAAATCTCTCTGTTACGGACAGATATATATAAATATTTATTAAAACGGACTTACGAGTTGAGAGTTATTGTAGTTTGAAGTTGCTGCCTCGGATTCGTCGGAATCCAGAAGGGCAGGACGTTGAAACGTAAAACTGTACTAATATGTGGGGAATATGAAAATTGTTTCTAAATGAAAGTTCTATATATCTTTGTTGTGGACATTTTGAGACCTTACCGGGGTCTATCCGACTTACGTATTGAGAGTTATCACTGTTTAAAGTTTCTGCCTCGGATCTATCGAGATCCAGGAAGGGCAGCGAATAAAAGTGTAAAACTGTACCAAATGGTACAGAATATGAAAGGACGGTTCATATGGAGACGTGTAGCTCTCTGTTCTCGTTGTTTTGAGATTTTATGGGGCTTGAACGGGTTTACAAATTAGGAGTTATGACTATTCTAAGATTGGGTGTTGTTTAATAAAAATTCTGCCGAAACAAATTTTATGGGGCTGTTTTGAGGATAAATTTGTGTTAGTTACCCAAGGTAGTTTTAAATGAAATTTGGTACAGTGAAAGATCCCCGTCTTACCTTAGTTTCCGCTTGAGAAACACCTTAGTTGGAGTTATGGTTAAAAAGTTATAGCGTTACAAGTATGAATGACAGAATGTTGGGAAAGAGAATATTATTTATTCGATCTTATGAAAAATATGAAAAAGTGAATACGTGTTCACATAAATATATAAATATATAATGGATCGGGTTGCACGCCGCAACAAAACGTAAAGTGAATACGCGTTCACAACTACGTAAATATAATGGATCGGGTTGCACGCCGCAACAAAACGTAAAGTGAATACGCGTTCACAAATACGTAAATATAATGGATCGGGTTGCACGCCGCAACAAAACGTAAAGTGAATACACGTTCACAAATACGTAAATATAATGGATCGGGTTGCACGCCGCAACAAAACGTAAAGTGAATACGCGTTCACAAATACGTAAACATAATGGATCGGGTTGCACGCCGCAACAAAACGTAAAGTGAATACGTGTTCACAAATACGTAAATATAATGGATCGGGTTGCACGCCGCAACAAATATGAAAGATGAAATCATGTTCACCTATATATAAATATGAAAAGTGAATACGCGTTCACAAATATATGAATGTAATAAACATGTGGAAATGCAGGGGAATGTCTTAACGTATAATACGAGATAAAATGAAGTGTTAGTTAAACCGAGAATTTCCCATGAGTTGTTGCATATTTAAAAATGTTGTAACCTGATATGTTTTTGCAATATGCTTATTACGTTATAATGTGATTGCGCTTGGAATATTGTGGTGTTACTTTGAATCGCAGTGGTGTTCTCACCAAATTTCGTACGGATGGTCGACTTTATTTAACATGTTTCAGAAAGCGTGATAGAGGAAAGTCTCCACGCCAAGGCTAGCGATCGTCCATGACCTCTTGTCATACCAAGTCCATTGTTTGGGCTTGGTACTCAGTGTTCAAAATATCGCCCAATGTCTCGAAAATGCCCGTGTTGATTGGTCTCCATTCCAAATTAGAATAATCTTTGTCAGTATGTCTAGGTAGAAAAAATTTTTTCACGAGCATGTGCTCGCTTTATATTTTCAATAAAGTCATAAACAAATTTCTTTATTGTTATTTTTATTAATAGCTCCGTATTTGAGTATAAGTTTAAATTTCTAAATAAAGAGAATTAAATGGTGCTCCTGGTGGAAAATAATTGTCCAGGTGCCATCACGCCTAAGTAAAGACTTAGGAAAAGTCGGGCGTGACATTCACATACTGTACTGTTATCGACCTCCTCGGGGCTGCTCATGCCGCAGTAGAGGTACACCGGTTGTTGATCCTCGCCATAGGATCACACCAACAGATTGGGAAGCTCCGTTTCTCCGAGGCTTATCTTTGTATGTTTCACGAGTTGTAGGTTCTTGTACATTCGTGGTATGGCGGGCTGGCCCCGCCATAGGTATTGTTACATTCTTAGAGGTCTGTAGTACTGTTGTGGGCAGGTTTGTAAATGGGGATGTAACTGTTCAAAGTTTTATTATATATACATGCCGAAAGGCGATATTTTCTTGGATAAACTGTTTTCATTTTATAATCGTTTCATGTCTTATTTTATATTCCGCTGATTATTCTGATGTATGACTACTTGGGTGCCCGGGTAAGGCACGATCCACGCCCGGTTCGGTCGTGACAAACGCAAACGAGGAAAGGGGTCGAGACAAAATATGTACCAAGTATGTAAACTGAAAGTACTGCAATTTAAATCATAAGTCTAGACATAAAGCTGGAGACAAGTATGATAACCAAATTAACAATACACTTGTGCCTTATTAACAAAGAGAGTGAACAGGAATAAACTTTGCCGGTTTTAAAACAGGAAGCTTATGATTAACCTAGGGTCATCCGCCCGTAGTATCATTATGCAATCCTACTCCTGAGACTATTTCACCTGCATAGGACGTATGGACCCGCATGAGATAATTTTCTCGCATAGTACAGGTCTGCCCTGCATGGGACTGTTTCACCCGCATGAGCCCTACGGACTCGCATAGGACTGGTCCGCCCTGCATGGGACTGTTTCACCCGCATGAGCCCTACAGACTCACATGAGGTAACTTCCTCGCATCGTGGGGAGCAAATCCACGGAATATGCAAATGTAACATACCCCGGAGAATGACCCCGTAATGAATAATATATCACAAGCACAACCGACTAACATAATCACATAGCATAAGCACAATCGGCTATCATAATCACATAACATAAGCACAACCGGCTATCATAATCACATAACATAAGCACAACCGGCTACCATAAATATCATAAGCAAGTTAAGAAATCTCTTAACTCTTATTAGACTTAATTAACATGCACTCTCATTTTATTTAACTTAAGGCACTAACATGTCATGAAAAATCCGGGAATTTACCCCAACGTACCACGTACTTCTATTCTTTTCAAAAGACTTTTTTTTATATAAAACCCCAAGATACTAACACCCTTAGTATCAAGACATGCTTACTTTTTCAAAACAAGTCACTACACTTTTATAAATTCATTTCAAGGCTTTTAAACCAAGTGACTTCTACTTTCAAAACTTAGGCAACTTATGCTTTTAAATCAAGTTGTCTTTCTTAAAACCAGGTCATTTATCCTTGTTTAAATCATTTGAGTAAACCACTCATTTAACTTCCCATAAAGTCGTTATAATTAACTTCTCATAAAGTCATTATAACATTTTATGTCTTTTTAAACCAAGCATTGCATTCTTTAAAAATCACATGAGTTTAACTTTCCAACTCAACCAAACTTACATACTTTAAATCAAGTCAATGATATCAAAATGAAACTGAATTCATTTAAAGCATGTACGTCTACCGTACTATACATTAACAAAACTCATGCTCAAGAGATAGGAAAAGTTCCACATACCTCTCCGACTTAATCCACTTGCCAAGTTGAATATGCCGCACGTAGAATGTCAACCTATAATGACCATAATACGGCTATCAACTTCTAGCTTTTAAATGTAGAATAATTCTAAGTATAAAGTCTCTTATTCTACGGAAAATTGGGCAGCACTTCCTTTGTTTCAACGTACTTTTCTACCTTTTTCAAGGCCCGAAATCAATAACCAATATGCCACATTTAAGGCCCAACAATTCAGCTAACCAAAGGGGATTACACGCCTAGTCGGACGTGTAAAATTCTGCCCCACAATTAATATAAAACAGTCCATTAACTTTAGGCAATTCTCGGCAACATCAAGGACAACAACAACATCTATTTCTTTTCAATTCCTTTCTAATCCAAGTCGTTATTCCATCATGTAATATAAGTCATGATCAATTATAACGACTATATTCCTTTCCTTAAATAACATGCGACGACTATAACTAACAACCAAATTGATTAACAACTTTAATGGCTAGCATGCCAATTTTCGGTTTTAACATCTCAACATGATCCAAATCTTTTCAAACTTCATTCTATATAACACATGCTCATTTATCAACTACTACAACATGTAATCTTCAATTTCATTAAGAAGACGAAGATTTTTACCTCAATAAGCCCAAATATAATCCAAGACTAAAAGTCGATCCTTAGCAACTTTAGCTCATTTTCTTTACATTTCCATCCACTCCAAGCAACCCTTAGAAGTTCATAAACCACTTCTCTTCAATTTCCAACTTCAAAGTTGAAGAACCCTTTAGGTTTTCATGTTGCGACTAATGGATTAACGTCGTATTTCCGGGTTTTTTGTGTTTGGTTATCCTTAGAATACCTCTAAGGACCTTGGGTTTGAATATTGGGATTTATCAAGCAAGATTGAAGAATTTTCTTGCTCTATGGATGCCTTGGCCGAGAGCTCTTCTCATGAGCACCAAGGTTCTTGATTTTTTTCTAAGTCTCCAAGACTAGTCTTGCACTAGTAGTAGTAGATATATATAATACAACCAATGGCTTAGATCAAAACCAATGTGTGGCTAGGATTTGGTCAATAATATCAAGCCACAACTTGGCTCTCTTGACTTGTCCATTTCGACCAACCCATGTGGGGGGAGGGGGTGACACGTGTCACCCTCCTATTGGTCCATAATATTTCATCTCCCGAAATCTCCATAATTGGTCAAAATATCAAAAACCTTGTGGGCCCCACAAAACGTAAAATTTCTCGGGTGGGCCCCACGTGACCAAATCCGAAAATAAAATTCCATAATTCTAATAAATTCTATAAGTCTCAAATCTTCTTTCGTTCAAATTTTAAAGTCCTGTTTTCTTACGTACGTTCTCATATACATGTCATGGAGCTACGAGGTGTAACAATATTCTCTTGATAGTAACTTGAGGTTTTATAAAATGGAAGTTGTTATATCCGTTCTTTTGATAATACTTTGGATTTTATATGTCACGACCCGAATCTGGGCCCGTGACTGGTGCCTTACCCCGGGCACCCTAGTGATACAACATCAGAGTAATCAGCGGAACATAAAACACATACATGAAACAAATGAAGTACAAAACAGTAATCTGAGGAAAACTTGCCTTTCGGCATATATATAAATAACAACTCCTACAAATGAACAGTTTAATCCTTTTTACAACCCCGCTTACAACGATTACTGCACTTAAGAAATGATACGACAACAATGGCGGGACGGGGCCCGCCATACCACGAATGTAAATACCTACAACGACGGACTATACGAAGATACGCCCGAGAAACGGAGCTTTCCCAAACGCCGAATCGTGACCCTAAGAGCGAGGATCAACGATCGGTGTACCTTTACTCGCAGATGAACGCAGCTTCGAAGGAGGTCGATAACAGTACCAAGTATGTGAAATCAAAATAAATATCAGAAATGAAATCATAGTAGTCTATATAAAGCGGAGACATGTATGATAACCAAAGCGCATTCACAATAAATAAGCAAATATGTCAAGTCGTGACTCACGCCTCAAAGTTATCACAATAAAACCGCACGGGCAAGTGCGAAGGCATAGCCGACTACTAAGACCCACGCACCAAAAATACCACAAATCGTATCCCGAGGTCTTTCTGCATCGCACCACATGATCGAAGGCGCCACTCGCCCGCAATATCAATGTCGCGTCTATCCTCGAACTCTCGCACTCGCATAGGTCACCCATGCACCCGCATGAGGTATTCCTCGAATAATGGTCCTGCATCGCCGAGGTATACCCGCATCGGGCGACTAACCCTCGGTATCCGCCTAGGCTCCCGCGGCCGCATAGTCTCAAAAGACCGCATAGTCTCAACAGACCGCATAGGAATCCCCGCATCGGGCTAAACACCGAATGATCAATCTCGAAGCTACCGCGACTCGCGTAGTCACAAGGATCGATAGGCCGTAGAGACCCGCATCAAGGGTGGCAAGCCCTGTATAATAAGTCAAGGGTATGTGATACAATAACAAGACAACTGGCTTAACGTTTGACAACGTAAGCACAACAAGAGTGACCACTTACACAATAATCACAAGATACTAACACACGTAGCATCCTAACATGCTTACTTATCAAATCAACAAGAAAGTATTACAAGGCTATCACAAACCAATACAATCAAGTTATTCACACAAGGTACTTTCTACTAACAAGTTCGGGTACCTATCCCCAAAGTACTTCATACATTAAATCTTTAAAAGATACGTTACTTCACAAAAACCACACAATACGTAGTATATGAAAATAGAGTGATTATCTTTTTAAAGTAAATCAATTACTTCTCTTTGTAAAATCAAGTAGCAACATTCTTTTCCAATGTTCAAGTTTGCCTAATTTCCAATGTTCAAGTTTGCCTAATTTCCCATGTTCAAGTTTGCCTTTGTAGAAAGGTTTCGTAGTTCATAGTCTTATTCATTTAAGAATATAATTCTCCTTTAAACAATCTGAGAAACATAAGCCTTATATGTGAGTAGGATATTCTTGTTTATAACAATCTTATTACAGCAGCCATGATCTAGGAAATATCATTTTGTCTCATCTTAGCTTCTATGCAGATGGAAGTTTCTACTGGTTTTAATAATACTTAATTATTAAAAACATTTCCTTTTATTAACGCTGCAGTGGTTTGTCGATACACATTCTGATTTCCAAAATCAGTAAAACATTCTTAAGACGTTATACCTAACTTTCCATAAAGCTAGTATAACTCTTAAGTTTTCAAAACAAATCAAGTATTACCTCTTCTTTCAAAATGAATCAAAAACCTTTTGAAATACTTCATGTTCTTTATTAACACATAACAAGCCAGTTATAGTTCAAATCAGTTACCTTTTAAAAACCACAAGTATTTTCTTACCAACATCTTTGTTATAACCAACTTCCCATAAAGCCGTTATAACACTTTATGTTTTAAACCAATCAAATACATTTAGCACATGTACGTCTACCGTACTACATAGTTCACACATATCATGCTAGAAGAGATAGGAAGAGGTTCACATACCTCGCGACGAGTATCGACTAATAGCAAAACGCTCCAAGTACTTCCAACAGTCGGCTACTCCTTAAGCCAAGTAGATCGCGCCACACGTAGTACTTCAACCTATAAGGCCACAAGGCGCCATTAACATTTAGATCCCGTAGAACATTCTACGTAAAAATTCAAGACTCCTCCCGCACACAGGCGTAAATCTCTTCCTCTATCTGGGCCGGCTACCAAGCCAACCGGGGTTATACGTTAATCCGGACGTGCACAATTCTACCTCACGGAAAAGCTACACAAATCCATCAGAATACACCCATGTAAAAACAGTTCGATTTTCTTCCGAAAAGGTTTCTTATTATTCGGCTTAAGTCAAAAGACATTGCCGATAACAACGTTCGACTATATATAGTATACTTCAACTATATAATCTAACAACATGTAATTTCCAATTACAATAGGACAAGATATGTACCTCGATAAGCCCATAATTATTCGAGTTTAAATGTCGATCTGAGCAAGGTTTAGCTCCTACTCAGTGCTCCGACCAGCTCCAACAACCCTTAGAAGTTCTAACCAACTTCTACTTACTACTTCAACTATGGGTGAAGATTTACTTAGGGTTTCGGTTTGTGGATGAAGGGAAGTATAATAGTATTTCGGGCTTTTTGAAGGTATAACCTTAGAATACTACAAGGTATATGGCTAAGGTAATTTGGGCATTATAACAATACTTTGAGAGTATTTCTAACAAGAGGGGTATTATACGAAGCAACTAGGCTGGGTACCCCACGGCCACACTACAAGGAGGAGAGGGCTCTCGCCATGGGGCCTTTCAAGGGGAGGGCTAGGGCGAGAAGGCTCGCACAAGGGGGAGGGAGGATTTCTAACACTTAGAACAATTTAGGAATGGATGAAGAAGTCTTCCAAAGGGGGTATTTATAGCACAAGCCAAGGCCAACCAATGGCCAAGATCTAGCTTTACATGCAAGTGTAGGCCAAGATTCACCCATGTGTCCTTGACCAACTAACACACAAAAATATCCTACCAACTCCCTTGACCAACAAGGCCAATTCGTCCAACCTCCTTTACCGCCCACTCACGTCCGCCAATGAGAGGGTGCCAAGTGGCGCGCCTCTTGTGGCCCAACACGTTTCGTCTCTCGGAAAAATCCGTAAAAATTAAAAATGACATAGCCGGAAATTCCCCTACGAAAGCTGTGAAAACGTTTCGTCGAAAACCGACTCTAACCGGGTGTTGTGAACAAAGTTAATTCGGCCAAGCCTAATTCTCAAGTTCAAATTTTCTACGTACGCCCCACGCATATACTCCGAAATACGGTATAACATTCTCCTCCTTAGAAACATTCGTCCCAATGTTCCTTCTAAGTCTCAAACAAACGCGGCGCCAAGATAGTCTTCACTACTATACTTACGAGAATCAATCCCGCCACACCGCCACGTAAAACAACTTGCGCAAAATGCTTACATCCAAGTCCACGAGGAAACACCTCTAACATCACCAAAATGATACCACTTTTGTCACTTTGCCTGAGGCATTAACCTTCTCAAGCGACCCAACAAATGGTACCGGGCTGCATGCGATCACCGCCGCCAGACATTCGAACTCTTACTACATTTACATCGCTTCCGATGTCAAAACTCGGGGTTATTATCTTCAACTTGGTCATCATTAGCTGGGAACACTCTGGATGGATCTCCAATTTCCTTCTCGAACATAACACGAAAGACTGGACGCACTGCCTCCTAAGTCGGACGACAAATGCTAACATATAGGAAACCTGGCCTATTCTTCACATGAACTCAAAGGCCCAAAGTAACTCGGGCTAAGTTCCCTCTGTATTCCAAAACTCGTCACACCCAACCCGGGGTGGTACTTTCAAGAAGACCGACCGTCAACCTGAACTCTAAGCGTCGTCGCCGATTATCCGCACGATTTCTCTGAGCTGCCAGAACCTCTTCTAGACAAGCTTTACTCTATCCACATACCTGGAACAAGCTCAACCAACTATCTCGCAACTATCCTCGAAATCCAAACACCGCCCGAGGCGAATGTGATTCGAGACTTACTGAGTTCCTAACCTTGCACGGTAAAACCTCCGTAAAAGAAACACCGCAACTGGCTCCACATTCGACATAAGGTGAAGGTAGGCACCTCGCAGCCTTACCACCTTTCTCGATATATCATCTCGCATAACCCTCTCACGAGTAAACTGCCTTTGCTGAAGACAAGACGGTCGACCTCTCGCCCGACTCATCGGTCGAATCATCCACGACCAGACGTTGGTTAACTAAACTTGGGCCTAACACCCTCGTGGCCCTACCACAAGGCGGGACCACCACAAACTGACCCCACCACCATACATGCCGCGGGTTGACCCGCAACGTGGCCTCAACCCGACCCGGCAACGCGCAAAACGCTAGCTCCCTGAAGGAAAACTCTCACTAATCCCGTTACGAAAACCTAGCGGTCTTCTTAGCTCAACTACCCTCTTTCATTCCACACTACTCAGGGACTAATCCCACAAACATAACTCACGTGCACTATGCACTCCTATAAGGGTCAAACATAAACAATACATCTTTTTCTCGAGATGGCCTTACCCCTAAGGTCTCTACGTATAAAACTCTAAGGCTCACACCTTCTCTATCCCCCAAATCTTACTTGGTTAACTAACCAAGATTTCTAATCACCATTTACACAATGCTATCAGAAGTATAACACTTAAGGTATACTCACCTTATCACACATACTAAACCCTAGAGGGTTAAAGATCTATCTGTATCTACTGCTTCACTCCCCTTAGTCGTTCTAATCAAACCTGCCTGTAGGCGCATAGCTAAGGAAGGTGACGAACTACCCACCGACCCTGAAGGCTAAGTCCTCCTACAAGGACACTCTTCGACACTAGACCCTGACGGTCATAGGTACAACAAGTACCAACCAAAAGACGACATTCCCTGGGATGACGTCTGTCACACTGTGAACCGGAAACCCTGGAGTTCTGACCAACTCCTGCATACCCCGAACGTCCTGAACCCTGTGGAGGACCTTTCTGCACTGGTGGATGTGCATAATCTAATCTGCTGGTGAGGCGACTCGCCTCGCAAGTTACCAAAGGACCTTGCTACTCTGGCCCTCTTGCCGCCCTCGTTAACCCGGTCGATCTCTACGTTTCCGGCTGCGTATAAGCCCGCATACGTGCCATGCTCAAGACTAACTGAAGAACTTACTCTTGCACAACCTTCTCGTTGATAATCATCAAGACTCGCGGTACATCGGTATACTCTCTGGTAGTCAAATCCATAGTTAGTAACAGGGTCGCCTCCTTGCAATCTATATTCACTATTCTCGGTCGTGGAACTGAAGGTTCAAATATCATGGCCGCAGTAGGAACTGCCGCCGCCGTGCTAAACTCTGCTGGGGCTAGTGACGTCGCAAAACTCCCCGAATGAAGCACCACCCAAGGTGATAATTGGGCCTGTGCCCACGTAACCCTCTGTACTCTACTCGCAGCCTCACCGCCTTTGCCCTCCCGGGCGGTTGCCTACGCGAGGCATAGCGGTAGGGAAAGAAATACGTTAGAGGTCCAACTTACAACACGACTCTAAGGCACGATCTCGAGTGAGAAGAATAGAAACCAATCCTAAATATCCTATAGCCTCACGATTATTGGTGTGGTGCACAACACACCGATAATCAAGACTCTGAATCGATACGGTCAGACACTTTCCGAGGATTAATCGCTCGATACCACTTTTGTCACGACCCGAATGGGCGTGGATCGTGCCTTACCCCGCACCCTAGTGATACAACATCGAGTAATCGGAACATAAAACACATACATGAAACAAATGAAGTACAAAGCGATGTGAGGAAAACTTGCCTTTCTAATATATATAAATAACAACTCCTACAAATGAACAGTTTAATCCTTTTTACAACCCCGCCACAACAAGATTACGCACTTCTAAGAAATGATACGACAACAATGGTGGACAGGGCCCGCCATACCACGAATGTAAATACCTACAACGACAGTGGACTATACGAAGATAAGCCTCCGAGAAACGGAGCTTTCCCAAACGCTGAATCGTGACCCTAAGAGCGAGGATCAACGATCGGTGTACCTTTACTGCGGCATGAACGCAGCCCAAGGAGGTCGATGCAACAGTACCAAGTATGTGAACGAAAATAAATCAGAAATGAAATCATAGTAGTCTATATAAAGCGGAGACATGTATGATAACCAAACTACGCTTCACAAATAAGGCCATGTCAAGTCGTGACTCACGCCTCAAAGTTATCACAATAAAACCGACGGGCAAGTGCGGCATAGCCGACTACTAAGACCCATGCCAAAAATACCACAAATCGTATCCCGAGGTCTTTCTAGACCGCACTACATGATCGAAGCGGCCACTCGCCCGCAATATCAATGCGCGTCTATCCTCGAACTCTCGCAGCCCGCATAGGTCACCCTGCACCGCGTGAGGTATTCTCGAATCATGGTCCTGCATCACCGAGGTATACCGCATCGGGCGCTAACCCTCGGTATCCGCCTAGGCTCCCGCACCCGCATAGTCTCAAAAGACCGCATAGTCTCAACAGATCGCATAGGGAATCCCGCATCAGGCTAAACACCCGAATGATCAATCTCGGCTACCGCGACTCGCGATAGTCACAAGGATCGCATAGCCGTAGAGACCCGCATCAAGGGTGGCAAGCCCTCGGATAATAAGTCAAGGGTATGTGATACACAACAAGATAACCGCTTAACGCTTTGACAACGTAAGCACAACAAGAGTGACCCCCTTACACAATAATCACAAGATACTAACACACGTAGCATCCTAACATGCTTACTTATCAAATCAACAAGAAAGTATTACAAGGCTATCACAAACCAATACAATCAAGTTATTCACACAAGGTACTTTCTACTAACAAGTTCGGGTACCTATCCCCAAAGTACTTCATACATTAAATCTTTAAAAGATCGTTACTTCACAAAACCACACAATACGTAGTATATGAAAATAGAGTGATTATCTTTTTAAAGTAAATCAATTACTTCTCTTTGTAAAATCAAGTAGCAACATTCTTTTCCAATGTTCAAGTTTGCCTAATTTCCAATGTTCAAGTTTGCCTAATTTCCCATGTTCAAGTTTGCCTTTGTAGAAAGGTTTCGTAGTTCATAGTCTTATTAATTTAAGAATATAATTCTCCTTTAAACAATCTGAGAAACATAAGCCTTATATGTGAGTAGGATATTCTTGTTTATAACAATCTTATTACTGACCATGATCTAGGAAATATCATTTTGTCTCATCTTAGCTTCATGCAGATGTAAGTTTCTCCGGTTTTAATAATACTTAATTATTAAAAACATTCCCTTTATTAACGCTGCAGTGGTTTGTCGATACACATTCTGATTTCCAAAATCAGTAAAACATTCTTAAGACGTTATACCTAACTTTCCATAAAGCTAGTATAACTCTTAAGTTTTCAAAACAAATCAAGTATTACCTCTTCTTTCAAAATGAATCAAAACCTTTTGAAATACTTCAAGTTCTTTATTAACACATAACAAGCCGATTATAGTTCAAATCGCTTACCTTTTAATAACCACAAGTATTTTCTTACCAACATAAAGCTGTTATAACCAACTTCCCATAAAGCCGTTATAACACTTTATGTTTTAACCCAATCAAATACATTTAGCACATGTACGTCTACCGTACTACATAGTTCACACATATCATGCTAGAAGAGATAGGAAGAGGTTCACATACCTCGCGACGAGTATCGACTAATAGCAAAACGCTCCAAGTACTTCCAACCGCGGCTACTCCTTTAAGCCAAGTAGATCGCGCCACACGTAGTACTTCAACCTATAAGGCCACAAGGCGCCATTAACATTTAGATCCCTTCAGAGAACATTCTACGAAAATTAGAAGACTCTCCTCCCGCAACGGCGTAAATCTCTTCTCTATCGGCCGCTACCAAGCCAACCGGGGGGTTATCGTTAATCCGGACGTGCACAATTCTACCTCACGTAAAAGCTACACAAATCTCAGTAATACACCCTATGTAAAAGCTTCAAGATTTCTCTTCAAAAGTTTCTTATTATTCAGGCTTAAGTCAAAAGACATTGCCGATAACAACGTTCAGTACTATATATAGTATACTTCAACTATATAATCTAACAACATGTAATTTCCAATTACAATAGGGGGACAAGATATGTACCTCGATAAGCCCATAATTATCCGAGTTTAAATGTCGATCCTGAGCAAGGTTTAGCTCCTACTCCGTGCGCTCCGACCCGCTCCAAACAACCCTTAGAAGTTCTAACCAACTTCTACTTACTACTTCAACTATGGGTGAAGATTTACTTAGGGTTTCGGTTTTGTGACTGAAGGGAAGTATAATAGTATTTCTGGGCTTTTTGTAAAGGTATAACCTTAGAATACTACAAGGTATATGGCTAAGGTAATTTGGGCATTATAACAATACTTTTGAGAGTATTTCTAACAAGAGGGGGGGTATTATACGAAAGCAACTAGGCTAGGGGGGGGGTACCCCACGGCCACACTACAAGGAGGGGGGGGGAGAGGGCTCTCGGCCAAGGGGGCCTTTCAAAGGGGGAGGGGGGGCTAGGACGAGAAGGCTCACAAGGGGGAGGGGAGGATTTCTAACACTTAGAACAATTTAGGAATGGATGAAGAAGTCTTCCAAAGGGGGGTATTTATAGCACAAGCCAAGGCCAACCAATGGCCAAGATCTAGCCAAGTGCTATGCAAGTGTAGGGCCAAGATTCACCCATGTGTCCTTGACCAACTAACACACAAAAATATCCTACCAACTCCCCTTGACCAACAAGGCCAATTCGTCCAACCCTCCCTTTACCGCCCACTCACGTCCGCCAATGAGAGGGTGCCAAGTGGCGCCCTCTTGTTGGCCCAACACGTTTCGTCTCTCGGAAAAATCCGTAAAAATTAAAAATGACATAGCCGGAAATTCCCCTACGAAAGCTGTGAAAACGTTTCGTCGAAAACCGACTCTAACCGGGTGTTGTGAACAAAGTTAATTCGGCCAAGCCTAATTCTCAAGTTCAAATTTTCTACGTATGTCCTTACGTACATACTCTGGAAATACGGGGTATAACATTATAAAATGGAGGTGTTATATCCATTATCTTAATAGTACTTTGAGTTCCAAAAATAAAGTTGTTCTAACTACTTCATTGATAGTACTTGGGGTTTCTAAAATAAAAGATTGCTATATCTATTCTCTTGATAGTACTTTGAGTTTCTAAAATAAAAGATTGTTATATCTTGAAATGGTATTGTCTTGGTTTATTTTATAAAGAAAGGCATGGTATTGTCTTGGTATATTTTAGAAAGGAAGGCATGGTAATATCTTGGTTTGTATAAAAGGAAAGATGTGATAGTGTCTAGGTTTGTCTAAAATGAAGTTCATTATTTGTTTATGGTACACGAGATGTTGGTACCTAGGTTTGTCTAAAATGAAGTTCATTATTTGTGTATGGTACACGAGATGTTGATACCTAGGTTTGTCTAAAGTGATAGTTCATTCTAATTGTGCTAATGAGAGTCGGAGTTGATTTAAATTGTACATAATTGCTTGTGATAGCTATATGTGTACAGTTCTTGATATTTGGACCGCGTCCCTCGCTAAAGGTCCGACAAAATTACATTATTCATTTCGGGTTCAAATCCCGGGACATCATATATATTTCATGGAGTAGCTCCCATGACGTGAGTAGGTATACTCACTGCGGGTCTGATGGACTCATGCGGGTTCAAATCCCAAGACATAATCCATGGACTAGCTCTCCGTGATGCGGTTATCGTGTATAGATACTCATTGCGGGTCCACAAGGCCTATGCGGTTTCGATTCCCATGCGGGTGAAATAGTCCCATGATTTGGATTTCATAATGATTCTGAGGGCAGGTGTCCCTGATTTTGACATAACTTGTATATGGTTGCTCATATAGTCATTCGTGCAAGTGTTATATTTCTACATCACCGCGTCCCTCACTAGAGGGCCGACAATATTGTATATATATATTTCATGGAGTAGCTCCCATGACGTGAGATGGTACGCACTCACTGCGGGTCTGAAGGACTCATGCGGGTTCAACTACACATTCTGTGGATTAGCTCTTCATGATGTGGGTATCACGTATAGATACTCATTGCGGGTCCACATGACCCATGCGGGTGAAATAGTCTCATGCGGGTGAAATAGTCCCATGATAGAATTTCATAATAATTATGAGTGCGGATGACCCTGATTTTGACATGGCTTTCATATCTTGAAAGGGTACAGTTGATTTCATATTTGAAATGGTATTGATTTCATAATTCGAAAGAACACGGCTGGTCTCACTTTTAAAAGACATAACTTAACAGGTAGAGTTGACTCTCATTACTCTATTTTGAAAAGACATAGTGTACTGATATTTGATTATTATACTTGTCTCTTGTTATCTGTTTGGCCTGTTATAATCTCATTTACAGTACTTATTGTTTCACATACTTGGTACATTTTCCGTATTGACCCTCTTTCTCTGGGGGCTGCGTTCATGCTGCAGGTTTAGGTATGAAGTTCGGTGATCTGCAAGTATAGGATCCTTGCTCAGAGTTTTGGGATAGCTCAATTGTTCTGGAGTTGTCATTTTGTTACAGTCTTGATATTAGACTTGTGTATATTCAGGGTACGGCGGGGCCTTATCCCGTCATAGTATATTGTCTAAACTCTTAGAAGTCTGTATTCATATGTGGGATTGGACTCGTGTACAGTTTAGTTTCGTTTGACTTATATATATATATATATATATATATATATATATATATATAGAGAGAGAGAGAGAGAGAGGCGGCCTTGCCTTTTCTTGTTTAAAAAAATGATGAGTATCTTTATCTTCCACGGGTTACTTGGAACGAATAGGTAGAAGGGTGCCCAGGTAGGGCACCAGTCACGGGCCTCGGGGTTCGGGTCGTGACAAGAGTGGTATCAGAGCAGTCAGTCCTCAGAATATCTACAGACCGTGTCTAGTAGAGTCTTGATTATCGGTGTGTTGCGCGCCACACCCATAAACAGGAGGCTACAGGACATTTAGGATTTGGTTTCTATTCTTCTTACTCTGAGATCGTGCAATAGAGCTGTGTTATTAGGATAATCCCTCTCTGACGTGATATTGTGTTACAGCTATGCCTCCGAGGAAGGCAACAGTTGCCCAGAAGGGCAAATCAGTAGCGGGAGCTACCAGTAAGACTCAGAGAGTTACTAGGGCTCATACCCAGTCTATACCAGATATTGTACCGCAGTCGACGAGTTCTTCTACACCGAGTTTTGATGCCCCAACACCTGAGCCTCCAGCTCCTCAGTCAGGGGAAGAGTATAGGGCCATGAGGGACGTCGTTCTGTTACTGACTAGGTTAATGGTGATGCAGACTTGTCAACAGGGGTTTATTCGGCCGGTATAGGCATGTGTACAGTGAGTAGAGGGTCAATGCAGAAACCAGCGTAAGAGGGTTAGACCAGTTGGATATCTCGGTGAGTTTCTGGGCGAGCAGCCTCAACAGCGGGTGAGATATTCGTCCCAGCCTACACAGAACATACCCCCACAGTTCTTGGGTGGGAGATTGGATCCCACAAGGTATTTAGGAGCCGGTCAGAGCTCCAGGGTTACAGGTTTTCAGAGTAACAGGGGATTTACTCAGTCGAGGCCACATTTGCCTTAGTGTTTCCAGTGTGGTAAGCATCACTTGGGGAGATGCCTTTTTGGTATAGATTCTTGTTTTTATTGCGGCCGTTTGGGCCATGTGGTGAGAGAATGTCCGTATATAGGTGGCACGGATAGTATGGCTCAGCCTACATGGTCAGTGGCTGGTTCCTATTCCTCTATAGTTGTGCGCCCCACAGGGCGGGGTATTCAGATGTCAGCCAGTCGTGGTAGAAGTCATGGTGGAGTTTATAGTTCTGGCGGTCCTTAGAACCGCATAGATGTTGTGGCTACCAGGCAGGATCAAGATGCATCATCGATCGGGGTTACAAGTATATTTTGATCCTTTTGAGTCATACATGCATTGATAGATTGAGATTCCACCCTAATGTATATATTCCCCTTGTTGATAGTAGAATGTGAATTGGTAGGACTATCAGAGGTAGAAATATTTTTGTTCAAGTAATGTGTAGAGTGAAGGATGTTGACAAGAATGATAAAGTGAATGAGACTATAGTTGTGTAGGGTTCACAAGGTGTAATTACCCCATAACAGTGTAAAGACCGATAGTAGAGGATGTACAGTAGGAATACTTCGGCCAAAGGTGACGAACCTCTAATGAGTGGAAGGATATGGTGAGTACTTGGAGATAGGAGAGAGATTCATTTTAGACCATGACTGAGAGTTAATTGTGATGATACACACACCTTAGATTCAGTAACATTGTCCATAGATGTTCGTGATTCGGATACTACTAGTATTAGAGTTTACACCAGTTAGTAAACAAAGCTAGGCAGACAATAGAATCATTCACCAACTAGTAGTTTGACTAATGTGAGGACGGAGAAGAGAAGTTGACACGAGGGAACACATCATTTAGTTGAGTGGGAGTCCGACTGGAGGATTCAGGTAGTGATAGCTTATGGTTTAGAATACGACAGGGTCATCCCTAGTACGGGAAGAGAAAAAGGAACGTCTGAATATCTTATTTTAGAAAGGACTGCAACCTTAGAGTATTGTGATAAGGGACCTCAGATGGAAGGTCCATTGGTGATATACATGTGTTATATTGTGGCCGCGTGTGGCATCGTTGGTTTGGTGGAGTATTGGTTGATATGTATAGTAAAAGAGACTAGGCCGGAATTCGTATAGCTTGGGACCTTGGATGAACATTCGAGGACGAATGTTTCTAAGGGGAAGGATGTTACACCCCATAATTCCATGACATTGATTAGAGAACGTGATTAAGGAGTCAAGATTTGAATTTTGAAAGGAAAGAATTTGTCACGACCCGACATCGGGCCCGCAACTGGTGCCTTACCCGGGCACCCTAGTAGGTATACATCAGAGAAAACCAGCGGAATAAACTCATAGACATGGAACAATGTAGAATAGGAAACAGGCTAACCGATAAGGTTGCCTTTCAACATAAATATAAATATCAAAAGCCCGAACAGTTATATCATTTACAAACCCAACTCACAACAGGACTACAGACCTCTAAGAGTTTTTGACATAACAACTATGACGGGACAGGGCCCCGTCATACCCCTGAATGTACATGTACCTACAATGACAGGGAACCATACCAAAAGATAAGCCTCCGGAGAAACGGAGCTTCCCAAAATGTAGAACTGTGATCCTATGAGTGAGGATCAACAACCGGTGTACCTCTATCTGCGGCATGAACGCAGCCCCCCGAAGGAGGTCAGTATAACATGTACCAAGTATGTGAAACTGAAAGTACTGTAATGAAATCACAATAGTCTAAAAATAAATCCAGAGACATATATGACAAACCAATGAACAGTACACTGTGCCTTAGTATATACGAGAGTAAATAAGTGTAACTTGGACGATTCTGAATAGGCAGCCAATGATCAAACTAGGGTCATTCGCCTATAGTATTATTGTGCAAATTTTAATCCTGGACTCTCTTAGTCCGCATAGGTCTCGTGGACCCGCATGAGGTACTCCTCGCATCGGGGGAAGCAAACCCGCGGTAATACATAGGACCCTGTCCAACATGAGTCCCTTGGACTCGCATGAGGGTATTCCTCGCATAGGACCCCGTCCCGCATGAGCCCCTTGGACCCGCATGAGGTACTCCTCGCATCGGGTGGAGCAAACCCGCGGAATATGAACAACGCAACATGGCCAGGGGGTTAAGTGATATAATACAAGCGCAACCGACTATCTTAAACAACATAGGCAAATTAAGAAAAACCCCTTAACATAAAAGTCTCAAGACACTAATACCCGTAGTATCAAGACACGTTTACTTATCAAACCAAGTTACTACACCTTCAGAAAATCATTACAAGGCCTTTAAAATCAAGTAAGTAAACTGTTCTTTTATCCTCCTAAAGTCGTTATAACTAACTTCCCATAAAACTATTATAACACTTATGTTTTAAGTAATCCAAAACAATCACATTCATTTGGGAAAACAAGAAAACTTATTCTTTTAAAGCCAAGTATCAATTTCTTTCCGAATAATGATTCACAACTTTTTAGAATAATTCAAGGCTCTTAAGATTTAGAAGTCAAGTCAAGGACATCAAAATGAAACCAAATTCATTTAACACATGTACGTCTACCGTACTATATATTTCATAATAGTCATGCTCAAGAGGATAGGAAGAGTTCACATACCTCATCGGGTTAATCCACTTGCCAAGTCGAATATGCCGCGCGTAGAGTATCAACCTATAATAATCATAACACGTCTATCAACTTCTAGTTTTCTTCGTAGAATATTTCTAAGCATAAGGTCTCTTATTCTACGGAAAATTGGGCAGCACTTCCCCTGTATCTACGTACTTTTCCACCTTTTTCAAGGTCCGAAATCAATATCCAAATGCCACATTTAAGGCTCAACAAAATCAGATTTCAAAGGGGATTACATGCTAAGTAGGACGTGTAAAATTCAGCCCCTTAATCTAGCAAAACTGTCCATTAAAGCTAGTCCATAGTCCAATGTAAAAACAGTCCATTAGTCCACTAATACAATTCATTAGTCTAGTCATTTAGTTGGTGTTCTTGGCCAACTACTGCAATCAAAACTGTCCATTTTTTGGCTAGCATGCCAATAATTGTTTCATTACTTCTTTAATATTCCAACTTATATTCCAATCTTTATATAAGTTATATTAACTTCTTATCAACAAGATTCCTTTATGTCAACAAGTAATAGGTAATGTTTTAACAACTTTAATGGCTAGCATTCCAATTTCGGTTTTTAACAACTTTAATGGCTAGCATGCTAATTTTGATTTTTAACAACTTATTAAGGTCCAAATCTTTTCAATCTTCCTTCCACATAGCACATACTCAATTATAAACTACTATAACATGTAATCTCCAATTACATTAGAAGGACAAAGATTATTACCTCAATAAGCCCAAAATTTTCCAAGATTATAAGTCGATCCTTAGGAATCTTAGCTACTATTCCTTACGTTCCAATCTACTCCAAGCAACCCTTAGAAGTTCCTATCCAACTTCTCTTAAAACTTCATCCAAAAATATGAAGATCACTTTAGGGTTTCACTTTGCGACTATCGGATTAACGTAGTATTTCCGGGATTTTTTGTGTTGGGATAACCTTAGAACACTACTAGGGACACTTGGTTTAAGTATTGGGATTACTCAACAACAATTGAAGAATTGTTCTTCAAACAAGGGGGGGTGTGCCGAGAGCTCACAAAGGTAGGGAGTATAATTCTTGAATTTTTCTAAGTGTTGAAGTCTTCAACCTCTAGGTGTGTATATATAAGACAACCAAGGGCTAGGATTAAAACAAATGTGTGGATGAGATTGGGGACAAGTGCGTGTGGGTCCCACAAGCCACTTGTCCAACAAATATCTTGAGCCACTTGGCTCTTCATTCTTGCCCAACATGGGCCACATGGGGGTGACACGTGTCGCCCTCCTATTGGTCTAAAATATTTCATCTCCCCAAAATCTCAATAATTGGTCCAATATCGAAAACCTTGTGGGCCCCACAAAATCGTAAAATTTCCCGGGTGGGCCCCACATGACCAATCTGGAAATAAAATTCTATAATTCTTATAATTTCTATAAGTCTCAATTACCAAAGTTGAGAATCCAATTCCCAATAATAAATCTTTTTCCTTCACGAGGTTCGGAATACTTTCCGTAGGAAAAAGAAACATTTCTTCCTTTTCAAACTTAAGGTCGCATTCTCTTACGTACGTCCTCATATACATACCCTGAAAATACGGGGTGTAACATTCTCCCCCCCATAGAAACATTCGTCCCGAATGTCCCTTCTAAGTTCAATCAAATCAGATATCGGCATAGTTCCCCTTAACTATACCCTACACAATCAAGAACGCCACACATGGCCACAATAACATTTAAGCATATATGTCAATTAAAATCGACAAGAAAGTGAGTTACCTGGAGGTGTAGGGAATAAGTGAGGATACGTCTTCATTGTTGACACCCAATTTTGACACTCCCGTCCAGTCATTAACTATAAAATTACACTAATTTTTAAAATAATTTTTGATAATAAAATGCAATCATAAAACATTAATACAGGCATAAATAAGCGATTAATAACAAGCACCACATCTTACGTAGAAGATTAAGCACTTAGAGTCTCACGCCCGCATTTATTAATTTTAAGTCCTGTCATAATTCTTAAATGATAATTAACAATAAAATACGTCAATAAATAATATAGCAATGACGTCGTGTCAAATAGCATAGTCGCATTTATTAATACGCAAAGCAATTTCATAATTATTGTAGCGCCTCCAGTCATATTAAGATAATTTAATTTTAGCTTAAAGAATAATAAATAATGCACAATAAATAAGATTTTAAATAATAGCGCCGCATTTTACGTAAAAGTATTAAGCAATCCTTAAATATCATATCTGCATTCAGCATTTAAATAATTTAATAATAATCTAAGCACCATTCAATTTTAATTTAACATCGCAAAATACGCGTAATAAATAAGATTTTTATAACGGCATCACATTATAAAATGTTAAGCACTAATTAAATAGCACGCCCGTCTTTATTTTTCTATAATAATTTAAACTCAAACTTAGACTAATAAAACACCTAAATAATTTAATCACAATTTGAATTTTTAAAATACCTAATACCTAAAACTAATTCCTAAAACTAATAACCCACTTAAAATTAATACCTAATTAAAATGCTACCCTTCACCAGCCCAACACCCGCAACCCAGCTTCTTTTGGCCCAACACCCGCACCAAAGACTTCGCCTTTATCTTTTCCTCACTTAACGCATTACCCCCTCCCTCACTAAAAAGAAAACCTAGAAAAAACAAACTGAACCACTAAAGAAGAGAGGAGGAGAAAAGGCAGCAGCCACGCCTTCCCTCACGCCACCTTCCTCGCCGAGATTCTCGCCTGAGAATCCGGCAACCCTCCTCTTACCCAACATAACCAACGTACTCACCTCCATCTTCGAAATGGTAACCAATCCTAACCTATATCACACCCGAATCACACAAAATCGCAAAAAAAAACACGAAATCGCAGTAAGAATCAAGCACAAATCTCGTCCAAAATCAGCCAAAATCGCATCTTAAATACTTACCAACATTAGAACCCAAATAGTGGCCATATGAACGAACCCATTTTACACATGCAAGCACAGAACTGGACGGGAAGAAGATCGGAGAGTTTACACAGAGGAAGAACGTAAGATAAAAACCTTAGAACAGATAGGTATCAGGGGGCGAAGGGATGGAAGGAAAAACCCTAGAAAAACAGATCGAAAACCAGCAGTGAGGGTTCTTACGAGCGAAATAAGAATACCCCACTAGAGCATGAAACATAGAAATCAGTAAGAAACCTTAATCGCATCGCAATCGCAATTCCGAGTGAATCGACGGCTTGATACGCTGCCTCGGTTCGCTGCCTGGAGAAGGTAAACTCATTTCCCTTTCGAATCTCATTCCCTTTATGCTGATTTATGTGCTCTGTTATATGTGTACTGGTCACGATTGTTAGTGTCATTATATGGGTTTGAATCAGTTTTATTTGCCTCGATTCATATTTGGATTGATCACATGATAATCTGGGATTGATATACTTGTCTGGGAATACTGAAGTTAAATGCTTAATGTGTGCCTGTCTTGCTATTGAATGTTAAACTGCATCATGTCTGTAAATCTTAAACAGGCCAATAAAGAAATATGTTTGTCTAAGTGTTTAAATGTCACAATGTCAGCATGAGAGGTCCTAATAGCTATTTGGAATCTTGTCATTAAGTCACTAAATGATGCCGACATTAGCATACTGAATTATGTCGACCAATCTATTTCATGTCGTATTATATCCCCCTGTTTGTATTTTTGCCTTCGGTTTGTAACTATATCTCACGTAGTGAGTAAATTAAGGATGTAATCCGACCCTTGAAGATATTAAACGAATAAAATTGGCCTCGTAAATGACCTGAACATGTCTACTAATTGCAGTGAAGCATGATAATGCACTGCCCCTCATCCTTAGGCATATATGGTTAAAATGTTGTTTATCTTAAAATATGTGTGCTATGCTTCCATTCCTCTTTTGATTCTGCCCATGTTCCCGTACTGCTAGGGTCATGCACCTGCTCCTGTTTTAATCTGACCCCTGTGTATTCGTTAGCTCTAAACGCATGATGTACTCTAACTCACCCGGTCGAGTGTTGTTATACATTGAATGTAGCCTACTAGAAAGATGTGTGTTTAGCCCAATCAAAATAGCTTTGCAACCCCTTTGAAATAGGATCTTAAATAGTTATTGCTTCATCTCAAAATCTTGGTACATGCTTTCCTAAACTAGTTGTCCATCTAATACTTGCGGTCTATATACAAATACGATTATATCATTCAAATGGACATGCGTATGCGAGGAGTTTTCAGGATTAAGTTATTATGTCTTAAGGATTGTCTGAAGTGTGAAAGTTTAGTTTGGGTTTATTTTGGTGCGTTTCAAAGTACTAATATTCCCTGTAGGTTGAGAATCATGTATGCTTCACGTCATCTATAGGCTTAGCAGGTTGTCAACTTGTTATTTTCTAAAAAGTCAAAGGCTGGAGATGTTGATGTGTACTGTTGTCTGTTACTATCAGTACGACTCATACTAAATGTCTCATATCTCCTTCATGTTTAGCTCATTTATTTGCATACCTAGCTCTGTTCCCTTATCTGGAATGCCTCATTTCTGGGCCTGATTCCCCTGTTTGTATTGGCCTATTATTGGGTCACCAAGGCCCATCATCTAGGTCGAGTAATGTTTTATATGTGTTTCTTTCTTACTTCGAACCTGCCAATTCAGTCTAGACTAGTATAACTGCACGAGACTTGAATCATGTATATGTCTATGAATATATGTGCATGTTTCTTTATTTGTATTTTTGATAAATTTGAACATGTACTAATCCTCATCTTCTTCTTTATTTACATGAAATGTATCGGAGCAAAAATGAAGAGTCTCATGGCGAGACTCATCATGAATTACTTCAAATGAGACCCGCATCCACATTCATCCGCATTCCTGCTTCAGAAATTTCTAAACAAAATAGGACAAGATGACGTCGTCATCCATCTCAACTCCACTTACTCTTTAAATCTCATTGCCTCATTTTATGCCTTTATTTGTTTATTGCAATTTTATTATCTAACCTTGTAATTAATAGGAAAGCTAGTTCAATTAGTTCTGGAACATAAAAGGTGGGAAGGTGATTTAGAATTAAATGCACTTCTAATTATTTACCTTAGGCTTGTCATTCATATCTAATCTTTTGCCTAATCATTAAAATCGCATATCCAAACATGAAACTAACGCATCACTTCTTTGATTTCGCAGATAAATGCATATCCTTAGCCAAATCAATCGACTTTGCGCATATTCATTCTATAAACAATATAAATGCATACTTTCAACATTATATATTTTACAATGCACTTATCCAAAATGAGCTTTATATGTATTTTTATAAGGCAAGTACATATATTTAGTCCATAAATCAACTTTGCGTCACTTACATGATAAATAATATAAACGCACACTTTAAAACTTTACATATTATATAGCATTAGTCTTACAAACTTTTTCTTTTTATAAAATACTTTGAAGCATCTCTTATAAAACACGCATTTTCTCTAACATGATAATCAACCTAGGTTTGGCAGGACAACCGCAAGTTAGCGGATCTTAGAGGGTGTCTAATCCTTTCCCTCTAGATTAAAAAAGAACCCTTACCCAGAATCTCACAATAGTTTTGCAGACCAAAAAATGGAGTTAATGTTGACCTTAACATAGTTAACATATAGGTGTCCTAATTCACCCAAACTAATTAGGTGGCGACTCCGCGAACCCTTTTAGCACTTTCTAGCATTTTTAGCACCTTTTACTTTTAAACTTTAGCATTTAGCACCCTTTTAAGCCCTTTAGCACTTTAGCACCCCTTTAGCATTCCTTTCAGCATTTATTCTATTTTTCTAACTTTTTATTAAGCAGGGGTTCGCTAAAGAATAATGTCGCGGTCGAAAAAGGGCGTGACAGAAATGGCGACTCCGCTGGGGATTTAAGGTTCTTGACCACAACAGACCTAGGGTTATTATTTGGCATTATTTTTGCATTTAATTTTTATGTACTGTATTTTGTTATTTGCTTTAATTGCTATGTGTTTTACTGCTTTCCTTAAACTGGCATTCCGCTCATATTTCTTCCACTCTGGAAATTTCACACTATCACACACTCACGCGCTGGTATGCTTCGCGCACCCGCAAATTTCTTTCAAAATATCCAAATTTTTGGAGAGTTGGCGCCTGCGCGGAGTTAGATCGGTTCGTCTGATCAGCCGCGTAGCCTTCTCGCTCGAGTTGTCCGCTCGAACTCAAGGCCTAGTAAAGCCAAATCTTAGAAACTCGTGATAGAGCTATATCACCCTTTATTTTAAGGCATGCACGATTTACCTTAGGTGGCCTGGCCTCGCATCGACACCACAATTAGGAAAACACCAAACTTGTCGACGGGTTTCTCAACCCAACGACCAACTAACATATTATGTGTAGCGTGAAAATGATAGACAAATCCAAACCTAATCATGACATGCTAAAATTGGAAAAAGTGCATCGTCATTTGGTCGCCATTTCCAACAAAAGCATTACAGTTGGGCGGCTTGGACAGATCCATCATAACCTCGCATATGTGACGTTTAGGCCTACCTCTGGCATAAAGAGGTCCCAAACATGATAGAGCACGCGCTTGATTTGCAATTTGCTTATTATATATTGCCTGCAACTCTTTGCATATTATACTAACTTGGTTTGCTTCATTTGTTAGAGGGTTATTTTTGCCTAGCTTATCCCCAAAAGGTTGATTCGCGTTGGTAGAAGCACAATCATCCAATAAATGACTAATCCAGAGGCACCAGAACGAAACAGCTTAGGACTCGTCCCCATTCCTGTAGAGGATGCAGAGGCGTTAGAAAGGAGAAACACCAATGATCAACACCTCGCCAAATTATTACAGCAAATGGAAATCATGCAAGCCGAAATAGAAAGGCTCCGAAATATCACAAACCTGTCTATTAGCTTGAATGCACCACTCCCAGAGCAAATGACAAATGCAATCGTGTCACAATCCCTTGAGCCTCCACTTCCCCAAAGCTCCCCGCAAAGGTCGCAACATACCAGCTCACACCAAAAAATCACTCGCCCGGTCAATTTGCAAGCCGACCTCCAAAATGATCCGTTTACTACATAAAAACCTCAACCTCCACCTACTTATATCTCCCCACTCAGCCCAAATTGCCAAACCACTCAATACGAGCAGACGACACGCATCACTAGTCCTAACAAACAATATGGGGCATCAACACATCCGACCGAAAGCCAACCATTTATTGTGCATGTATCCTCTCAAGAGACAGATCAATACAAGGAGGTAGAGCGGCAGACTCGAGCTAGAACTGATGAAAATGTGGCAAAAGAAATCTGTAGCTTGAAAGAGGCATTCAAAAACATTCAGATGAACAAGGGGGGGGGGGGGGGGGGGGAAGGATTAGAAAATTAAAACTTATTTATGCACCCCGACATTGAATTACCTGTGGGATACAAGGTGCCCAAATTTGACATGTTCGATGGAAAGGGGAATCCTCGAGCTCATCTAAGGTCATATTGCGATAAATTGATTGGAGTTGGGAAAAATCAAGCAATCATCATGAAATCATTCATCAGGAGTCTAACCGGCGAGACCCTGGACTGGTACACATGCCAAGACCCTCGAAAATGGGACCGTTGGAATGCCATGGCACAAGATTTCATGGATAGATTCAGATTCAACACTGATACTGTCCTGAATAGATTTTATCTTATGAAACTTGAAAAGAAATCCACAGAAACTTTCGTGAATACGCGGTGGCGGTCGAAGCAGAAAGGTCCAACCTCCAACGGCAGAGAGCGAATGACCACCTTGCTTCGTGCAGTCGTTAAAAGACGCGACGTATTATGAAAGGATGATCAGTGTAATTGGGCGAAGTTTTGCAGAAGTCGTAAGAATGGGCGACTTCGTGGAAGAAGGCATTAAGACAGCAGATTACAAACCCGACAAAATTTACAAGCAACTAGCGAGCAAAGGCACCAAATTCCATCGGAGGTACCTCACAGAGGAGAAGAGATGCATCACCCTCTATCATGGTCATTCAGGAGCATAGGCCAAAACAACTTCCAGTATATCAAAGCCCACCGCCTTCTTACTATAACCAAAACACTCAAAATCCACAGTCATATTATCAGCACTACGCCACCCCATATCCTGTTTACCATACCCAACCAGCATACCCAAAATACTCACCACAATCACGAGCCCGCACCCCAAACGGACCCAAACCCCGCATAGATGCTGAGAGAAAGCCAACCAGAGCCTATACACCTTTAGCCGAACCCATAGCCCAAGTGTATGAGAAGTTGAAAGCCGCAGGAATACTCCAGCCAATTCCCAGAAATACCCCGAGGCCTACTTCTCGAGGGCACGATAAAACCAAACATTGTGCATACCACTCCGGCGCCGAGAGACACGACATCGAAAACTGCTATACACTCAAGGACAAAATAGAGGAGTTAATCGAATAGGGAGTCATTCAGCTGAAAGATGCTCCTCTCAAGGTAAACAATAACCTTCTTCCCGGTTATGAATATGCCCATGTGAGCATGATATCTAAAGATGAAGAAAACAGTCTGGAAGGGACTATTACGCCAGCCCGAAAAGGGAAGAAAGTGGAATCATCGACCAACCGCCAGAGAAAGGGAGGTGCTCCTTGCCGGAGATTGTTTAACCATTGAATAAGTCATTCGTCTAGTTGTGTGTTGCTAAAGACTCAGCCATTGAAGACACAGAGCAAGAAGAAGTGGACTCGTGCCCCTGCCTTGGCCCGCCGAATCCTGAAATAGTTAGTTTAATATATTTTTACCCTTTATATGTAATAAATGGAACTACTTTTGACCTGATTCCCTTGGTGGATACGTAGGGGGCCGTTTCGGCTTCGGTCCCAACTCTAGAAATTTTAATTTCACCCAAATTCGCTTGTAATGAACTACGTCATGACCTGATTCCCTCATGAGGATACGTAGGCGGCCTAAATCGGCTTCGGTCACACCATTAGGAACCTTCCCTTATTTTGAAAATAACGAAAATACACATAATATACAAAACAACCCCATTGAGACCCACTTTAGGCCAAACGCCCTTTGCATATTCAGAACTGGGACAAGTATGAAACCAGGCAGGGGTTATGAGTCCAAACAAGACAGACGTCCGAGCATAAAGAGTCAAAACTACAAATTCAATGCGAATCAACCGCCCCCCCTCAAACTCACAAATTTTTCTTTGAGCGCAGGTCCTCCATATTATCAGAAGATACAACAAATGTTCTTCATATTAGCAGAAGCAGAAAGAAGCAGCTGAAGCAAACAGACATCAACAATCAAAGTTCAAAACCCGCGACAAAGTCTAGCGCATCAGCTCGGGCATAGAGTCAAATTGCAATCCATGCGGTACACAAACACACAACAAAGATATCATGGCAATCCATACGGTTGACAAAAATGCATTACAACAAAACACCCCACATATCATACAGGGACGACATCCCTACTCATAAAATTCCATTTCTCATATATTTATCATTTTGTTTTAACAGTTATACACTAATTTTTCTCAAGCTTAGCTTGCAGGAGCATTTATTCTACAGGAGCAACAACAACACGCCCGGGCAACGACGTCATCAACATCACGTCCACGCAACGACGCCAGCAGCACTACGTCTACGCAACGACGCTAGCATCAACACGTCCAGGCAACGACGTCATTAGCATTACGTCTACGCAATGACGCCCTCAACATCACGTCCGAAAACGACGCCAAGTCCAAAAATGACGCCAAGTTCAAAAACGACGTCAAGTCCGAAAACGACGCCATGCTCGAAAACGACGCCACGTCCGAAAACGACGCCAAGTCCGAAAATGACGCCATGTCCGAAAACGACGCCCGTCCGAAAACGACGACGAGTCCGAAAATGGCGCAGAGTCCGAAACGACGTCCGTACGAAAATGATGTCACGTACAAAACGACGTCATCAACATACCACATCTACGCAAGAACGATTTCTCTACTCTCAAAATTGCATTTCTTATTCATGTTTTATTATTCTGTCTTAGCAGTTATGCACTAATTCTTTCTTGAGCTTTAGTCTACAGGGGCAGTTGCAGCAAGGACAACATATCCGCATTCACAATCGCAACGCGTCTGTGCAAGGGCGAAATCACTTCAACACAATATGCATCACATTTTTACAGGATAGCATTTTCTACTCACACAGTTACATTATCAATAAATTCATGCGTTATCATTTTGACGTAACAGTTATGCACTAACCGTTTGCTTAAGTCTTAGCATGCAGGAGCAGAAGCACAACGTGAATTTTCCCTTACAGTGAACCAGGGCAATTTGTTGGGGGGCCAACCTTCCCAACGAATGGCAGAAGCGGCCTCAAGCGTCGGTCCACTCATCCCACAACACCAGTAAACCCAGCATCATCATAAGTCGATACCGGTACACCCCTAGGTCCAAGCTAGTTTATTTTCATTTTTATTTTAACATCATGTCAACCCAGCGTCGTCATAACTCGACACTGGGACAAAATTTGAGTCCGCGTTAGCCCACCCTGGTGTTTTGACCATGGTAGCCCAGCGTCGTCATAACTCGACACTGAGACAAATTTTGAGTCTGCGTCAGCCCGCCTTGGTGTTTAGACCACGGTAGCCCAGTGTCGTCATAACTCAACACTGGGACGAATTTTGAGTCCGCGTTAGCCCGCCTTGGTGTTTGACCATGGTAGCCCAGTGTCGTCATAACTCGACACTGAGACAAATTTTGAATTTTGCGTCAGCCTTGTCTAATGGCCCAACATTTTTTAAATTTTGAGGATCGAGACAAAATTAGTTATAAGTCAACGTCTTTGTTCGAAGATTCTTCCATCATCTCCATACAAAGAGGGACAAGTTGTTGACACTCAATTTTGACCCTCTCGTCCAGTCATTAACTATAAAATTACACTAATTTTTAAAATAATTTTTGATAATAAAATGCAACCATAAAACATTAATACAGGCATAAATAAGCGATTAATAACAAGCACCGCATCTTACGTAGAAGATTAAGCACTTAGAGTCTTACGCCCGCATTTATTAATTTTAAGCCCTGTCATAATTCTTAAATGATAATTAACAATAAAATACGTCAATAAATAATTTAGCAATGACGTTGTGTCAAATAGCATAGTCGCATTTATTAATACGCAAAGCAATTTCATAATTATTGTAGCGCCTGCAGTCATATTAAGATAATTTAATTTTAGCTTAAAGAATAATAAATAATGCACAATAAATAAGATTTTAAATAATAGCGCCGCATTTTACATAAAAGTATTAAGCAATCCTTAAATATCATGTCTGCATTTAAATAATTTAATAATAATCTAAGCTCCATTCAATTTTAATTTAACATTGCAAAATACGCGTAATAAATAAGATTTTTATAACGACATCGCATTATAAAATGTTAAGCACTAATTAAATAGCACGCCCGTCTTTATTTTTCTATAATAATTTAAACTCAAACTTAGACTAATAAAGCACCTAAATAATTTAATCACAATTTGAATTTTTAAAATACCTAATACCTAAAACTAATTCCTAAAACTAATAACCCACTTAAAATTAATACCTAATTAAAATGCTACCCTTCACCAGCCCAACACCCGCAACCCAGCTTCTCTTGGCCCAACACCCGCGGCCCAGCACCCCTGCCCCTTTATCTTTTCCCCTCAGCCCAGAACGCATTACCCCCTCCCTCACTAAAAAAGAAAACCTAGAAAAAACAAACTGAACCACTAAAGAAGAGAGGAGGAGAAAAGGCAGCAGCCACGCCTGCCCTCACGCCACCTTCCTCGCCGAGATTCTCGCCTGAGAATCCGGCAACCCTCCCCTTACCCAACATAACCAACGTACTCACCCCCATCTTCGAAATGGTAACCAATCCTAACCTATATCACACCTGAATCACACAAAATCGCAAAAAAAAACACGAAATCGCAGTAAGAATCAAGCACAAATCTCGTCCAAAATCGCACCTTAAATACTTACCAACATTAGAGCCCAAATAGTGGCCATATAAACGAACCCATTTTACACATGCAAGCACAGAACTGGATGGGAAGAAGATCGGAGAGTTTACACAGAGGAAGAACGTAAGATAAAAACCTTAGAACAGATAGGTATCAGGGGGTGAAGGGATGGAAGGAAAAGCCCTAGAAAAACAGATCGAAAACCAGCAGTGAGGGTTCTTACGAGCGAAATCAGAATACCTCACTGGAGCATCAAACATAGAAATCAGTAAGAAACCTTAATCGCATCGCAATCGCAATTCCGAGTGAATCGACGGCTTGATACGCTGCCTCGGTTCGCTGCCTGGAGAAGGTAAACTCATTTCCCTTTCGAATCTCATTCCCTTTATGCTGCTTTGTGTGCTCTGTTATATGTGTACTGGTCACGGTTGTTAGTGTCATTATATGGGTTTGAATCAGTTTTATTTTCCTCGATTCATATTTGGATTGATCACATGATAATCTGGGATTGATATACTTGTCTGGGAATACTGAAGTTAAATGTTTAATGTGTGTCTGTCTTGCTATTGAATGTTAAACTGCATCATGTCTGTAAATCTTAAACAGGCCAATAAAGAAATATGTTTGTCTAAGTGTTTAAATGTCACAATGTCAGCATGAGAGGTCCTTATAGCTATTTGGAATCTTGTCATTAAGTCACTAAATAATGCCGACATTAGCATACTGAATTATGTCGACCAATCTATGTCATGCCGTATTATATCCCCCTGTTTGTATTTTTGCCTTCGGTTTGTAACTATATCTCACGTAGTGAGAAAATTAAGGATGTAATCCGACCCTTGAAGATATTAAACGAATAAAATTGGCCTCGTAAATGACCTGAACATGTCTACTAATTGCAGTGAAGCATGATAATGCACTGCCCCTCATCCTTAGGCATATATGGTTAAAATGTTGTTTATCTTAAAATATGTGTGCTATGCTTCCATTCCTCTTTTGATTCTCGCCATGTTCCCGCATCGCTAGTGGTCATGCACCGCCTCGCTTTAATCGACCCTGTGTATTTGTTAGCTATAAACGCATGATGTACTCTAAATCACCCGGTCGAGTGTTGTTATACATTGAATGTAGCCTACTAGAAAGATGTGTGTTTAGCCCAATCAAAATAGCTTTGCAACCCCTTTGAAATAGGATCTTAAATAGTTATTGCTTCATCTCAATATCTTGGTACATGCTTTCCGAAACTAGTTGTCCATCTAATACTTGCGGTCTATATACAAATACGATTATATCATTCAAATGGACATGTGTATGCGATGAGTTTTCAGGATTAAGTTATTATGTCTTAAGGATTGTCTGAAGTGTGAAAGTTTAGTTTGGGTTTATTTTGGTGCGTTTCAAAGTACTAATATTCCCTGTAGGTTGAGAATCATGTATGCTTCACGTCATCTATAGGCTTAGCAGGTTGTCAACTTGTTATTTTCTAAAAAGTCAAAGGCTCAATCCGTACGACTCCTACTAAATGTCTCATATCTCCTTCATGTTTAGCTCCTTTATTTGCATACCTAGCTCTGTTCCCTTATCTGGAATGCCTCGTTTCTGGGCCTGATTTCCCTGTTTGTATTGGCCTATTATTGGGTCACCAAGGCCCATCATCTAGGTCGAGTAATGCTTTATATGTGTTTCTTTCTTACTTCGAACCTGCCAATTCAGTCTAGACTAGTATAACTGCACGAGACTTGAATCATGTATATGTCTATGAATATATGTGCATGTTTCTTTATTTGTATTTTTGATAAATTTGAACATGTACTAATCCTTATCTTCTTCTTTATTTACATGAAATGTATCGGAGCAAAAATGAAGAGTCTCATGGCGAGACTCATCATGAATTACTTCAAATGAGACCCGCATCCACATTCAATCGCATTCCTGCTTCAATAATTCCTAAACAAAATAGGACAAGATGGCGTCGTCATCCATCTCAACTCCACTTACTCTTTAAATCTCATTGCCTCATTTTATTCCTTTATTTGTTTATTGCAATTTTATTATCTAACCTTGTAATTAATAGGAAAGCTAGTTCAATTAGTTCTGGAACATAAAAGGTGGGAAGGTGATTTAGAATTAAATGCACTTCTAATTATTTACCTTAGGCTTGTCATTCATATCTAATCTTTTGCCTAATCATTAAAATCGCATATCCAAACATGAAACTAACGCATCACTTCTTTGATTTCGCAGATAAACGCATATCCTTAGCCAAATCAATCGACTTTGCGCATATTCATTCTATAAACAATATAAATGCATACTTTCAACATTATATATTTTACAATGCACTTATCCAAATTAGCTTTATATGTATTTTTATAAGGCAAGTACATATATTTAGTCCATAAATCAACTTTGCGTCACTTACATGATAAATAATATAAACGCACACTTTAAAACTTTACATATTTTATAGCATTAGTCTTACAAACTTTTTCTTTTAATAAAATACTTTGAAGCATCTCTTATAAAACACACATTTTCTCTAACATGATAATCAACCTAGGTTTGACAGGACAACCACAAGTTAGCGGATCTTAGAGAGTGTCTAATCCCTTCCCTCTAGATTAATAAAGAACCCTTACCCAGAATCTCACACTAGTTTTGCAGACCAAAAAATGGAGTTAATGTTGACCTTAACATAGTTAACATTTAGGTGTCCTAATTCACTCAAACTAATTAGGTGGCGACTCCGCGAACCCTTTTAGCACTTTTTAGCATTTTTAGCACCTTTTACTTTTAAACTTTAGCATTTAGCACCATTTTAATCCCTTTAGCACTTTAGCACCCCTTTAGCATTCCTTCAGCATTTTAGCATTTATTCTATTTTTCTAACCTTTTATTAAGCAGGGGTTCGCTAAAGAATAATGTCGCGGTCGAAAAAGGGCGTGACATTCATCATGTCCTCCTCTGCTTCCCAAGTTATCTCCTCTCTATCCTCGTTCCGCCACAAGACTTTTACGGAAGCCACGTCCTTTGTCCGCAGTCGCCTGACCTGGCGATCAAGTATCGCTATGAGACTCTCCTCATACGATAACCCCTCTGTCACCTGGACATCACTAACCGGGAACATTCTGGATGGATCTCCGATACACCTCCGCAACATAGAAACATGAAAGACCGGATATACTGCCTCCAGATCGGACGACAGATCCAACTCATAGGCAACATTTCCTACTCTACGGACAATCTGATAAGGCCCAATGTACCTTGGGCTAAGTATCCCTTTCTTCCCAAACCTCATCACACCCTTCATGGGTGACACCTTCAGGAAGACCCAATCGTTAATCTCAAACTCCAAGTGTCGACTATGATTATCTGCATACGACTTCTGTCGACTCTGAGCTGCTAATAACCTCTCCTGGATAAGCTTCACCTTATCCACAGCCTGCTGAATCAAGTCCGGCCCGACTAACTGAACCTCGCCCACATCGAACTAGCCTATCGGTGACCTGCACTTCCTTCCATACAAGGCGTCATCTGGATACTGGAATGGTAGCTGTTATTATAAGAAAACTCAACAAGAGGCAAATGATCCTCCCAACTACCTCTGAAATCAATAACACAGGCCCGCAGCATATCCTCAAGTGTCTGGATAGTACGCTCTGTCGTCCGCTTGGCCTCGAGGATGGAATGCGATCGAGGCTCACCTGCGTCCCTAATCCCTTCTGGAAAGACCTCCAGAAATTAGCCGTAAACTGTACTCCTCTGTCCGATATAATATATGTAGGGACCCCATGCAGTCTCACAATCTCCCGGATATAAAGTCTGGCATAATCCTCGGCCGAATAAGTCGTCCTGACTGGAAGAAAGTGAGTTGATTTCGTCAGCCTGTCTACTATAACCCAGATGGAATCACACTTCCTCTGAGTACGAGGTAACCTTGTAACAAAATCCATGTTGATCACATCCCATTTCCAGGTCGGAATCTCAATCGTCTGCAACAACCCACCAGACTTTTGGTGCTCCACCTTGACCTGCTGACAATTCGGACACTGAGCAACGAACTCTGCAACGTCCCTCTTCAGGCCATCCAACCAATACATATATCTGAGGTCGTGGTATATCTTTGTCGACCCCGGATGAATAGAGTAACGAGCGTTGTGTGCTTCCCCTAGAACCTGCTGACGAAGTCCTACAACATCGGGTACACACAAACCCTCGTATCTTAGCACCCCATCAGGTGCTACCTCAAATGAACCCTTCGCCTCTCGAAGAGTCGTATCTCGATACCGTATCAGAATCGAATCCTCAAACTATCGCCTCTTCACATCCTCAACGATGGAAGACTCGACAACCTCTCGAACCCGAACCCCACTACTATCAGAACCAACCAATCGAACCCCAAGGCTCACTAGCTGATGAATCTCGCGGACCATGCCCCTTCTATCTTGCTACACATCTGACAGACTACCCATCGATCTACGACTAAGAGCATCTGCAACTATATTGGCCTTCCCTGGGTGGTATAGGATATCGACATCATAATCCTTAAGTAACTCTAACCACCGTATCTGCCGCAAGTTCAGCTCCCTCTGGCTGAAGATATATTGGAGGCTCTTGTGGTCTGTAAAAATATCCACATGAACTCCATATAAATAATGCCTCCAGATCTTCAAGGCATGAATCACTGCTGCTAACTCCATATCATGTGTGGGGTAGTTCTTCTCATGCTTCTTGAGCTGTCGAGACGCGTAAGCTATAACCTTACCATGCTGCATCAACACACATCCAAGCCCGACACCTGACACATCACAATAAACCACATACCCGTCTAAACCCTCAGGAAGAGTAAGAACTGGGGCCGTCGTCAATTTCTCCTTCAGTAATTGAAAGCCCTTTTCACAAGCATCCGTCCACTGAAACTTAGCCTCTTTCTGAGTCAGCCTAGTCAAAGGCGCTGAAATCGAAGCAAACTTCTCCACAAACCTCCGATAATAACCCGCAAGGCCCAAAAAGTTGCGCACCTCAGTTGGTGTAGTAGGTCTATGCCAAGTCTTGACTGCCTCAATCTTTGCTGTATCAACCTGAATACCATCGACCCCGATAACGTGCCCTAAGAATGCCACTGAAGCCAACCAAAACTCACATTTAGAGAACTTGGCATACAACTGCCTGCTCTAGAGGACTCTCAGTACCGTCCTCAAATGATCCGCATGCTCCTGCTCCGTGCGAGAATAAACCAGAATGTCATCAATGAATACTATAACAAACGTATCCAGAAATGGCTTGAACACCCGGTTCATTAAATCCATAAATACTGTTGGAGCATTAGTCAAACCGAAAGACATCACCCTGAACTCATAATGCCCATCGGGTCTGAATGCGATCTTTGGGACATCCGCCTCCTAACTCGCACTTTGATTATAACCGGACCGCGTATACATCTTGGAAAAACACTTCGCACCACGGTGATCAAACAAATCATCAATCACGGGAGGGTATCTATTTTTGATGGTTACCTTGTTCAGCTGCCTGTAGTCGACACACATACGCAGTGTCCCATCCTTCTTCCTTACAAATAATACCGGTGCTCCCCAAGGTGAAGTACTAGGCCTAATAAAGCCTTTCTCCAACAAATCCTTCAGCTGGTCCTTTAACTCCCTCAACTCAGCAGGTGTCATTCTGTACGACGGAATAGATATAGGCCGAGTATCAGGCAGAACATCAATATAGAATTCTATCTCCCTCTCAGGAGGAATACCTGGGAGATCGTCTGGGAAAACATCCGGAAATTCTCTAACAACCGAATCGATCAAGTTCGCAACTCACCAGTATCAAATACCCGAATAAGATGCTAGATATATCCCTTCTGAACCATCTTCCTAGCCTTGAGGTATGAAATAAACCTACCCCTCGGCGACACAATATTCCCTTTCCACTAGATAACCGGCTCATCGGGAAACTGAAACCGTACCAATCTCTCCCTACAGTCCACATTGGCGTACCAAGAAAGCCAACCAATCCATACCCATAATAGCATCAAAATCTATCATATCCAACTATATCAAGTCGGTTAGGGTCTGACGACTGTATATAGTCACCGGGCAAGCCTTATATACCCGTTCCGCTACCACCGAATCACCTACTGGCGTAGCTACCTCAAAAGGTTCTATGGACTCAGGCTCTTTCCCTATTCTACCAGCAATATGAGGAGAAATATAGGACAAAGTGGAACCCGGATCTATCAAAGCATATACGTCACATCATGAAACCAATAATGTACCTGTGACGACATCCGACGACGCCTCCTGGTCCTGACGGCTAGATAAGGCATATATGCGGTTCTGAGGACCGCTGGAACTAGGACCCCTGCCACGACCTCTGCCGAGACCTACTGGCCCATGAGCACCCTGACCTCCGGGGTGAGTAACCACAGGAGATGAAGACCCGACAAACGACCCTGTAGGCTGAACCCTACCATATGCGCTACCTCTGGTCGGACAATCCCTCGAAAAATTGCCCTGCCGGCCGCAAGTGAAACAAGCTCCCAAAGCACTGCCACAATTCCTGACATGGAATTTACCGCATCGGCCACACCGAGAGGGGGGTGGTCTCGATCGGTTAAGATCCCTGCCTTCCTGGAGCCACGACCGCCTGAATACCGGACGTCACGAAGGCGTGAAAGAGTACTGCATCGGATGAGGTGCATATCTAGACTGCTGTTGAGGCTGTCCACCTCGAAAGTTACCAAAGGACCCTGCTGTATTGGCCCTCTTATGCTGATCTCGGTCATTTATGCGACCTCACGTTCGCCGATCCACAATAAGCTGTATGCGGGCAATGTCCATGCCTGGCTGAAGAGCTACCCCCGTGCAACCATCCGCTAGATAATCATCAAGCCCCGTGACATAGTTGTGCACTCTATCCTCCATGTCTGCCACTAGAGTGGGGGCATACCGAGCCAACGAGTCAAACTCTATGTTGTACTCCCAAACCGTCCGCCCATTCTGCCTCAACATCATAAACCTATCCACCCGGGCTCTCTCATCCGCGAGGCAAGAAGTGGTTAGAAATGCCTCGAGAACTTCGTCCCAACCAGCTAGAAGCGCATGCTCCCGGGGCCAGTTCCGTAGATCAAACCGATTGATTGCAATATCACACGGGATGAGAACCCAATACCACCGCTACGCCTCGAGGCCTTGATCACTTTCATGATCATTGCGGTGTCAATAAACTCCCGAGGATCTTCGTCGATTTTTATCCATAGAACTCGGTGGATTGCAACTCGAAGTCGAAGCCTCAAACTATCGGTTACGGGTGCACCGCGACTCTGGAACCACCGACTCCGTCATCCTCATGCCTCGCCACGATCCTAGCTAATCGGGCGTCTCTTTGTCACCCATATCCTCCGCTCGGCCGTGGGCTGAGGCTCGTGTATGGTGGCCTCGATGAATCGCTACTACTCTAAACTCTTACGAAATTTGGCGTCGTAGAACTTGCCGTCTGATGCACTATCTCAGGCAATGACTGGGTCTGTGCCCTAGTAACCCTCTGAGTCCCACTAGCAGCTCCCTCTGCTGCCTTGCCCTTCTGGGCCGCGGTTTCCTTGCGTGGAGGCATAACTGGTACATAAGAATATGTCAGAGGGAGTCCAACCTATAACACAACTCTATTGCACGATCTCAGAGTGAGAAGAATGGAAACCAATCCTAAATATCCTGTAGCCTCCTGATTATAGGTGTGGTGCAAAACACACCGATAATCAAGACTTTACTAGATACGGTTTGTAGACACTTTCCGAGGACTAACTGCTCTGATACCACTTTTGTCACGATCCGACCTTGGGCCCGCAATTGGTGTCTTACCCGGGCACCCTAGTAGGTATACATCATAGAAAACCAGCGGAATAAACTCATAGACATGGAACAATTTAGAATAGGAATCAAGCTAACCGATAAGGTCGCCTTTCAACATAAATATAAATATCAAACGCCCGAACAGTTATATCCTTTACAAAATCAACTCACAACAGGACTACAAACCTCTAAGAGTTTTTGACATAACAACTATGACGGGACAGGGCCCCGCCATACCCCTGAATGTACATATACCTACAATGACAAGGAACCATACCAAAAGATAAGCCTCCGGAGAAACGGAGCTTCCCAAAATGCAGAACTGTGATCCTATGAGCGAGGATCAACAACCGGTGTACCTCTACCTACGTCATGAACGCAGCCCCCCGAAGGAGGTCAGTACAACAGGTACCAAGTATGTGAAACTGAAAGTACTGTAATGAAATCACAATAGTCTAAAAATAAATCCAGAGACATATATGACAAACCAATTAACAGTACACTGTGCCTTAGTATATACGAGAGTAAATAAGTGTAACTTGGTCGGTTCTGAATAGGTAGCCAATGATCAAACTAGGGTCATTCGCCCATAGTATCATTGTTAAAATCCTAATCCTGGACTACCTTTGTCCGCATAGGTCTCGTGGACCCGCATGAGGTACTCCTCGCATCGGGGGAAGCAAACCCGCGGTAATACATATGACCCTATCCCGCATGAGCCCCTTGGACTCGCATGAGGGTATTCCTCGCATAGGACCCCGTCCCGCATGAGCACCTTGGACCCGCATGAGGTACTTCTCGCATCGGGTGGAGCAAACCCGCGGAATATGAACAATGCAACATGACCATGGGTTTAAGTGATATAATACAAGCGCAACCGGCTATCGTAAACAACATAGGCAAATTAAGAAAACCCCCTTAACATAAAAGTCTCAAGACACTAATACCTGTAGTATCAAGACACATTTACTTATCAAATCAAGTTACTACACCTTCAGAAAATCATTACAAGGCCTTTAAAATCATGTAAGTAAACTGTTCTTTTATCCTCCTAAAGTCGTTATAACTAATTTCCCATAAAGCTATTATAACACTTATGTTTTAAGTAATCCAAAACAATCACATTCATTTGGGAAAACAAGAAAACTTATTCTTTTAAAACCAAGTATCAATTTCTTTCCGAATAATGATTCACAACTTTTTAGAATAATTCAAGGCTCTTAAGATTTAGAAGTCAAGTCAAGGACATCAAAATGAAATCAAATTCATTTAACACACGTACGTCTACCGTACTATATATTTCATAATAATCATGCTCAAGAGGATAGGAAGAGTTCACATACCACCTCGGCTTAATTCACTTGACAAGTCGAATATGTCGCGCGTAGAGTATCAACCTATAATAATCATAACACGTCTATCAACTTCTAGTTTTCTTCGTAGAATATTTCTAAGCATAAGGTCTCTTATTCTACGGAAAATTGGGCAGCACTTCCCCTGTTTCTACGTACTTTTCCACCTTTTTCAAGGCCCGAAATCAATAACAAAATGCCACATTTAAGGCTCAACAAAATCAGATTTCAAAGGGGATTACACGCTAAGTAGGACGTGTAAAATTCAGCCCCTTAATCTACCAAAACTGTCCATTAAAACTAGTCCATAGTCCAATGTAAAAACAGTCCATTAGTCCACTAATACAATCCATTAGTCCAGTCCTTTAGTTGGTGTTCTTGGCGACTCGCAATCAAAGCGTCGATTTTGGCTAGCATGCCAATAATTATTTCATTACTTCTTTAATATTCCAACTTATATTCCAATCTTTATATAAGTTATATTAACTTGTTATCAACAAGATTCCTTTATGTCAACAAGTAATAGGTAATGTTTTAACAACTTTAATGGCTAGCATACCAATTTCGATTTTTAACAACTTTAATGGCTAGCATGCCAATTTCGGTTTTTAACAACTTATTAAGGTCCAAATCTTTTCAATCTTCCTTCCACATAGCACATACTCAATTATAAACTACTATAACATGTAATCTCCAATTACATTAGAAGGACAAAGATTATTACCTCAATAAGCCCAAAATTTTTCAAGATTATAAGTCGATCCTTAGGAATCTTAGCTCCTATTCCTTACGTTCCAACCCACTCCAAGCAACCCTTAGAAGTTCCTATCCAACTTCTCTTAAAACTTCATCCAAAAATATGAAGATCACTTTAGGGTTTCACTTTGCGACTATCAGATTAACGTAGTATTTCCGGGATTTTTGTGTTGGGATAACCTTAGAACACTACTAGGGACACTTGGTTTTAGTATTGAGATTTATCAACAACAATTGAAGAATTGTTCTTCAAATAAGGGGGGGTGCCGAGAGCTTTCAAAGGGAGGGAGTATAATTCTTGAATTCTTTTCTAAGTGTTGAAGTCTTCAACCTCTAGGTGTGTATATATAAGACAACCAAGGTCTAGGATTAAAACAAATGTGTGGATGAGATTGGGGACAAGTGTGTGTGGGTCCCACAAGCCACTTGTCCAACAAATATCTTGAGCCACTTGGCTCTTCATTCTCGCCCAACATGGGCCACATGGGGGTGACACGTGTCGCCCTCCTATTGGTCTAAAATATTTCATCTCCCCAAAATCTCAATAATTGGTCCAATATCGAAAACCTTGTGGGCCCCACAAAATCGTAAAATTTCCCGGGTGGGCCCCACATGACCAATCTGGAAATAAAATTCTATAATTTTTATAAATTCTATAAGTCTCAATTACCAAAGTTGAGAATCCAATTCCCAATAATAAACATTTTTCCTTCACGAGGTTCGGAATACTTTCCGTAGAAAAGAGAAACCTTTCTTCCTTTTCAAACTTAAGGTCGCATTCTCTTACATACGTCCTCATATACATACCCTGAAACTACGGGGTGTAATATAATTATTACATTTTCTTAAGGAAAATTTCAGAAAAATATGATGACGAAAAATTATTAACTTGGAGTTTAATACTTCTAATTGGATTTGTGGGATTAGTATTGGATTATGAAGTATTGAAATTGATAATATGGGGTCCGTCAGAAATTTCACAATTTTGGACCAATAGGAGGGTGACACGTGTCACCCCTCCAATTGTCTTGAAATATGGCAACAGTTTAGATATGTTGAGAAGAGGAGGACACGTGGGTCTCACTCCACTTGTCCATACACTTGGCTTTACACTTAGAATAAATATCCAAGTCTTGCAAGACTTGGATTATTATACACTTACATCCATATAGCTCTTATCTTCTACCTTAAGCTCCCAATTTTACGAGAAACCCTAGCCAAGAACAACAAGGGTTGATTAGTTTCTTTCTCCAAGATTAAGCCCTTAAACAAAGTGCTAAGCCTAGATTAATATTCTTCAAGACTTGTCACGGGTTGGCCGAAAGTTTGGGGTGAAACCTAGCTTGTTCGTCGACTTTTTGGAGGTAAAACGTGAAGGAAAGTTGGTTATAAGGTTGTAGTGGATACATGGGAGTGATTGGATCTTGAAGAAGTGGAGCAAAATGAAAACTGCGGGCCATTATAGTGCGGACGGTTTGGGACGTTTTTTTGGTACAAAATAAGGTAAAAAATATTCTCCCTCTTGAAGTAATTGTATATTACTTATTGTTATAATGTATAGATGAGTTTGTGCTAAAACGAATGAAGGATAAAAAGTATTTGAGCCATTTTTAATGCTTTGGCCGAGAGTGGGCAGTTTCGGGTTCCCCTGGATTTAGTTGGTTGTGATGTTATTATCTTCACCTATTGCATGTTATAATGGAGTAATATTGTTATTAATAAGTTGATATAACTTATATAGAAGTTTTGGAACTTGAATTGGAATAAAAAGGATTAAGGAAAGAGTTATCGGATTGTAGTTGTTGGCAGTGGAATCTATAAAACTGTTGGACGTTGTTATGCAGTTTTTAGGGACTGTTTTGTGGCGCTGAAATTCTGGAAAATCAGCCACCTAAATGCATGTTTAAATGTAGTAGTTGCTAATGAAAGCCCTAAGGGATTAAGGGTGTAAAAGGGTCTAAAAAGGCTTCACTTTGTACCCTCGTTGTTGTTGGATATTGGACTAATTTTTATGGACTGTTTTGGTAGATTAAGGGGCTGAATTTTACACGTCAAGTAGACGTGTAATCCCCTTTGGTTAACTGTTGGTTGTGCCCTTAATTGTGGCTTGATTGTTGTTAAATTTGGGCCTTGAAAAATGTGGAAAAGTACGTATAAACGGGGGAAGTGCTGCCCAAATTTTCGTAGAATAAGAGGACCTTTACTTGGTATTAATCTACCTTAGAAAGCATGAAGTTGATAGAAGTGCTATTGTCATTTTAGGTTGAAGTACTACGTGTGACATATTCTACTTAGCGTGTGGATTAAGCCGAAGAGGTATGTGAACTATCATTTCTTCTTATAGCGTGGTTCCTTGTTATAAAGTGAGTGGATCCTACTCATTAATGATGTATTCTCTTGATAGTAACTTGGGGTTTTATAAAATGGAAGTTGTTATATCCGTTCTTTTGATAATACTTTGGGTTTTATAAAATGGAGGTGTTATATCCATTCTCTTAATAGTACTTTGAGTTCCAAAAAGAAAGTTGTTCTAACTACTTCATTGATAGTACTTGAGGTTTCTAAAATGAAAGATTGCTATATCTATTCTCTTGATAGTACTTTGGGTTTCTAAAATAAAAGATTGTTATATCTTGAAATGGTATTGTCTTGGTTTATTTTAGAAAGGAAGGTATGGTATTGTCTTGGTTTATTTTAGAAAGGAAGGCATGATAATGTCTTGGTTTGTATAAAAGGAAATATGTGATAGTGTCTAGGTTTGTCTAAAGTGAAGTTCATTATTTGTGTATGGTACACGAGATGTTGGTACCTAGGTTTGTCTAAAATGAAGTTCATTATTTGTGTATGGTACACGAGATGTTGATACCTAGGTTTGTCTAAAGTGATAGTTCATTCTAATTGTGTTAATGAGAGTCGGAGATGATTTAAATTGTACATAGTTGCTTGTGATAGCTATATGTGTACAATTCTTGATATTTGGACCGCGTCCCTTGCTAAAAGGTCGACAAAATTACATTATTCATTTCGGGTTCAAATTCTGGGACATCATATATATTTCATGGAGTATCTCCCATGACGTGATTAGGTATACTCACTGCGGGTCTGAAGGACTCATGCGGGTTCAAATCCCAGGACATAATCCATGGACTAGCTCTCCGTGATGCGGGTATCGTGTATAGATACTCATTGCGGGTCCACAAGGCCTATGCTGGTTTGATTCCCATGCGGGTGAAATAGTCCCATGCTTTGGATTTCATAATGATTCTCAGTTTTTTGGCTTCTAATTTAGGTAAACATTCTTAATCTAGGAGAGGAATTAAAAAGAAACAAAACTTCAATTTTGTATAGAAATGGGGTGTGGGTTCGATTGAAAGGAGAATAGGAAGAGAGCATATATATATATATATTTTTTTTGAATTCCAATAATGAAAGAAGAAGGGTTTTTTGTCGGCTAATTAAAAAACATCTGAAAATAGTTTATTACACTTTGGTCCACTCCACTAATTGTCTTCATAAATTAATCCCTCAAGTAATAATTAAAGCTTAAATCCCGCTTTCTTTAATTTCCCGAGAATTTCATAAGGCATCGTATTCTCAATGCCAAGATTTTATAATACAATATTATTCCATAACTCCATTGGAACAAATTCAACTACTAGGATTAATTCTCGTCGTCACATATATAGTACTTAAAAAAACTATTCGGGATAACATCCGTTTATACACTAATTTCCCGTATTAACATATGTAAGTATTCTTTATATTCAATATCTGAATCTTACTTCCTTAATGACGTTCTTAATTATCGCTTTAAACTTACGAGGTGTAACAGAGGGTGCTCCTTCAGCCGTGTGGGACGAGTTCGCAGAGGCTTTCCTTGACCACTTCCTACCTCCATAGATGAGGAGAGTCGGAGTTGATAGGTTCCTAAACTTGAGGCAGGACGGTAGAAGCATTAGAGAGTACAGCCTTGAGATTGATTCATTGGACAGATACACACCCACTATTATAGCAGATATGGTGGACAGGGTGCATCACTATGTGATGGGACTGGACCACTATTTGATCGACGACTGTAATGCAGTGGCTATTCAGCCGGCTATGGATATTGCTAGGATCCAGGCTTATGCACAGGGGGTTGAGGACCTACATAGAAGACGACAGCCAGACATAGGTCATGTCAGGGACCATCATAAGAGGGCTAGGTCGGCAGGTTATTTTGGTGAGTCTCGAGGAAGGCAGCCTCAGTAGCAGGTTAGGTATTCATCTCAGCCAGCATAGAGTGCTCCCCTACAGTCTATAGGCAGGAGGTTCGACAGTCCGAAGGTATTGAGGCGGTCGAGCTTGAGGCTTGGGTTCTCGAGAAGACGGGGGTTCTAGTCAGTCGAGGCCACCTTTGCCTCGGTGTTCTCAGTGTGGTAGGTCCCATATTGGGGAATGTCGTCTTACTACTGTCACTTGTTTTTCTTGCGGCCGTCAGTGCCACATGATGATAGTGTCCCCACAGGGGTTGTTCGGGTGGTATGGCTCGGCCTACAAGGTTGGTTGTTGGTTCGTCATCATCTATAGCTATGCGCCCCACCGGGCAAGGTATTCAGATGCCAGCAGGCCGTGGTAGAGGTCATGGCGGAGTTTCTAGTTCTGGCGGTCCTTCAAACAGCATATATTCTTTGGCCAGTACACGTGATCAGGAGGCGTCACCAGATGTTGTTACAGGTATACTATCGGTCTTTTTCTGTGATGTATATGCTCTAATAGATCTAGGTTCCACCTTGTCCTACATATATCCTCTTGTTGCTAGTATAATAGGGATAGAACCTGAGTCGATAGAACCATTCGAGGTAGCTACACCGGTAGGAGATTCAGTTATAGCTAATCGTGTGTATAAAAATTGCTCGGTGGTGATATATAGTCGTCATACCCTAGCATATTTGACAGAGTTGGATATGATCGACTTTGATGTTATTATGGGTATGGACTAGTTGGCTTCTTGCTTTGACAACGTTGATTGTAGAGAGAAGTTGGTTCAATTTCAGTTTCCAGACGAGCCAGTTATAGAATGGAAGGGGAATACAACATCGCCGAGGGGTAAGTTTATTTCATATCTCAAGGCAAGGAAGATGGTTAGAAATGGTTGTATCTATCATTTGGTTCGGGTGAATGATACGGAAGCAGAGGTACCGACTCTTCAGTCAGTTCCGATAGTTAGTGAGTTTCCGGATGTATTTCCAGATGATCTTTCAGGTCTTCCTCCAGAGCGGGAGATAAATTTCAGTATAGATGTATTGCCAGGTACCCAACCCATATCTATTCCTCATTATAGAATGACACCTGCAGAGTTGAAGGAGCAGTTGAGAGACTTGTTGGAAAAAGGCTTCATTAGGCCTAGTACATCTCCTTGGGGAGCACGAGTATTATTTGTGAGGAAGAAATATGGTTCGCTGCGGATGTGTATTGATTATAGGAAGCTGAATAAGGTAACCATCAAGAACAGATATCCGCTCCCCAGGATTGATGATTTATTTAACCAGTTGCAGGGTGCTAATTATTTCTCGAAGATAGACTTGCGGTCGGGTTATCATCAGGTGCGAGTAAGGGAGGCAGATATTCCAAAGGCAGCATTCAGAACTCGATATGGACATTATGAATTTTGGGTGATGTCTTTTGGACTGACCAATGCTCCAGCAGTGTTTATATATTTGATGAACCGGGTGTTCAAGTTATTCCTGGATATGTTTGTTATTGTATTCATTGACGATATCCTGGTTTATTCCCGTTCAAAGCAGGAGCAAGCAGACCATTTGAGGACAGTACTTGGGGTCCTCCAACACCAGCAGTTATATGCCAAGTTTTCGAAGTGTGAGTTCTGGTTGAATTCAGTGGCATTCTTGGGGCATGTTATCGGAGCTGATGATATTTTGGTGGATATACAGAAGATTGAGGCAGTGAAGACTTGGCCCACATCTTCGACACCTACTGAGGTACGCAGTTTTCTGGGGCTAGCATGGTATTAGTTTGTGGAGAAGTTTGCCTCGATCTCAGTGCCTTTGACTAGGCTAACCCAGAAGACAACTAAGTTTCAGTGGACCAATGCTTGTGAGCACAACTTTCAGTTGTTGAAAGACAACTTGACTACAGCTCCAGTTCTGACTCTTCCTAAGGGACTAGATGGGTATATTATTTATTGTGATGCTTCAGGTGTTGGACTTGGTTGTGTGTTGATGCAGCATGGCAGGGTCATAGCTTATGCCTCCCGACAGCTCAGAAAGTATGAAAAGAATTATCCCACTCATGATTTAGAGCTAGCAACGGTGATTCATGCCTTGAAGATATGGAGACATTATTTGTATGGGGTTCATATTGATATTTTTACGGATCACAAAAGTCTCCAATATATCTTTAAGCAGAAGGAGCAGAACCTACGACAGAGACGGTGGTTAGAGTTTCAAAAGGACTATGATGTTGATATTTTATACCACCCAGGGAAAGCCAATATTGTGGCAGATGCTCTTAGTCGTAGATCTATGGGTAGCTTGACAGATGTGCAACCAGACAAAAAGGAGATGGTTCGTGAGATACACAGGCTAGCTAGTCTTGGAGTCCGGTTGGCAGATTCGGGAGATAGTGGGGTTCTTGTTCGAGAAGTTGTTGAGTCCTTTATCGTAGAAGAGGTAAAGAAACATCAGTATGAGGATCCTGTTCTGGCACGATATAGAGATGCAACTCTCCGAAAGGAGAAGGCTCTATTTGAGGTTACACCTGATGGTGTGCTAAGGTATCAAGGTAGGCTATATGTACTGTCGCGCCCCTTTTCGACCGCGACTTTATTCTAGCGAACCCTGCTTAAATAAAAAGTTAGAAAATAAAAAATAAAAATGCTAAATGTTAAAAAGGCTAATGATGTTAAAAAGGGGGTGCTAAAAGGTTAAGGTGCTAAAAATGCTAAAATCATGCAAAAGGGTTAAAGATGTTACTAAAAGGTGCTAGAATATTAAAGTGCCAAAAGGTGCTAAATGCTAAGGGGTTCGGGAGTCGCCACCTAATTATTTTGGGTGAATTAGGACACCTAAATGTTAACTAGTTTAAAGTAAACATTAACTCCATTTAAATGATCTGCTAAACTTAATGAGATTCTGGGCAAGGGTTCTTTATTATCCTAAAAGGAAGGGGTCAGACACCCTAAAGGATCCGCTAACTTGCGGTTGTCCGTTCAAACCTAGGGTAATTATTATGCTAAGATGTATGTTTTGAAAAGTTTAAGTGAAGAGGTGCCTGCAAAATTTAAAAAAAGTAAAAAAGATGCATTCTTTTATAACCTGAAAAAGGTTTATAAGATTTATTTATAAAGTTAATTTTCAAAAGAGATCGTATAAAGTGTTATACATAAGAAGTTTAAAAATATGACTGTGCAAAGTTAACTTAGTGATTAAAAGTAGGCCTTTGTTTGCGAAGTCGGTGGATAATAAATTATATAGTATTAATGAAAGAATTATTAATTCTTTTAAGATGCATCAGTCTCGTGATTAGTTGTTCAAAAATAGGTTAAGCAAGCTAGAATAATTAACTTAATGAGAAGCAAATTTCTAGTGTCGAACTATTTTCTAATAGCGACTTAAAGCTTAGGCTATTCTAAATATATTAATGTTAGAGTAATGTTAGACAAGTAATTACAACAAATGAATGGGGAAAGGATATGAATTAATAAGGATGACTCGAAGAATGGCGATGTCCTTTCGTCGCGGTTTGGAATTTCCTATGCGAGATGGATGCATATAAATGCGGGCCTTCATTTGAAGTAGCTCAAGATGAGTCTCGCCATGAGACTCTTCATTTTTGCTCCGATGCATTTCATGTAAATAAAGAAGAAGATAAAGATTAGTACATATCATCAAACTTTATCAAATAATAAATGCACATTGATATAAGATTTAACACATTGAAATCATTTCATTTCAAGAGAAAACGATAGAAATTCCAAATTATGAAAATATTGTTGGCTACACATGCTTCTGTAAAATCAAACGAAAGCGATCTAGTATTTTATAATTCTCAGATTTCTCAAAGGGAATAACAGTAGGACGACAGGCCCAAAAAAACACACAATCATTCATATTTTTTTTATTTTATTTTTATTTTTAAAGAAGGAAGCATGCCAGAGCATGTGGATATGAATGTAAGCAGACAAGAAATCCAGAGCCCAGAGACGAGGCATTCCAGATAAGGGAACAGAATATGCAAATAAAGGAGCTAAACAGGAAGGAGATGTGAGACATTTAGTAGGAGTCATATGGATAGTAACAGACAACAGTACACATCAACATCTCCAGGCTTTGGTTTTTTTTTTTTTTTTTTTTAGAAAAATAACAAGGTGACAATCTGCTAAGCCTATAGATGACATGAAGCATACATGATTCTCAACCTACAGGGAATATTAGTACTTTGCAACGCACCAAAATAAACCCCAAACTAAACTTTCACACTTCAGACAATCCTTAAGACATAATAAATTAATCCTGAAAAAAAAACTCCTCGCATATGTATGTCCATTTGAATGATATAATCGTATTTGTATATAGACCACAAGTATTAGATGGACAACTACTTTAGGAAAGCATATATCAAGATATTGAGATGAAGCAATGACTATTTAAGATCCTATTTCCAGCAATCCAATTCATCAACATGCTAATATAGACTTCAAAATTTGCTTATCTCATGCCAATCACAGAAACATGTAAATAGAATAATAGCCAAGAGACATGCTCATCTTTACTGGGTATGAAACAAGTATAGGTATGCAGCGACTTAAACGTATTCCCAATGATTATAAGTTATGTCAACTTGTCATTTATTGTTTTCATAGTAAAATGTGTGATGTGTCTTAAGAGTATACAAGGTACATAACTCCAAAATCCATTAGTTGTATATGGCAATGCTCAATACTGATTTTTTATAAAGGAATATGAACATCTTAGATCTTAAGGCTATCTTGACAAGAAAACTGGTCTAGCAAGCACCCAGTTATACAAAATGTATGTAAATGAGTCCATGTCAAGGAGCGTCGAAACACATTTAATATTCAGACAGAAGCTAAGAGGTATGTTCCTCCCTAACTAAACACGAAGCAGTTATAGACACTTTCCACAGGGACAAACATAATAGCACAATACTCCCGTAGCTCCTTATACACACTGACTATTCTGACAGATTTATGAGTATATTGGCAGCCAAATCTTTATAATATCCATTCGTCAGGGAGGCATTTGAATGGGTTAACGGGCAAGCCTTCAACTATCGCAAATCAGAGACGAAACAAACCAGATTAACTACAACAGATGAGTATTAACAGTAAAAATAGACAAGTTAACAGTCAAGTAAAACAGTGTCGACACTAAACCAGTAATTTCGACCATACACAACAGCGACTAAAGTGTTAAACATTATCAGCATAGCATATCAATCAAACAGGTTATAAAGTGTAAATCACATAAGAAAATCTGAAATGGAATGGGTTTACCTTCTCCGGACAGCGAACCGAGGCCACATATCAAGTCGTCGATCCGCTCGGAGGTTTTATGCTATACGATTGAAAGCGATATCGTTTAGGGTTGACTCTAGGCTGTTATTAGAAGAAAGGTTTCAGATTTGTGCTTTGGATTCCTGATTTTGCTGGTAAGAACCCTCACTGCTGGATTCTCGATCGATTCCAGGAATTAGTCGACGCTGCCCCTTCTTGCTCTCGTATGTCACGGCCGCTTTTGTTAGCCGAAAAAGAAAGGGGGGTCTGGATTGCTGTCCACCCTTGCTCTTCCCCGATGTTCGTCGTCATTTCATTAACTGATGCCCCCCTTTTATACCCAATTTGGGTTCCCCATTAGGTAGGTTGATTCTGAAACGATTTAGGGAAGATTTGGTACAAGTTTAGTATGATTTGGACGGTGATTTGTGCTTGATTATGGTAAGAAATCACTGCTGATTTAGTGCGATTCGTGCTTGATTTGGCAACGATTTTGGATGTTTATTATGGTAGGATTTGTACTGGGCAAGACAGGTGATTTGGTAGGTGACTCGCCGGATTCTCAGGCGAGAATCTCCGACGGCAGTGCGGCGATGGAGTGCGTAGGGGGGGGGTGCGGCGGATATCTTAGGCTGCTAGGGTTCTTGTTGCGTTTTTTTTTTGTTTCTTTGTTTTTCTTCCCTTCTGAAGAACGATGGGGGTTAAAGCGGGGCGCTGGGTCATGGCGTGGCGCGTGGTGAGTGTTGTATTTAGGTGGACGAAATTAATGGGTATTGGGCTATTAATTAGGTATTAGTTCTTAGGTGTTTTAATTAGGGTAGTGTATTATTAATTAATTAGTGGTAAATTAAATTATTTAAATTGTGATTAGATTATCTAGGTGCTTTATTAGTCTGAGTTTTAAAATTATTACAATAACAAATGCGAGTGTGCTATTTAATTAGTGATTAATGTTTATAATGCGATGCCGTTATTAAAACTTATTAAATAAAAATTGAGTTATTTAAATGCTACATGCAGATAGGACTGCTTAATACTTTTATGAATGCGACACTATTAAAACATGTGTGTTAGATTATTTATTTTATTATCATTTAAGAATTATGTCAGAGCTTAAAATAAATAAATACGGGCGCGAGACTCCAAGTACTTAATACTCTTCGTAAGATGCGGTTCTATTATTAAATTGTTTATTTATGTCTGTATTAATGTATTATTGTTGCAATTTATTATAAAAAATCATAAAAAATTATTTTGCAAAATTAGTGTAATTTTATAGCTACTGTCTGGACGGGAGGGTCAAAATTGGGTGTCAACATGTACCGAATGTTGCAGGGCTACGACAGCAGGTTATGGGTGAGGCACACAATGCCCGTTATTTCATTCATCCAGGGTCGACGAAGATATATCATGACCTTAGATGCTTGTTTTGGTGGGATGACATGAAAAGAGACATAACATAGTTTGTTGCCCAATGCTCGAATTGTCAGCAGGTTAAGGTCGAGCATCAGAAGCCTGGTGGATTATTGCAGGAGATAGAGATCCCGACTTGGAAGTGGGAAGCAATCAATATGGACTTTATTACCGACTTACCTCGCACTCAGCGGAAGTATGATTTCATATGAGTTATTATGGATAGACTGAAGAAATCGGCCCATTTTCTTCCAGTCAGGACTACTTACTCAGCTGAGGATTATGATAGACTGTACATTAAGGAGATAGTGAGATTACACGGGGTTCCCACATCTATTATATCAGACCGAGGAGCTCAGTTTACAGCTGCTTCTGGAGATCATTCCAGAAGGGATTGGGGACACATGTGAGTCTCAGTACAACATTTCATCCCCGGACTGATGGGCAGGCAGAGCGTACTATTCAGACTCTAGAGGATATATTGAGAGCCTGTATTATTGACTTCAGAGGTAGTTAGGATGATCATTTACCACTCATTGAGTTTGCCTATAACAACAGCTATCATTCGAGTATTCAGATGACCCCGTATGAGGCCTTATATGGGAGGAAATGCAGGTCACCTATTGGTTGGTTTGATGTAAGTGAGACTAAGTTGATCGGCCCATACTTGGTTCAGTAAGTTGTTGACAAGGTGAAGCTCATCCAGGAGAGATTATTAGCAGCCCAGAGTCGACATAAGTCATATGCTGATAATCAACGTCGACACTTGGAGTTTCAGGTTGATGATTGGGTATTCTTGAAGGTGTCACCCATGAAGGGTGTGATGAGGTTTGGAAGGAAAGGAAAGCTTAGCCCGAGATACATTGGGACTTACCAGATCATTCGTAGGGTAGGCAAGGTTGCCTATGAGTTAGATCTACCCTCTGATTTGGAAGCAGTACACCCAATCTTCCACGTATCGATGCTACGTAAGTGTATTGGTGATCCTTCCAGAGTCTTCCCAGTAGATGATGTCCAAGTGACATAAGAGTTGTCGTATGATGAGAGTCCCATAGCCATACTTGATCGTCAGGTCAGGAGATTACGGACGAAGGATTTGGCTTCTGTCAAGGTGTTGTGGAGAAACAACAATAGGGAGGAAATGACTTGGGATGTGGAAGATGAAATGAAGAATAAGTATCCTCACTTATTCCTGTGCCTCCACGTAATTCAATTCAACTCCTTATTTGATTATAGTAATTACCTAATTGTATATGTGTGATATATTGTGGCATCTGTTGGTTTGCTGAGTGTAGGTGGATAGGCATAGTTATAAAGGAGACTCTGCCGAAATTTCTAGAACATAAGACATATTATGAACATTCGAGGACGAATGTTTCTAAGAGGGGAAGGATGTTACACCTCATAAGTTTAAGGCGATAATTAAGAACGTCATTAAGGAAGTAAGATTCGAATATTGAATATAAAGGGTACTTACATATGTTAATACGGAAATTAGCATACAAACGGATGTTATCTCGGAATAGTTTTTCTTAAATACTACAAATGTGACGACGAGAATTAACCCTAGTAGTTGAATGTCCCAATGGAGTTATGAAATAATATTGTATTATAAAATCTTGACATTGAGAATACGAGGCCTTATGAAATTCTCGGGAAATTAGAGAAGCGGGATTTAAGCTTTAATTATTACTTGAGGGATTAATTTATGAAGACAGTTAGGGGAGTGGACCAAAGTGTAATAAACTTTTTTTCAGATTTTTTTCTTAAAACATAATAAACCTTCATCTTCCCAAACTTTACTTTCAAAAAAATACTCTCTCCCTCTCCTCCTTCTCCCTACCTTGGCCGAAATACCCACCATTTTCATAGCAAATTGGAGCTTTTAATTCTTCACCATAGATTAAGTCTCCTACACAATTATAGAAGCCAAGGAAACTCGAAAAAAATGAGAGAAAATAGTGAGCAAACGTTGCACTGGACCAAGAAGAAAACTTCCCAGATTTTTGGGCAAATTTTTAGGAGAAAAACATAGGAAATGATGGATTAACATGGTGGGGTTCATGCATGTCAATTTGGAGTTGAAAGAGTGAAAAATTGGACAAGAAATCGATGGAACAGTACCGTGAGGTTTAGGGACTGTTTGGGCTTCATTTTAAGGTAAAATTCTTATTTTCATTGAGTAAATTAGAAGTTAAATAATGGTGTAGTTAAGAGTTGAACTTGTGTTAATAATTGAATTTAGATTAAGAGGAAACGAGAGTGAGACAATGCATGTTGTTGTATCCGATTGGGACTGATTTAGGGTACTTTGGAATTGATGGTTGTTGTTGTATTATCGTCGCTAATTGCATGTTGAAATTGAAAAGATATCTTGATAATTAAAGGTGTAATTAGTTATATGGAAATGTTGAAACATGAATTGGATTCTAAGGTTGTTCTTATATGGATTAACATGAGATATAGATGTAGTAATCACCTTGGTTGTGTAGTTGCTGGCTTGATTTGAAAGTTGTGGATATGCACATAAATAGGGGAAGTGTTGCCCGAATTTCTCTAGAAAAGAGAGTCGTCTTTCGATATAACTTACGCTAGAAATCATAGAATTGACGGATGTATTACCCTTTTTTATAGGTTGAAGTACTAAGACGAGACGTATTCTAATAGTGAGTTGGCTAGTTCGACTAAAAGGTATGTGAAACTTTTCCTTCTTTCTTTTGACATGATTTATTGAAAGTACGGCAGACGTGCATGATTTCTACACAGTCTATTTCCTAAAGATGTTAGTCATGAGAAATGCCTATGATTTTTAGTAAAGATTTTATTATAATGATTTCATTGAGAGTCAAAGTGATGATTTAAATTGTATAGTTACTCATGATACTCTATTCGTGTTGGATATGATTATATGACACTGAGTCCCTCACTAGAGGGTCGGGACACGTTATATGTATATATATGATTTCATGGACATGTATCCATGATGCGAGTATAGATACCCATGACAGTAGATGTGATTCCGTGGACATGTATCCATGATGCGGGTATAGATACCCATGACAGTATATATGATTCCATGGACATGAATCCATGATGCGGGTATAGATACCCATGACAGTATATATATATATATATATATATATATATGATGATTATATGGATAAATACTCATGATTTTTTATATGACTCTTATTTGTATACGACACAGTTGGATTTGGATTCTGATTTTTATACTTGTCTCCTGTTATCTTTTGGCTACTTATGATCTCATTTACAGTATTTCATATTTTACATATTCAGTACATTATTTCGTACTGACCCCCTTTCCTCGGGGTGCTGCGTTCATTTCCGCAGGTACAGATGCTCAGTTTGGTGATCCTCCAGTCTAGGTTTCCCGTTCAGTTGTTTGGAGAAGCTCCTTTGATTTAGAGTTTTGTCATTTTGGTACAGAACCCTACTTTTATTGACTTATGTATATTTAGGGTCACGACGGGGCCCTGTCCCGTCATATGTCGTCATCCTTCTTATAGAGGTCTGTAGACAGTTGTGGGTTGTATATATGTGGCTTAGTCATATGTGGATTGTAGATTTTGTTCAACCGTACTATTGTATTTCGTTTTGGGATGTTCCAGTATATAGTGGCAGCCTTGTCGGCTTGCGCCATTTGTTTTATTTTCCTAGATGTGACTCCTCAGGAGACAGGGTTGGTTGTGTGTAAAGGCAGCCTTGCCGGCTTACCTAACCGGACATGGGGTATGTTTGCGGTGTTATGCTGCCGAATTTCATATTGTCCTTAGTGTCAGTCTGATTACGTGATATGTTAGTATAATGGCGTCATTAGGGCGCTTAGTCGCGGCCCGTAGGGTCGGGTCGTGACAATTTCTCAAGATCTACTTCTTACTATCATGAAATTTGACTCCACATCCCGTGACTTGTGGAATCGTTTGGAGGAAATTTTTCAGGACAACAAGCACACGTGCTGTGTATTTAGAGGATAAATTTAACAATACACGTCTTGAAAACTTTTTCAATGTGACTGAGTAATGCAAGCAGTTAAAGCTTCTGACGGATTAACTTGCTGCTATCGACTCGCTTGTTACTGTTATACCCCGTAGTTCTGACCCTACGTATGAGAGCGTACGAAAGCATGTAAGACTTAAAATTTTCAAAGGATAGGTTGACGGATTATTCCGGACGGGTTTTAGTCAACTTTGAGGCGGGTTATGACCCGATTCATTGAGAGTTCCTAAGTATTTTAAAGGCCTAGGGCGTAGTTCGTTGAGTCTAGATTCCAACGCAACCAACCGCTCAATCGATAGGACGTCGGAGTAGAAAGTTATGAGAGTTACAAGTTCAGCGCAATGGGCGTAAATGCGTTTGTGCAAAGCGGCTGGCCGCGGCGCGGATGCAGGTCGCGGCGCCAAAGTACTGAGGGTCGCTGAAGTTGCAGCCGCGCCAGATGTGGCCGCGCGCCAAAGTTCGAGAGCTGCGGAGGTTTCAGCGCGCGCCGAGGCGGATTTTGGGCGAAAAACTTAGAAAAGTCGATTTTTCTTTTAAAGACCTTGGGAGGGTGACAAGTGCCCCCATCTGATTTCTTGCATGCAATATATTGACCAAGTCTTGAAGACTTGGTCATCTTCCATTCCCTCTCTCTAAAGCTTTAGCTCTCCTTCTCTCTAAGTTTCCAAGAGAAATTCTAAGCTAAAGAAAATCTGAAAAGTGTGATAGGAAGGAAAGTTTATTACAAGCTTGTGAAGACTATTGTGGTGATATTCTTGGAGTAGAGGCTAGCAATTGTTGGAGTAAATTGGCTAAAAGCTCTAAGGTAACCATTCTTCTTTTATAGTTGGTATTTGGTATTGCATGTTAAGTAGGAAGAACTTTTAGTTGGAAATAAGGCCCTTAGATTGATTGCATGTGAGAAATGTGGTCGATATGAAAGGATTGGTTAAAAGAACAAATGAGCATGTTGTAGCCTAAAAACTACCTTAGAATTGTTAAGTGAATTGTTGTAAACATATGGGCAGAATTTTGGGTATGTAATCCCCTTTGAATTGTTGGATTGATTGGACCTTAAATGTAGTGTTTTTGATGATAAATTCGGCCTTGAGAAAGGTGGCAAAGTGAGTAGAAACAAAGGAAATGCTGCCCAATTTTCCATAGAATTTAGTGGCCTTGAAATTAGATTGTTCTACTTTGAGATTAGAGGTTAACAAACGTATCATGATTATTATAGGTTGAAATATTACTTGCGGTAGTTGAGCTTAGCAAGTGGATTGACCAAAGAGGTATGTGAAGTTTTCCTATCTCTTGAGCATGAATAGATGAAACTATGTAGTACGGTAGACGTACAAGATTTGGTATTCTTACTCGTTTTAAGTATATAATGACTTGTTTCATTTTAAGAATGTATAATTCCCTTAGTTAGGGAAAAAGTATGATTTTACTAAAGTGTAGAGTTAATATAACAACTTTATGGGAAGTTGGTTTATTAGCTTCATAAAAGGTTAATGAGAAGAGATTTACTCTAAATAAGATAAGTATATGGAGAGGCAACTTGATTTTAAGGTATCAATTGCCCAAAGGTTTTAATGTATAAAGAAGAGTCATTTTCAAAAGAGTTGAAGTATATAGTACTTGGGTTAAACTCCCGGTATTCTTTTATTAAAGATATGGTTAAGTGCCTTAGGTAAACTAAAATGAGAGGGTATATGAACAAGACTAATAAGAAGTTATAAGTTTCTTAACTTATTTATGATTATGATATGATGTGATTTGAGCTAGGGTAAGAGTATATCTGAGGGGCAAGCCCCAAGATCGTTATACCACCTTCTCCAGGGTAAGAGTATGTCTGAGGGGCAAGCCCCAAGATCGTCATACCACCTTCTCCAGTGTAAGAGTATATCTGAGGGGTAGATCCAAGATTGTTATACCATCTGCACCAGTGTAAGAGTATATCTGAGGGGCAAGCCCCAAGATCGTTATACCATCTGCTCCAGTGTAAGAGTATATCTGAGGAGTACATCCCCAAGATCGTTATACCATCTGTTTCAGGGTAAGAGTATATCTGAGGGGAAAGTCCCCAAGATCGTTATACCACCTGTTCCGTGGATTTGCTACCCATGATGCGAGGAATACCTCATGCGAGTCCTTATGGGCTTATGCGGGTGAAATAGTCCCATGCCGGCGGGTACAGCCGATGCGAGGAGTACCTCATGCGGGTCCACAGGACCCATGCGGGTGAAATAGTCCCAGGAATAGGATGGTTTTATTGATACTACGGGCGAGGTACCCCGTCCTGATCATGAGCCTCCTATTTTATGCAGTATCATATATATATATATACTTGTCACTCTCATTGTTAGCAAGGCACAGTAAAAGGTATTTTATTGACTTCCATGACTCAAATTACTTTGGACTTATGATATCATTATTACGATTTTTCCGCCTTTACATACTTGGTACATATCAGGTAATCGACCTTCTTCTGGGCCGCTCATGCCGCAGGTGGGTAAGCGATTGAGGATCCTCGTTCTAGGATCACTCTTCCGGCCGAAGCTCCACTCCTCCTAAGCTTATTATTTTGGTACGGATATTCCCGATGCTATAGGTATTTGTACATTCAGGGTATGGCGGGCCCCGTCCCGCCACGCTTGTTATCTTTAAGTGCGTGGTCACGTATGTGTTTTGGGCTACAAGAACCGGTTGTATTATAAATACTTTGTTTAAGTATGTTTATGGAAGGCACTTATCTACCGCCGGTGATGTTTTACCCTTTATAAAGTTATGTATGTTCATTGCTATTCTCGACATATACCGACAGGTACCCCAAGAGGGTACTAGTCGCGGCCCGGTCGGGTCGTGACAAAAGTGGTATCGAGCGATTAGTCCTCGGAAAGTGTCCACGCATCGTGTCTAGTAGAGTCTTGATTATCGGTGTCGCGGCACCACATCTATAATCGTGAGGTCGCAGGATATTTAGGATTGGTTTCCATTCTTTCACTCTAAGATCGTGCAATAGAGCCGAGTTATAGGTTGAATCTCCCGATGTTTTCCTTTATGTATCGCTTATGCCTCCACGCAAGGCAACCGCGCCCGTGGCGGCAAGGCACCGGCGGTGCCGCTAGTGGACGCGAGAGTCACGAGGCACAGTGCCCGCCCCACGGAGATGATGTTTAGGGCGGCGAGTTCCACGTCGTCGCCATTTCGCAGAGTTCGAGGCGCCGGACGCTGCCATCGAGATCATGCAGACGAGCCTCGATCCCACGCCGTGGCACGAGTACAGAGATTACGGGAACGATTCTGCCATCGACCAAAGATAGTGGCGGGCAAGCGAGACAGAGCGCACGGCCAACCCAGAGCCGATAGTTTACGGATTCGGATTTCTTGGGTTGTCACCCACCCGAAGTTCTATGGTTCGAGATTTGATGAGGATCCGCAGGAGTTTGTCCAGCGATTCTGACCAATCAGTTCTTAGGGCATCGAGACCGAGTCATTATACTAGCTTCTACCGTTACGCGATATTGCGTTGAACTGTTTGAGTCATGGGTATTGGCGGTGAGGATGCTCTTCCACTGATTGGGAGGAGTTCACAGGCGTTCCTAGACCACTTCTTGCCTCGGAGGTGAGGAGAGCCCGCGTAGATAGGTTCTTGACCTTGAGACAGACGGAGGACTATCGTGGAGTACACCGAGTTTGACTCTGGCCGATATGCACACACCATTGTAGGCGATATGGCGCATGGGGTTCATAGATACGTGATGGGACTAGACCGTCACATGATTATCGTGATGGGGGTGGCTCTTCATCCGTGGATGGATATTGCCAGATGCAGCGCATTTACGCGGGATTGAGGACAGAGAGACAGGATCGCCTAGATTTGGGCCACCAAGAGGCCGTGACATCGGGTTCTCGTGGCGCTGAGGCGTAGCCTCGGCGAAGACTAGATCCACCTTCCACCAGGCATGAGTGCTCCTTCACGCTTTTCCGGCGGAGGTCTGATCGCGAGGTTATTCGCGAGGCGTCGTGGCTCGGGGCGTCAAGTTTTCGTGAGGCGAGACCAAAGACTAATCGAGACCACCTACCTCTCTGCGGCGTTCGATGCGTAGGTCTCATCCGGCGAAGTCTGTATGGGTTCGAGATCATGTTACTCTTGTGGCCGCAGACCATCGAAGAAGGATTGTCCGTCCCAGGCGGCGGGAGCATTACGGTTCACCGACGGTGCGTTCTCGGATCTTCATCTTCGATGGTTAGACGCCCGAGGCGTGGTACTTATGGCCAGCAGGCCGCGGCAGAGGTCATGGTAGGGGTTCCAGTTCTAGCGGTCCTCAGAACTGCATATATGCTATGTCCAGTCGACAGGACCAGGAGGCGTCGCCAGATGTCGTCACAGGTACATTATTGGTTTCTTCTTTGTGATGTATATGCTTTGATAGATCCAGTTCTACCTTGTCCTACATATCTCCTCATATTGCCGAGAATAGGGATAGAGCCCGAGTCCATAAGACCTTTTGAGGTGGCTACGCCATGAGTGATTGATGGTAGGCGGCGAGTGTATAAGGCTTGTCTTGTGACTATAGATAGCCGTCAGACTCTAGCCGACTTGATAGAGTTGGATATGACAGACTTTGATGTGATTATGGGTATGGATTGGCTAGCATCTTGCTATGCCAACGTGGACTGTAGAGAGAGATTAGTTCGGTTCGGTTTCTACGAGCCGCTATCGAGTGGAAGGAATATCGCATCGCCGGCGGTAAGTTTATTTCTTACCTCAAGGCTAGGAAGATGGTGCGGAAGGGTATATCTACCATCCGGTTCGGTATTCGACATCGAGGTGAGGTACCGACCTTGATCGATCCGGTCGTTAGAGAGTTTCCAGACGTATTCCCAGATGAGCTTCCGGGTATCCCTCCTGAAAGGGAGATTGAGTTTTGCATTGACTTGGCGCCAGATACTCGACCGATATCTATTCCGCCATACCGATGGCACCGCCGAGTTGAAGGAATCAAGGACCGTGAAAGATTTCTTTGGAGAAAGGCTTTATTAGGCCAAGTGTTTCTCCTCGGGAGCACGATGTTATTTGTAAAGAAGAAGGATGGACGTTGCGTATGTGTATTGATTCTGAGCGGTGAACAAGGTAACTATCAAGAAGATATCCTCCCGTGATTGACGATTTGTTTGACCAATTGCAGGGTGCAAGGTGTTTTTCCAAGATAGAACTTCGGTCTGGTTATTATCAGGTGCGAGTTAGAGAGATAGATAACCCAAAGAATGCATTAAGGAACCGGTAAGGGCACTATGAGTTGAGTGATGTCTTTCGGGTTGACCAACGCCCAAAGATATTCATGGATTTGATGAATAGGTGTTCGAGCCATTCTTGATATGTTCGTTATAGTGTTTATCGATGATATCTTGGTATATTCGCGCCTGAGCGAGCATCTGATCATTTGAGGCGGTATTGAGTCCTCCGAGACCGACAGTTGTATGCCAAGTTCTCGAAGTGCGAGTTCTGGTTGACGTCAGTGGCTTTCTTAGGACATGTTATCGGGGCCGACGATATTCGGGTTGATACAGCTAAGATTGAGGCAGTCAAGACTTGGCCCAGACCTACTACACCGACGGAGGTGCGCAACTTTTTGGGCCTTGCAGGTTATTATCGGAGGTTTGTAGAGAAGTTTGCTTCTATTTCAAAGATTTGACTAAGTCGACTCGTAAGCGGTATGTTCCGTGGACGGATACTTGTGAGGAAAGTTTCCATTGCTAAAGGAGAAGTTGACGACCGCCCAGCTTCTTACTCTTCCGCAGGCTTAGATGGATATGTGGTTTATTGTGACGCGTCAGGTGTCGGGCTTGGGTGCGTGTTGATGCAGCACGGCAGAGTTATAGCTTATGCATCTCGACAGCTTAGGAAGCATGAGAAGAACTATCCCACGCATGACTTGGAGTTGGCAGCGGTGATTCATGCCTTAAAGATCTGGAGGCATTATTTATATGGAGTTCATGTGGACATTTACACGGACACAAGAGTCTCGATACATCTTCACCGCAGGAGCGAACTTGCGCAGAAGGCGGTGGTTGGAGCTACTTAAGGATTACGATGTTGATATTCTATACCACCCGTAAGGCCAATGTGGTTGCGATGCCCTTAGTCGCAGTCGATGGGTAGTCAATGCGATGTTCACCGGGAAGAGGATATGGTCCGAGAGTTACATCGCCAATGAGCCTTGGGGTTCGTTTGGTTGATTCGATAGTGAGAGAATTCGGGTTCGAGAGGTTGCCGAGTCTTCTATCGTCGGAGGTAAAGAGGCGATATGAGGATCCGATTTTGGTACTGCATCGAGATGCCTGCTCGTATGAGAAGAGTTCATTTGAGTAGCACGATGGGTGCTAAGATTTGAGCGGTTGTGTGTTCCCGATGTGACAGACTTCGTCGCCAGATTTTGGGGAGGCACACGGTGCTCGTTATTCTATTCATCCGGGTCGACTAAGATGTACCATGACCTCGGTCGTGTATTGGTGGGATGGCCTAAAGAGGACGTTGCGAGTTCGTGGCACGATGCGAATTGTCGTGAGTTAAGATTGAGCACGAAGCGGTGGTCATTGCGAGCCATTGATATTCCGACTGGAAGTGGGAGGTGATAAATATGGATTTTATTACGGGGCTACCTACCACTCAGGAAGAATGATTCCATTTGGGTGATTGTCGACGGTGACGAAATCACCCATTTCCTTCCGATCGAACGACGTTTCACCGGGACTATGCCAGATTATATATTAGAGAGATTGTGAGACTGCACGGAGTCCCGGTGTCGATTATATCAGATAGAGGAGCCCAGTTCTCGGCTAATTTCTGGAGGTCTTTTTAGAAGGGATTAGGGACACAGGTGAGTCTCGACGGGCGTTTCATCCCCGTGATCGACGGATGGCCGAGCGCACTATCCGCAACTCGAGGATATGTTGCGGACTTGTGTTATTGATTTCAGTTGTATCTGTGAGTATCATTTTACTCTTGTGGAGTTTGCTTATAACAATAGCTACCATTCCAGTATTCAGATGGCGCCTTATGAGGCCTTATACGGGAGGAAGTGCAGGTCACCGATAGGCTGGTTCGAGGTGGGAGAAGTTCAGTTAGTCGGGCCAGACTTAGTTCAGCAGGCAGTGGATAAGGTGAAGCTTATCCAGGAGCGATTGTTGGCAGCTCAGAGTCGGCAAAGTCGTATGCGCAGATCATCGGCGTCGACACTTGGAATTCGAGATAGATGATTGGGTTTTTCTAAAGTATCGCCCATGGCGGCGTGATGAGATTTGGAAAGAAGGGAAGCTTAGCCCAAGGTACATTGGGCGTATCGATTGTCCGTAGGGTAGGCAAGGTTGCTATGAGTTAGATCTTCCGTCCGATTTGAGGCGGTGCATCGATTTTTCATGTGTCTATGTTGCGGAAATGTATCGAGATCCATCTAGAGTGCACCGGTTCGGGATGTCCAAGTGACAGAGGAGTTATCGTATGAGAGAGTCCCATAGCGATACTCGATCGTCGAGTTGGCGACTTCAAGCGAAAGATGTGGCTTCCAGAGTGCTATGGCGGAGCAACATGGAGGAAATGACATGGGAAGCAGAGGACGATATGATGAAGAAGTATCCTCACTTATTCCCTATACCTCCAGGTAACCTACTTTCCTGCTTGTTAGTTTTGATTTAGTAATTTCGCTTAAGTATGTTGTGGCTCGTGGAGCTTCCTTATTTTTGCAAAAGAGTAGTTGAGAGGGTCTATGTCGATAATATGAATTGAGTAAGCCTAGAAGGAACATTTGGGACGAATGTTTCTAAGGGGAGGAGAATGTTATACCCCGTAGTTCTGACCCTACGTATGAGAGCGTACGAAAGCATGTAAGACTTAAAATTTTCAAAGGATAGGTTGACGGATTATTCCGGACGGGTTTTAGTCAACTTTGAGGCGGGTTATGACCCGATTCATTGAGAGTTCCTAAGTATTTTAAAGGCCTAGGGCGTAGTTCGTTGAGTCTAGATTCCAACGCAACCAACCGTTCGTCGATAGGACGTCGGAGTAGAAAGTTATGAGAGTTACAAGTTCAGCGCGCAGTCGGGCAGAAATGCGTTTCAGGCAAAGGCGACAGGGCCGCGGCGCCTAAAGTACTGAGGGGTCGCTGAAGTTGCAGCGCCGCGGCGCCAGGACAGCGTGGCGCGCGCCAAAGTTGAGAGCTCATGAGGTTTCAGCACGCGCCGAGGCGGATTTTGGGCGAAAAACTTAGAAAGTCGATTTTTCTTTTAAAGACCTTGGGAGGTGACAAGTGTCCCCCCCCCCCCCATCTGATTTCTTGCATGCAATATATTGACCAAGTCTTGAAGACTTGGTCATCTTCCAATTTTCCTCTCTCTCTAATGCTTTAGCTCTCCCTTCTCTCTAAGTTTCCAAGAGAAATTCTAAGCCTAAAGAAAATCTGAAAAGTGTGATAGGAAGGAAAGGTTATTACAAGCTTGTGAAGACTATTGTGGTGATATTCTTGGAGTAGAGGCTAGCAATTGTTGGAGTAAATTGGCTAAAAGCTCTAAGGTAACCATTCTTCTTTTATAGTTGGTATTTGGTATTGCATGTTAAGTAGGAAGAACTTTTAGTTGGAAATAAGGCCCTTAGATTGATTGCATGTGAGAAATGTGGTTGGGATATGAAAGGATTGGTTAAAAGAACAAATGAGCATGTTGTAGCCTAAAAACTACCTTAGAATTGTTAAGTGAATTGTTGTAAACATATGGGCAGAATTTTGGGTATGTAATCCCCTTTGAATTGTTGGATTGATTGGACCTTAAATGTAGTGTTTTTGATGATAAATTCGGCCTTGAGAAAGGTGGCAAAGTGAGTAGAAACAAAGGAAATGCTGCCCAATTTTCCATAGAATTTAGTGGCCTTGAAATTAGATTGTTCTACTTTGAGATTAGAGGTTAACAAACGTATCATGATTATTATAGGTCGAAATATTACTCATGGTAGTTGAGCTTAGCAAGTGGATTGACCAAAGAGGTATGTGAAGTTTTCCTATCTCTTGAGCATGAATAGATGAAACTATGTAGTGCGGTGACGTACAAGATTTGGTATTCTTACTCGTTTTAAGTATATAATGACTTGTTTCATTTTAAGAATGTATAATTCCCTTAGTTAGGGGAAAAGTATGATTTTACTAAAGTGTAGAGTTAATATAACAACTTTATGGGAAGTTGGTTTATTAGCTTCATAAAAGGTTACTGAGAAGAGATTTACTCTAAATAAGATAAGTATATGGAGAGGCAACTTGATTTTAAGGTATCAATTGCCCAAAGGTTTTTATGTATAAAGAAGAGTCATTTTCAAAAGAGTTGAAGTATATAGTACTTGGGTTAAACTCCCGGTATTCTTTTATTAAAGATATGGTTAAGTGCCTTAGGTAAACTAAAATGAGAGGGTATATGAACAAGACTAATAAGAAGTTATAAGTTTCTTAACTTATTTATGATTATGATATGATGACAGTTTGAGCTAGGGTAAGAGTATATCTGAGGGGCAAGCCCCAAGATCGTTATACCACCTTCTCCAGGGTAAGAGTATGTCTGAGGGGCAAGCCTCAAGATCGTCATACCACCTTCTCCAGTGTAAGAGTATATCTGAGGGGTAGATCCAAGATCGTTATACCATCTGCACCAGTGTAAGAGTATATCTGAGGGGCAAGCCCCAAGATCCTTATACCATCTGCTCAGCAAAGAGTATATCCGGCGAGTACTGCCCCAAGATCGTTATACCATCTGCTTGTGGTAAGTGTATATCTGAGGGGAAAGTCCCCAAGTTCGTTATACCACCTGGTCCGTGGATTTGATACCAATGATGCGAGGAATACCTCATGCGAGTCCTTATGGGCTTATGCGGGTGAAATAGTCTCACGTGAAAGTACACCGATGCGAGGAGTACCTCATGCGGGTCCACAGACCCGTGCGGGTGAAATAGTCCCGCGAGTAGGATGGTTTTATTGATACTACGCAGGTACCGTCTTGATCATGAGCCTCTATTTTATGCAGATCATATATATATATATACTTGTCACTCTCATTGTTAGCAAGGCACGAAAAAGGTATTTTATTGACTTCCATGACTCACTTACTTTCGAATTATGATATCATTATTACGATTTTTCGACTTTACATACTTGGTACATATTGTGTATGACCCTTCCTGGGGCTGCGTTCATGCCGCAGTGGTAAAGCGATTGAGGATCCTCGTTCTTAGGATCACTCTTCCGGCCGAAGCTCCACTCATCCTAAGCTTATTATTTTGGTACGGATATTCCCGATGCTATAGGTATTTGTACATTCAGGGTATGGCGGGGCCTGTCCCGCCACGCTTGTTATCTTTAAGTGCGTGGTCACGTATGTGTTTTGGGCTACAAGAAGCTGTTGTATTATACATACTTTGTTTAAGTATGTGTATGGAAGCGACCTTATCTACCGGCGGTGATGTTTTACCCTTTTATAAAGTTATGTATGTTCCGCTGCTATTCACTGACATATACCTGACAGGCTACCCCAGTAGGGTACTAGTCGCGGCCCTGGGGTCGGGTCGTGACAGTTACTGACACCAAAATGGTGTTACAATTGATTGTTGGCCTCCCTAAAGGCGAATATGATACATTGGCCACCATGATTCAACAGGCGGATCCGTTACCCAGCTTTAACAAAGCTCGCTCACAGTTGCTGCTCGAAGAAACCCGTCGTGCTAAGCAGCAGCAGGGACAGCAGCAGACCAGCGCCGCGGCGGCTCCCCAGCATCAGTACAGCGCCGCGGTGCCTCAGTACAGAGCCGCGGCGCCTGCCCCATTCCAGTACCAGCAGTCCTTCAACCCTTATTCCCACTACGGGTTGTTAGGTCCAGCTCCAGCACCACAGCAAGCCCACTTCATGCAGGGACAGTTCCAGCAGCCCTCCTCCGCCATGACACCCACTGAGTTGGGTCAGGCTTTCAGCACCCTCAACATGAAACAGTTTGACAACAATTGGTATATGGACTCCGGAGCCACATCTCACATCACCCAGTATGCAGGTACTATTCCCAAACTGTGCAGTTTAAAGCATCCTCAATATGTTACAGTTGGTAGTGGACAACGCATTCTAGTAAAGGGTTATGATACATCATACACACAACCTCCCCATCCACCATTCTCCCTTAAAAATACCTTATATGCCCCACACATGATTAAGAACCTAATCTCTGTCCGCCAATTTACTCGTAATAATTCTGTCTCTGTTGACTTTGACCCTTTTGGTTTCACTGTAAAGGATCTTCATACGGGGACACCTCTTATGAGATGCAATAGCATGGGTGATCTCTATCCATACATATCCACCTCCGCTGCCAGATCTTGCTCTCCCGTCTCTCTAGCGGCTATTTCTTCTTCGACATGGCATAATAGGCTTGGTTACCCAGGACTCACAGTCTTTAATTTTCTTAGAGACAATAATTTCATTACTTGTAATGGGAAGCTTGCTCAAAATTGTGTTTCTTGTTCTTTAGGCAAACATACTCTTCTTCCGTTTAAATCATCCACTAGTGTTACATTTGCACCATTTGATATAATACATGTCGATTTATGGACATCACATGTTGCTAGTTCTCTCGGTCATAAATATTATTTTTTCTTGCTAGATAATTTTTATCACTATATCTGGTTGTACCCTCTCAATTATAAATCGGAAGTGTTTACCAAATTTATTGAGTTTCGACAATTCATCCAAACACAATTTGAAAAAGGTATCAAATCATTTCACTGCGATAATGTTCATGAATTCAATAACTCTATGTTTCACCGTTTTTGTACCAATAATGGCATGGTTTTTTACTTCTCCTGCCCTCACACCTCACCACAAAACGGTAAAGCTGAAAGAATCATCTGCACCATTAACAATATGATTCACACCCTATTGATGCATGTCTCCCTCCCTCCATCTTTCTGGGTATATGCTGCTAAAATGTCAGAATACATTCTCAATATTCTCCCTACTAACACTCTTCACAATATGACCCCTACATAAATCCTCTACCATAGAGTCCCCTCCTATGATCATCTATGGATTTTCGGTTGTTTGTACTATCCCAACCTTAGCTCTACCGCCCCTCACAAGCTCGCTCCTAGGTCCACTTCATGTGTCTTCCTACGCTTCCCACCGAACCATAGGGGCTATCTATTCTACGACATGTCCACTCGTCAAATCCACATCTCTCATCACATCACATTTGATTATACCACATTCCCATTTTCGAATCTTCAAAAATTCCAAAAACCGGATTACTCATTCCTTGACGAGCCTGCTATCTCTCCCATCATCATTGATCAACTTATCTCTTCTGGCTCGTCGACAGCACCGCGGCGCCAACTTTTTAGAGAGGTTTGTTCTCCCAACCCGTCGACAGCGTCGTGGCCAAGTGATGAGGCATCGCGACGCCATATTTCCAGAGAGGCCTGTCACTCAGACAGCGCTGCGGCGCTAGATCCAGGCGCCGTGATGCCTCCGATGGCTTCGCCCTAACCTTCTCCATTTCCGACCCTACCATCAGTCTCAGCTCTCCCTACTCATCCAGCACCGCCTCCCACTGTCCCCACTCACTAAATATAAACTCGTGCCAAGCATGGAATCTTCAAACCCAAAGTCCAATTTAACTTGTCTGCCCAAACCATTTCTCCAATTCCCAAAAACCCTATATTGGCTAAACAAGACCCTAATTGGAATGCGGCTATGTCTGAGGAATTCAATGTTTTAACTAAACAACACACATGGAATCTAGTACCTAGACCTGAGGGGGTGAATGTGATTTATTGTCTGTGGCTTTTTCGTCACAAATTCAGAGACAATGGAGATCTTGAGAGGTATAAGGCACGACTTGTGGCTAATGGCACAAATCATCAGGAGGGCATTGATTGTGGTGAGACCTTCAGCCCGGTTGTCAAAATGGTTATCATTCGCACAGTTTTAAGTATTGCCATGGGCAAACACTGGACGATATATCAGCTTGATGTGAAGAATGCATTCTTACATGGGGATCTGAGAGAAACAGTCTACATGTATCAGCTGTCAGGGTTCACCCATCCAGCAGTTCCTCACTATGTGGGCTATCTCCGTAAGTCACTATATGGCCTGAAACAGGTCCCCCCGTGCGTGGTATGATCGCTTTGTCAGGTATATCTTGCAGATTGGGTTTGTATGCAGCAAGAGTTATACATCACTATTCATTTTTCATCGAGGTAGTAGCAGTGCTTACTTATTACTTTACGTGGATGATATTGTTCTTACTGCCTCCTTCGACGGATTAAAAAATGAGATTATTGACTTGCTTAAGTCCGAATTTGCAATGACTGATTTGGGGAAGCTGAGTTATTTTTTGGAGATATCAGTGATCAGGTCTGCCAATCATATGTTCTTGTGTCAGCGTAAGTATGCAGAGGAGATTGTGTACAGGGCTAAGATGACAAAATGCAAAGAGGTGCCTACTCCAGTTGGTTCTAAATCTAAGCTCAGTGCCATAGATGGTGCTCCAGTCTCTGATCCTACTCTGTATAGGAGTCTTGCAGGTGCACTTCAGTATCTCACCTTCACCAGGCCAGACATATCTTATGTTGTTCAGCAGGTGTGCTTATTCATGCATGCCCCCAGGGAGTATCATTTCACTGCGCTTAAGCGTATCATTCGATACATTAAGGGAACTCTTGATTATGGTTTGCACCTATACCCCTCTGCACCAAACAAGTTGCTTTCATATACGGATGCAGATTGGGCAGGGTGTCCGGACACGCGACGCTCCACCTCCGACTTTGGTGTTTTTTAGGGGATAATCTGATTTCTGTACGCGGCGACATGCTACCCTATCTCGATCCAAAGGTCACGCCGAGTCTGAGGTGTTGCAAATGTGGTAGCTGAGATTTGTTGGCTCAGAAATTTTCTGTTATAACTTCAGTGTCTTTTGCGTCAGCATCAATTATATATTGTGATAACATCTCTGTCATCTATCTTTCTCATAATCCGGTTCAACATCAGCGAACCAAGCATATTGAGATAGACATACACTTCGTTCGTGAGAAAGTTGTGTTAGGTCATGTCAGAGTGTTACATGTTCCATCATCCTATCAGTATGCAGACATATTTACCGAAGGACTTCCCATACAATTATTTCTTGACTTCAGATCCAGTCTCAGGGTCCGACCTCCTCCCGCTCCGACTGAGGGGGTGTGTAAACATGTATATTATAGAAACAATTGTATCCCTACCCATAATTAGAATATTTTCATATATTCTGTAAATATAATTATGGTAAGACTAGGATTTCTTTTTTGTATAGACTTATGATTTCTATTGTATAAGGGATAAATATTGTACTCTATATATACTTTGATATTAATGAGAAGACTCGTTAAGGGAGAATCTTACATATATGTTTCCTTTTACATCCATTCTGATGTTTATCAAATTTTTGTTATTTGGTACCTATGCCAAATCAAGAGAAAAACATTACGCAGGTTTGAACTTTTTGGTGACTATCTTTTGAAAATTCGTTTCGGGGAAAACTCAGTACATGTAACATAGTATCTAGGGCATGCGATGGTGTTTGGTCTTCAGTTGTCCTAATTTATGTGACAATCTTTTATTTTTAATCAGCTCCAAAAAAACTATATTTAATAATAATTTAATTTTAAACATTTCATTTTATCTTTAATGACATGATTCATAACCACATATATTTATGACTTATTTAAAATATAATAATTTTTTTTTATTCTTAAACTTTGTGATAGGACGTCAGTCAAACTCAATTACATAAATTAGGGATTGGGAGAGTATTAGTTATTATGAGTAGCAAGCAGTGAAAATTACAAGCACTATACGAATATAGAAAATTGTATGGCAAAATGACACACTCCTAAAAGACGTAAGTCGTTTTTATTTATTTGTCAAAAAGAAATCTCTTTAAGAAGGTAACTCAACAATATACTCCAATAACTAAAGTGCAAGATATAATTATATATATTTTTAAAAAAAAAGTTTCTTAGCAAACAAACCTATGAAGTTAGTTTGTAAGAGATGTTTTGCCACAAATCCTACTTTACGCGGTACTAATTGTAAATTCAAAAACTGATAATGCAACTCCAATAATCATTTCAATTCACTAAAGAAAAGTGTAATCTAAATAAAGAGTTTGCTTAAACTTGTGAAGAATTTTCTTTGTCTTCGAGGGCCGATAGAAGGGGTTTGGGCCTACGGGGTCATTGGCACGTATGCTCTATATTTTGTGTTGGTCTTTAATTTTTGCCTCTCGTGCCAATAATTTTTTTGCAGGGTATAAGTTTATATTTTGCATTATAATATCCCATGAGTTATGCCCCGCATGACTAAAGACCTTATGCTCCACTAGACATATGTCCGAATGCTGATGAGCAAATATTAAAGACCAGCTCATTCAGTGACGGATCCAGAATTTACACTTATGGGGTTCGAAAAAACAACAAAAGCTAAACATAAAAAATAATGTTGTCCATAGAAATTGAACCTGGGACAATAGAGATAATTTTGAACACTCTAGACAACTTGAGTTAACCTTTTGCATTTGTTCAGGGTGTTCAAATGTTAATATATGTACATAAACACAGAAAATATACCATATATACACTATAATTTTTTGTCAAGACACCCTCTAAATCCGCCCTTGAGCTCATTAATAATTAAAGACCAACAAATTTGAAGGACAATTCGTGTAATTTCTTCGTATTATTGTAACACCCTCAGCACCCTCTAAATCCGCTCCTGAGCTCATTTGAGCATAAAAAATAGGTTGAGTGAAGCAAATATGAAGAAAACACAAGGTGTGAATGGGATGAGAGATGACTTGGTACACATTCAAAGGGAAATAATGAAATTGTCAACCCCCAATAGAACGCCTTCTTGTTTGGTAACATTACACATGAATCCGCGGTCCAAGGCATCAGCCAATTCGATCTCCTTTACAACTCACATGCTTAATCCGCATGAACAGTACTTTTATGTCTTAATTAACTAGGAAGCATCAAGTTTATTTTATATGTATGTATGTATATGAATAGAAAATTTGTGCTCCAAAAAGTAAGGTTTGCATCCATCAACTTGTGAAGAAAACACTTTACATCATTATGTCAATTGTGTAAGACACGAAATTGTTTTTTTCATATAAATAAACTAGATCGATAATTTGGACGCATGTCTGAGGTTCTTTTAGATGACAAGTGCTTGATCAAATAGATCAAGTAATATACATACAACTAGGAATAAGTTGATTCAAGTCTATCGATTATTAGATTTTACATAAGCTGCATAATATTTTTGCATTTCAACATTTACACAGGCGTCCGAACTCACATATATAGAAAACATATTTCTTTTGTATCTGTTAATGTTGGGTTTGGTGTTGTGACATTTTACCCAACATATTATTTTCAGCTCTAAGTTAAAATCAGAAATGTTGGAACAAATGTCACGACATTCGGACCAACATTTTGTGAAACAGTTTTGCCTTACTTCACGGAACTGAAGATTTCGTGGGATTTTTACCATGATGATAAAGTGAGTTGGCAAGGTGATTAGAAGCTGATTAAAAACGTGGAAAGACCAAGTCAAAGCTGTTTCTAAGCGTGGGGAACAAGTCCAAGAAGTTAGAGGATTTTGCTCCATGATCTTCTCCAACAACCTTATCGGCTGCCCACCTTTCCCTCAACATCTACAACCAATCTATGAGCTTTTCAAGGAAGACTCTCTACTATAAATAGAGATGGAAGATCAGCGAATCGATATCCATAATCAAAATGTAAAAATATCAAGAGAGCTCTCGGGATTTCATCTCAGAAATTTGGATCACAAATGTTGCCTGAGTTTTTTACGACATTATGTCCAACATTACAGTCGTTGTTTCAGATTCTAGATTAGCTTTGTATGGAATGATTGTAATGAGATGTTGTCCATTTCTATTTAGATAGATTTTTCAGGCATAAGTCATCTGCGACTTAACCTTTTATTCCTTTTATATTATCTTGTAATATTGTAAAAGAAGGAATATATTTAATTGTGTGTATATATATATATACAATACTTTTGGTTGTTGACCATCATATGTTATATTAATATATAACCTATGTAAATTTAAACCTTTGTGTCTTTATTATTTCCGCTGCATTTTACTCTTCAAAGGTTTTTTCTGTTTTTACTGAAGTGTTTCCACTGGTGTCGACGACATTATGTCCGACATTCGCAAACTGTTCCAGCATTCGAATTTGTTTATTTCAAGTTTGTTTTTTTATTGTTCCATAGCATAACCCCCGGGACTCAACAATATCAATGTACTTATTCAGTATACTAAAAATAATTTTTTTACATGTGTATCTTATCAAATTAAGAGATAATTAATTACTTTTTCTAATATACTTATCATTAAGTAATTTGTGAGTAGTAATATGTAGAACGGGAAAATAACAACAACAACTATTTGTTAGAAACCTGGAAATGATCAAGTATGAGGGTTTGCTGAGTCGACCAAATTCTTGATCTATCCTTAAGATAATATTGCCCCGTATATCCTTTCAACCGTTGTAATGACAACTTATCTCCCAAGATAAAACAACAATCAAATAAATGAGCAAATGGAACTCAAGTGTTTGCTTTGGATGGAAGATCTTTGAATGTTTTGTGATTGCAAGAGAGGAAGACAATTTCAGAGAATTGTTGAGTGTAAGATGTCAAGTGTGTTTCCAAATGAGCCTTGTGTCTCATTTTATAGTGTGTAGATGATGACCCTCCAAATGGCTAAGTAATGGTCATGAATGTCATGTTAATGCCTTGAATTTGGAGTTATAATTCAGCCAAGTAATGGCTGAATTCATGAGCAAAATAATGGAGAGTAAATACTCCAAAGTCAGCCCAAGAATCAATTTTTAATTCACCTCCAACGGATTGAAACAGTCGATGAGTCGCGGCCTTTCAGTTCCAGTAACTCACTGGAACTGGAATGTTAATTAGAGTCGCGACCCTTCGTGGAGGCGCCGCGGCCCTTCAATTCCAGAGTTACTGGAATTAAAACGTCAACTAGAGTCGCGGCCCTTCGGGGAAGCGCCGCGGCCCTTACTTGGAGGAGCCGCGGCCCTTCTCGATTTCGTGGTGATTTTTTATTCATTTTATCTTTACACATTATACACTTCTTCCTTCATTTACCAACGTGAAATCATTCGTCATTTGGCCAATAACCGTCTACTACCTTACGTCTCAAACAATTCGTATACGTATCAATCTTTTCCATTAAGAAAATTTTGATCCTTAGCACTACGTGTGCACGTGTGTGAAAACAAGGTTTCCTACGTGTGGGGCCCCAATTGTTTGATTCATAATTAATAGGATTTACTTTATTTCACGTTTAATAAATATTTCCAACAATCCCCTCTTGGAAGAGATTTTGGTGCACGCACATGGTGTCTTTCTAGCAATCACTTGGCGGAATGATGTTGCATCCGGAGAGGTAGCCGGAGCTTTGAACCTTCCATAGTAGAATACCATCGGACATATTTACTGCGCGGTCAACGTGATGTCTTGTACCGTCAGTGTTTAGTATATACCAAGACAATGGTACCAACACAACACCTTTCCTACTAAATCTTTCTAGTGTTCTGTCCATCGTGGGCCGTGGACACCCTTAGATTCTTAAGTGCGTTTATTTGAGGCGGACAGGCGGTCTGTCCTCGCACTTAAATAGGTGGTTTCCTACAAGGTATCCTGTAATACCCCGCTACACAAGCGTTAGAAATCATTAAAAATTTCACCAACCTAACCTCAACTTTTGAAGATCATTGAAGGTTTGGAAACTTATCATTTACCCATCTTACAGGTAGCACTTTTTGTCTATCACGGGAACGGCCTTGGATTATGTTTCTTAAGAAAAACACATTATCTGAAGTGCTCTTGCTTCCACCGAAGCGCTCACGGAACCTTTACAGTTTAGTTTTCCCATTGAACATTATTCCTGGGATCTCCAGTCTGTAAGGTTGGGTGTCCACTATATCGGTTCTTATTGTGTGGGTTTTAAGCCCATTCCTCTAGACAGGCAGAACAACTGATCTTTGGGTATTCCTTTCGTCAAGGGATCTGCGATATTTTTCTTAGATTTTATGTAATCAATGGAAATAATTCCCCCTGGTGATAAACTGACTAACAGACTCATGTCTCCGTCGAATATGATGAGACTTACCGTTGTATATTGAACTTTGTGCCCTTCCTAGAGCCGACTGACTATCGCAGTGGATCATTACAGAAGACGCGAGTTTATCCCGACATGGGACATCCTCTAGAAAACCATGAAACCACCCAGCTTCCTCTCCCGCTTTATCTAAAGTGATAAATTCCGACTCCATCGTGGATCGGGAAATAAGAGTTTGCCTAGAGGATTTCCAAGACACAGCTCCACCACCGATTGTAAAAATATATTCGCTGGTGGACTTGATGTCGTCGCTATCAGATATCCAGTTTGTATCGATGTACCCCTCTAGTACCGCTGGATATATTGAATAGTGTAATCCGAAATGTATCGTGAACTTTAAGAACTGTAGTATCATGTTCAACGTTTTCCAGTGATCCTCACGTGGATTTCGAGTGAATCTAGCCAATTTATTGACTGCATGAGCGATATCAGGTCGAGTGCAGTTTGTGATATACATCAGACTACCAGTCACCTGCGCATATCGCTCCTGGCGTACGGGCTTACCCAAATATTTGTCAATATTTTGACTTATATCTAATGGTGTTGATACCGGTGAACTGTCGAACATCCCAAATTTCTTCAGTACATTCTCGATGTAGTGAGATTGAGATAAGACCAGTCCATTAGATGCCTTAGAGATCTTGATCCCTAAGATGAAATCTGCAATGCCCATATCTTTCATGTCAAAACACTGTTTTAACATGTTCTTAGTCTCTAGGATTATTCCAGGACTGATTCCAGTGATCAACAAGTCATCTACATATAGATATATCATGACGAAGGATTTGACATTTCCTTTCATGTAGACACATTTGTCACCTCCATTAATGGCGTAATCCTTTTGATAGTAGAGTACTATCAAATTTCTCGTGCCATTGTTAAGGGGCTTGTTTCAGCGCGTACAACTATTTAACAAGCTGACATACTTTTGTCTCTTGTCCTGGAACCACATACCCCTCAGATTGATCCATATATATTTCTTCTTCCAAATAATCATTTAGGAAGGCGGTCTTAACATCCATTTGATGTATTCAAGATCCCGCAAGGCGGCGATAGCTATGAACATACGTATGGATGTCATTCTTGACACCGGAGCGTAGGTGTCGAAGTAATCAAGGCCCTCCCTTTGGCAATATCCCTTGACTACTAACCTAGCTTTGTACTTATCGATAGAACTATCTGCCTTTAACTTCCTTTTAAGGATCCACTTACAACCCAACGGTTTGTGTCCTGGGGGAAGTTCTGCCAACTCCCAGGTGTGGTTATGCAAAATGAATTCTATCTCACTTTCTAAAGCTTCCTTCCAGAGCGGTGCTTCTGGAGTTGACAATGCTTCGGCGATTGTTCGTGGTTCATCCTGAACCAAATAAGCTATAAAGTCTGGAACGAATGACTTGTCCTTCCGTGCCCTTTTGCTTTGCCTTGGTTCCATCTCTGAATCTTCCAAGTCCTGAGAATCTGGAATACTGAATTCCGGATCATCAGCTACTTCAGAATTTACTAGATCTGAACCATTTCGATCTAGATAGTCAGTGACTCCTAGTTCATCAGAGGTTTGCTCATAACTTCGTTTGCGAGAGGCTATGCTATTTTCCCTATATGGAATGTGTCTTCAAAGAACCATGTGTTCCTTGATTCCATGATCGTATCTTCATAAATGTCTGGATAATCCGACTTGTGCACTATGAAGTGATAAGCACTACTGTTAATGGCATATCCGATGAATATGCAATCCACAGTCTTAGGTCCAATTTTGACCTGCTTTGGCATAGGTACTTTTACCTTGGCCAGACAACCTCATACCTTCAAATACCTGTAGGTAGGTTTCTTTCCTTTCCATAGCTCGTATGGAGTCTTGTCTTTACCCTTGTGTGGGACTCTGTTAAGAATCTTGTTTGCGGTAAGGACAGCTTCTCCCCACATGGTTTGAGAGAGGCCCAAATTAATGAGTAGAGCATTCATCATTTTCTTTAGTGTTTGATTCTTGCGTTCAGCAACTCCGTTTGATTGAGGTGAGTAAGGAGCCGTTGTTTGATGAACTATACCCGATTGGGTACAAAGTTCTTTAAAAGGCGCTACATATTCTCCCCATCCATCGCTACGGATAGTTTTAATCCGTCCGCCTAGTTGATTCTCAACTTCTGCTTTGTAGTGTTTGAATACTTCAAAGGTTTCATCTTTACTTTTTAGTAAGTAAAGGTAACAAAACCTTGTGCCATCATCTATGAAAGTCACAAAGTACTTGTTCCCCCCTCTAGTTTGAGCGAACTTTAAATCACATATATCAGTGTGTATAAGTTCTAGAGGAGCGGTATCCCTTTCGACGAATCTAAAAGAACTCTTGGAAAGTTTTGCCTCTATGCACACCTCACACTTACGTTGAGGGTTTATGTCAATAGAAGGCAATAATTCAAGTTTTACCAATCTTTGGATAGATTTATAGTTTACATGTCCTAATCTATGATGTCATAGATTAGACGACTCAATCAAGTAAGTAGAAGGTGCAATTTTATTGATAGTTGAAACAGAAGGCATTACAGGTGCAACATTGAACTTAAAGAGGCCTTCACAGACGAAGCCTCTTCCTACAAAAGTTCAATTTTTAGTGATTACAAAATTGTTATCCTCTAACACAAGCCTAAACCCAGCATTTACTAACAGAGGTCCAAAAATTAAATTTCTTCGAATTTTTGGGACATGCATCACTTCCTTCAGAATCAGCTCATTTCCGGACGTCATCTATAGGTCACCTTTCCTACCCCCAGCACCTCTGAAGAAGAATTGTTGCCCATGAACAATTTCTTATCTGTGACTGGTGTATATGTGGAGAAGACATCTTTATTGAAACAAATATGACGGGTAGCACACGTGTCTAGCCACCATTGCACCGGATTCTCAACGAGGTTAGCTTCAAGAACTACCGCTGAGAACTTCTCAATCATATCATTGACGAGCGTGTCTTCAACCATGTTAACCTTGGTCTTGCCTTTGGCCTTATTCTCACGTTTGAGCTTGCGACAGTCTTTGGCCATGTGACCAACTATACCACAGTGGTTACAATTTCCCTTGAACTTTTCAGTTGTTTGGGGCTTTCCTTCCTTCTGGAACTTCTGCTTCTTGCTTGAGTTCCCTTTGACTTCCATCAGGTTTGCCTTAGCCTCAGCGGGTTGTTTTCCCTTTGGCATGACCTTCTTATTGTCTTCCTGAATCTGGAGTTTGACAATATGTTCATCTAGGATTATCTCCTTCATTTTGAGTTTGAGATAGTTCATAAACTCAGTCCACGAGGGAGGCAACTTCTCGATTAATGCCCCAACCAAGAATTGTTCATTGGGCTTTAATCCTTCCAAATCCAGGGGATGTAGAATCATTTGGAATTCCTGGACTTGGGATGTCACACTTTTGTTGTCCACCATTTGAAATTTCATGAACTTTCCAATGATGAAATTCTTACTACATGCATCTTGGGTGTTGTACTTTTTCTGAAGTTTGTTCTATAAGGCCATAACTGCTTGGCAGTTTCAACGGTGCAATATACCATGTATAGTGGATCGGACAAACTGTTTAGAATATAGTTCCTACACATGAAATCACTATGTTTCCATGCTTCGCGAACCATCCTCATTGTCACGACCCGACCTCGGGCCCGCAACTGGTGCCTTACCCGGGCACGCTAGTTGGTATACATCAGAGAAAATCAGCGGAATAACTCATAGACATGGAACAATGTAAAATAAGAAACAGACTAACCGATAAGGTCGCCTTTCAACATGTATATAAATATCAAAAACCCGAACAGTTATATCCTTTACAAACCCAACTCACAACAGGACTACAGACCTCTAAGAGTTTCTGACATAACAACTATGACGGGACAGGGCCCCGCCATACCCCTGAATGTACATGTACCTACAATGACAGGGAACCATACCAAAAGATAAGCCTCCGGAGAAACGGAGCTTCCCAAAACGCAGAATCGTGATCCATGGCGAGGACCAACAACCGGTGTACCTCTACTGCAGATGAACGCGGCCGGCGAGGTCGATGCAACATGTACCAAGTATGTGAAACGAAAGCATGAATGAAATCACAATAGTCTAAAACAAATCCACGCATACGTATGAAAAACCAATTAACGACACGATGCCATAGTATATATGAGAGCAAATAGGTATAACCTGGCCGGTTCTGAATAGGCAGCCAATGATCAAACTAGGGCCATTCGCCCATAGTATCATTGTGCAAACCCTAATCCTGGACTCCCGCAATCCGTATAGGTCGCGTGGACCCGCATGAGGTATTCTCGACGGGGAAGCAAACCCGCCAGAATACATAGACCGCCCCGCATGAACCCCTCGACTCACGAGGTATTTCTGATAGGACCTCGTCTCGTATGAGCCCCTTGGACCCGCATGAGGTATTCCTCGCATCGGAGGGAGCAAATCCCGCGGAATATGTGTCACGCAACGTGTCAGGAGGGTAAGTGATATAATACAAGCACAACCGGCTTATCGTAAACAACATAAGCACAACAAGAAAACCCCATTAACACAAAAGTCTCAAGACACTAATACCCGTAGTATCCAGTTATGTTTACTTTATCAAACCAAGTAACTACACTTTCAGAAAATCATTACAAGGCCTTTAAAATCAAGTAAGTAAACCGTTCTTTTATCCTCCTTAAGTCGTTATAACTAACTTCCCATAAAGCTATTATAACACTTATATTTTAAGCAATTCAAACAATCACACTCTTTTGAGAAACCAAAGAACTTATTCTTTTAAAACCAAGTATCAATTTCTTTCCGAATAATTATTCACAACTTTTTAGAATAATTCAAGGCTCTTAAGATTTAGAAGTCAAGTCAAGGACGTCAAAATGAAACCAAATTCATTTAACACACGTACGTCTACCGTATTATATATTTCATAATAATCATGCTCAAGAGGATAGGAAGAGTCACATACCTCCTCGGCTTAAACCACTTGCCAAGTTGAGTATGTCGAGCGTAGAGTATCAACCTATAATAATCATAACACGTCTATCAATTTCTAGTTTTCATCGTAGAGTATTTCTAAGCATAAGGTCTCTTAGTCTACGGAAAATTGGGCAGCACTTCCCCTGTTTCTACGTACTTTTCCACCTTTTTCAAGGCCCGAAATCAATAACCAAATGCCACATTTAAGGCGCAACAATACAACAAGTCAAAGGGGATTACACGCCTAACTGGACGTGTAAAATTCAGCCCCTTAATCTACAAAACTGTCCACTAATACTAGTCCAGAGTCCAATGTAAAAACAGTCCATAGTCCAATGTAAAAACAGTCCATAGTCCAATGTAAAAACAGTCCATAGTCCAAGTCCTTTAGTTGGTGTTCTTGCCAACTACTACAATCAAAACTGTCCATTTTTCGGCTAGCATGTCAATACTTGTTTCATTACTTCTTTTATAATCCCAACTTATATTCCAATCTTTATATAAGTTATATTAACTTGTTAATAACAAGATTCCTTCATGTCAACAAGTAATAGGTAATGTTTTAACAATTTTAATGGCTAGCATGCCAATTTTTCGGTTTTAACATCTTTAATGGGTAGCATGCCAATTTCGGTTTTTAACATCTTAATAAGGTCCAACTCTTTTCAATCTTTCTTCCACATATCATATACTCAATCATATACTACTAACATATGTAATTTCTAAATTCACTAAAAGGACAAAGATTATTACCTCAATAATCCCAAAATTATCCAAGATCTAAAAGTTGATCCTTAGCAACGTTAGCTCCTATTCCTTACGTTCCAATCCACTTCAAGAAACCCTTAGAAGTTCCTAACCAACTTCTCTTAACACTTCATCCAAAAAATATGAAGATCACCTTAGGGTTTCACCTTGCGACTATCGGATTAACGTAGTATTTCTGGGATTTTTGTGTTGGGATATCTTTAGAACACTACTAGGGACACTTGGTTAAGGTGTTGGGATTACTCAACAACAATTGAAGAATTATTCATCAAGAAAGGGAGGGGGTGCCGAGAGCTCAAACAAGGGAGGGAGTATTGTTCTTGAAAATTTCCAAGTGAAGAAGTCTTCAACCCTAAGGTGTGTATATATAAGACAACCAAAGTCTAGGATCAAAGCAAGTGTGTGGTTGAGATTGGGGACAAGTGTGTGTGGGTCCCACAAGCCACTTGTCCAACAAATATCTTGAGACAAGTGGCTTGCCACTTGGCTCAACCAATTCGCCCAACATGGGCCACATGGGGTGACATGTGTCGCCCTCCTATTGGTCCAAAATATTTTATCTCTCCACAATCTCAATAATTGGTCAAATATCGAAAACCTTGTGGGCCCCACAAAACGTAAAATTTCCCAGGTGGGCCCCACATGACCAAATCTGGAAATAAAATTCGATAATTCTTATAAATTCTATAAGTCTCAATTACCAAAATAGAGAATCCAATTCTTAATAACAAACATTTTTCCTTCACGTGGTTCGGAACATTTTCCGTAGGAAAAAGAAATCTTTCTTCTTTTTCAAACTTAGAGTCGCATTCTCTAGCGTACGTCCTCATAAACATACCCTGAAACTACGGGGTGTAACACTCATGTCGTCAGCGACATGGTTACCTTGGCCCCCTCCCGTCAAATTATTTGGCTGAGGGTCCACGTCTTCCCCAACTAGTGGAGGATCTTCGGTTAAGAAACGTGACATTCCCATAACCGTCATGAAAAAACAGCATCTTTTGCTGCCATCTCTTAAAGTGAGCACCCATGAACTTTTCAGGACGTTCATGGTGAAAACCAGCAGGTGTTGGAGCAGTAGCTCCCCCTTGAGGAGTTGCAAAGGCATTATGAATGCCTCCAACATGAATATAGTTGTTGTTGACGCCTTGGGTAGGAGCAAATGTAATATAAGTTCCCGGAGCAGCAGTGGAGGCATTGGTTGTGCCAAAGGCAGTGGCGGTGGCACTTGACGTACCGAAAATAGTGGCAGTGGCACTTGACATGCCAAAATCAGTAGTTGGGAAGGCATTAGAAATGCCATGATCAGTGGTGACTGTCACGCCCTTTTTCGACCGCGACATTTTTTTTTTTTAGCGAACCCCTGCTTGCATAAAAGATGTTAGAAAATAAATGCTAAAATGCTAAATGGTTAAATAATGCTAAAGTGGTGCTAAAGTGCAAAAAAAGGGGTGCTAAAAGTGCTAAATGCTGAAGGGTTCGCGGAGTCGCCACCTAATTAGTTTGGGTGAATTAGGACACCTAAATGTCAACTAGGTTAAAGTCAACACTAACTCCATTTTTTATGGTCTGCAAAACTAGTGTGAGATTCTGAGTAAGAGTTCTTTATTAATCTAGAGGGAAGAGGTTAGGCACCCTCTAAGATCCGCTAACTTGCGGTTGTCCTGCCAAACCTAGGGTAACTATTATTGCTAAGATGCAATGTAGAGGGTGTTTTAGTAAAAGAATATATTTTGTCTTTTATTAAGAAATTATAAGATTAGTACTATAACAATATGTGTAAAGTTTAAAAGCATCCATTTATATAAAAAAAAATCGATTTATTGACTAAATGTATACATTTGCCTACTAAATGGACCTTGATTAGTATACCACATGCTTAAGGGGGGTTTCTTAGTATATAAAAAAATAAGATTTCTATATGGAATTTATAGCAAATGGGTTAGGAATCTTGGAAATAATATCCTAGCTACATGATTAGTTATGCAAGTTAAGATTATTAGGTGGTTTAGTATAGCTTAAACTATGTATGGATAATCTAAAATATTTAACTTGAAGGGAAACGAATTGCTAGTTAACTATTTTCTAATCTATTGACTCAAGGTTTGATGTTCTAAGAGTTCTACTAATAATGTAATGTTAGACAGTTAATTTACAATAAATTAATGGGCAAGATAAAGAAAATAATAAAGTGACTCGAGGGAATGGCGATAACACTCGCCGCGGTTTGGAATTTTCCTATGCGAGATGGATGCACATAAATGTGGGCATTCATTTGAAGTTGCTCAAGATGAGTCTCGCCATGAGAATCTTCATTTTTGCTCCGATGCATTTCATGTAAAATAAGAAAAGATAAAGATTAGTATATATCCCGATCTTGTCAATAAACAAACAAGCAAATAATCACGTATTCAGATATGCACCTATTTTAATTGTTATTATATTAGTCGAGAAAAAGAATATGAACCCAAGTAGTAAGCCATGATACAGCTTAGCCTCAGTACAACCAATTAGGCAGGAAGAAGTCCAAAGCAGGCTTAAAGTGAAATGTTACATTTGCCCAAAGAGCTTTAATTAACCCATGTATGCAGTAGGCCCAAGCGTGACAATTATCGGAATTTTGAAGGAAGCAAACAAGCCCATATGTGCGAGGGAGCCCAAAACAGTGATTATCAACTTATCAATTAGTTCAGTTTATTTCAAACCAGCAATCCTTAAGCAGGCGTGACATTTCAAACATGTATATGTGTATACTTACAAGAGAAACTCAGCTTAACAGACCAAATGCAAGTAGATGAGATCCGGTGGTTAACATAATCAGTCCCACAGAATGCTAACATAAGGAAGATAACTAAGAGGACAATATGTATATTCAGATTAGTATATTTCTTTCTCATTTTCAAACCATATGAAGTGCAAGAAACATGCTAAGAGAAATACAAATAGGCTGGAGCCAGGTTCCACTTACACAGTGCCCAAATACCAATGATCTCCTAACATGTGTGATCAACTGATCATAGGAAACTGTTTTATGAAGTAAAGACCAATGAACACAGTTAACAAGCATACTAGGCAAGATAAATACTATCATAGAACAGAGGTATTTCGTAAAGGCCTTAGTCCACTTATCAAGTCTTTTTTTAAAAATATATATTTTGGAAAGTTTCAGCTATTCTGGCCTCATATTCTGCATGCTTACAAAAAACAAAAAGGATCGAATGCTGAATATACGCAGTATGGAGGGCATGGTTATCCTATCAGCAAACTGATTCTAGCATGAGGGGTATTAGCCTACAACATATAGATTAGATTAGATTCCTAGCATTATCAATTCCACATGAGTTCGAGACATGGAGGATCACATACAAGGCCAGTTTTACTTGTTTAATACCTCTTAGGGTCGGATTACATCCTTAATATGCTCACTACATGAGATAGAGTTACAAACTGAAGGCAAAATGCAAACAGGGGGATATAATACGACATGACATAGATAATGCAATATGCTAATGCCAGCATCATTTAGCGACTTAATGACAGGATTCAAAATAGCTACCAGGACTTCTCGACATTGTGACATTTAAGCACTTAGATATGCATATTTGTTTACTGGACATTTTAAGATAAACATGATGCAGTTCAACATTCAATAGCAAGGCAGGCATACATTAAGCATTTAACTTGAGTATTCTCAGACAAGCATATCAATCCCAGATTATCGGGTGATCAATCAAAATATGAATCGAGGCCAGTGAAACTGTTTCAGATCCATATAGTGACACTAACAATCATAAACAGTACACATATAACAGAGCACATAAATTAGCATAAAGGGAACGAGATTCGAAAGGGGAATGAGTTTACCTTCTCCGAGCGGTGAACCGAGACAGTGTATCAAGTCGTCGATCCACTCGGAGTTGCGATGCGATGTGATTTGAAAGGGAATAAAGCTTTATATCGATTTGTTTCTGGGTTGTGCGGAAATAAAGAGTTTAGTTTTCTGCTCTTGTTGTCTTTTCCCGATTCTCGTTGTTTGATTCTTTCTAGGATTTCTCGATGCCTACCGATGCTGAAGCATTTATTCTTGTTTTATTGGTTCTCACTGTTTCTCTCATCTGTTTCTCTTATGTTCCTCTTTTCCTTCGTCGATCCGCCTTGCATGTGTAGAAAGCTTAATTTTTCTATAGTCCCCAAATTGGGTTCCATTTTCGGGTAAGTTTTAAGACTGATTTTGGACAATATTTGGTTCTGATTTGGTATTGATTTTGGACGATTCTAAGGGTTGATTCGCGGATAATTTTTATGGTAAGATTTGATATGGTTTTCGTGGTTCTTGGAGATGGTAAGGGCGAGATCTTTGTGATTTTGTTAGGGTAAGTTTGGACGATTTTGTTTCTGATTTAGGTACCATTTTGGGTTATGGCGAGTCGTGGGTAAGGAAAACCCCGGATCTCCGGCGAGAATCCCGGGCATGGCGGCGACGGGCCTTAGGGTTTTTAGGGGGGGCGGTTTTCATTTTTTTCTTTGTCGACAGGGATGGGGGAAATGAAGATGAAGGGATGTGGGTTAAATGTTTGTGGACTTGGGCTAGGCGGAATTAAAAGTCTTGTGGGTTGCGGGTTGGGGGCAATTCTATTGGGCTCGACTGAAAATCAAAGGGGAGGGTGTATTTGCTAGTCTTGGGCGGGAGGGCTGAAGAGGAAAGATGTGGGCTGCGGGTTGGGCCAAGGGAATTAGGGATTTAAGAGTTAGTTTTAGGTATTAGGTATTTAATTAGTGGTAAATTATTTAAATTAACCCTAGGTGTTTTTTTATTAGTTTTAGCTTGGACTTTTATTATTACCATAATAAATGTGGGCGTGCTATTTAATTAGTGCTTAATATTTTATAATGCGATGTTGTTATTAAAACTTATTTATTATGCGTATTTATCATTATTTAAGTTAAAATTAAATTATCTTAATATTAATTATGAAATTGTTTTGCGTATTAATAAATGCGAATATTCTATTTGACACGTCGTCATTGCTAAATTATTTATTTGCGTACTTATTATTAATTATCATTTAAGAATTATGATAGGGCTTAAAATTAATAAATGCGGGCGCGAGACTCTAAGTGCTTAATATTCTACGTAAGACGCGGTGCCATTCTTAAATTGCTTATTTATGCATGTATTAATGTTTTTATTGTTGCATGTTATTATTATAAAAATTGTTGGAAAACTAGTGTAATTTTATAGTTAATGACTGGACGGGAGGGTCAAAATTGGGTGTCAACAACTTGTCCCTCTTTGTATGGATATGATGGAAGAATCTTCGGACAAAGACGTTGACTTATAGCCAATTTTGTCTTGATCCTCAGAATTTAAAAAATGTTGGGCAATTAGACAAGGCTGACGCAAAATTCAAAATATGTCCCAGTGTCGAGTTATGACGACACTGGGCTACCATGGTCAAACACCAAAGCGGGCTAACGCGGACTCAAAATTTGTCACAGTGTTGAGTTATGACGACACTGGGCTACCATGGTCAAAACACCAAGACGGGCTAATGCGGACTCAAAATTTGTTTCAGTGTCGAGTTATGACGACACTGGGCTACCATGGTCAAAACACCAAGGTGGGCTAACGCGGGCTCAAAATTTGTCCCAGTGTCGAGTTATGACGACACTGGGCTACCATGGTCAAAACAACAGGGCGGGCTAACGCGGACTCAAAATTTGTCCCAGTGTCTAGTTATGACGACACTGGGTTGATGTGATATAAAAAAAATTAGCTTGAGCATAGGGGTTTACCGGTATTGACTTATGAAAACGTTGGGCTTATTGGTGATGTGGAATGAGTGGACCGACGCTCGAGGTCGCTTCTGCCATTTGCTGGACAGGTTGGCCCCCCAACAAATTTCCCCAGTTCGCTGTAAGAGAAAGTCCACGTTGTGCTCCTGCTCCTGCATGCTAAGACTTAAGCAAACGGTTAGTGCATAACTGCTACGTCAAAATGATATCGCATGAATTTATTGATAATGTAACTGTGTGAGTAGAAAATGCTATCCTGTAAAAATGTGATGCCTGCTGCAAATGCTGTGATTTCGCCCTTGCACGGACGCGTTGCGATTGTGAATGCGGATATGTTGTCCTTGCATAAACGTGCTGCAACTGCTCCTTTAGATTGAGGCTCTGTAGACTAAAGCTCAAGAAAAAGTTAGTGCGTAACTGCTAAGATAGAATAATAAAACATGAATGTATAAGGAAATGCAATTTTGAGAGTAGAGAAATCGTCCTTGCGTAGATGCGATATGTTGATGACGTCGTCTTTGGACGTGGCGTCGTTTTCGTATGGGCGTCGCTTTCGGACTCGGCGTCGTTTTCTGACTCGGCGTCATTTTCGGACGGGCGTCGTTCCGGACTTAGTGTCGTTTTCAGACTTAGCATCGTTTTCGGACTCGGCGTCGTTTTCGGACTTGGCGTCGTTTGTGGACTTGGCGTCGTTTTCGGACTTGGCGTCGTTTTCGGACTTGGCGTCGTTTTCGGACATGGCGTCATTTTCGGACATGGCGTCCTTTTCGGACATGGCGTCGTTTTCGGACATGGCGTCGTTTTCGGACTGACTTCATTTTCGGACATGACGTCGTTTTCGGATATGGCGTCATTTTCGGACATGGCGTCATTTTCGGACATGGCGTCGTTTTCGGACATGGCGTCGTTTTCGGACATGGCGTCGTTTTCGGACTTGGCGTCGTTTTCGGACTTGGCGTCGTTTTGACACGGCGTCGCTTTCGACATGGCGTCGCTTTCGGATATGGCCGTTTCGGACTTGACGTCGTTTTCGGATATGGCTTCGTTTTCGGACTTGGCGTCGTTTTCGGACATGGCGTCGTTTTCGGACATGGCGTTGTTTTCGGACTTGGGCGTCGTTTTCGGACTTGGGCGTCGTTTTCGGACATGGCGTCGTGTTCGGACTGACGTCGTTTTCGGACATGGCGTCGTTTTCGGACATGGCGTCATTATCGGACTAGGCGTCGTTTCGGACACGATGTTGATGAAGATGTCATTGTGTTGATGCTACTATTTTGTATGTAGGACATTGCGAATGCTGATGTCGTCTCTGTTCGGACTTGCGGGATGCTGCGTATGCTTGTTGAATGCTACTAATGCTGATGTAGCTTCTGCACGGACTTGCTGGATGCTGCTCTTGTAAATTAAGGACCCTGCAGGCTAAAGCTTAAAAAATTAGTGCATAAATTTCAAGACAAAATTGATAGAGCTTGAATGCGATCTTGTGAGTAGGGATGTTTGTAATGCGATGAAGGTGTCGTTGTTGCAGATGTTGGGGGCGTCATTGCGTAGACGTAATGCTGATGACGTCGTTGCCTGGATGTATTGTTGTTGGCGTCGTTGCGTGGACGTAGTGCAACTGGCATCGTTGTGTAGACATGATGCTGACGGCGTCATTGCGTAGGCATAATGCTGATGACGTCATTGTGTGGACGTGATGCTGATGACGTTGTTACTTGGACGTGTTGTTGCTGCTCCTGTAGAATAAATGCTCCTGCGAGCTAAGCTTGAAGAAAAATTAGTGTATAACTGTTAAAACAAAATGATAAATATTTAAGAAATGCAATTCTGTGAGTAGGGATGTCGTCCCTGTATGATATGTGGGGTGTTGTGAATGCTGAGATGTTGTTGTAATGCATTTTTGTGAACCGTATGGATTGCCATGATGACTTTGTTGTGCGTTTGTGCACTGCATGGATTGCAATTTGACTTTATGCCCGAGTTGATGCGCCAGACTTTGTCGCGTGTTTTGAACTTTGATTGTTGATGTATGTTTGCTCCAGCCGCTTATTTCTGCTTCTGCTAATATGAAGAACCTGCGCTCAAAGAAAATTTGTGAGTTTGAGGGGGGGTGGTTGATTCGCATTGACTTTGTAGTTTTGACTATTGATGCTCGGACGTCTGCCTTGTTTGGACTCATAACCCCTGCCTTGTTTCCTACCTTGTCCCAATTTTGAATATGCAAAGGGCGTTTGACCTAAAGCGGGTCTCAATGGGGTTTCTTGTATATTATGTGTATTTTCGTTATTTTCAAAATAAGGAAAGGTTTCCTAATGGTGTGACCGAAGCCGATTTAGGCCACCTACGTATCCCCAGGGAATCAGCAGCCATTGCTGCGGCTCTAACCTCTGCTGGGGCTGGCGGCGTCACAAAACCCGCCGTCTGAAGCACAACCTCGCATCGCTCGGGCTGCGCTCGCACTCTCCTCAGATCTCACTAGCGGTTCCTACTGCCTTGCACTTCAGGGCTCTGGTGGCCTTACGCGGAGGCATAAGTGGTTAAAACGAGACACGTCAGAGGGGTCCAACTTCCAACACAGCTCTAAGGCACGATCTCAGAATGAGAAGAATGGAAACTAATCCTAAATGTCTCGGCCTCACGATTATAGATGTGGTGCACAACACATCGATAATCAAGACTCTACTAGACACGGTCAGACACTTTCCGAGGATTAATCGCTCGATACCACTTTTGTAACGACGTTCGGCCCGTTCATCGTGCCTTATCCCGCACCCTAGTGATACAATCATCGAGAAAACCAGGAAAATAAAACTTTAACAAGAAACAAGATATATGAACATAAACAAAGCAACCCAACTGCTACCTTCCAATAACATAAATAAATACAACTCTTTCAAACGAGCTTTAATCCTTTTACAACCCCGCCACAACAAGATTACATGCACTTAAGATTTACAACAACTATGACGGACAGGGCCCGCCATACCCCGAATGTACAAGAACCTACAACTCGTGGAACACATACCAAAAGATAAGCCTCGAGAAACGGAGCTTCCCAAACGCCGAATCGAGATCCTAAGAGCGAGGATCCACGGCCGATGTACCTCTACTGCAGATGAACGCAGCTCAAGGAGGTCAAGACAACAGTACCAAGTATGTGAAATCAGAAAATATCAGAATGAAATCATACTAGTCTATATAAAGCAGAGACATGTATGATAACCAAACTACGATTCACAAAAAGCGATATGTCGATGTGGACTCACGCCTCAAGTCATCACTCAAATATAACTATGGGTCTCACGCCCACAACATCAATCATGTTCGATCACGGCCGCATGCCCCTAATCGCAGACGGCAGACATGTCCATGATGCAACAATAATACCAATGCCCCACGGCCACACGCCCCGAATTCTACCTGTAGACACGCCCATGTGACATCAACAATAATATCTGGTGATCAACCCCGCCGCACGGCCACATGCCCCGAATTCTACCTCGGTGTAGACATGTCCATGTAACCACAATAACAATATATCGGGTAATCAACCCGACCGCACGGCCGCATGCCCCTAATTCTACCTCGGTAGACATGTCCATGTGACATCAACAACAAGACAAGAATCAAAATGGAAACATACCCGTGGAATTCTCCATCACCGCCAAAGACGCCCAAGTAAGTTCTCAACAAGTCGACCGCCTCTATCGAGACGCCAGAACACGTAAATACCACACTTGCACAACAAAGGCTATCATCACAAGCATAGGCAAGTTTCACAACAACAAGCATAGGCAAGTTTCACACAACTCAAAGTACTTTCATTTTATGCCAAAGTCCGGTTTTTAACCCCAAAGTACTACATCGTTAAGTTCTTTTAAAAGAGATCCATTACTTTTATAAAGTCACCCGATACGTAGTATTAGAATGACCAACCCACATTCCTTTTCAAAATCAAGTAACAACATTCTTTCCTAAGTTCCGGTTTGCCTAGTTTCAATTACTCAAGCTTCTCATTTTCAAATGCTCAAGTCACTTATTTTAGAAAGGTTTCATAACTCATAGTCTTAATCTCTTTTAAAACAATTGAGTAACATATGTCATATATGAGTAGTTTATTCTTGTTTATAACGATCTTATTACAAAGACCATGATCTAGAAAATGTAATATCATTTTGTCTCATCTTAGCTTCTATGCAGATGGAGGTTTCTACCGGTTTTAATACAACACATCATTATTCAATACATTTTCCTTTATTAACGCCGCAGTTGGTCCTGTCGATACACATTCGATTTCCAAATCAAGAAACATTATCCCTTTAAAACCAAGTACTCATTACTCACGAATGAGGTTTCACACAATCATCCACATTAAAACAAATAAGTTAAGTCTCTTATCTTATAAGATCAAGTCTCTTAACTTCTAACATCAGTAAACCATTTTCTTACCTACATAAAGTTGTTATAACCAACTTCCCATAAAGCCGTTATAACACTTTATGTTTCAAACCAATCAAATACATTAAACACATGTACGTCTACCGTACTACATAGTTACACACATATCATGCTGGAAGAGATAGGAAGAGGTTCACATACCTCGCGACGATTTATCGACAATAAGCAAAATGCTCCAAGTACTACAACCTTGCTAGCCCTTTCCACTCCTCGAGTAGAATACGCAAAGGTCACAAACGTCTATTAACCCCAAAACACAAGTTTCCATCTTTCTACGTAAAATTCAAGAAGACTTCCCCGCAACAACAGAAATCTCCTTCTCTATCGAGGCCGGCTACCAAGCCAACCAGGGGGGGTTTACACGTCTAAACGGACGTGGACAATTCTACTCAGTAATACTACACAAGTCATCGCAATACACCCTATGTAAATACAGTCAGCTTCTTTATTCTTCAGGCATAAGTCAAAAGACATTGCCGAATACTAAGTATAGTTCCATATATAGTATACTTCAACTATATATTCTAACAAACATGTAATTTCCAATTACAATAGAGGGACAAGGTAATTACCTCGACAAGCCCAAAATTATCCAAGTTATAATGTCGATCCTGAGCAAGGTTTAGCTCCACTTCGTGCGCTCCAAACCACTCCAAACAACCCTTAGAAGTTCTAACCAACTTCTACTCAAATACTTCAACCAACTATGAAGATTTCCTTAGGGTTTCGGTTTGAGACTAAAAGGACAAAAGGTAGTATTTTCGGACTCTACGTAAAGAGGTATCTTTGGAATACTACAAGGTACAAGGCTAAGGTAGTTTGGGCATGATAACAATACTAGAGAAGTATTTCAATACCACTGAGGGTATTATACGAAACAACTAGGCAGTGGGGTACCCGCGGCCAAGGCACCACAAAGGGGGAGGGAGGAGGCCCTCGGCCAAGACTCTCAAAAGAGGGGGGGGATGAGTTGGACGAACTCAACACTAGAGGAGGGAGGGATTTTAGGCTTGGAAGGTTTCATTTGTGGATGAAGAGTTCATCAACATAAGGGGGGTATTTATAGCAAAACCAAAGGCCAACCAAGGGCCAAGATCCTTCCAAGTGTATAGCAAGTGTAAGGGCAAGATTAAGCCAAGTGCACCCTAAACCCTACTCCACAAAACACTCCACAAAACAATGCACCAAACAAGGCCAAAACAAGGCACAAAACAAGGGAGGAAGACGTCCCCCCCTTGCCTACCCAAACCGTCACTTGAGGGTGACAAGTGTCACCCTCTCGTTGGCCCAAAGATGTTCCGTCGCTCGGAAAAATCCGCAAAAATACAAAACGACATAGTCGGAATTTTCCCCTCGCAAGTTATGCAAAACGTTTCGTCGAAAAACGACTCTAATCGGGTGTTGTGCACAAAGGTAAATTCGGCCAAGGGTGCCACATGGGGGTGACACGTGTCGCCCCGATTCGCCGAATATTTCGTCTTCCAAAATATCCAAAATACCGAAATCTCAAAACAAAGCGGGCTACAAAATCAGTAAATTTCTCCCGTGGCCCCACGTGACCATTTCCAAAATAAAATCTCAAAATTCTAATATAATCTATGAAGTCCAAATACCAAACTGGGAATCCAATTCCCATTAACGAACCTTTTTCTTCACAAATAACAGGAAACGCTTTCCGTAAAACTCACATCTTTCTTTCTTTTCAAAATTTCGCCAGACTCGCACGCACGTCCTCACATACATACCCCGCAACTACGGGTATAACATTCTCCTCCTTAGAAACATTCGTCCCGAATGTTCCTTCTCAAGCCTGATAACGATAAAGTTCCTCTAACAAGTTGCCGACGCCATACCGCTACGAACTAACACACGTTCTCTTCTCCCCTAACTCGTTGTACCCTTCTCGAACACTCGAACTCTTTCTAGTATCCGTACCACACTTCCGTCAATGCTTCTGTTTCCTACCTTTGGAGTTACTACCTCCAAACTTGGTCATCATACTAACTTCAATCTCCCTTAAGGCCATTCCCGGCCTCCACGATCCGCTTCTGGTCGAACATATCCACCAACTCATACGATGGTCATACAAACTTGGGCCTAGCATCCTCGTGACCCTACCACCTGGGGACCACCCAGAACCGACCCCACCCCAAACCGGTTACGGGTTGACCCGCAATTGGTCCTCAACCCGACCCCCAACCGCGCCAAACTCTTGTTCCCCGATTCGGAACAATCTTACTAACTCACATCATGAAAGCTACCACTTCCATCTCACACTACCCACGGATTTATCACACAAATAAATCCCACGTATACCACTACTCTGATAAGGGTCAAACATAAAATAAATCTTTAACTCAAGACGACCTTACCCCTAAGGTCTCGGGCCGTGACATAGTCTAAGGTTCACACTTACCATGCCCCATACGTATCCTCCCAACTAAGCATGTTTTCTAACTCATAATTAACACAACGCTATTCGTACATAGCACATAATAATGAGACCATCATAACAAGCATACCAAAACTCTAGAGGTTAAGGATATACTGAAGCTACCGCCCACTCTAATCATAGGCCCACCGCAGGCGCATAATCAGTAGGCGCGGCGAACCACCATCGATCCTAGAGGTCGAGTCGTAACATCCGTGCTACCCTTGGTCGGACAGCCGCAAAATGGCCCCGCTGGCCGCAAAAATAACAAGCTCCCCGCACCACGACACTTCAAATGCGGTCTACTACATCGACCACACCGAGGTAGGGTGACCGTGATCCGCCAACACTTACTTCCTCGAAACTCAACCTCGAGCCCCGACTGCTCCCGAATACTCGAAGGTTATGGAGGACCACCGCATCGGGCGGAGGTACAAAACTAGTATGGCCGAGGCGGTCCGCCAAAGTCACCAAAGGACTCGTTGTTCTCGCCTCTTCGCGATCTTCGTCATTCCGTCGACCTCTCCGTGCCTCACATCCCAGCCATGAGCTCGCACGCGGCAATGTACATGCCCATCAAGAGCTACTCCCGAACATGCCTCGACATGTAATCATCGAGCCTCAGAACATATCGGTGCACTCGATCCTCCATACTAGCTACCAACGCTGACGCATCGCCAATGAGTCGAACTCACATTGTACTCCCGAACCGCACGCCCGCCTGCCTAAGCATCAAAAATGTTTACCGCGTGCCTCTCTCATCCGCGGAGGCAAGAAGTGCGTGAGAAAGCCTCAAAACTCATCCCATACTGCTGAGGTGCATGCTCTCCCGAAAGCTCCCATGAATCAAACCAATCGATCGCGGATCACGCAGCCGATGCGAACAAAGGTCACAGACTCGGTCTCAAGCTTGATCACCCGCATGATCCGTCAGAATCGCCGGATGAACTCCTGCGGATCATCCTCGTGCCTCGACCCATAAAACTCAAGGCTACAACTCGTAAAGTCCCGTAGCCTCAAACTATCTCGCCGGGGTGAACCATGGTGCTCGAATCGAATCGCCAGATCAAATTTATCCTCATATCTGCCACGACTCGCCAAGAATCGGGCCATCTCCTTGTAACCCATCTCCTCCGCCTGCATCGCGGACCGAGGCTCGTGTATTGCGGTCTCAGCAGCCTATTGCCGCGCTCTAACTCTCGCTGGGCCGGGCGGCGCTACAAAACCCGGGCCCGTCAAGCACAACTCGTGCATCGCTCGGGCTCGCGCTCGCACTCTCAGATCTCACTAGCGGTTCCTCGGTTGTCTTGCCTTCGTGGCTCGCTGTTTTACGCGGAGGCATAATCGTAAAACGAGACACGCCGAGGGGTCCAACTTACAACACCTTCTAAGGCACGATCTCGTAATGAGAAGAATGGAAACTAATCCTAAATGTCTCTGCCTCCTCGATTATAGATGTGGTGCACAACACATCGATAATCAAGACTCTACTAGACACGGTGCAGACACTTTCCGAGGATTAATCGCTCGATACCACTTTTGTAACGACCGCCCGGCCCGCATCGTGCCTTATCCCGGCACCCTAGTGATACAATCATCGAGAAAACCAATGGAAAATAAAACTTTAACAAGAAACAAGATATATGAACATAAAACAAAGCCAACCCAACTGTTACCTTCCAATAACATAAATAAATACAACTCTTTCAAAACGAGCTTTAATCCTTTTTACAACCCCGCCCACAACAAGATTACATGCACTTAAGATTTACAACAACTATGACGGACAGTGTTCGCCATACCCCGAATGTACAAGAACCTACAACTCGTGGAACACATACCAAAAGATAAGCCTCCGAGAAACGAGCTTCCCAAACGCCGAATCGAGATCCTAAGAGCGAGGATCCACGACCGATGTACTTACTGCAGATTTAACGCACCCAAGGAGGTCAAGACAACAGTACCAAGTATGTGAAATCAGAAAATATCAGAATGAAATCATACTAGTCTATATAAAGCAGAGACATGTATGATAACCAAACTACGATTCACAAAAAGCCATGTCGATCGGGACTCACGCCTCAAGTCATCACTCAAATATAACTATGGGTCTCACGCCCACAACATCAATCATGTTCGCATCACGGCCGCATGCCCCGAATTCTGCAGACGGCAGACATGTCCATGATGCAACAATAATACCAATGCCCCATGGCCACATGCCCCTAATTCTACCTGTAGACACGCCCATGTGACATCAACAATAATATACTGGGTGATCAACCCGCCGCACGCCACATGCCCCGAATTCTACCTCGTAGACATGTCCATGTAACCACAATAACAATATATCGTAATCAACCCGACCGCACGGCCGCATGCCCCTAATTCTACCTCGGTAGACATGTCCATGTGACATCAACAACAAGACAAGAATCAAAATGGAAACATACCCGTGGAATTCTCCATCACCGCCAAAGACGCCCAAGTAAGTTCTCAACAAGTCGACCGCCTCTATCGAGACGCCAGAATACGTAAATACCACACTTGCACAACAAAGGCTATCATCACAAGCATAGTAAAGTTTCACAACAACAATCATAGTAAAGTTTCACACAACTCAAAGTACTTTCATTTTATGCCAAAGTCCGGGTTTTTAACCCCAAAGTACTACATTCGTTAAGTTCTTTTAAAAGAGATCCATTACTTTTATAAAGTCACCCGATACCCGTAGTATTAGAATGACCAACCCACATTCCTTTTCAAAATCAAGTAACAACATTCTTTCCTAAGTTCCAGTTTGCCTAGTTTCAATTACTCAAGCTTCTCATTTTCAAATGCTCAAGTCACTTATTTTAGAAAGGTTTCATAACTCATAGTCTTAATCTCTTTTAAAACAATCGAGTAACATATGTCATATATGTGAGTAGTTTATTCTTGTTTATAACGATCTTATTACAAAGACCATGATCTAGAAAATGTAATATCATTTTGTCTCATCTTAGCTTCTATGCAGATGGAGGTTTCTACCGGTTTTAATACAACACATCATTATTCAATACATTTTCCTTTATTAACGCCGCAGTTGGTCCTGTCGATACACATTCCGATTTCCAAATCAAGAAACATTATCCCTTTAAAACCAAGTACTCATTACTCACGAATGAGGTTTCACACAAACATCCACATTAAAACAAATAAGTTAAGTCTCTTATCTTATAAGATCAAGTCTCTTAACTTCTAACATCAAGAAACCATTTTCTTACCTACATAAAGTCGTTATAACCAACTTCCCATAAAGCCGTTATAACACTTTATGTTTCAAACCAATCAAATACATTAAACACACGTACGTCACCGCACTACATAGTTACACACATATCATGCTGGAAGAGATAGGAAGAGGTTCACATACCTCGCGACGATTTATCGACAATAAGCAAAATGCTCCAAGTACTACAACCTTGCTAGCCCTTTCCACTTTCGAGTAGAATACGCTACTCTTAGTACTTTCACCTATAAAGGTCACAAACGTCTATTAACCCCAAAACACAAGTTTCCATCTTTCTACGTAAAATTCAAGAAGACTCCCGCAACAACAGAAATCTCCTCCTCTATCGAGGCCGGCTACCAAGCCAACCAGTGGGGTTTACACGCCTAACCGACGTGTACAATTCTACTCAAGAATACTACACAAGTTCATCGCAATACACCCTATGTAAATACAATGCGATTCGCTTCTTTTTTCTTCAGGCTTAAGTCAAAAGACATTGTCGAATACTAAGTATAGTTCCATATATAGTATACTTCAACTATATATTCTAACAAACATGTAATTTCCAATTACAATAGAGGGACAAGGTAATTACCTCGACAAGCCCAAAATTATCCAAGTTATAATGTCGATCCTGAGCAAGGTTTAGCTCCACTTTGTGCGCTCCAAACCACTCCAAACAACCCTTAGAAGTTCTAACCAACTTCTACTCAAATACTTCAACCAACTATGAAGATTTCCTTAGGGTTTCGGTTTGAGACTAAAAGGACAAAAGGTAGTATTTCCGGACTCTACGTAAAGAGGTATCTTTGGAATACTACGAGGTACAAGGCTAAGGTATTTTGGGCATTATAACAATACTAGGAGAAGTATTTCAATACCATGGAGGGTATTATACGAAACAACTAGCAGTGTGGTACCCACGCCAAGGCACCACAAAGGGGAGGAGGAGGCCTCGGCCACGACCCTCAAAAGAGGGGGGGGATGAGTTGGACGAACTCAACACTAGAGGAGGGAGGGATTTTAGGCTTGGAAGGTTTCATTTGTGGATGAAGAGTTCATTAACATAAGGGGGGTATTTATAGCAAAACCAAAGGCCAACCAAGGGCCAAGATCCTTCCAAGTGTATAGCAAGTGTAAGGGCAAGATTAAGCCAAGTGCACCCTAAACCCTACTCCACAAAACACTCCACAAAACAATGCACCAAACAAGGCCAAAACAAGGCACAAAACAAGGATAAGACGTCCCCTTTCCTACCTAAACTGCCACTGAGGTGACAAGTGTCACCCTCTCGTTGGCCCAAAGATGTTCCGTCGCTTCTAAAAATCCGCAAAATACAAAACGACATAGTCGGAATTTTCCTCGCAAGTTATGCAAAAACGCTTCGCGAAAAACGACTTAATCTGTCGCGCACAAAGGTAATTCGCCAAGGGTGCCACATGGGGTGACACGTGTCGCCCCGATTCGCCAGAATATTTCGTCTTCCAAAATATCCAAAATACCGAAATCTCAAAACAAAGCGGGCCTACAAAATCAGAATTTCTCCCGTGGGCCCCACGTGACCATTTCCGAAAATAAAATCTCAAAATTCTAATATAATCTATGAAGTCCAAATACCAAATCTGGGAATCCAATTCCCATTAACGAACCTTTTTCTTCACAAATAACCGGAAACTTTTCCGTCGAAAACTCACATCTTTCTTTCTTTTCAAAATTTCTGCCGTACTCTCGTACGTACGTCCTCACATACATACCCTGCAACTACGGGGTATAACACCGAAACGGCCGCCTACGTATCCACCAAGGGAATCAGGTCAAACGTAGTTCCATTTTATTACATATAAAGGGCAAAATATATTAAACTATTCATTTCAGACTCTACGGGCCAGGCGGGCACGAGTCCACTTCTTCTTGCTTTGTGTCTTCAATGGCTGAGTCTTCAGTGGGATCATATCTTGCAGCACACAACTAGACGAATGACTTATTCAATGGTTAAACAATCTCCGGCAAGGAGCACCTCCTCTTCTCTGACGGTTGGTCAATGATTCAACTTTCTTCCCTTTTCGGGCTGGCATAATAGTCCCTTCCAGACTGTCTTCTTCATTTTTAGCTATCATGCTCACATGGGCATCTCCATAACCGGGGAGAAGGTTATTGTTTACCCTGAGAGGAGCATCTTTCAGCTGAATGACTCTCTCTTCGATTAACTCCTCTATTTTGTCCTTGAGTGTATAGCAATTTTCGATGTCGTGTCCCTCGGCACCGGAGTGGTATGCACAATGTTTGGTTTTATCGTGCCCTCGGGAAGTAGGCCTGGGGGTATTTCTGGGAATTGGTTGGAGTATTCCTGCGACTTTCAGCTTCTCATACACTTGGGCTATGGGTTCGGCTAAAGGTGTATAGGTTCTGGTTGGCTTTCTCTCAGCATCTATGCGGGGTTTGGGTCTGTTTGGTGTACGAGTTTATGATTGTGGTGAGTATTTTGGATATGCTGGTTAGGTATGGTAAACAGGATATGGGGTAGCGCAGTGTTGATAATATGACTGTGGATTTTGAGTGTTTTGGTTATAGCAAGAAGGCGGTGAGCTTTGATACACTGAAAGTTGTTCTGGCCTATGTTCCTGAATGACCATGACAGAGGGTGATGCATCCCTTTTCCTCTGTGAGGTACCTCCTATGGAATCCGACTGCATTGCTCTGCTAGTTGATTGTAGGGCTGTCAAGTTTGTAATCCTGCCTGTCTTAACGCCTTCTTCCACGAAGTCGCCAATTCTTACGACTTCTGCAAAACTTCGCCCAATTACACTGATCTAGGGATGTCAATGGGGCGGGGCGGGGGCGGGGCGGGGGCGGGGGAAGGGTACCCCGTACCCGTACCCACCACCTAAAACACACCTCTACCCCCGCCCCACCACCCATCACGGGTAGTAATTCCCCCACCCGTCCCCGACCCACTTACTCCGCGCGGGTACCCACTTACCCGGCGGGTAACCATTAATCTCATTCTCTTTTTCTGACGGTCCCGAAAAAATGATTAACTAGTTTCCAGAATTTGCCTTGTCAAAAATACAAACCCAACTATACACAGAGCTCTCCAGGTTGACTTTTGAATCTCTCAGTTAACCATCTTTCCACTGCAAGATCAAGGTTTTAACTTAGCATAAATGTCACTAAAAGTTGGCAACATTAAAACACAAATGATGGGCATTCCAAGGTTAGAGTTGTTTCATCCACACATGCAAGTCTAACCTAAGCATGCATCTTATTAAACTTACTATTTTCATATACCAGAGATGCAAATGGACAATAAAAGTAGATTAGCCTACTAATATTATTTTCAGGATTTCCATAATTAGGAGCATGAAACTCAGTTGTTGACAAAAGGGAAACTAAACATCAAGTAAATGGAAGAGGTACTTTCATGATTAGTACAAAGCCATTTTATAAACAAAGGGGCGAGGTACATTCAGGATCAGTACACTACTGTTTATGTAAAAAAAATGGAAAGAGGTACTTTCATGATTTCAGGACACGGTGCGGGTTGGCTCAAGTCATATTTTAAATCAAAGGGCCAAATAAATTCATAAATAGCCTAATTAAACTAATAAACGATATGGGGCGCGCGGTGTACATGGTGGTACGCGCGGTAGTGGCGGGCGGGTGCGGGGTGGGTCTTATATGAAATCCACCCCGCCCCACTACCCATGACGGGTAGCACTTTTGATACCCATACCCGCCCCACCACCCACCAAACCATCCCCCATACCCGCCCCAACTGGAGCGGATGCGGGGCGGTACTCGTATTTACCCGCCCTACTGACATCCCTACACTGATCATCCTTTCATAATATGTCGCGTCTTTTAACGACTGCACGAACAAGGTGGTCATTTCGCTCTCTGCCATTGGAGGTTGGACTCACGCTTCCCTCGACCGCCACCTCAGGGCGTATTCCCTGAAAGTTTCTGTGGATTTCTTTTCAATTTTCATAAGATAAAATCTATCCATGACAGTGTCAGTGTTGAATCTGAATCTATCCATGAAATCTTGTGCCATGGCATTTCAACCGTCCCATTTTCGAGGGTCTTGGCATGTGTACCACCCGGTACCGCGGTTAGACTCCTGATGAACAGTTTCATGATGATTGCTTGATTTTTCCCAACTCCAATCAGTTTGTCGCAATATGACCTTAGATGAGCTCGAGGATTCCCCTTTCCATCGAACATGTCAAATTTGGGCACCTTGTACCCCATAGGTAATTCAACGTCAGGGTGCATACATAAGTTTTCATATTCTAAACCTTCTTCCCCCTTGTTCATTTGAATGCTTTTGAATGCCTCTTTCAAGCTACGGATTTCTTTTGCCACATTTTCATCAGTTCTAGCTCGAGTCTGCCGCTCCATTTCCTTGTATTGATCTGTCTCTTGAGAGGATGCATGCACAATAAATGGTTGGCTTTCGGTCGGATGTGCTAATGCCCCATATTGCTTGTTAGGACTAGTGATGTGTGTCGTCTGCTCGTATTGAGTGGTTTGGCAATTTGGACCGAGTGGGGAGATATAAGTAGGTGGAGGTTGAGGTATGTATGTAGTAAACGGATCATTTTGGGGGTCGGCTTGCAAATTGACCGGGCGAGTGACATTTTGGTGTGAGCTGGTATGTTGGGCCTTTGCGGGGATCTTTGGGGAAGTGGAGGCTCAAGGTCTTGTGACACGATTGCATTTGTCCTTTGCTCTGGGAGTGGTGCATTCAAGCTAATAGACATGTTTGTGATATTTCGGAGCCTTTCTATTTCGGCTTGCATGATTTCCATTTGCTGCAATAGTTTGGCGAGGTGTTGATCATTGGTGTTTCTCCTTTCTAACGCCTCTGCATCATCTACAGGAACGGGGACGAGTCCTAAGTTGTTTCGTTCTGGTGCCTCTGGATTAGTCATTTATTGGATGATTGTGCTTCTACCAGTCAACGCGAATCAACCTTTTGGGTATAAGCTAAGCAAAATAACCTTCTAACAAATGAAGCAAACCAAGTTAGTATAATATGCAAAGAATTGCAGGCAATATATAATAATAAGCAAATTGCAAATCAAGCGCGTGCTCTAATATGTTTGGGACCTCTTTATGCCAGAGGTAGGCCTAAACGTCACATATGCGAGGTTATGATGGATCTGTCCAAGCCGCCCAACTGTAATCCTTTTGTTGGAAATGGCGACCAAATGACGGTGCACTTTTTCCAATTTCAGCATGTCATGATTAGGTTTGGATTTGTCTACCATTGCCATGCAACACATAATATGCTGGTTGGTCGTTGGGTTGAGAAACCCGTCGACAAGTTTGGTGTCTTCCTAATTGTGGTGTCGATACCAAGGATCGACCCACCTAAGGTAAATGCATGCATGCCTTAAAATAAAGGGTGGTATAGCTCTATCCTGAGTTTCTAAGATTTGACTTTACTAGACGCAAGGTTCCCGAGCGGACAACTCGAGTGAGAAGGCTACGCGGCTGATCAGACGAACCGATCTAACTCCGTGCAGGCGCCAACTCTCCTAAAATTTTGGATATTTTGAAAGAAATTTGCGGGTGCGCGAAGCACACCAGAGCGTGGGTGTGTGATAGTGTGAATTTTCCATAGTGGAAGAAATATGAGCGGAATGCCAGTTTAAGGAAAGCAGTAAAACAAATAGCAATTAAAACAAATAAAACAAAATGCAGTACATAAAAATTAAATGTAAAAATAATGCCAAATAATAACCCTAGGTCTGTTGTGATTAAGAACCTTAATCCCCAGTGGAGTCGTCATTTCTGTCACGCCCTTTTTCGACCGCGATATTTATTTTTATTTTTTTTAGCGAACCCCTACTTGCATAAAAGATGTTAGCAAATAAATGCTAAAATGCTAAATGTGTTATACCCCGTATTTCCAGAGTATGTACGTAAGGGAATACGTACAAAAGGTTAGCCTTAAAAGTTAGGCTTGGACGAAAAATTATTGGGCACAACTCACAAAACGATTAGTTTTCCGACGAAACGTTTCCACGACTTTCGTGAGGATAAATTCCGGCTATGTCATTTCTAATTTTTGCGGATTTTTCCGAGAGACGTAACACTTTGGACCAATGAGAGGGCGACACTTTCCACCCTCTCATTGGTGGACTTGTCACGGCAATAGGGCCGATTGGATGACAATCCTTGTCATAAAGTTGGATAGATATTTTGTGTGCAAGTTGGCTAGGTACACTTGCCCTAATCTTGACCTTACACTTGCCTAGCACTTGGCTAAATCTTGGCCATTGGTTGGCCATGTCTTGACCTATAAATACCCCTCTTGAGATGAAGAGTTCTTCATCCACTAAAGCTTTCAAGTCTTGAAAATCCTCCTCTCCCTTGTGAGCAATTCGTCCAAACACCCCTCCCCCTCTGAGTGAAGTTATGGCCGAGGCCCTTCACCCCTCTAGCCTAGACTAAACCTAACCACCCTCACTTGGTAGTAAAGTTGCCTTCTACTATTGTTATAATGCCCATTTTAACCTAGCCCAAATTCCGTAGTACTTAGTAGAAGTTGTGGGAAACTTCTAAGGATTCTTGGAGCGCTGAGCTTTGGATTAGGAGCTAAACCTCGCTCAGATCGACTTTTTACTTGGATATTATTGGGCTTATCGAGGTAAATAATCCTAACCTCTTTTGTAATTAGAGAATGCATCTGTAGAAGTATTGAGATAAGTATAAATACTTAGGAGGTTATTAAGAATAGAATTGAATGTAACACCTTAGAAGGGTATAAAGAAGAATATACGAATGATTTTACATGTGATGTTTTCTGAGACTTATATAGCTCACGGGTAGGGTTGTGCTGCCCGACTTTCCGTAGAATTGAGGACCCTCTGCTTAGAATGACCTACGAATAGTCTAGACTTTGATAGATGTCGTGACTATTATAGCCTGATTCTCTCAGCGACATACTCGACTTGGCGGTGGATTTCGCGAGAAGGTATGTGATTCTTCCTATACTCCCGAGCATGATATTTTAAGTATATATAGTACTACAGACGTACATATGATAATCGGCAATGTCTTTTGACTTAAGCTGAATAATAAGAACCTTGAAGTATGTCAAAAGAATAATGAATCATTTTAATGAAGAGTAATAGTTGGTGTTAAAACAAAAGCTTAAGAGTTATACTAGCTTTATGGGAAGTAGGTATAACAACCTAAGAATGATAAAAGGAATCGCATTTACTTGTTTGTTTATAAAAGCCTTGTATTGCTTTCTGTTAAGTGTAGTAAGATTGGTTGATAGGTAGACATACTATGATGCCGCATGTGTTAAATGCCTTGTAATGTGTGAAAGGGGGTCATTCTTGCGGCTTACGTTGCTAACCGGTAAGTCCGTTGTATCGTTATTGTATCACCTACCCTTGACTTGTTATACCGAGGCTTGCCACCTCGACGCGGTCTATACGGCCTACGCGGTCTGAGACTATGCGAGTCGCGGTATGCTCGGGATTGATCATTCGGGTGTTTAGCCCGACGGGGATGCCCTATGCGGTCCGTGGGACTATGCGGTCTTTGAGGCTACGCGATCGCGGAAGTCCGGGAGGTACCGGCTAGCTACCCCGACGCGGGAATACCTCACGCGGTCTGCGTGTGACCTATGCGGATCGCGGAAGTCAGGACTAGGCACGCAGAATGATACTATGGGCGGTTGGCCTTGCTTCGATCATTCGCGCCTAGACTAGACTGTACGCTTTTCCTATTACGTTATTGTTGTGATGTGGCACTATGTGCAATTGAATGAATATATTTGTGAAAAGGTTTTAAATACCTTGATTTCATTTAAAGTACTTTATAGTTTCACATACTTGGTACTTGTAGATCGACCTTCTGGGCCGCGTTCACGCCGCAGTTCTAGAGGAAAGCAGTGCTAGATCCACATCCTTAGGATCTCTACATTGGTGTGAGCTCCACTCTCTCCGAGGCTCTTTTTGGGTATGATCTCCCGTTGTAGATAGTCAGGTACAGGTATGGCGGCCCTGTCCCGCCATAGTTGTTATTTCCAGAGGTGCAGAGTCATGTTGTACGGTTGGGATGAATCGCAAAACTTGGTTTATGTATATACGCCGAAAGGCAACCTTTTCATCGATAAAATGTTCTAGTTATATCATGTTTCATGTCTTGTTTTATATTCCGCGATTGTTCTCTCGATGTATGACTACTTGGGTGCCCGTAAGGCACTACACTGCCCCGAACGGGTCGTGACAAAAGTGGTATCGAGCGATTAATCCTCGGAAAGTGTCTACAGACCGTATCTAGTAAGTCTTGATTATCGGTGTGTTGTGCACCACACCAATAATCGTGAGGCTATAGGATATTTAGGATTGGTTTCCATTCTTCTCACTCCGAGATCGTGCTTTAGAGTCGTGTTATAGGTTGGACCTCTAACGCATTCCTTTCCTCAGAATGTATATGCCTCCACGTAGGCAACCCGCCTGTATGGCAAGGCACCGGCGGAGTCGCTAGTGTGACACCCAGAGTCACGAGGGCTCGTGCCCAGCTATACCGTAGACGGCGAGTTCTATGACACCGCCGCCCCAAAGAGGACCGCAGCACTCACACCTCCCGCCCTCACCCGGGCAGGAGTTAGTGGTACAAGGAGATGGCCCGCCATTAGCCAAGGTCGTGGCCGATATGAGGAGAGGTTTGAGGCCATTCCAGCCTGGGCCCACCCAGAGTACCCGTTGTTCACCAGAGGCGATAGCGAGGCTACGGACTTCGAGTCAGAGCCCGCGAGTTTTACTGTCTAGACTGCAGGATGATCCGCAGGAGTTCATCCGTCGATGCAGAGGATTACGCGTGGTCAAGGCTTCGAGATCGAGTCCGTGATATTCGGTTCGCATCGGCCGCGTGATACCGCAATGATCGTTCGATTCATGGAGCTTTCCGGGAGAGCATGCACTCCAGCAGTATGGGATGAGTTTTGAGGCTTTTCTTACACACTTCTTGCCTCCGCAGATGAGGAGGGCACGATCCGATGATTTTTGTTATCGAGGCGCGAGGACGCACGCCAGAGAGTACAATGTCGAGTTTGATTCATCGCTCGATATGTTCTCGCGACCGTAGCAGATATGGAGGACCGGTGCATCGCTACGCCACCGCTAGACGACTATATGGCCGAAGTCTTGCGCGGTGTGTCCTTCACCGAGCATGGACATTACCCGATGCAGCTCATGCATTGGGATGCGGCGAGCGTAGAGACCGCCGTAGACCGATATCAGCAGAGAAGGCGCCGTGACGGCCGTTCTTTTGGTGGTTCTCGTGGTGGGCAAGATCGCCAGAAGTCCAGATTTGCACCACAGCCGGCTCAGAGCACTCCTACATCATTTTCATGACCCAGAGCAATGGGGCGTGTCGTGGCCCCGTGACTTCTGGATTTGTGGTAACAGTGGGGCTAACCGCTCGAGGTCTGCTGTGCCCGTTGTGGTAGATTCCATTCTCGAGCTGTTATGCTACTACGGAACTTGCCATACTTGTGGCCGCAGGTCATTTCGCGAGTTTGCCCGACCGGCAATACGGGGTAGGCCCACTTACGTGGTCTGCCGCTTCTTCATCCCCGATCGTTACTCGCCTTGAGGGCGTGGTACTCGAGATCAGCAGGTCGCGCAGCAGGTCGTGGCGCAGTCGAGCTTCTAGCGGTCCTCGTAACCGCATTTATGCTTTGTCCACCGACAGATCGTGAGGCCTCACCGATGTCGCCACAGGTACCTTATCGGGCTCGGGTTTGATGTATATGCTTTGATAGATCCGGTTCTACTGCCCCATATATCTCCCTTGTTGCTAGTAGGATAGGGATAGAGCTCGAGTCCATAGACCCTTTCGAGGTAGCTACGCCGGTGGTGATTCGGTGGTAGCTCGGCGGTATATGAGCTTGTCTGTGACCATTTACACCGCCGACTTTGCCGACTTGATAGAGTCGAGATGATTGACTTCGACGTAATCATGGGGACGGATTGGCTAGCTTCTTGCTACGCCAATGTAGACCGCAGAGAGAGAGTAGTACGGTTCCAGCTTCCGGCGAGCCATTGTTGAGTGGGAAGGAGCACAGACGCCGAAGCGTAGGTTTATTTCCTACCTCAAGGCTAGGAAGATGGTGCAGGCGGTATATCTACCATCTCGTTCGTGTTTGATACCGAGGCCGCGTACCAGATTTTCGACAGCCCAGAGTCCGAGAGTTCTCGACGTGTTTCCGCACGACCTCCCGTATCCTCCCGAGAGGAGATCGAGTTTTGTATAGATGTCTTGCCGCGACACTCGCCTATTTCCATTCCGCCATACAGATGGAACTCGCCGAGTTGAGAGAGTGAAGGAGCACCGAGTGATTTGTTGGAGAAGCGGTTTCATCGACCTAGTGTTTCTCCCCGGGGCGCCAGATTGTTCGTGAAGAAGAAGGACGACGCCGCACGCATGTGTTGATTACAGCGGTGAACAAGGTGACCATTAAGAATGATACCCTCTTCCTGGATTGATGATTTGTTCGATCGGTTGCGAGATGTTTTTCCAAGATTGATCTACGATCGCTATCATCGTTCGAGTTAGAGAGGTGGATGTCCCTAGATCGCATTCGGACCCAGACGCATTATGAGTTCGTGGTCATGTCTTTTGGGTTGACCAATGCTCGCGGTATTCATGGAGTTGATGAACCGAGTGTTCAAACCATTTTTGGACACGCTTGTGATAGTGTTCATTGATGATATCTTGGTTTATTCTCGCCAGAGCGAGTACGCGAGCATTTGCGATCAGGCCGATGGGCTTCTCCGATCAAGAAATGTATGCGAAGTTTTCCAAATGTGAGTTTTGCTGACTTCGTGGCTTTTCGGGCACATTGTCGGGTGATGGCATTCGAGTGGATACGCCAAGATCGAAGCGATAGACTTGCCTAGACCTACTACCGGCAGAGGTTCGCAGCTTTCGGGCCTCGCAGATATTATCGGCGGTTCGTGGAGAAGTTTGCTTTATCTCGCACCATTGACTAGGCCGACTCGTGGCGCCAAGTTTCAGCCGGATGATGCAGGAGCGTGGTTTCCAGCTAAAGGAGAAATCGACGACCGCCCCGCTTCTTACTCTTCCCGAGGTCCGGGATGGTTACGTGGTATATTGTGATGCGTCAGCATCGGGTTGGGATGTGTTGACGCAGCAGGCAGAGTTATAGCATACGATCCCGACACTTAAGATGCACGGCAGGAACTACCCCACCCATGATTCGAGCCGGCGGTGATTCACGCCAAGATCCGAGGCACTATTTGTATGGGGTTCACGTGGATATTTATACGCACCACAAGAGCCTCCAAAGATATCTTCACCGAGGAGCCGAACTTACGGCAGACGGTGGTTAGAGTTGCTTAAGGATTATGACGCCGATATCCCGTACCACCCGGGAAGGCCAATGTCAGGGCGTATGCCTTAGTCGAGGTCACGGGGAGTCTATCGAGGTGCAACGCAGGAGGGGCATGGTTCGTGATTTGCATCGCTTAGCGAGCCTTGTGTCCGCTTGATTGATTCTCGATAGCAGTGGGTTAGGGTTCGTGAGGTTGCCGAGTCTTCCATCGCCGGCGAGGAAGAGGCAACAGCTCGAGGATCCGCTTTTGGCACGTTATCGTGATACGCCTCCGTGAGGCGCGGTCCTTTGAGGTAGCACCATTGGGCGCTAAGGTTTGAGGGCGTTGTGTGTTCCAGATGTTTCGTGACTTGGCAGCAGTTCTGGGGAAGCACACACAAGCATTCTATCCATCCGTGGTCGACCAAGATGTACCACGACCTTAGATCCGTGTATTGGTGGATGGTTTGAAGAGGACGCTGCAGAGTTCGTAGCTCAAGGCCCGTGGTTGTCGCAGTGAAGGTAGAGCACCGCAGGCCCGGTGGTTTGTTATGACGATAGAGATCCCGACCGGAAGTGGGAGGTGATCAACATGGACTTCATCACGTGGATTGCCTCGCACTGCAGGAGACATGATTCTATATGGGTTATCGCCGACAGTCGTGAAATCAGCCCACTTTCTTCCCGTCGTGACGACTTTCTACCGAGGATTATGCCGATCAGACATCCGAGAGATCGCCGATCGCATGGAGTCCCTATTTCGATCATATCGCATGCAGGAGCCCGCCACGCTAACTCGAGGTCCTTCCGCAGGGTTTAGTGGACGCAGTGAGCCCGAGTAATCGCATTTCATCCACGCATGACGACAGCAGAGCGCACTATCCGCACTCGAGGATATGCCGCGAGCCCGTGTTATTGACTTCGTGGGTAGCCGAGGATCACTTGCCGGGTAGAGTTCACAGATAATAACAAATACCACTCTAGCATTCGGATGGCGCCGTATGAGGCTTTGTATGGAGGAAGTGCAGATCGCCGATAGCATGGTTCGATGTGGGCGAGGTACGATTAGTGGGACCAGACTTGGCGCAGCAGATGGATAAGGTGAAGCTTATCCGAGAGCCGCTATCGATACCGTAGTCGATGGTCGATGCAGATCATCGACGCCGACATCCGAGTTCGCGATTGATGATTGGGTTTTCTGGCGCCACCCATGGCGGTGATGAGATTCGGAAGAAGGGAAAACTCACCAAGGTACATTGGGCCGCTTCAGATTGTCCGCAGGTAGGCAAGGTTGCCTATGAGTTGGATCTGCCGTCCGATCCGGAGGCGGTGCATCCGGTTTTTCACGTATCTATGCCGGCGAGAGATGTATCGGATCCATCTGTGGTACACCCGATTGACGATGTCCAGTGACCGAGGATTATCGTATGAGGAGATTCCCATAGCGATAGTCGATCGTCAAAGTTAGGCGTCTGACCAAGGACGTGGCTTCCACAAAGTCTTGTGGCGAACGAGCTCGTGGAGGAGATGACGGGGAAGCCGAGGATGGCATGAGGCGTAAGTATCCTTACCTATTCCCACACCTCCGTAATTCACTTTCCTACTTGTAAATTTTCGTTATCGCTTTGCCTAAGTGTTGTTTTGTGGCCGTGTGTGGCATTTGCAATCGCTTAAGTTATGAAGAACCTTATCGTTATCCTGTCTTGGGAAGGAACATTCGGACGAATGTTTCGGGCGAGGAGAGAATGTTATACCGTATTTGCAGTATGTACGTAAGGGAATACGCATAAAAGGTTAGCCTTAAAAGTTAGGCTTGACGAAAAATTATTGGGCACAACTCACAAAACGATTAGTTTTCCGACTAAACGCTTTCCACAGCTTTCGTAGGATAAATTCCGCCATGTCATTTCTAATTTTTATGGATTTTTCCGAGAGACGTAACACTTTGGACCAATGAGAGGCGACACTTTCCACCCTCTCATTGGTGGACTTGTCACGCAATAGGGCGATTGGATGACAATCCTTGTCATAAAGTCGATAGATATTTTGTGTGCAAGTTGGCTAGGTACACTTGCCCTAATCTTGACCTTACACTTGCCTAGCACTTGGCTAAATCTTGGTCATTGGTTGGCCATGTCTTGACCTATAAATACCCTCTTGAGATGAAGAGTTCTTCATCCACTAAAGCTTTCAAGTCTTGAAAATCCTCCCTCTCCCTTGCAGCAATTCGTCCAAACACCCTCCCCTTGAGTGAAGTTTTGCCGAGGCCCTTCCCTCTAGCCTAGCCGAAACCTACCCCTCCCTTGGTAGAAAAGTTGCCTTCTAGTATTGTTATAATGCCCAATTTAACCTAGCCCAAATTCCAGAGTACTTAGTAGAAGTTGTGGGAAACTTCTAAGGATTCTTGAGCGCTTGGAGCTTTGGATTGTGAGCTAAACCTCGCTCAGATCGACTTTTTACTTGGATATTATTGGGCTTATCGAGGTAAATAATCCTAACCTCTTTTGTAATTAGAGAATGCATAATCGTAGAAGTATTGAGATAAGTATAAATACTTAGGAGGTTATTAAGAATAGAATTGAACTGTAACACCTTAGAAGGGTATAAAAGAAGAATATACGAATCTGTATTACATGTGACTGCTTTCACAAAGAGACTTATATAGCTCACCGCAGGGTCATGCCCGACTTTCCGTAGAATCGAGGACCCTCTGCTTAGAATGACCTACGTAATAGTCTAGACTTTGATAGATGTCTGTGACTATTATAGTCGATTCTCTGCGCGACATACTCGACTGGCGTGGATTTCACGGTAAGGTATGTGATTCTTCCTATACTCCCGAGCATGATATTTTAAGTATATATAGTACTACAGACGACATATGATAATCGGCAATGTCTTTTGACTTAAGCCCAATAATAAGAACCTCAAGTATGTCAAAAGAATAATGAATCATTTTAATGTAAGAGTAATAGTTGGTGTTAAAACAAAAGCTTAAGAGTTATACTAGCTTTATGGGAAGTAGGTATAACAACCTAAGAATGATAAAAGGAACTGCATTTGTTTGTTTATAAAAGCCTTGTATTGCTTTCGTTAAGTGTAGTAAGATTGGTTGATAGGTAGACATACTATGATGCCGCATGTGTTAAATGCCTTGTAATGTGTGAAAGGGGTCATTCTCACAGGCTTACGTTGCTAACCTAAGTCCGTTGATCGTTATTGTATCACCTACCCTCGACTTGTTATACCGAGGGCTTGCCACCTCGATGCGGTCTATACGGCTATGCGCGGTTCATGAGACTACGCGAGTCGCGGTATGCTCCAGTGATTGATCATTCGGTGTTTAGCCCGACGCGGATGCCCTGCGGTCCATGGACTACGCGGTTTGAGGCTACGCGATCGCGAAGTCCGAGGTACCGGCTAGCTACCCCGACGCGGGAATACCTACGCGGTGCATGTGTGACCTATGCGGATCGCGGAAGTCAGACTAGGCACGCAGAATGATACTATGGGCGGTTGGCCTTGCTTCGATCATTCGCGCCTAGACTAGACTGCATTCGCTTTTCCTATTATCGTTATTGTTGTGATGTGGCACTATGTGCAATTGAATCAATATATTTGTGAAAAGGTTTTAAATACCTTGATTTCATTTAAAGTACTTTATAGTTTCACATACTTGGTACTGTTGCATCGACCTCCTTGGGCCGCGTTCATGCCGCAGTTCTAGAGGAAAGGGTGCTAGATCCACATCCTTAGATCTCTACATTGGTGTCGGAGCTCCACTCTCTCCGAGGCTCTACTTTGGGTATGATCTCCCTGTTGTAGATAGTTGTGTCTGATAGGTATGGCGGCCCCGTCCCGCCATAGTTGTTATTTCAGAGGTCTGTAGTCATGTTGCATACTGGGATGAATCGCAAAAACTTGGTTTATGTATATATGCCGAAAGGCAACCTTTTTCATCAGATAAAATGTTCTAGTTATATCATGTTTCATGTCTTGTTTTATATTCCGCTGATTGTTCTCTGATGTATGACTACTTGGGTGCCCGGGTAAGGCACCAGTCACGGGCCCCGGAACGGGTCGTGACAAAATGGTTAAATAATGCTAAAGTGGTGCTAAATGGTTAAATAATGCTAAAGTGGTGCTAAAGTGCAAAAAAAAGGTGCTAAAAGTGCTAAATGCTGAAGGGTTCGCGGAGTCGCCACCTAATTAGTTTGGGTGAATTAGGACACCTAAATGTCAACTAGGTTAAAGTCAACACTAACTCCATTTTTTATGGTCTGCAAAACTAGTGTGAGATTCTGAGTAAGAGTTCTTTATTAATCTAGAGGGAAGGGGTTAGGCACCCTCTAAGATCCGCTAACTTGCGGTTGTCCTGCCAAACCTAGGGTAACTATTATTGCTAAGATGCAATGTAGAGGGTGTTTTAGTAAAAGAATGTATTTTGTCTTTTATTAAGAAATTATAAGACTAGTATTATAACAATATGTGTAAAGTTTAAAAGCATGCATTTATATAAAAAATCGATTTATTGACTAAATGTATACATTTGCCTACTAAATGGACCTTGATTAGTATACCACATGCTTAAGGGGGGTTTCTTAGTATATAAAAAATAAGATTTCTATATGAAATTTATAGCAAATGGGTTAGGAATCTTGGAAATAATATCCTAGCTACGTGATTAGTTATGCAAGTTAAGATTATTAGGTGGTTTAGTATAGCTTAAACTATGTATGGATAATCTAAAATATTTAACTCGAAGGGAAACAAATTGCTAGTTAACTACTTTCTAATCTATTGACTCAAGATTTGATGTTCTAAGAGTTCTACTAATAATGTAATGTTAGACAGTTAATTTACAATAAATAAATGGGCAAGATAAAGAAAATAATAAAGTGACTCGAGGGAATGGCGATAACACTCGCCGCGGTTTGGAATTTTCCTATGCGAGATGGATGCACATAAATGCGGGCCTTCATTTGAAGTTGCTCAAGATGAGTCTCGCCATGAGACTCTTCATTTTTGCTCCGATGCATTTCATGTAAAATAAGAAAAGATAAGGATTAGTATATATCCCGATCTTGTCAATAAACAAACAAGCAAATAATCACGTATTCAGATATGCACCTATTTTAATTGTTATTATATTAGTCGAGAAAAAGAATAATGAACCCAAATAGTAAGCCATGATACAGCTTAGCCTCAGTACAACCAATTAGGCAGGAAGAAGTCCAAAGCAGGCTCAAAGTGAAATGATACATTTGCCCAAAGAGCTTTAATTAACCCATGTATGAAGTAGGCCCAAGTGTGACAATTATCGGAATTTTGAAGGAAGCAAACAAGCCCATATGTGCGAGGGAGCCCAAAACAGTGATTATCAACTTATCAATTAGTTCAGTTTATTTCAAACCAGCAATCCTTAAGCAGGCGTGACATTTCAAACATGTATATGTGTATACTTACAAGAGAAACTCAGCTTAACAGACCAAATACAAGTAGATGAGATCCGGTGGTTAACATAATCAGTCCCACAGAATGCTAACATAAGGAAGATAACTAAGAGGACAATATGTATATTCAGATTAGTATATTTCTTTCTCATTTTCAAACCATATGAACTGCAAGAAACATGCTAAGAGAAATACAAATAGGCTGGAGCCAGCTTCCACTTACACAGTGCCCAAATACCAATGATCTCCTAACATGTGTGATCAACTGATCATAGGAAACTGTTTTATGAAGTAAAGACCAATGCACACAGTTTAACAAGCATACTAGGCAAGATAAATACTATCATAGAACAGAGGTATTTCGTAAAGGCCTTAGTCCACTTATCAAGTCTTTTTAAAAAAAAAATATTTTGGAAAGTTTCAGCTATTCTGGCCTCATATTCTGCATGCTTACAAAAAAAAAAGGATCGAATGCTGAATATACGCAGTATGGAGGGAATTGTTATCCTATCAACAAACTGATTCTATCATGAGTGGTATTAGCCTACAACATATAGATTAGATTAGATTCCTAGCATTATCAATTCCACATGAGTTCGAAACATGGAGGATCACATACAAGGCCAGTGTTTACTTGTTTAATACCTCTTAGGGTCGGATTACATCCTTAATATGATCACTACATGAGATAGAGTTACAAACTGAAGGCAAAATGCAAACTGGGGGATATAATACGACATGACATAGATAATGCAATATGCTAATGCCAGCATCATTTAGTGACTTAATGACATGATTCAAAATAGCTACCAGGACTTCTCGACATTGTGACATTTAAGAACTTAGATATGCATATTTGTTTACTGGCCAGTTTAACATTCAATAGCAAGGCAGGCATACATTAAGCATTTAACTTGAGTATTCCCAGACAAGCATATCAATCCCAGATTATCGGGTGATCAATCAAAATATGAATCGAGGTCAGTGAAACTGTTTCAGATCCATATAGTGACACTAACAATAATTAACAGTACACATATAGCAGAGCACATAAATTAGCATAAAGGGAACGAGATTCGAAAGGGGAATGAGTTTACCTTCTCCGAGCAGCGAATCGAGACAGCGTATCAAGTCGTCGACCCACTCGGAGTTGCGATGCGATGCGATTTGAAAGGGAATAAAGCTTTAGATCGATTTGTTTCTGGGTTGTGCGAAAATAAAGAGTTTAGTTTTCTGTTCTTGTTGTCTTTTCCCGATTCTCGTTGTTTGATTCTTTCTAGGATTTCTCGATGCCTACCGATGCTGAAGCATTTATTCTTGTTTTGTTGATTCTCACTGTTTCTCTCATCTGTTTCTCTTGTGTTCCTCTTTTCCTTCGTCGATCCCCCTTGCATGTGTAGAAAGCTTAATTCTTTTATAGTCCCCAAATTGGGTTCCATTTTCGGGTAAGTTTTAAGACTGATTTTGGACAATATTTGGTACTGATTTGGTATTGATTTTGGATGATTCTAAGGGCTGATTCGCGGATGATTTTTATGGTAAGATTTGATATGGTTTTCGTGGTTCTTGGAGATGGTAAGGGCGAGATCTTTGTGATTTTGTTAGAGTAAGTTTGGACGATTTTTTTCTGATTTAGGTACCATTTTGGGTTATGGCGAGTCGTGGGTAAGGAAAACCCCGGATTCTCCGGCGAGAATACCGGGCATGGCGACGACGGGCCTTAGGGTTTTTAGGGGGGCAATTTTCGTTTTTTTCTTTATCGACAGGGATGTGGGTTAAATGTATGTGGACTTGGGCTGGGCGGAATTAAAAGTCTTGTGGGCTGCGGGTTGTGGGCAATTCTATTGGGCTCGGCTGAAAATCAAAGGGGAGGGTGTATTTGGGCTAGTCTTGGGCGGGAAGGCTGAAGAGGAAAGATGTGGGTTGCGGGTTGGGCCAAGGGAATTAGGGATTTAAGAGTTAGTTTTAGGTATTAGGTATTTAATTAGTGGTAAATTATTTAAATTAACCCTAGGTGTTTTTTTAATTAGTTTTAGCTTGGACTTTTATTATTACCATAATAAATGCGGGTGTGCTATTTAATTAGTGCTTAATATTTTATAATGCGATGTCGTTATTAAAACTTATTTATTATGCGTATTTATCATTATTTAAGTTAAAATTAAATTATCTTAATATTAATTATGAAATTGTTTTGCATATTAATAAATGTGAATATTCTATTTGACACGTCGTCATTGCTAAATTATTTATTTACGTACTTATTATTAATTATCATTTAAGAATTATGACAGGGCTTAAAATTAATAAATGCGGACGCGAGACTCTAAGTGCTTAATATTCTACGTAAGACGTGGTACCATTATTAAATTGTTTATTTATGCATGTATTAATGTTTTTATTGTTGCATGTTATTATTATAAAAATCGTTGGAAAACTAGTGTAATTTTATAGTTAATGACTGGACGGGAGGGTCAAAATTGGGTGTCAACAGTGACACTAGGAGTGCCAAAAACAGTGGAGTTGAAGGCAGCGTTAGTACCTTGCGTAGTGGGATTGAAGGCAATGGGATTACCTTGAGCATCGGTGGAATTTTCAGTGCTGAATTGATCTTGTCCAGTCATGTTGTTGTTGAAATGGGCAATATTATCTTAAGCTTGTGAGTAGTAATGTGTAGAACGGAAAAATAACAACAACAACTATTTGTTAGAAATCTAGAAATGATCAAGTATGAGGGTTTGCTGAGTCGACCAAATTTTTGATTTATCCTTAAGATAATATTGTCCCGTATATCTATTCAACGGTTGTAATGACAACTTATCTCCTAAGATATAATATCATTCACACAAATGAGCAAAGGGAATTCAAGTGTTTGCTTTGAAAGAAAGATCTTTGAGTGTTTTGTGATTGCAAGAGAGGAAGACAATTTCAGAGAATTGTTGAGTGTAAGATGTCAAGTGTGTTTCCAAATGAGCATTGTGTCTCATTTTATAGTGTGTAGATGATGACCCTCCAAATGGCTAAGTAATGGCCATGAATGCCATGTTAATGCCTTGAATTTGGAGTTACAATTCAGTCAAGTAATGGCTGAATTCATGAGCAAAATAATGGAGAGTAAATACTCCAAAGTCAGCCCAAGAATTAGGTTTTAATTCACCTCCAACTGATTGAAACAGTCGAGGAGCCGCGGCCCTCCGTAGAGGAGTCGTGGCCTTTCAGTTCCAGTAACTCACTGGAACCGGAACGTTAATTAGAGTCGCGGACCTTCGGGGAGGCGCCGCTGCCCTTCAATTCCAGTGAGTTACTGGAATTGAAACGTCAATTAGAGGCGCGGCCCTTCGGAGAACAAGTCCAAGAAGTTAGAGGATTTTGCTCCATGTCTTCTCCAACAACCTTATCGGCTGTCCACCTTTCCCTCAACCTCTACAACCAATCGATGAGCTTTTCAAGAAAGACTCTCTACTATAAATAGAGAGGGAAGATCAGTGAATCGATATCTATAATCAAAATGTAAAAATATCAAGAGAGCTCTCGGGATTTCATCTCAGAAATTTGGATCACAAATGTTGCCTGAGTTTTTGATGACATTCTGTCTAACATTACAGTCGTTGTTCCAGATTCTAGATTAGCTTTGTATGGAGTGATTGTAATGAGATGTTGTCTATTTCTATTTAGATAGATTTTTCAGGCATAAGTCATCTGCGACTTTACCTTTTAATTCCTTTTGTATTATCTTGTAATATTGTAAAAAAAGGAATATATTCAATTATATATATATATACACAATACTTTTGGTCGTTGACCATCATAGGTTATATTAATATATAACCTATGAAAATTTAAACCTTTGTGTCTTTATTATTATTTCCGCTGCATTTTACTCTTCAAAGGTTTTTTCTGTTTTTACTGAAGTGTTGCCACTTGTGTCGACAACATTATCGCCGACATTCGCAAACTGTTCCAGCATTCGAATTTGTTTATTTCAAGTTTGTTTTTTTATTGTTCCCTAGGATAACTCTGGGACCCAACAGTATCAATGTACTTATTCAGTATACTAAAAATAATTTTTTTACATGTGTATCTTATCAAATTAAGAGATAATTAATTACTTTTTCTAATATACTTATCATTAAGTAAATTCTAATATACTATGTGTAGAACGGGAAAATAACAACAACAACTATTTGTTAGAAATCTGGAAATGATCAAGTATGAGGGCTTGCTGAGTCGACCAAATTCTTGATCTATCCTTAAGATAATATTGCCCCGTATATTCTTTCAACGGTTGTAATGACAACTTATCTCCCAAGATAAAACAACAATCAAACAAATGAAAAAATGGGAACTCAACTGTTTGCTTAGGATGAAAGATCTTTGAGTGTTTTGTGATTGCAAGAGAGGAAGACAATTTCAGAGAATTGTTGAGTGTAAAATGTCAAGTGTGTTTTCAAATGAGTCTTGTGTCTCATTTTATATTGTGTATATGATGACCCTCCAAATTGCTAAGTAATGACCATGAATGTCATGTTAATGCCTTGAATTTTGAGTTACAATTCAGCCAAGTAATGGCTGAATTCATGAGCAAAATAATGGAAAGTAAATACTCCAAAATTAGCCCAAGAATCAGTTTTTAATTCACCTCCAGCGGATTGAAACAGTGGAGGAATCGCGGCCCTTCGGAGAGGAGCCGCGGCCTTTCAGTTCCAGTAACTCACTAGAACTGGAACGCTAATTAGAGTCGCGGTCCTTCAATTCCAGTGAGTTACTGGAATTGAAACGTCAATTAGAGCCGCGACCCTTCGGGGAGGCGCCGCGGCCCTTACTTGGAGGAGTCGCGGCCCTTCTCGGTTTCGTGGTGATTTCTGATTCATTTCATCTTTACACATTATACACTTCTTCCTTCATTTACCAACGTGAAATCATTCGTCATTTGACCAATAACCGTCTATTACCTTACGTCTCAAACAATTCGTATACGTACCAATATCTCTTCCATTAAGGAAATTTTGATCCTTGGCACTACGTGTGCACGTGTGTGGAAACAAGGTTTCCTATGTGCGAGGCCCCAATTGTTCGATTCATAATTAATAGAATTTACTTTATTTCACGTTTAATAAATATTTTCAACATAATTATTCTCAAACTTATTGGAGTATTAGTAGTCAAATTAAAAAATAATTTAAAGCTTAATTAATAAAGATAATTCAGTAAAATAAGGACTTCTTAATGTTCTGTACTTCTGTTACGAGGAGTGTAAAATATAAACTGGACAAATATAAGAGAACGAAGTAAGTACTACTACTATATAATGCGCCTGGCAGGTGACACGTCTACAAATTTGTGGTTGGTAGGGGGTGTTTGAGTTCGAGTCTAAAGCCAGTCTTTTGTCAGATTTAGAACATGGCTTCATATTTAACACGTGGAGTTCAATAAAATTACTGAATATTTTATTCTTGGTATTTTTTGTTAATGTTTTTAACTTTGAAAGGCTACCTCTACATAGTGATATCAATGGGGCGGGTAAATGCGGGTATCGCTCCGCACCCGTTTTAGTTGGGGCAGGTATGGGGATAATTTGGTGGGTGGTGGGGCGGGATGGGTATCAAAAGTGCTACCCGCCATGGGTAGTGGGGCGGGGTGGATTTCATATAAGACCCGCACCGCTCCATTACCCGCCCCGTACCCGCACCTGTCCGTACCCTCCAATACCCGCACCGCTTATTAATTTAATTAGGTTATTTACTAATTTATTTGGCAATTTCTCACTGACTTGGGCCCTCCCTTTTTATTAATTCAGTTCAGCCGAGATACCCAGACCCAACTCAGTTACTGAACTCAGCAAAAAGGACAAAAACTCTAGTTACCTACGTCTCATTACTACATCTCAATTCATTACTCAAGAGTCAAATGAAATTGGGAGCCTGGGCGGATTCCCAACTGACATCGCCTAGTTTCATTACTTCCAAATGCTAGAGAGACTTGTAGTGTCAAATGATTTGTCACAATCTTTGATCTTTATGTATCCCCTCCTATATATATATGCCTTTTTTATCACTTCTCCATTTTTTTCATTTTTCTCTTGCCTCATTTCTTAATCCTTTTATTTCTTTAGATATTAGTGAAATTATCAGTGATTGTAAGTATAGTCCTTGTGTCTACTGTCTTATTTCCCTAGCATTTCCTATACTTCAGGAGCGTTCCCTATCTTTTGTCCCCTTTCTTGCTGGCAATTAAATTTGGCCTAGATGGCATTGCTGAACAGGACAACAAATGACTTTTTTTTTATTGTTGTGGTGATTATTTATATCTGTAATGCATTATATTTGTTCTCATTGCAATGTGGTCCATCTCATTTGTCATCAATTTAGTTAATGTTGTAATTTGTGGGAGTTGTTTAGGTGGGTACCCGCCGGGTAAATGGATACCCGCCAGGGGTAAGTGGAGCGGGGGCAGGTGGGGGATTTTTTACCCGTGATGGGTGGTGGGGCGGGGATGAGGGTGAATTTTAGGTGGCGAGTACGGGTATGAGGTATCCTTCCCCCATCTCCGCCCCGCCCCATTGACATCCCTACCTCTACATTTGACTTCTGAGCAACTTAAAAAGTTTAGAGCTATATCCCTATACTTTTTGAAGATCCTATACCTAGATCCTTTGGATTTACTATATACAATAACTTTTCGTTAGAATAATTTAGACTTGTCCATCGGGTCAGGATCCGACCCGGGCCGACCCGAAAAAATAGGGCTAGGATCAGCTAATATATGTCCCGTGAGCCACTCGATCCGAAAAAATGGGGACCCGATGATATATAGGATCGGGCTATGGTCAGATTTTTTACCTGCTTGACCCGACCCGTCCTCGACCCGTCACTAAATCATTTTAATATAATTTATATTATTTTTTTTTCTTTATTAATATTTATATGTGTAACGACTGCCCGGCCCAAGCATCGTGCCTTACCCGGGCACCCTAGTGATACATACATCGAGAAAATCAATGGAACACAAAACAAGAGTCATTTAACAAGAGATATAATAAATAAACAGCAACCAAAACAGATTGCCTTCAAGATATACATAAAACTCGAACAGCTTTAATCCTTTTACAACCCCGCCACAACAAGATTTACTGCACTTAAGATATACATGACTATGACGGACAGTGGCCCCGCCATACCCCGAATGTACAAGAACCTACAACTCAGGAACACCTACTAAAAGATAAGCCTCGGAGAAACGGAGCTTCAAATGCGCTGAATCGTGATCCTATGAGCGAGGAACCACGGCCGATGTACTCTACTGCGCAGATTTAACGCACCCGGGCGAGGTCAAGACAACAGTACCAAGTATGTGAAACTGCATAATATCAGAAATGAAATCATACTAGTCTATATAAAGCAGAGACATGTATGATAACCAAACTACGCTCACAACATAAAACATCATCACTCCAATATAACTATGGGTCTCACGCCCACAACATCAATCAGTTCGTGACATGGCCGCATGCCCGAATCGTGACGGTAGACATGTCCATGATGCAACAATAATACCAATGTCCCATGGCCACATGCCCCTAATTCTGCAGACGGTGTAGACATGTCCATGTGACCTCAACAACAAGACAAAGAATCCAAATGGAAGCATACCCGCAGCGCTACGATCGTGTCGGTATGTCCAAAGGGAAAAATAAGACAACATTCCAAATGGACGATACCCGCGCGCCACGATCGTGTCGGATGTCCAAAGTGGAAATCACAAGGCGATAATCAACATGGAAACATACCCGCGCGCCACGATCGTGTCAAGATATCCAAAGCGATTAACCACAAGACCTTAACCAAAATGGAAGCATACCCGCGCCACGATCGTGGTCGATGTCCAAAGCGATTAACAACAATAATACTATCAACAGTGAACGCACTGCGGAATTTCTCCACACGCCGCAAGACGCCCAAGTAAGTTCTCAACTACCAACCGACTCTCTATCGAGACGCCAGAATACGTAAACACAACGATTGTACAATAAAGGCTATCATCACAAGCATAGGCAAGTTTCACAACAACAAGCATAGTAAGTTTCACACAACTCAAAGTACTTTCATTTTATGCCAAAGTCCGGGTTTTTAACCCCAAAGTACTACATCGTTAAGTTCTTTTAAAAGAGATCCATTACTTTTATAAAGTCACCCGATACGTAGTATTAGAATGACCAACCCACCTTCCTTTTCAAAATCAAGTAACAACATTCTTTTCCTAAGTTCCAGCTTGCCTAGTTTCAATTACTCAAGCTTCTCATTTTCAAATGGTTTCATAGTTCCCAAACTTAATCACTTGATTCCTTTTAGAACAATTGAGTAACATATGTCATATACGTGAGTAGTTTATTCTTGTTTATAACGATCTTATTACAAAGACCATGATCTAGAAAATGTAATATCATTTTGTCTCATCTTAGCTTCATGCGGATGAGGTTTCTACCGGTTTTAATACAACACATCATTATTCAATACATTTTCCTTTATTAACGCTGCAGTTGGTCCTGTCGATACACATTCGATTCCCAAATCGGAAAACATTATCCCTTTAAAACCAAGTACTCATTACTCACGAATGAGGTTTCACACAAGCGTCCACATTAAAACAAATAAGTTAAGTCTCTTATCTTATAAGATCAAGTCTCTTAACTTCTAACATCAAGAAACCATTTTCATTTACATAAGGTCGTTATAACTAACTTCCCATAAAGCTATTATAACACCCTATGTTTTAAACCAACCAAATCACTTAGCACATGACGTCTACCGTACTACATAGTTCACAACAATCATGCTAGAAAAGATAGGAAGAGGTTCACATACCGCGACGATTTATCGACAATAAGCAAAATGCTCCAAGTACTACAACCTTTAGCCCTTTCCACTCTCGAGTGTAATACGCTACTCTTAGTACTTTCACCTATAAAGGTCACAAACGCCTATTAACCCCAAAACATAAGTTTCTATCTTTCTATAGAAAATTCTAAGATTTCTTCCCGCAACAACAGCGTAAATCTCCTCTCTATCGAGGCCGCTACCAAGCCAACCTGTGTGGGGTTTACACGCCTAACCTGACGTGTACAATTCTACACAAGTCTATCGCAATACACCCCATGTAAATACGATTCAGCTTTATTCTTCAGCTTAAGTCAAAAGACATTGCGAATACTAAGTAGTTCCATATATAGTATACTTCAACTATATACTCTAACAAACATGTAATTTCCAATTACAATAGAGGACAAGATAATTACCTCGATAAGCCCAAAATTATCCAAGTTATAATGTCGATCTGAGCAAGGTTTAGCTCCACCCGCGCCCAAACCACTCCAAACAACCCTTAGAAGTTCTAACCAACTTCTACTCAAATACTTCAACCAACTGAAGATTTCCTTAGGGTTTCGGTTTGAGACTAGAAAGGACAAAGGTAGTATTTCCTGACTCTACGAAAGAGGTATCTTTGGAATACTACAAGGTACAAGGCTAAGGTATTTTGGGCATTATAACAATACTGGAAGACAACTTTCTACCGGGGTAGGCTCGGCTAGCACAACTAGGCAGTGAGGGGGTGTTCTCGCCAAGGGCCTCTTTCTGGGGAGAAGGAAGTTGGACGAGAGCAACAACAAGTGGAGAGGAGGGATTTCAAGACTTAGACAAAGTGAGGAGTGAATGAATAAGTCTTCACGCGAGTGGTATTTATAGCAAAGCCAAAGGCCAACCATGGCCAAGATCTAGCCAAGTGCTACACAAGTGTAAGGCCAAGATCAAGCCAAGTGCACCCTAACCCTACTCCACAAATCCTCACAAATATCTACACAAATATCTACTACAACTTGCCCATCCATTCGCCCTACCGCCTCTTCAGTCCACCAACGAGAGGTGCCAAGTGTTGCTCTCGTTGGTCCAAAACGTTCCGCCTCTCTAAAAATTCGCAAAAATACTAAATGACATAGCCGAATTTTCCTTCGTAAGCTTAGTAAAACGCTTCGAAAAACGACTCTAATCCAAAGTGTGTTGCACAATAAATATTTCGCCAAGGTGCATACGGGGTGACACGTGTCGCCCCGATTCGCCTGAATATTTCGTCTTCCAAAATATCCAAAATACCGAAATCTCAAAACAAAGCGGGCTCCACAAATCAGAATTTCTCCCGTGGGCCCCACGTGACCATTTCTCAAAATAAAATCTCAAAATTCTAATATAATCTATGAAGTCCAAATACCAAACTGGGAATCCAATTCCCATTAACGAACCTTTTTCTTCACAAATTACCGAAACTTTTCCGTGAAAACTCACATCTTTCTTTCTTTTCAAAATTTCTCAGTACTCAGACGCACGCCCTCACATACATACCCCGCAACTACGGGTATAACATTCTCCCCTTAGAAACATTCGTCCCGAATGTTCCTTCTCGAGACGGATATCGATGAAGCTCTTCTAACAAATTGCCAACGCCACGGCTTTAGCCACGAGAATAACACACGTTCTCCTTCCTTCATACTCGCCGTGCCCTCGCCGAACACTTGAACTCTCCCAAGACGTACCATACTTCACCATTACTCCGCTCGAAAATCTCCGAGTCACTACCTCCAAACTTGGTCATCTTACTAACCTCAAACTTCCTTAAGGCCATTCCCGCCTTTACGAACCGCTTCGTCGAACGCGCCCACGAACTCATACGTTGGTCACACAAACTTGGGCCTAGCATCCTCGTGACCCTACCACCGGAGGGACCACCCAGACTGACCCACCTTATCCAAGCACGGTTGACCCAGACACGCCCTCAACCCGACCCACAACCGCGCAAACTCGGTTCCCCGATCCGAACAATCTTACTAATTCACATCATGAAAGCTACCACTTCCATCTCACACTACCCACGACTTATCACACAAATAAATCCCACGATACTACTACTCGATAAGTGGTCAAAAATAAATCTTTAACTCAAGACGACCTTACCCTAAGGTCTCGCCGTGACATAGTCTAAGGTTCACACTTACCATGCCCCCATACTTATCCTCCTAACTAACCATGTTTTCTAACTCAAAATTAACACAACGCTATTCGTACATAACACATAATAATGAGATCATCATAACGGCATACCAAAACTCTAGAGGGTAAGGATATACCGGCTACAGCCCACTCTAATCATAGGCCTCACTGCAGGCGATACAGTAGAAGGTGATGAACCACCACAAATCTCGGCGTCGAGTCGTAACATCCGCGCTTCTTGGTCGGACAGTTCGCAAATGGCCCGCCGGCCGCATGCAAAACAAACTCCCAATCTAGCACGACACTCTCCAAATGGAGTCTACCACAACGGCCACAACGAGGTGGGTGGCTTCACCGTTAACACCCCGCTCGCCGAAAATCTGAACTCGAGCCCCGACCGCCTCCCGAAGACGGTGGAGGACCACTGCATCGGTGGGGTATATAACTAGCTCACGAGGCGGTCCGCTCGAAGCCACCAAAGGACCTGCCGCCCCGCCCTCTCGCCGATCCGTGTCATTCCGTCGACCCTCCGTGCCTCACATCCTAGTGCATGAGCTCGCGTGCGGCAATGTCCATGCCCGGCAAGAGAAACACCCGCACAAGACTCACCATATAATCATCTAGCCCGTGACGTAGCGATGCACCCTATCCTCCATATTCGCAACTAGCGCAGTGGACATATCGAGCCAAAGAATCGAACTCGACATTGTACTCCCGACGGCGCCTCTCGCCTCAAGAACAAAAACATTTACCGCGCCTCCTCATCTGCGGAGGCAAGAAGTGCGTGGAAAGCCCCAAAACTCATCCCATACCGCTTGGAGGTGCATGCTCTCCCGAAAGCTCCCACGAATCAAACCAATCGACGGCGGTATCACGCACCGACGCGAACCAAAGGTCACAGACTCGACCAAGCCTTGATCACCCGTGACGATCCGTCAGAATCGCCGGATGAACTCCTCGCGATCATCCTCGTGCCTCGACCAGAAACTCGCGGGCTACAACTCGTAAAATCTCGTAGCCTCAAACTATTCGCTTTCGCACCACGCTGCCGCTGAATCGAACTACCGTGATCCACTGTCCTCATATCCGCCACAACCTCGCCAATAATCGCCATCTCTCGCGACCCATCTCCCGCCTTCCGCATCGTGGACCGAGGCTCGTGTATCAGAGTCTCATCGCCCACGGCCGCGCTTAAACCCCGCTGGCCGGGCGCGGCGCTACGAAACTCGCTGCCAAGCACTGCCTCAGTGATCGACGCTCGCGCTCGAACTCCTCTCAGATTCACTAGCAGCCTCGGCCGCTTTGCCCTTCTGGGCTCTGGCTGCACTAGCGAGGCATAATCGTAAAACGAGATACGTCGGAGGGTCCAACTTACAACACGCTTCTAAGGCACGATCTCGTAATGAGAAGAATGGAAACCAATCCTAAATGTCCTATAGCCTCCTCGATTATAGATGTGGTGCACAACACACCGATAATCAAGACTTACTAGACACGGCCTCGTAGACACTTTCCGAGGATTAATCGCTCGATACCACTTTTGTCACTTTGTCGCGAGCCTTGCTCCGACGACTCCAACAAATGGTACCGGTCGCTTATGATCCTCGAGGTACGCCCTACGCTCTTCTCGGGATGTGCCATACGGAGAGCCACGGTTCGGTTTGTTCTGGTAGAGGCTCGCCTTTATACGCCACTTCAAGGAGGTCGATAACAGTACCAAGTATGTGAAACTGCATAACATCAGAAATGAAATCATACTAGTCTATATAAAGCAGAGACATGTATGATAACCAAACTACGCTCACAACATAAAGCGATCATCACTCCAATATAACTGGGTCTCACGCCCACAACATCAATCAGTTCAGATTATGGCCGCATGCCCGGAACATCAGACGGTAGACATGTCCATGATGCAACAATAATACCAATGTCCCACGGCCACATGCCCCGACTCAGATCGTGTAGACATGTCCATGTGACTCAACAACAAGACAAAGAATCCAAATGGAAGCATACCCGTGCGCTACGATCGTGTCGTGATGTCCAAAGGGAAAATAAGACAACATTCCAAATGGACGATACCCGCGCGCTACGATCGTGTCGATGTCCAAAGCGGAAATCACAAGGCGATAATCAACATGGAAACATACCCGCGCGCTACGATCGTGTCGAGATATCCAAAGCGATTAACTACAAGACCTTAACCAAATGGAAGCATACCCGCGCGCCACGATCGTGTCGGTATGTCCAAAGCGATTAACAACAATAATACTATCAATGTGAACGCACTGCGGAATTTCTCCGTCACGCCGCAAGACGCCCAAGTAAGTTCTCAACTACCAACCGACCTCTATCGAGAGACGCCAGAATACGTAAAACACAACGATTGTACAATAAAGGCTATCATCACAAGCATAGGCAAGTTTCACAACAACAAGCATAGTAAGTTTCACACAACTCAAAGTACTTTCATTTTATGCCAAAGTCGGTTTTTAACCCCAAAGTACTACATACGTTAAGTTCTTTTAAAAGAGATCCATTACTTTTATAAAAGTCACCCGATACCGTAGTATTAGAATGACCAACCCACCTTCCTTTTCAAAATCAAGTAACAACATTCTTTCCTAAGTTCCGCTTTGCCTAGTTTCAATTACTCAAGCTTCTCATTTTCAAATGGTTTCATAGTTCCCAAACTTAATCACTGATTCCTTTTAGAACAATTGAGTAACATATGTCATATCGTGAGTAGTTTATTCTTGTTTATAACGATCTTATTACAAAGAGCCATGATCTAGAAAATGTAATATCATTTTGTCTCATCTTAGCTTCTATGCAGATGAGGTTTCTAATGGTTTTAATACAACACATCATTATTCAATACATTTTCCTTTATTAACGCCGCAGTTGTCTGTCGATACACATTCGATTCCCAAATCAAGAAACATTATCCCTTTAAAACCAAGTACTCATTACTCACGAATGAGGTTTCACACAAGCATCCACATTAAAACAAATAAGTTAAGTCTCTTATCTTATAAGATCAAGTCTCTTAACTTCTAACATCAAGAAACCATTTTCACTTACATAAGGTCGTTATAACTAACTTCCCATAAAGCTATTATAACACCCTATGTTTTAAACCAACCAAATCACTTAGCACATGTACGCCTACCGCACTACATAGTTCACAACAATCATGCTAGAAAAGATAGGAAGAGGTTCACATACCTCGCGACGATTTATCGACAATAAGCAAAATGCTCCAAGTACTACAACCTTGCTAGCCCTTTCCACTTTCGAGTGTAATACGCTACTCTTAGTACTTTCACCTATAAAGGTCACAAACGCCTATTAACCCCAAAACATAAGTTTCTATCTTTCTATAGAAAATTCGGCAAGACTCTCCCGCAACAACAGAAATCTCCTCCTCTATCGAGGCCGGCTACCAAGCCAACCAGTGTGGGTTTACACGCCTAACCTGACGTGTACAATTCTACACAAGTCTCATCGCAATACACCCTATGTAAATACAGATTCGATTCTTTATTCTTCAGCTTAAGTCAAAAGACATCACGAATACTAAGTAGTTCCATATATAGTATACTTCAACTATATACTCTAACAAACATGTAATTTCCAATTACAATAGAGGACAAGATAATTACCTCGATAAGCCCAAAATTATCCAAGTTATAATGTCGATCCCGAGCAAGGTTTAGCTCCACCCGTGCGCCCAAACCACTCCAAACAACTCTTAGAAGTTCTAACCAACTTCTACTCAAATACTTCAACCAACTATGAAGATTTCAGGTTTTGGTTTGAGACTAGAAAGGACAAAAGGTAGTATTTCCTGACTCTACGAAAGAGGTATCTTTGGAATACTACAAGGTACAAGGCTAAGGTATTTTGGGCATTATAACAATACTGGAAGACAACTTTCTACCGTGTGGTAGTTCTGGGCTAGCACAACTAGCAGTGAGTGGGGTGTTCTCGCCAAGGCCTCTTTCTAAGGGGAGAAGGAAGTTGACGAGAGCAACAACAAGTGGAGAGGAGGGATTTCAAGACTTAGACAAAGTGAGGAATGAATAAGTCTTCACAAGGAGGGTATTTATAGCAAAGCCAAAGGCCAACCAAGGCCAAGATCTAGCCAAGTGCTACACAAGTGTAAGGCCAAGATCAAGCCAAGTGCACCCTAACCCTACTCCACAAATCCTCACAAATATCTACACAAATATCTACTACAACTTGCCCATCCATTCGCCCTAGCCGCCTTTTCAGTCCACCAACGAGAGGTGCCAAGTGTTGCCTCTCGCTTGGTCCAAACGCCCGCCTCTCTAAAAATTCGCAAAAATACTAAATGACATAGCCGGAATTTTCCTTCGTAGTTTAGTAAAATGTTTCGCGAAAAACGACTTAATCCAAAGGCCAGGTACAATAAATATTTCGCCAGGTGCCATACATGGGGTGACACGTGTCGCCCGATTCGCCTGAATATTTCGTCTTCCAAAATATCCAAAATACCGAAATCTCAAAACAAAGCTGCTCCACAAAATCAGAATTTCTCCCGTGGCCCCACGTGACCATTTCCGAAAATAAAATCTCAAAATTCTAATATAATCTATGAAGTCCAAATACCAAATCTGGGAATCCAATTCCCATTAACGAACCTTTTTCTTCACAAATTACCGGAAACTTTTCCGTCGAAAACTCACATCTTTCTTTCTTTTCAAAATTTCTGCCGTACTCTTGTACGTACGTCCTCACATACATACCCTGCAACTACGGGGTATAACAATATGTTTTAAGAATATATGTAATGTAAGCTTTTATGTTTTAATGTGAAGCATTGACATAAAATATATGTGTTGTAAATTGGTGAAACTTTAAACGGTCATAACTATGTGCTCGGACGTCCGTTTGATCCAATATTTTTTTATTTGGTGTATTTTTAAGAGACGGGGCCGTCCAACGCCAATTTGTGGAAAACGTCCGTCTTCCCAATCGATTTGACGTTTCCCCCAAATCGGTTTATAATTTTACCTTTCTTCACTACAGATCTCGCGATATACAATAGATTTTAACGTACGAATTTCGTGGTAATGTAGGTGTGAATGTCAATTTCAGTTTTGAAAATTCAATTTTAGAAATAACAAAAACAAAATAGCCGGGTCCTGCGGCCCGGCCCGGCCAAATTACCCCATTTTTTTATTTTGTAGAGCGGGGTCAGAGCCGACCCGTGACCCGTAGGGTCCTCGAAGGATCAGGACAAGTGTCGGGAAATTAAAAAAAATAGGGTCAGGGTCGGTCAAGTAGAAAAAAAAAAGTCATCTGACCCGACTCTGACTCGGCCTGACCCGAACTTTGAACAGGTCTAGAATAATTATGGTCATTATCCATAATTATATTTATTTTCCTTTAATCAAGATATTTTAATTATTAATACAATCAATTAGTAAGAGTAAATATAATTATGGGATATACCCATAATTATTCTAACACTTTTGACAGCTACTCCCACGATCGATCTCATCTATTGTTAAATTATCTCTGGTTAATTTATTAACTTCAACTCATATACAACACTACGGTTACTCTTTTATTTTTACCAGCAAGTACATTAGTATGCAGCTTGAAATTTATGAATTTTCTATATAATAGAAGAATAATGTAATTTAGTAGTAGTCACAATCACAAATAGCTACTTTTGTACCCTTATGAATGAGATTTGGTTCAAGGTGCAAGACTAAGTGCCGTTTGGTTGAACTTATCAGAAGCTTATAAATGCTTAATTTTTAAAATAAACACTTATGGAAATTTTTAGATGTGTTTGGTTGAAAAAGAAGTAGAGACATAAACACTTATTCCATAAGCCTAAAATTTAGGCTTATGAGATTAGAGTTTTTTCAAGTAGAGTTTTTATCAAAAAATTGTTAGGTGTTTGATTGACAAAAAAAAGCACCTTTGTTAAAAAACAATTATGTCATTTTTACCTCTACTCTAAAAAGCCAAAATTTTGGGCTTTTGAAATAAGTGCTAAAATAAGTTCTACTCCTATTTTAAAATAAGCTCAACCAAACACCTCTTAATATTTTAATAAATACTTATTTTAAAAAAAACACTTATGACCTTAAAATAAGCTCAACCAACCCACTAAGGGACTTGGATTCCAAAATCTTCAATTCATACTTCCAAGTTCCAAGTGCAGAGTATGGTTCTTATTTATTAGCAGATTTTTAATTTTCAGTGAATTCTATCTTTGATTCTTAAAATAAGAACTAGTCTAATTAGGCTTTAATGACAAACACATTAGACTGATTTCTTATTGGTATTTTAAAAGGTGTGGCGTTTTGTCACGACCCAATCTCGGGCCCGCGACTGATGCCTTACCCCGAACACCCTAGTGATAAAACATCAGAGAAAATCAGCGGAAAATAAAACTCATAAAAAAAAAACAGGCTGGCCAAAAAGTCGCCTTACTGCATATATAAATAAATAAACCTTGAACAGTTATCCTTTACAAACCCTGCCCACAACAGTACTACAGACCTCTAAGAATGTAACAATAACTATGACGGGACAGGGCCCCGCCATACCCCTGAATGTACAAGTACCTACAATGACAGGGGACTATACCAAAAGATAAGCCTCCGGAGAAACGGAGCTTCCCACAATGCGGAACTGTGACCCTAAGAGCGAGGAGGATCAAGAACTGTACCTCTACTGCGCAGATTTAACGCACTTCAAGGAGGTCAGTACAACAGGTACCAAATATGTGAAACTGAAAAATACTGTAATGAAATCATAACAGTCTATAAAAAAAAAACAGGAGACATGTATGATAACCAAAATACAGTACACAAAGCCTGGTTAACAACAAGAGTAATGAAAATCAACTTCATCTTTTAAAAGACCATTTCACAATATATAAACAGTCACCTCAAAGTCATTACTCAAATATAACCCCGGGTCTCATGCCCACAATATCAAACGTGCCCGTGGAATTCCTTCCTCACTGTCGGCAACCTATGATATAACATAACACCAAAAGGTACACATGAACATCAGGTCCCACCTGTGTCATAAGAACCGTACGGGGCAAGTACGAAGGCATAGCTACCAGATCCACCCTGCATCATCAATCGATCGGCAAGTACGAAGCCGCCTACCGTAACCCATCGTACTAACAATACTATAATCAGATCACGGCCGACCGGCAAGTACGATAGCCTCTACCAGATCCACGCTGCATCACGTCGCTGACCGGGGCAAGTACGTAAGCTAACAACCAGATCCACCCTGCATCACGAAACTTCGGCCTAAAGCTGAAAAACTGCGTCACGAAGCTGACCGGGGCAAGTACGATAGCCTCTACCAGATCCACCCTACATCACATCGCTGACAGGGGCAAGTACGTAAGCAAACTACCAGATCCACCCTGCATCACGAGACTTCGTCCTAAACCGACGGCAAGTACGAAGCCAACTACCGTAACTACCAGATCAAGAACGACTGGCAAGTACGAGGGCTAGCTACCAGATCCACCCTGCATCAGTAAACCTCATGGAGAGCTAGTCCATGGAATAACACTATCAACAGGGAACGAACCCTCCTCATGGCTGCATACCCGTGGACCATCCATCGAGTAAGTATGCCAAAAATGATCAAGAATAAAATGACCGGCCCTCCATCGAGAGACGCGGTAGCATAAGGATACAATACTTGCACAACAAGGCTATCACACGCAACATAGGCAAATTACTCACACTCAAGGTACTTTCATTTTATGCCAAAAATTCGGGTTTTAACCCCAAAGTACTACGTACTTTCATTCTTTCAAAAAGACCTCTTTTTACGTAAAAGCCACACGATACTAATACTCGTAGTATCAAAGCACGTTTTCTTTTCAACCCAAATTACTACATCTTCAGAAAATCTTTACAAGGCCTTTAAAATCAAGTATACTTTTAAAAACCCAAGTAACTCACTCTTTTCAAAACAAGTAACCCATACGTTTAAATCAAGTTACTTCTCCTTTTCTGGAATCAAGTCATTTATAAGTCAAGCCTCTTATCTTTCAAAATCGAGTCGTTTAGCTTTCAAAACCAAATCAAGACCATACCACGCCTTCCTTTTAAACAAAACACTCTTCCTTTCAAAGGTCAAGTAACAATATACTTCTCAAAATAGTTTAAGCCTCATTACTTCTTAAAAATATCACGTTACCGTTTTAAATCCAATGATAAAACCATTCTTTCGTTTTCATAAAGTCGTTATAACTAACTTCCCATAAAGCTGTTATAACACTTTACATTTTAAACCAACCAAGGACAACTACTCACATCTCCGAAATCAAGATAACTTTATTCTTTTAAAGATCAAGTACCCACTACTCACGAATGAGGTTTCACAACGTTTTAACACAATTCAAGTTCTTAACATTTCATATCAAGTCACTTAACATTTAGAATCAAGTCAAGGACACAAAAAGGAAATCCAACTCCTTTAACACACGTGCGTCTACCGCACTATATATTTCACAAATAATCATGCTCAAGAGAATAGGAAGAATCACATACCTCTTCGGTTCAATCCACTTGCTAAGTCCAATATGTCGTACGTAGTATGTCAACCTATAATGACCATAATACGTCTATCAACTTCTTGCTTCAAACGTAGAATATTCTAACGTAACGTCTCTTATTCTACGGAAAATTGGACATCACTTCCTTTGTTTAAACGACTTTTCCACCTTTCTCAAGGTCCGAATTCAATAACCAAACATGCCACCTTTAGGGCTCAACATAACAACCAATCAAAGAGGATTATACGCCTTACAGGACGTATAAACTTCTGCCCCGTAATTCATATATAATAGTCCATTATTATTAAGGTCAATTCTCGGCTACAATAATGACAACATATAATCCTTTTTCCATTCCTTATAACCCAAGTCGTTATTCCAAAGTTACTACATAATTCATGTTGACAATTTGAACGACTAAAATCACTTCAATAAACCCCACATAACAAGTGAAGACGACGACCATAAATATCTACGACTAGAACTCGAAAACTGCCCTTTTTATACTTTCATTTACAACATGGAAACATTCGATTCTTATATCCATTTTTCTCATCACAAAACCCTTCTCCAATTTCTACCATACGTGACATAATTTACCTTGAAAGGAGAATGAATTCTTACCTTGGAATTTGCCCAAAATAGTCCACAATCACCCACTTTCGCCCTCTTTCCGCAATTCTTCCTCACGTTAAAATCACCCACACGAACCTTCTACGAGTCTATCAACACTTTATCTTCTTGCCGCCTCACCAAAATATTCACTAGGCTTAGGGTTCTTAAAATTTTAGGGAGAAGAGAAGAGGGATTTCCTTTAAGATGGATCTTTGCAAATGACCAAGTCTTGCAAGACTTGGTCAATAAATAAGGTCTTTCTTGGTCCACAAGATGGGAGAGACACTTGTCAACCTCCCATGGGCTGTTAACAAAATATCTTCTGATTTTTCCTCGCTGCGAAAATTCCGCCGGCCGCGCGCTTAAACTTCCGAACATTTCAAGATAAACGGCGCCGCGTCTACACCGCGCCGTGGCGCTGCAACTTCGTAATACATCAAGACATCCGCGCCGCTGCCTCGCATCCGCGCCGGGCGCCGTGGCACTGATCAAAAACACTTTCTTGTTCGTCTGCCCACTGAACTTGTAACCTCCATAACTTCCTACTCTGATGTCCTATCGACGAGCGGTTTGTTGCGTTGGAAACTAGACTCAACGAAATTCATACTGGGCTATTGAAACACCTAAAAACTCCTAATGAACTAGGAGATATACCGCTCCAAAGTTGACTCAAAAACTGTCCAAAAACATTCTGTCAACTTATCTTTCCAATTTCAATTCTTATTTCCTTTCGTACGTGTCACACCCCGAAACCCGGGCCCGTGACTGGTGCCCTACCTGGGAACCCTTCTACCTTAACAACTAAGTAAACTGCGGAAATTAAATAACACCTTTTTTTAAAAAAAAAATCAAACGACGCAAGTGCGGCAAAGCCGATGCGCCGCCATATAATATACATAACAAAAGACACTACACCGCATACGAGTCCAATCTCACATATGAATACGGACTTAAGAGTTATATTGAACTATGGCGGACAAGGCCCCGCTGCATCTATAATCGCATAAAAGCTCGTATTGAAAGAACTTAAACCAAAAAGATAAACTCCCAATGTAAGGAGCTATCCAAAAACTCAACGAGGTCCTACACTGCCGATCACCAAACAGCAGACCTAAACTCATGCAGATTTAACGCACTTCGGGCGAGGTCAAGACGGGAATGTACCAAGTATGTGAAACGATAAGTATTGTAATGAAATCATACGGTCTAAACAAAACAGAGACATGTATGATAGCTAACCTAAGATACAATACATACGAGCAAATATATCAAGTCGTGGACGACGCCTCAAAGTCACTACTCAAATATAACTATGGGTCTCACGCATACGATATCAACCATGCCCGTGGAATCCTTTCTCACCGCGGATCCACGATATAACAATATAACACCAATAAGCATATCCGCGAGTATCCTCGTGGTCGCACGCCTAATCCCACATCGTATAAGCATGACCACGGGTATACAAACAACCGAATCAAACCCGCCTCGGTCACACGCCGGAATCCCACATCGTATAAGATGTCCATGAGTATCCTCGTGGTCGCATGCCCCGACATCCCACATCGTATAAGCATGACCATGGTATCCTTCATGGCCGCATGCCGCATCCCACATCGTATAAGCATGACCGTAGGTAACACAAACAAATTCGAATCTAACCCGACTCGGTCACACGCCTAATCCCACATCGTATAAGCATGTCCATGAGTATCCTCGTGGTCGCACGCCCCAAAGATCCCACATCGTATAAGCGTGACCATGGGTATACAAACAACCGAATCAAACCCACTCGGGCACATGCCTAATCCCACATAGTATAAGATGTCCAGCGAGTATCCTCGCGTCGCATGCCCGCATCCCACATCGTATAAGCATGACCACGAGGTAACACAAATAATGGAAGCATACCCGTGGAATCCTACTCACCGCTTCAGACGCCCAAGTAAACTTACAACAGCAAACACCCTCCAACCGAGGGTCGCGGCAACGTAATAAAACATAATACTTGTACTCAAAGGTTATCACCAGCACATATAGGAAATTCTCAATTAATAAAGCCAAAGTACTTATCAAGGCACATATAGAATAATTCTCAATTAATCAATCCAAAGTACTTATCAAGGCACACTTAGAATAATTCTCAATTAATCGAGCCAAAGTACTTATCAAGGAACACTTAGACTAATTCTCAATTAATCAAGCCAAAGTACTTATCAAGGCACACATAGAATAATTCTCAATTAATCAAGTCAAAGTACTACGTACGTACATTCTTTTTAAAGGACTCCTTTTTATGTAATACCCCAAGATACTAACACCCGTAGTATCAAGGTGTGTCTATTTTTCAAAGTAAGTTACTACACTTTAGAAAACTCATTTCAAAGCTCGAAATCCAGTAACTTCAAATTTTCACAATCTAGGCAACTTATGCCCAATAATCAAAATAGACAACTTTCTTAACCTTCCATAAAGCCGTTATAACCAACTTCCCATAAAGTCGTTATAACCCTTTATGGTTTTAGACATATCCATTCCTTTTATAACCAAGAGACTTATACCAATTAAAACCAAGTATCACATACTTTACAAATCAAGTTCTCAACTTTCAAAATACTACAAGTCTCTTAATACTTTAGAAAACAAGTTTCTTCTATTTTTAAACCTCAAGTAACTCACACCTCTAAAACAAGTTACTTCTCTTAAATCATGTCATTTCTCCTCTTTTAAAACAATTAAGTAAATCACTCCTTTGACTCCCCTAAAGTCATTATAATGACCTTTAGGTTTTGGAACTAAGGCACTAGCCAAAAGGTTTGAAAACCACTTCCTTTTCAAGACTCTATGTACTTTAAGTAAAATACTTTCACTTTTAATAATCCAAACTTCACTAAGGAAATGGATTATACAACTTACAATTTAAACATCAAAGTACACTCAAGGAAGTACATAGAACAAATTCTATTTTAGGCAATCCAAATACAACCAAGGAATGGATCATTTAAGGAGTAGGACGTGCTTTCTTGATCTTAAGGAATCATGCTAGAAGAGGAGATAGTTCACATACCTTTTCGGCTAAATCCACAAGCTAAGCCGAATACGCCATGCGTAAGTGTCAACCTATAATGGTCACAACAAGACTATCAACTTCTAGTCTCTAACGAGAATAATACTAAGTTTACTGGCCTCTAATTCTACGGAAAATCGGCAAAGACTTCCTTTGTTTCTACTCACTTTGCCACCTTTTCAAGGCCGAATACAATAACCAACACGCCACATTTAAGGCTCAAAACAACAACCAAACAAAGGGGATTACACGCCTTACAATACGTGTAAAATTCCGCCCCACAATTCATACGAAATAGCTCCATAATCTAGCCATTCTCGGCCAACATAAATAATAACACTAAGTCCTTTCCAATCCTTTTCCAATTCCAAGTTCTAAGGTCTAACATGTTATATAGTCATAAACAACTTCAACAACTACAATTTCCTTCTTTTTACAACATGCGACGACTTTACTAATAATCGACTTGAATTGAAATCTTAGGGCTAACATGCTAGTTTTCGGATTAGGGTTCCAATAGTCAATAAACTTATCAAACCTTATACTAAATACCACATGCTTGCTAATATCCATAGCTACAACAATAAGTAAGTCTTAACTACTAAAACGACAAAATTATACCTTTATAAGCCCTTAAAATTTCCAAGATTCAAAGTCGCGCCTTAGCAATTCTTAGCTCATTTCCTTATGTTCCAATCCGCTCCAAGCACTCCTTAGAGGCCTATGAAGAACCCATCTTCAAGTTCCAACTTCAAAGTTGAAGAACTTCCTAAGTTTCCGCCTTGCGACTAATACGAAAACGCCGTTTTTCCGAAATCTTTCTATTGAGATATCCTTACAATACCCTTAGGGACATTGGGTTTAAGTCTTGTGGCTAATGGATCAAAACTACAAAATTTTGTCTTCCAAAAGAGGCCTTGGCCGAGAGCAACCTTTGAAGAACAAGGTGTTCTCTAATTTTTCTAAGTGTAGAAATGCCAAGTCTTGCTACTAGTGTAGTATTTAAAACACATTGGAGGGCTTAGATTACAACAAATGTGTGGCTTGGATGGGTTTCACTAGGATCAAGCCCATGTGGACAAGTTGACAAGTCAACAATGTCATGCTAGCAAGACTAATCTTCCAAGGTGGTCAATGACCATTTTACCCTCACTAAATTTCGTCCAAGACCACATGTGGGGGTGCCACGTGTCGCCCTCTCATTCGTCCATAAAATTCTGTAACCCTCGTGGGCCCCACGTGACCAAATCCATAAAAATAAATTTCCATAAGGTTAAGAGTTCCATACTCTTCAAATAATGCATTTTGAGAATCCAATTCTCAACAACGAACATTTTTCCCTTTCGGCGTTCGGAAGATTTTCCGTCGGAAAAACAATTCTTCCTTTCGTACTAACTTCCAAGTCTTGATTCCTTATATACATTCTCTTATACATGTCCTGGACTTACGGGGTGTAACATTCTTCCCCCCTTAGAAACATTCGTCCCCGAATGTTCTTAGTCGGTTGTCAAGCTATACAAACTCCGGCATAAACTCTATACTATGCCTAACAGTCAATACTCCACAAGACCAACGATGCCACACATGGCCACCACCTAACATACGTAAAAATATCAATGGACCTTCCGTCCGCGACCCCTTCTCACAAAACTCGAAGGTTACAATCTTCTACAACACGGGATCCTTAGAGGTTCCTTTCTTTCCTTACTTGTCATACTTTCTCGTACTTTCAAACTTATCTAGTACACGTACAAAATCTCAAATATTGTTTCTGTTCCCCAATCCTTGGATTTACTATCCAAACTTGGCCATATTGTTACTCACATTCCCGTTAAGGTTCTTCTCGACCCTTACGACCTGGTTCCGGTGGAACACATCCACGAACTCGTACAACGATTATCTCAACTTGGGCCTGGCATCCTCGGGACCCTACCACATAACGGGACCATTTCTAACTGACATCACCCCATTCCATACTACCGGTTGACCCGAAATGAGTCCACAACCCGACCCAGCATCACACTTAACTTCTCATTCTTAGTCTAAAATAAATCTTTCTCTTATCTCAAGGTACTCCTCACCCTATCCCCCTATTCACTAGAGGTTCGTCACATAAGCCAAAGTATTTCTACTGTACAATCTTCCCTATCGGGTCTTACATCACATGGGCAATTACAACTTGTGAACTCTACACAACTATAGTCTCAGTTCACTTACCATTTTTGTCAACATTCTTAACTTTTCACTTTACTAATCAAAGTATCCCTACCTCTGGGGTACTATCACTTTACAACTCTTAGCAACAAAGGGAAAACATATATGCTAGGGCGAAATCTGAATCTATCAATGCACGTATGATTCAAAAGAATCGACATATACCTGTAACCCCGTGCGATGTTGCCTCCTGATCCTGCCTAGTAGTCACGTTACCATGCGGTTCAAGAACCGCGAACTATAAACTCCACTCGACCTCTACCACTACTGGATGACATCTAACACCTGCTCGGGGACGACAATCATGAGGAAAGAAAACCAACTACTGGCCTCATAGGCTGAGCCACCTCACCGCTCTTTCTAAAAGGACATACTCGAGAATATGGCGGACGGCCACAACGAAACAACCATCCGTGCCATAACGGCATTTCCCGAACGACGCTTACCACATCCGATACATCGAGGAATAGGTGGCCTCGACCGAGAAAATCCTCCGCTCTCGAGAACCTCGACCTCTGGAGCTCGCAGCTCCTAAATACCGTGGGGTCCAAACTCCCACCGTGAGCTGCGGGGTATGTCTTGGGTAGGTGGGATGAATATCTCACTCATTCAGGCGGCTCGCCCAAGAACTCACCGGATAACCAACCGGTCTAGCCTCTCTTACGCCGATCTCGCGTTGGCCTCTACCCTCTGACACTGTCTGCTTCGCCGAATAACCTCTCGCCAAGAAACCGTAGCACCGCTATCTTGGCCAATAACATAATCGCTTCCTCATGACCATATAGTCTTCTAATCGAGAAACTGGAGGCTCGTCTTTGGGGCCTCAAAACTGCGCAGAAGAACTTCGCATTGCGGAACAAAATCCGGTATACCACGGCATAAGCCCTATCAACTCTCTGAGTCGACTAGTAGCTCCTCGCTACTCCTTTGCCCTTCAGGCGGTTGCCCTCGAGGCATACCAGAATAACACAAAATTACGTCAGAGAGGAATTATCTTACTAACACAGCTCTATGGCACGATCTCAGAGTGAGAAGAATAGAAACCAACTCCTAAATGTCCTGTAGCCTTCTGTTTATGGGTGTGGTGCGTAACACACCGATAATCAAGACTCTACTAGACACGGTCTGTAGATATTCTGAGGATCGATCGCTCGATACCACTCTGTTACACCGAACCCGGGCGTGGATCGTGTCCTACCTGGGCACCCTTCTACCTTAACAACTAAGTAAATTGCGGAAATTAAATAACACCCCTTCTTTTTTTTAAAAGAAAAAAAATCAAACGTACGTGCAAGGCAAAGCCGACAAGGCTGCCATATAATATACATAACAAAAGACACTACACCGTACATGAGTCCAATCCCACATATGAATACAGACCTCTAAGAGTTATACTGAACTATGGCGGGACAAGGCCCCGCCGTACCCATAACTGTACAAAAGCCTGTATTGAAAGAACTTAAACCAAAAAGATAAACTCCCGAATAGAAGGAGCTATCCAAAAACTCTGAGCAGGGTCCTACACCTGCCGATCACCAAACAGCGTACCTAAACCTGCGGCATGAACGCAGCCTCGGCCAAGGCCAAGAATGTACCAAGTATGTGAACGATGAAATCAGTAATGAAATCATAGCAGTCTAAACAAAACAGGAGACATGTATGATAGCCAACCTACAGTACACAATACATGAGCAGTCATATCAAGTCAGGGACGTATGCCCTCAAAGTCACTACTCAAATATAACTATGGGTCTCACGCCCATGATATCAACCATGCCCGTGGAATCCTTTCTCACTGCCGGCAGTCCATGATATAACAATATAACACCAATAAGCATATCCAAGGAGTATCCCTCGTGGTCGCATTCCCCGGAATCCCACATCGTATAAGCATGACCATGGGGTATACAAACAAATCCGGGAATCAAACCCGTTCCTGGTCACATGCCCCGAAATCCCACATCGTATAAGCATGTCCAAGGAGTATCCCTCGTGGTCGCATGCCCCGGCATCCCACATCGTATAAGCATGACCATAGGGTATCCCTCGCGGTCGCATGCCCCGGCATCCCACATCGTATAAGCATGACCATGAGGTAACACAAATAATTGAAGCATACCCGTGGAATCCCACCTCACTGTCGGTACGTCCAAGTAAACTTACAACAAGGCAGCCGACCCTCCAACCGAGAGTCGCGGCAACGTAATAAAACATAATACTTGTACTCAAAGGCTATCACCAGCACATATAGGAAATTCTCAATTAATAAAGCCAAAGTACTTATCAAGGCACATATAGAATAATTCTCAATTAATCAAGCCAAAGTACTTATCAAGGCACACTTAGAATAATTCTCAATTAATCGAGCCAAAGTACTTATCAAGGCACACTTAGACTAATTCTCAATTAATCAAGCCAAAGTACTTATCAAGGCACACATAGAATAATTCTCAATTAATCAAGCCAAAGTACTACGTACGTACATTCTTTTTAAAGGACTCCTTTTTATGTAATACCCCAAGATACTAACACCCGTAATATCAAGGTGTGTCTATTTTTCAAAGTAAGTTACTACACTTTAGAAAACTCATTTCAAAGCTCGAAATCCAGTAACTTCAAATTTTCACAATCTAGGCAACTTATGCCCAATAATCAAAATAGGCAACTTTCTTAACCTTCCATAAAGCTGTTATAACCAACTTCCCATAAAGTCGTTATAACCCTTTATGGTTTTAGACATATCCATTCCTTTTATAACCAAGAAACGTATACCAATTAAAACCAAGTATCACATACTTTACAAATCAAGTTCTCAACTTTCAAAATACTACAAGTCTCTTAATACTTTAGAAAACAAGTTTCTTCTATTTTTAAACCTCAAGTAACTCACACCTCTAAAACAAGTTACTTCTCTTAAATCATGTCATTTCTCCTATTTTAAAACAATTAAGTAAATCACTTTGACTTCTAAAGTCATTATAATGACCTTTAGGTTTTGGAACTAAGGCACTAGCCAAAAGGTTTGAAAACCACTTCCTTTTCAAGACTCTATGTACTTTAAGTAAAATACTTTCACTTTTAAGAATCCAAACTTCACTAAGGAAATGGATTATACAACTTACAATTTAAACATCAAAGTACACTCAAGGAAGTACATAGAACAAATTCTATTTTAGGCAATCCAAATACAACCAAGGAATGGATCATTTAAGGAGTAGGACGTGCTTTCTTGATCTTAAGGAATCATGCTAGAAGAGGAGATAGTTCACATACCTTTTCGGCTAAATCCACAAGCTAAGCCGAATACGCCGTACGTAGAAGTGTCAACCTATAATGGTCACAACAAGACTATCAACTTCTAGTCTCTAACGTAGAATAATACTAAGTATACGGTCTCTAATTCTACGGAAAATCGGGCAACACTTCCTTTGTTTCTACTCACTTTGCCACCTTTTTCAAGGCCGAATACAATAACCAACACGCCACATTTAAGGCTCAAAACAACAACCAAACAAAAGGGATTACACGCCTTACAATACGTGTAAAATTTCGCCCCACAATTCATACGAAATAGCTCCATAATCTAGCCATTCTCGGCCAACATAAATAATAACACTAAGTCCTTTCCAATCATTTTCCAATTCCAAGTTCTAAGGTCTAACATGTTATATAGTCATAAACAACTTCAACAACTACAATTTCCTTCTTTTTACAACATGCGATTTACTTTACTAATAATCGACTTGAATTGAAATCTTGTACTAACATGCTAGTTTTCGGATTAGGGTTCCAATAGTCAATAAACTTATCAAACCTTATACTAAATACCACATGCTTGCTAATATCCATAGCTACAACAATAAGTAAGTCTTAACTACTAAAACGACAAAATTATACCTTTATAAGCCCTTAAAATTTCCAAGATTCAAAGTCGCGCCTTAGCAATTCTTAGCTCCTTTCCTTATGTTCCAATCTGCTCCAAGCACTCCTTAGAGGCCTATGAAGAACCCATCTTCAAGTTCCAACTTCAAAGTTGAAGAACTTCCTAAGTTTCCGCCTTGCGACTAATACGAAAACGCCGTTTTTCCGAAATCTTTCTATTGAGATAACCTTACTATAACCTTAGGGACATTGGGTTTAAGTCTTGTGGCTAATGGATCAAAACTACAAAATTTTGTCTTCCAAAAGAGGCCTTGGCCGAGAGCAACCTTTGAAGAACAAGGTGTTCTCTAATTTTTCTAAGTGTAGAAATTCCAAGTCTTGCTACTAGTGTAGTATTTAAAACACATTGGAGGGCTTAGATTACAATAAATGTGTGGCTTGGATGGGTTTCACTAGGATCAAGCCCATGTGGACAAGTTGACAAGTCAACAATGTCATGCTAGCAAGACTAATCTTCCAAGGTGGTCAATGACCATTTTACCCTCACTAAATTTCGTCCAAGACCACATGTGGGGGTTCCACGTGTCGCCCTCTCATTCATCCATAAAATTCCGTAACCCTCGTGGGCCCCACAAAACGTAAAATTCCTCGGGTGGACCCCACGTGACCAAATCCGTAAAAATAAATTTCCATAAGGTTAAGAGTTTCATACTCATCAAATAATGCATTTTGAGAATCCAATTCTCAACAACGAACATTTTTCCCTTCCGGCGTTCTAAGATTTTTCCGCTTAAAAAACAATTCTTCCTTTCGTACTAACTTCCAAGTCTTGATTCCTTATATACATTCTCTTATACATGTCCTGGACTTACGGGGTGTAACAGTACGTTCCCAATACATGACCTGGAATTTCGGGGTGTAACATTCTTCCCCCCTTAGAAACATTCGTCCCGAATGTTCCTTCTAAGTCTCCAAAACACATGCGTCGGTATAGTCTTCACTACTACACCTACAAAACCAATTATGCCACATATGACCATAATATAATACCACGCAAAAACTTAAATCCCAGCCAACGAGGAATCACCTCTAAAGTGTAACATCACAATTTATTCCCACTCATGATCTATAGGATACTTTCTTCGCACCTTTACTTCACATAAATAATCACTCCCATTCTTTCAACATATGATCGCTTCTTTACTTACTCATCGTACCCTTCTCGTACACCCTAACTCTTTCTAGTACACACACCATATTTCCGTCATCACTTCAGTTTTCAAAATCTTGGAGTTTACCACCTCCAAACTGACCTCACTTCATTCCGGCCGCGGTCGACCGTGAATGGTCCTCAACCCGACCCATTTCGTACCAAACTCTTGTTCCCGTCCGGAACCATCTTACTTATTCACGTCATGAAAGCTACCACTTTCATTCCACACAACCCATGGAATTATCACACTAATATTCCACGCATATAACGTACTTCGACCAATATCAACCGTAAAATCTTTTACTCAGGACGGTCTTACATCTAAGGTCTCTACGGTTATCAAAATTCTACGGTTCATAATCACCCTGTCCCCAAACTTACCCTTTCTCCTAACCAGGTGTCTTAAACACAGTTTACACAATACTATCCGAACATAACACTTAATAATAATCATCTGATCAACGCATACAAGTCTCTAGAGGGTTAAAATATACCTGTAACTATTTCTTCTCTTTCCCTTCATCGCTCTAATCATAGTCCTGCCCTGCAGGGCGTATAGCTAGAGAAGGCGATGAACTAGCCACTGATCCCGAAGGCTGAGTCTCTACATCCGTGCTACCTCTGGTCGGACAATCTTTCGCAAAATGGCCCTGTCGGCCGCAAGTATAACAATATCCCAAACTAGCACGACACTCCCCATAATGGGTTCTACCACATCGACTACACCGAGGTAGAGGTGGATTCCTCAGACTAACACCCCTACTCCCCCGAAAACCTGAACCCTTGGAGCCCTGACCTGCTCCTGAATACCCTGGACGTCCTGAAAACTGTGGAGGACCACTCTGTACTGGCGGAGGCGCATAACTAGCCTGCTGCTGAGGCGGCCTGTCTCCCGAGTTATCAAAGGACCCTGCTGTCTTTGCCCTCTTATGCTTATCTCGGTCATTCCGTCGACCTCTACGTTCCTCAGTCTGCTACACATAAGCCTGCATGCGGGCAATGTCCATGCCCGGCTGAAGAGCTACACCCGTGCAACCCTTCGCTAAATAATCATCGAGCCTTGTGACATAACGGTGCACTCTATCCTCCATGTATGCCACTAAAGCGGGGACATACCGAGCCAACGAGTCAAACTCTACATTGTACTCCCGAACCGTCCGCCCGTTCTGCCTCAACATCATAAATCTATCTCGCCCGAAGCTCTCTCATTCGCGAAGGCAAGAAGTGTAAGAAATGCCTCTGAGAACTCGTCCCAACCAACTGGAAGCGCATGCTCCCGACGCTTCATGAATCAAACCACGATCGCAGATTGCGTACCGATGTGAACTCCAATACCACCGACTGCCTCGTAAGCCTTGATCACTTTCATGATCCGCAGAATCGCCGAATAAACTCCCGAGGATCATCTCGCCTCTCGATCCATAGAACTCCGTGGATTGCAACTCAAGAAATCCCAAGTCTCAAACTATCGGATCGGGGTGAACCACCGGCATCGCCGGAACCACCGGCCCCGCCTCGCCCTCATGCCTTGCCACAATCCTAGCTAGTAATCGCCATCTCTCAGTAGCCCATATCTTCTGCTCGCCGCGGATCGGGCGCTCGTGCATCGTGGCCTCGCAGAGACCGCTGCCGCGAAACTCTCTCGGGCCGGGCGTCGTAGAACTCGCCATCCAAGCACTACTCGTAATGATCGGGCTCAGCCTCGTGAACCTCTGTGTTCTACTAGCATCTCCCTCTGCTGCCTTGCCCTTCTGGGCCCTGGTTGCCTTGCGTGGAGGCATAACTGGTATAAAAAGAATACGTCAGAGGTAGTCCAACTTATAACACAGCTCTAAGGCACGATCTCAGAGTGAGAAGAATGGAAACCAATTGTCACGACCCGACCCCGGGCCGCGACTGGTGCCCTACCTGGGCACCCCTCTCAGGTAAACATCAGAGAATAGCAGCGGAACATACACAACACATAAACATGTTTAGACAATAAACATCACAGGCTAGCCGATAAGGCCGCCTTCCATAAAATATACATAACCAAAAGTAAGACAGTACAACTTTGTTCTTACAGCCCAAACCACAAATGTTACTACTGCACTTAGAAAATAATGCAGGTGACGGGTCTCGCCATACCCCGAATGTACATAATATCTACAACTTCGGGAAAACTGCACTAAAAGACAAGCCTCCGAGAAATGGAGCTTCGACACTGATCGGTGATCCTAAGAATGAGGATCCACCACCGCTTACTCACCCTGCATTTAACGCATCCCCAAGGAAGGGTCAAGACACACATGTACTAAGTATGTAAAACTGGAAAATACTGTAATTACATCATGAGTCTAAAACAAAGCCGGAGACATGTATGATAATCAAATTACAGTTCAATGTGCCTTACTAACAATGAGAGTAAATAAGAGTATACTTACAACATAAAAATAGGAGGCTCACGATCAAAGCAGGGCCACCCGCCCGCAGTATCATTAAGCAATCCTACTCCTGGGACTATTTCACCCGCAAGGGTCGTGTGGACTCGCATGAGGTATTCCTCGCATAGACTGTATCCGCCCGCATAGGTCGTGTGGACCCGCATAAGGTATTCCTCGCATCATGGGTAGCAAATCCATGGAGTGGTATAATGTCTTGGGGGTTTACCCCGCAATCATACTCAGAAGGTGGTATAACGTCTTGGGGGTTTACCCCGCATTTATACTCTTACTCTAGAGAAGGTGGTATAACGTCTTGGGGGTTTACCCCGCATTTATACTCTTACCCTAGCTTAACTGGCTATCATACATAACATAAGCACTACCAGCTTACCATACATAACATAAGCACTACCAGCTTATCATACATAACATAAGTAAGTTAATAAATCCCCTAACTTCTTATTAGTCTTGTTCATATACCCTCTCATTTTAGTTCACTTAAGGCACTAACATGTCTTAATAAAAGAATCCGGGAATTTAACCCAAAGTACTACATACTTCAACTCTTTTAAAAAAATGACTCTTTTTCATATAAAACTTCCAAGATACTAATAACCATAGCATCAAGTCACTTGTCCTTACTTATCTTACTTAAAGTAAATCTCTCCTTTTAACTTTCCATAAAGCTAATATAACCAACTTCCCATAAAGTCGTTATATTAACCTTATACCTTAGTCAATTACATTTTCCTATATCCAAGTGACTTATACCTTTAAAACGAAACAAGTATCATATACTTAAAACACTTCAAGTCCCTTAACTTTGAAAACTTAAGACATCCTTAATACTTTTAAAGAAGTGGGTTAATCCCCTAACTCTCCCAACTTGGTCATTCTTAAACAAGTAAAGGATATCGAAGTATTGTACGTCTACCGTACTATATAAGTACACCTATTCATGCTCAAGAGATAGGAAAGTTCCACATACCTCTTCGGGTCAATCCACTCGCAAGTCCAATATCCCGCACGTAGTATGTCAACCTATAATGACCATAATACGTCCATTAGCTTCTAGCTTCAACGTAGAACATTTTAATTGAAAAGTCCCTTATTTTACGGAAAATTGGCCAGCACTTCCTTTGTTTTTACATACTTTTCCACCTTTTCAAGGTCCGATATGAACTACTAAACGCCACATTTAAGGCCCAACAATTCAGTAATACAATGGGATTACACGCCTAACTTGGACGTGTAAAATTCTGCCCCACAATACAAATTAAATAATCCAATAAGTTTAAGGTAGTAGCTTGACTATAACATGTTCACATATCATCCTTTTCCAATCCTTTCAAATCCAAAATCATATTTCCTACATGCAATATACCTAAAAACAACATTGACAACTACAAGTCCTTTCTTCCTCACATGCAACACAATTTACTAGCAAAAAGTGAAAAGATTGTTACCATAGAGTTTACCCAAATTAGTCCAACAAATTTCACTTGCCTTCTTTCCACAATCACCTCCACAAACCTCCTACAAGCTTGTCATCATGTTTCCTTCTTGCCACCTTTTTGAATTTTCTCTAGGCCTTGGTTTCTTCTTAAATTTCTAGAGAGAATGGAGAGGGATTTTTAGAGAGAAGGAAGAGGGATGATTTTTAGAGAGAAGGAGGTTTTGTGAGGAATGACCAAGTCTTCAAGACTTGGTCAATAAATAGTGCTTCCACAAAATCAGATGGGAGGGACACTTGTCACCCTCCCATGGCCTTTTTAAAACAAATATCTTCTAATTTTTCCCGATTGCAGAAAAACGCTCGCCGCCGCACAGATCAGGCGCGGCCACTGAAACCTCCGAGAACTTCAAGATTTCCGCGCCGCTGCCGATTCCGCGCTGCAACTTCGAAGAACTTTCGTATCCGCGCCGCTGCCTCAGATTCGCACGCCCCCGACCAAAATTCTTTCTCGCCGATCACAAGACCGAACTTGTAACTTCCATAACTTTCTACTCCGATGTCCTATCGACGAAACGTTTGTTGAGTTGGGAACTAGACTCAACGAACTACACACTAGGCCTTTGAAACTCCTAGGAACTCCTAAGGTAACTGGGCATAAACCGCCCCAAAGTTGACTAAAACCCGTCCGAAACATTCTGTCAACCTATCTTTCTAAAATTTAAATCTTAATTCCTTTCGTACGTTCTCATAAGCATGACCTGAACTACGGGGTGTAACATTCTCCCCCCCTTAGAAACATTCATCCCGAATGTTCCATCTATGCTTACTCAAATCACAATATCGACATAGACCCTCTTAACTATTCTTCTTGCAAAAAGAACGCTCTACACGGCCACAACAATACTTAAGCATAAATGCCAAATTAAAAACTAACAAGCCGAAAAGTGGGTTACCTGGAGGTGTAGGGAACAAGTGAGGATACTTCTTCATCATGTCCTCTTCTGCTTCCCATGTCATTTCCTCTCTGTTCTCATTTCGCCATAAGACCTTGACGGAAGCCACATTCTTTGTCCGCAGTCGCCTAACCTGGCGATCGAGTATCGCTATGGGACTCTCCTCATATGATAACCCCTCTGTCACCTGAATATCACAAATCGGGTGCACTCTAGCTGGATCTTCGATACACTTTCGCAACATAGACACATGAAAAATTGGATGTACTGCCTTCAGATCGGACGACAGATCCAACTCATAGGCAACCTTTCCTACCCTATGGACAATCTGGTAAGGCCCAATGTACCTTGGGCTAAGTTTCCCCTTCTTCCCAAATCTCATCACGCCCTTCATGGGTGATACCTTCAGAAAGACCCAATCATCCACCTCAAACTCCAAGGGTCGACGTCGATGATCTGCATACGACTTCTGTCAACTCTGAGCTGACAATAACCGCTCCTGGATAAGCTTCACCTTATCCACCGCCTGCTGAATCAAGTACGGCCCAACTAACTGAACTTCTCCCACATCAAATCAGCCTATCGGTGACCTGCACTTCCTCCCGTATAAGGCCTCATAGGTGTCATCCGGATACTAGAATGGTAGTTGTTGTTATATGCAAACTCCACAAGAGGTAAATGATCCTCCCACTACCTCGAATCAATAACACAGCCCGCAAAGATATCCTCGTTGTCCGATAGTATGCTCGGCCCGTCTTGGCTCGAGGATGAAACGCGATCGAGACTCACCTGTGTCCCTAATCCCTTCTGGAAAGACCTCCAGAAGTTAGCTATGAATTGGGCTCCTCTGTCTTAAATAATCGATATAGGAACTCCGTGCAGTCTCATAATATCTCTGATATACAATCTAGCATAATCCTCGGCCAAAAAAGTCATCCTGACAGGAAGAAGGTGGGCTGATTTCGTCAGCCTGTCGACAATAACCCAGATGGAATCATGCTTACTCTGAGTGTGAGGTAACCCTGTAATAAAGTCCACATTGATCACCTCCCACTTCCATGTCGAAATCTCTATCTTCTGCAACAACCCACCAGGCTTCTGGTGCTCCACTCGACTGGCCGACACCTGACATCACACAAACTCCGCAACGTCCCTCTTCAGGCCATCCCACCAATACATACCTCTGAGGTCGTGATACATCTTAGTCGACCCCGGATGAATAGAGTAACGAGCATTGTGTGCCTCCCTGTAATCCGACGAAGTCCTGCTACATTGGGAACACATAACCTGCCCTCAAATCTTAGCACCCCATCAGGTGCTACTTCAAATAGACTATTCTCCTCTCGAAGAGTCGTATCTCGATACTGTACCATAATCGGATCCTCATATTATCGCCTCTTCACCTCCTCGACGATGGATGACTCGGCAACCTATCGAACCCGAACCCCATTACTATCAGAACCAACCAAACGAACCCCAAGGCTTGCTAGCTGATGTAACTCGCGGACCATGACCCTTTTCTCGCCGCACATCCGATGCACTACCCATCGACCGCGACTAAGGGCATCCGCAACTACATCGCCTTCCCCGTGGTATAGGATATCGACATCATAATCCTTAAGTAGCTCTAACCACCGCCTTCGCCGCAAGTTCACCTCCTCCGTCAAGATATACTGGAGGCTCTTGTGGTCTGTGTAAATATCCACATGAACTCCATATAAATAATGTCCCCAGATCTTCAAGGCATGAATCACTGCTGCCAACTCTAACTCATGTGTAAGGTAGTTCTTATCATGCTTCCTGAGCTGTCGAGATGCGTAAGCTATAACTTTACCATGCTGCATCAGCACGCACCCAAGCCCGACACCCAACGCATCACAATAAACCACATATCCATCTAAGCCCTCTGGAAGAGTAAGAACTGGGGCGGTCATCAATTTCTCCTTCAAGAATCGAAGCTCTCTCACAAGCATCCGCCCATCTAACATAGCCGTTTAGGTCACCTAGTCAAAGGTGCTGAAATGGAAGCGAACTTCTCCACAAATCTCCGATAATAACCCGCAAGGCCCAAAAAGTTGCGCACCTCCGTCGGTGTAGTGGGTCTAGGCCAAGTCTGATCGCCAATCTTCAGATCAATCCGAATACCATCGGCCCCGATAACATGCCCTAAGAAAGCCACTGAAGCCAACCAAAACTCGCATTTCGAGAACTTGGCATACAATTGTCGGTCCCGGAGGACTCCCAGTACCGTCCTCAAATGATCTGCATGGTCCTGCTCTGTGCGCGAATAAACCAGGATATCATCAATGAATACTATAACGAACATATCCAAGAATGGCTTGAACACCCGGTTCATCAAATCCATGAACACTGCTGGGGCGTTGGTCAACCCGAAGGACATCACCCTGAACTCATAGTGCCCATACCGGGTCCTGAATGCAGTCTTTGGGATATCTGCCTCTCTAACTCGCACCTGATGATAACCAGACCGCAGGTCTATCTTGGAGAAACACCTCGCACCCTGCAACTGGTCAAACAAATCATCAATCCTGGGGAGGGGGTATCTGTTCTTGATAGTTACCTTATTCAGCTGCCTGTAATCAACACACATACGCAGCGTCCCATCCTTCTTCTTTACAAATAAAACCGGCGCTCCCCAGGGAGAAACACTAGGCCTGATAAAGCCTTTTTCCAGCAAATCCTTCAGCTGGTCTTTCAACTCCCTCAACTCAGCAGGTGCCATCCTGTATGGTGGAATAGATATAGGTCGAGTGTCTGGCGATATATCAATGCAAAACTCAATCTCCCTCTCAGGAGGGATACCCGGGAGATCGTCTGGGAATACGTCTGGAAACTCTCTAACAACCGGAATCGATCAAGGTCCGGTATCTCGCCGATGTCGAATACGAACCATATGGTAGATATACCCCTTCCGCACCATCTTCCTAGCCTTGAGGTAAGAAATAAACCTACCCCTCATCGACGCAGTATTCCCCTTCCACTCGATAACCGGCTCCCAGAAACCGAACTGCATCAATCTCTCTACAGTCCACATTGGCATAGCAAGACGCTAGTCAATCCATACCCATAATCACATCAAAGTCTGTCATATCCAACTCTATCAAGTCGGCTAGGGTCTGACGACTGTATATAGTCACTAGGCAAGCCTTATACACCCGCTCAGCTACCACCGAATCACCTACTGGCGTAGCCACCTCAAAAAGTTTTACGGACTTGGGCTCTATCCCTATTCTACCAGCAATATGAGGAGATATATAGGACAAGGTAGAACCTGGATCTATCAAAGTATATATATCACGACATGAAACCAATAATGTACCTGTGACGACATCTGGTGACGCTTCCTGGTCCTGACGGCTGGACATAGCATAAATGTGGTTCTGAGGACCGCTGGAACTGATACCCCCACCACGACCCCTGCCGCGGCTGTCCGCGGAACACCCCGCCTCCAGGCGCATAACCACCAAGACGAAGATCCAAAGAATCGACCGCTTTGAACCATAACACTCCCGCCGCCTCTGGTCGGACAGTCTCTCTTTAAATGGCCCTGCTGGCCACAAGAGTAACAAGCTCCCGAAGCCATATTGCACTCGCCCGGGTGAGACCTACCGCATAGAACACACCGAGATGTGGGTAGTCTCGATCAATGACGGTCCGCCTCCTCAAGCCCCGATCGATCAACCTCCCGCGTAAAATCGGAAGGGGCACTCTGTGCCGGTTGAAATGTGGATCTAGTCTGCTGCTGAGGTTACGCCTCTAAAACTGCCCTGAGACCCTGCTGTCCTGGCCCTCTTGGGCTGGCCTGAGTCAAGTTGATCCTCCCTCTCTCTATCCTCTATCCCCTGCGCATATGCCTGCATCCTGGCAATATCCATACCTGGCTGAAGGGCCACCCCCAAGCATGCAGTAATCATATGACGGTCTATCCCCATCACATAACGATGAACTCTGTCTGCCATGTCAGCTACAATGGTGTGCGCATACCTGACCAATGAGTCAAACTCCAGGCTGTACTCTCTGATAGTCCTCCCATTCTGCCTCAAGGTCAAGAATCTATCCACGCGGGCTCTCCTCATCTCAGGAGGCAAAACGTGATCCATGAAGGCCTCTGTTAACTTCTCCCAAATAGCTGGAAGAGCACCCTCACCTCTAGACAGCTCTCATGACTCAAACCAATTCAACGCAATATCGTGTAACCGGTAAGAGGCTAGCATGACTGACTCAGCCTCCGAGGCCCTAAGCACCTGCATAGTCCGCTGTAACTGCCGAACAAACTCTTGAGGATCCTCCTCGGATCTCGAACCATAGAACTCGGGTGGATGACAACCCAGAAAATCCCGAATCCGTAAACTGTCGACTCTAGGGTTCTCTACCTGCTCTTGTCGGCGCTGCCCTGCTACTAGGTTGGTCAATAACCGGATCTGCTCCCCGTAATCTCTATACTCAGCCTCCGGCTATGGAACTGAAGGCTCAGGTACCGCGGTCTCGTGAGCGCCGCTGCTCAACTCTCTGGCCGGGCGACGCGAGGAACTCGCCGTCCGAAACATCACCTCGTGGATCGCTCAGGCTCGTGAACCTTCTCAAGGCCTACTTGCGGCTCACCGCCTCTGCCTTCGGTTGCCTTGCGTGGAGGCATAACTGATACATAAAAATATGTCAGAGGGAGTTCAACCTATAACACAGCTCTATTGCACGATCTTAGAGTGAAAGAATGGAAACCATCCTAAATATCTTGTAACCTCCTCATTATAGATGTGGTGCACAACACACCGATAATCAAGACTCTACTAGACACGGTCTGTAGACACTTTCCGAGGACTAACTGTTTTGATACCACTTTTGTCACGATCCGACCGCGGGCCGCGACTGGTGCCCTACCTGGGCACCCCTCTCAGGTAAACATCAGAGAATAGCAGCGGAACATACACAACACATAAACATGTTTAGACAATAAACATCACAAGTTAGCCGATAAGGCCGTCTTCCATAAAATATACATAACCAAAAGTAAGACAGTACAACTTTGTTCTTACAGCCCAAACCACAAATGTTACTACAGACCTCTAGGAAAACAACAGTGGCGGGACAGGGCCCCGCCATATCCCTAAATGTACATAATATCTACAACTTCAGGGAAAACCGTACCAAAAGACAAGCCTCCGGAGAAATGGAGCTTCTGACACCTGATCAGTGATCCTAAGAATGAGGATCCACCACCTGCTTACCCCTACCTGCGGCATTTAACGCAGCCCGAGAAGGGTCGACACAATATGTACTAAGTATGTAAAACTGGAAAATACTGTAATTACATCATGAGTCTAAAACAAAGGCGAATACATGTATGATAATCAAATTACAGTTCACTGTGCCTTACTAACAATGAGAGTAAATAAGAGTATACTTACAACATAAAAATAGGAGGCTCACGATCAAAGCACGGCCACCCGCCCGCAGTATCATTAAGTAATCCTACTCCTGAGACTATTTCACCCGTAAGGATCGTGTGGACCCGCATAAGGTATTCCTCGCATAGACTGTATCCTCCCGCATAGGTCGTGTGGACCCGCATGAGGCATTCCTCGCATCATGGGTAGCAAATCCATGGAGTGGTATAATGTCTTCGGGGTTTACCCCGCAATCATACTCAGAAGGTGGTATAACGTCTTGGGGGTTTACCCCGCATTTATACTCTTACCCTAGAGAAGGTGGTATAACGTCTTGGGGGTTTACCCCGCATTTATACTCTTACCCTATCTCAACCGGCTATCATACATAACATAAGCACTACCAGCTTACCATACATAACATAAGCACTACCAGCTTATCATAAATAACATAAGTAAGTTAAGAAATACCCTAACTTCTTATTAGTCTTGTTCATATACCCTCTCATTTTAGTTCACTTAAGGCACTAACATGTCTTAATAAAAGAATCCGGGAATTTAACCCAAAGTACTACATACTTCTACTCTTTTAAAAAAAATGACTCCTTTTCATATAAAACTTCCAAGATACTAATAACCATAACATCAAGTCACTTGTCCTTACTTATCTTACTTAAAGTAAATCTGTTACACCCCGTAGTTCGGGTCAGGCCTAGGGGGACGTACGAAAGGAATTGAGTTTTAAATTTTGGAATGATGGGTTGACGGAATGTTTCGGACGGGTTGTTAGTCAACTTTGAGATGGGTTATGACCCGTTACATTGAGAGTTCCTAGGTGTTTCAAAAGCCTAGTACGTAGTTCGTTGAGTCTAGTTCCCAACGCAACCAACCGTTCGTCGATAGGACATCGGAGTAGAAAGTTATGGGAGTTTCAAGTTCAGTGCGCAGTCGGACAGAAAAATAATTCGGTCAGGAGCCACAGGGCCGCGGCGCCGGGAAGCAGGGCCGCGGCGCCGGAAGTCCTGTGGGGTTGCGGAATTTTCAGCGCCGCGGCGCCGGCTGCAGGGCCGCGGCGCCGAGGCGGGTTCTGCGAGGTTGAGTGGAAAAATCTGAACTGTTTTGTTTTAAAAAAGGCCATGGGAGGGTGACAAGTGTCCCCCCCCCCCCTCCATCTGATTTTGCATGTTCTACTTATTGACCAAGTCTTCTCTCTCTAAAAATTAGAAGCTCTTCCTTCTCTCTAGAAAATCAAGAGAAAATCAAGGCTTGAGAAAAATCTGAAAAGTGTGGCAAGAAGGAAACTTGTTGGCAAGCTTGTGGGAGTTATTGTGGTGGTGTTTGTGGAAAAGAGGCTAGTGAAATTGTTGGATTAATTTGGCTAAAGCTCTAAGGTAACAATTCTTGCTCTTGTTGCTAGTTTTTGGTGTTGCATGTGAAGAAGAAAGAACTTGTAGTGGTAAATATTGCTCTTAGAGAAATTGCATGTAAGAAATATGATTTGGATTTGAAGGAATTGAATAAGGTTAGGATGTGAACATGTTGTAGCCAAAATACTACCTTTAACTCATTGATTTAGTTAATATGCATTGTGGGGCAGAATTTTACACATCCAAGATTAGGTGTGTAATCCCCTTTGAATTTTTTGGATTGTTGGGCCTTAAAAATGACGTTTGGATGTTGAATTCGGTCTTGAAAAAGGTGACAAAGTATGTAGAAACAAAGGAAATGCTGCCCAATTTTCCATAGAATTTAGTGACTTTGCACTTGGAAAATACTACGTTGAAACTAGAGGTTAATAAACGTATTATGGTCATTATAGGTTGACATACTACGTGTGGTATATTGGACTTAGCAAGTGGATTGACCGAAGAGGTATGTGATTCATCATATTCTCTTGAGCATGATTATTTGTGAAATATATAGTGCGGTAGACGCACGTGTGTTAAAGGAGTTTGATTTCCTTTTTTGTGCCCTTGACTTGATATGACGTGTAAAGGACTTGATTGTGTTGAAAAGTGGTAAAACCTTATTCGTTAGTAATGGATACTTGATTGTTAAAGAATAAGCCCTCTCGGTCTCATAAATGCTTATAGTGGTATTTGGTTGGTTTTAAACATAAAGTGTTATAATAGCTTTATGAGAAGTTAGTTATAACGACTTTATGAAAACGAAAGAATGGTTTTATTATTGGCTTTAAAATGGTAACTTGGCATTTGTTTTAAAAAGATATGAGACTTGATTTTTCCCCGTTGTGGGATTTGGTTTAAAAGTAAGAGGCTTGAGAATTTGAAGTTTTGAAACTTATACTAGTTCGAGAAGTGATTTGATATAGAAAAAGAAGACATGGTATTGTCTTGGTTTATTTGAAAAGGAAGTATGGGAATTGTTTTTGGTTTACTTCAAATAATAGTTACTCTATTTTGATACCATGGGTGCTAGTAGCATGTGACTTTTGTGAAAAGAAATGGACTTTTTAAAGAAATAAAGTAAGTAGTACCTTGGGGTTAAAACCCGGATTCTTGGCATAGAATGAAAATACCTTGAGTGTGAATAACTTGCCTATGTTTGCTTGTGATAGTCTTGGTGTACAAGTATTGTATCCTTATGCTACCGCGTCTCTCGATGGAGGGTCGGTCATGTTATTCTCGATCATGTTGGACATACTGACACGTTGGGTGGCCCACGGGTATGCTTCCACGGTAAGTGTTATCTTGTTATTTCCTTGGGGCATACTGACACGTTGGGTGGCCCACGGGTATGTTTCCACTAGGAGTGTTATCTTGTTATTTTGTTTGGACATACTGACACGTTGGGTGGCCCACGGGTATGCTTCCACGGTGAATGTTATCTTGTTATTTCCTTGGGACATACTGACACGCTGGGGGGCCCACGAGTATGCTTTCACTATGAGTGTTATCTTGTTATTTCCTTTGGACATACTGACACGATGGATGGTCCACGGGTATGCGTCCATTAGGATGGTTCCATGGCCATGCTTATACCGAGGTAAGATGCCGGGGCATGCGGCCATTGTGCGGGTTAAATTCCCGGGTTATATTTGAGTGATGACTTTACGGGCGTGAGACCCTGACTTGACATGACTGCTAATATATATTGTGTACTGTAGTTTGGTTATCACACATGTCTCCTGTTTATATATCGTTATGATTTCAATTCTGATATTTTGATTTCACATACTTGGTACTGCTTTCCGACCTCGGGCCGGTGCGTTCACGCGAGTTGAGGTACATAGCTTGCTGATCCGCACTCGTAGGATCACTGTTCAGTTCTCGGAAAGCTCCATTTCTCCGGAGACTTTGCCTTTTTGGTACGGTTCCCTGAAGTTATAGACTTTTATATATTCAGGGGTATGGCGGGGCCCTGTCCCGTCACAGTGGTTATGTGAACTCTTAGAGGTCTGTAGTCATTGTTGACAGTCAATTTTGACCCGGTTTTTGTATATTTGTTGCAATTCTAAGTATTTTAGCACATCGCATTTTAATCAGCATTTTTTTGCATTTTTTATCTTTTTATGTTAAATTAAGCATTATGTTTTTGTTAATATTATGTTTTTATTATTGCTACACCGTCGTTTATTTTAATAATATTTGCATCTTTTGAATAATTAATTGGCATCCCGTTTTTACTTTTAATCAGGCATTAAACATGTCTTTAGAATTGCATTTTAGTATTATTGCGTCGGCATTTGAATTTTAATAATCTTGCATCTCTTTTAAATAATTTTCTTTTAAATAATTAACCAGCCTTGCATTTTTGTCAAACCAGTCCAGTCCAAGACACAATTTGAATCAGTCCAAGCCAACACTATTTTTAATATCACCCAAACACCCTCTTTTATTCCCCCCCCCCCCCCCTAAAATCAAATATCACTTTTTTTCCCCCCAAAACAATACCCCACTTTTCATTTTCCCCCCCAATACCTAACCCTAATCCTACCCTATAAAACAAAACTTCCCCCCTTTCTATTAACCCCCTCAGCCGCACACATCATCAGCCCACTTTCCCACTCTCCCTCATCCCTTCCCCGTCGTCGCCGCCGCCGCTCTTCGCCGGAGTTCAACTCCGGCGACCTTCCCACATCACGGCAACCTCGCCTCTCTCCGCTGCTCCGTCGACCACCCATTCCTCTCCACCCATCTCTCACCCCACCTGCCGTCGCGCTGATCCGTCGCGCCGATCTCACCGGCGAACTACTCTAGCCGCCAGCAGTCCACACCTCAACACCATCACTGCACAAACCAGTCGACCACCCTCTCTCTCCCGATCCTCACTCACTACAATCGCAACCCCATCGCGAACCCCGGCATTCGTCGACCTCACACTCCACCACGTCATTCCCGTCGACCAACACCCAACACTGCAACTCGCCGGCGAACCTTCACCGCCACCCACTGTTCTCGTCGACCCCGCCGCTGCCCGCTGCCTTTTGTGTTGTTGAAATCACTGTTTGTGTCTCTTCGTCGCTATTATATAATTGATTATTTGGACTGATTTATTATTTTGAATCTCGCCGGAGTTTGTTAAACTCCGGCGACCTATGTTGTATACTGTTTGTTGGACTGATTGCGTACTGTTATCTGTTGTTGGCGGATTGGTTTGATTTCTTGTTTGGTAATACGCCGGAGTTTCACTCCGGCGAAGCTTTGAAATTTCCGGCGATGTTGGTCACTGTTCTGATTTTGGGCTCTGTTCGTCTCTGTTTGTGGCATTTTGTTGGACTGATTTTCGATAATTTTCGCTACTGTTTTGGCCATATTATGGGACTGGTTTTGGCCATATTGCTGGACTGATTTTAGGCTATTTTTGCTGGTTTACTGATTTTGAACATGATACTACACTTTGGTATTAAGCTGATTTTGAATAGGATACTACACTTTGGCCGATGAAAAAGTTATCCGTCGATTTTTGAGGCCTCCACAGTTGCAAAGACGGAAAATAAAATAAATGAAGCTTTCTGGGCAAAGATGATTTCTTCCACTTACACCGGATAAGCAACATGCGTGGTGGCCGAATTCTCGCACTTGTTTAAGGTCCCACTTTATATATTTTTTCATATCCGAGCCCTCCGTGTTTAAAACTATTATTGTTTTGGCGGATATGAAGGTTTTATTTATTTTATTGCTTTTAATAATATTAGCCGATGAAGGAATCCGTCGATTTCCAAGGCCTCCTCTGTGCAAAAAGCGGATTTATTTATTTTTTGTCTTAACTTATTAATTCTTGTCATTGCTTTTAAAATTATTTATTCTACTATTAATACTTTTACTAAGTGTTTATGCAGGTACCCGGAGATCATCTTGTGCAGAATGCTTAAAAGGGGCTAAAAGATGTCCCGGAGCTTTATTTTTATGTCGCATTTAATTTCAGTTTTTATTGTTTTTGTATTGCATTTTATTTTACTTATAAATTATGAAAATGCTTGGAATACGTAGAATAAAAAAGGGCAATAAATAATTAACTTAGGTTTGAACGAATAACCGCAAGTTAGCGGATCTTAAAGGATGCCTAACCCCTTCCCTTTAGGATAATAAAGAACCCTTACCTAGAATCTCATTAATTTCGCAGACCATTAAATGGAAGTCAATTGCAGTATTTTTATTGCAATAAACTAAGTGTCCTAATTCACTATAATAATTAGGTGGCGACTCCTTAAAACAGCATTATTGCTCCATCCAGGGAACCGCGCCAAAGAGCAACATTGCGTACAGCTCGCACCCGAGGTCGAAACGGCGGTATCGCACGGCGACTCCACCGGGATATCAGGTTCTTGATCATAGCAAACTCAGGTTAATTAAATATTGCACTTTATTTTGCTTTTATATTTGTTATAAATATTTTATATTGTTTGTTTTTATTTTGTAATTAACTAATTTAATTGCTACATTATTTTACTGTTTTCCTTAAACTGGCATTCCGCTCATATTTCCTCCACTCTGGAAAATTCACACTGTCACACACTACACGCGCTGGTGTGCTTCGCGCACCCGCAAATTTCTTTCAAGAACACCCAAAATTTAGGAGAGTTGGCGTTTGCGTGGAGTTAGATCGGTTCGTCGATCGACCCACGTAGCCTTCACTCGAGTTGTCCGCCGGGAACTCAAGCGTCTAATAGGCCAAATCTTAGAAAGCTTAAGATAGAGCTATACCACCCTTTTATATTAGTCATGCATGCATAAACCTTAGGTGGGTTAATCCTTGGTATTAACGCCACAATTAGAAATCCACCGAACTTGTCGACGGGTTTCACAACCCAACGACCCATTAGCATACTATGTGTAGCGTGATGATGATAGACGGATCCAAGCCTGGTCATGACACGCCAAAATTGGAAAAGTGCACCGTCATTTGGTCGCCATTTCCGACAAAATATTGCAGTTTAACGGCTTGGACCTATTTATCATAATCCCGCATATTTGGCGTTTAGGCTCACCTCTGGCATAAGGGAGGTCCCAAGCATATTAGGGCACGCGCTTGATTTGCATGTTTTTTGTTTATTATTGTTTGTCGCTAGCAACTCTGTACATATTGTTTAATTCAATAATTGCTCTTTTGTGATTCCGGGCTCGAGCATTTGTATTTTTGCACTTTTTGCTTTCACATTGCAATCAGGACTTCTACTGCGTAAATCACTCTTGAATAGCGCGACTTGGACTTTGTGAAGCATCAACCACCAGTCCGGTCGAACCAATCAGGGGAGTCTTTGACTATATTGTCACACTTTTGCATTTTTATTATTTTGGTCATTTTCCTACTCACCTATTTCTTATATTTTTTGCAGGAAGGTCGTCCTCGCAAACAACCGAGGGCGGGTGAAAAAAAAAAGAAAAATGATGAGCGTTAGCTATATTGATTAAAAGAAGTTAGTCTATACCGGATTCAACGATACATCGCTCTCAATTCTTCTTTACTTTATATTTTATTTATATTTGTAAACTCAATTGGTATGTTTAGCGTTAATTACATAGTTCTTTCATATCATACATTTTACAACATAATCTTCCGAACTACGCGTGTCTGATTCTCACCACACGGTGTGATACGTAGGCAACTCATTTTGAGTTCGACACCACAAAAATAAAAACCACAAATAATAATAATAATAAAGAGCGCATGTCTCACTCATGCATCTCATTCATCATGTTTTCGGGCATTCATTTTACTTTTCATTCGTCCACAGTGGACAATCATTTCTTTTGCACAGCTTTACATTGCTTTTTTTTTTTTTGATATATTTTTTCAAGCATACATTTTATAACATATTTGAATGAACTACGCGCACCTGATTCCCTCGGCGGGATACGTAGGCAGCCCTATTCGGGTTCGGTACCATTTATTCAAAAAATACAAAAAAAAAAACAATTATTCGAAAAATACAAAAAAAGAAGAAATATTTTATTCAAAAAAATACAAAAAAAAATGTTATTAAAAAAAAAAACATTTTTTTAGTATTATTGTTTGACTTTGTTGATACCAACACATTTAGGGTTATGCATAAAAAAAAAATGATAATCAGTATGGGTTGACTTTGTGGTAAACCATAGATTCTTTTGATACCTCTTATTCATACCCGCAGATGACATTGTCTTGCATGTTTTCAAGATAAGAATAAAACCAACCTCATCGTTTCATATGCATTGTGTGGTGAGTGTTTGAATAAGTTCAATTGCATTGCATTGTGATCTAGAACTTGGCCTGAATGTTTGCTGAGGCGAAATCCTGAGCAACACTCGGTGTGGGAAATGATCGTAGGCTTTCTTTGACCCGTTTGAGCCTTTTCAGCCTACCAAATAACATTATCCTTAGTACACCCCTTTGAGCCTAAAACCTATTTTTTGACAACCGCATATTACACCTATACCTTTACGAGTGCGTGCACTTTTCCCTCTCTTGGCCCGACCTCCTCGAGCGCTTTAGAAATGTGCAAGTGGCTGACAAAATCCTGCGTTGAAGTTTGCAAAGACAAAATTGTTAAAGTCTCAAAAAGAAAAAGAAACAAAAGCAGAGACGACTTCACACACAAAAAAAAGAAATCAAAAGCCTCGATGTTATAAAAAAAGAAGAGGGGAATATATGACCCCGAAAAAAAAAAAGGTGCTCGAAATGAAAGATTCAAAAGAAGTCAATGCAAAAAAAAAAAAAAAAAAAAAAAAAAAAAAAAAATTAAAGCGCACAAATATCAATCATGGACGTAGTCCAACTATCGAGGAATGATTAGTCACTTTTATCCAAATGATATCCATTACCTTCCCCCAAGCCTACATTACAAGCCTGTGACAAGCCCTACATGATCTTATACTGAGGGTTCTCACATTAGTGGATACTTACATGACGGCCAAGCCTATGGTATCACAATTGCATGCATTGAACATCTTTTTGAGTGTGAGCGCAATTCTCTCAACGTCCCAAAATTCAAAATACTGGAATATATGTGTGAGATGGTACCTTCTTTCAGTGAGGCATTTGAAACGTGAGATTACGTTTAGTTCGAAACCTTGGATGCAAGCAAGTGTGTCGACAGTCAGGTATGTTTGAGGTACTATCTCAACGTGTGAATTACACCGAGTCAAACTCGGTTAGATCGAAAACAATAAAAGAACATCCTTATGCACAATACTAATTGTTGGTATCAATCGAGTCGAACGTAATGTCGTCTTCCATTTTTCAGAAAAAAACAAAATGCATATTACATAAAAATCATTTTGCATCACGAACTACGCTTGACACGATTCCTCGGCGGGATACGTAGGCGGTCATATCGGCTTCGGTCCCGCATTATTTTAAAATCATAAAAAAATCTTATTTTTGCAGCATGAACTATGTCTTGACCTGTCTCCCTTGGCGGGATACGTAGACAGCCACATCGGCTTCGGTCACTCCATTAAAAATATTTTCCTTATTTTGCACTGGACTCGATTTTGTCCGTATTCTCGCATTAGCTTTTCATTCATTATAAAAATGCTTACACGACGCCTTGATAGCGTCAAGATGCAACCTTACCCAGTTCAACATCTTCATCACCAGAAACTGGGACATTTTAAGGAATTCACTGCAAGAAAATGGCAATAGACAGGAAAAAGAAGGCCAACTAGGTCTTCACCAAGAATGCAAGCGTCAAGAGACAAAGCTACAGAATCGACGCTAATCAACCATTCATTTCCTAAAACTCACTAAGTTTTCTTTGAGTGCAGGATCTTCATATCAGCAAAGGCAGAAACACAACAATAAACCCATGCGGGTCACAAATGCACAACGTCTATGCAATGACGCTATCTCAACCCAGACGGGTCACAAAGCAGGTACGCCCCTAAACCAATGCATTTCATTTTAAGCCTATGCAACGGCTTCATTCATGTTTCGTCTATGCAACGACGAGCATCTGCATTGCGTCCGAAAACGACGTCATTTCATATAAGCCTATGCAACGGCTTCATCCATGTTTCGTCTATGCAACGACGAGCATCTGCATCGCGTCCATGCAACGACGCCTTTTCATTTTAAGCCTATGCAACGGCTTCATTCATGTTTCGTCTATGCAACGACGAGCATCTGCATCGCGTCTATGCAACGACGCCTTTTCATTTTAAGCCTATGCAACGGCTTCATCCATGTTTCGTCTATGCAACGACGAGCATCTGCATCGCGTCCATGCAACGACGCCTTTTCATTTTAAGCCTATGCAACGACTTCATTCATGTTTCGTCTATGCAACGACGAGCATCTGCATCGCGTCTATGCAACGACGTCATTTCTTTTAAGCCTATGCAACGGCTTCATTCTTGTTTCGTCTATGCAACGACGAGCATCTGCATCGCGTCTATGCAACGACGCCTTTTCATTTTAAGTCTATGCAACGGCTTCATTCATGTTTCGTCTATGCAACGACGAGCATCTGCATCGCGTCTATGCAACGACGCCATTTCTTTTAAGCCTATGCAACGGCTTCATTCATGTTTCATCTATGCAACGACGAGCATCTGCATCGCGTCTATGCAACGACGTCATTTCATATAAGCCTATGCAACGGCTTCATCCATGTTTCGTCTATGCAACGACGAGCATCTGCATCGCGTCCATGCAACACCGTCTTTTCATTTTAAGCCTATGCAACGGCTTCATTCATGTTTCGTCTATGCAACGACGATCTGCATCGCGTCTATGCAACGACGCTTTTCATTTTAAGCCTATCTGGCGGCTTCATGTTTCGTTTATGCAACGACGAGCATCTACATCGCGTCTATGCAACGACGACATTTCTTTTAAGCCTATGCACCTGCTTCATTAATGTTTAGTCTATGAAACGACGAGAATCTGCATTGCGTACGAAAACGACATCACTTCATTAAAGCCTATGCAACGGCTTCATTCATGTTTCGTCTCAGCATCGGCGAACACCTGGCTCGCATCTATGTTTCGTCGATGCAACGACGAGCATCTGCATCGCGTCTATGCAATGACGCCATCAACATCTACAATAACCTTGTCTTTTCAAAGACCACATCACTGCAACCCGTCAATCATACCCGACCGGACATTTTTATCGTCGGCTTTGCTTTTTAATTTTTGCATCACAACGACCAGTGTCATCGATTTGACATCGGACATTTTGGATCTGCATCATCCCTATTTTTGAGTTCGGTTTATAAACAGACAAAATTGGCTACAAGTCAACATCTTTGTCCGAAGACTCTTCCATCATCTCCGTACAAAGAGGGACATGCTGTTGACAGTCAATTTTGACCCGTTTTTTGTATATTTGTTGCAATTCTAAGTATTTTAGCACATCGCATTTTAATCAGCATTTTTTGCATTTTTATCTTTTTATGTTAAATTAAACATTATGTTTTTGTTAATATTATGTTTTTGTTATTGCTACATCGTTTATTTTAATAATATTTGCATCTTTTGAATAATTAATTGGCATCCTGTTTTACTTTTAATCGTGCATTAAACATGTCTTTAGAATTGCATTTTAGTATTATTAGTCGGCATTTGAATTTTAATAATCTTGCATCTTTTTAAATAAATAATTAACCAGCCTTGCATTTTTGTCAAACCAGTCCAGTCCAAGACACAATTTGAATCAGTCCAAGCCAACACTATTTTTAATATCACACAAACACCTTCTTTTATTTCCCCCCCTAAAATCAAATACCACTTTTCATTTTCCCCAAAACAATACCCACTTTTCATTTTCCCCAATACCTAACCCTAATCCTACCCTATCAAACAAAACTTCCCCCCTTTCTATTAACCCCCTCAGCCGCACACATCATCAGCCCACTTTCCCACTCTCCCTCATCCCTTCCCTGTCGTCGCCACCGCTGCTCTTCGCATTAGTTGAACTCCGGCGACCTTCCCACATCACCAGCAACCCTCGCCCTCTCTCCATGCTGCTCCCGTCGACCACCCCTTCCCTCTCCACTCATCTCCCTCACCCCACTGCCGTCGCCGCCGATCCGTCGCCTTGATCTCGCGGCGAACTACTCTAGCCGCCAGCAGTCCACACCTCAACACCATCACTGCACAAACCAGTCGACCACCCTCTCCTCTCCCAGTCCTCCTCACCTTACCGTCACAACCAGTCGCGAACCCCACCAGCATTCCCGTCGACCTCACACTCCACCACGTCATTCCCGTCGACCAACACCCAACACTGCCACTGCAACTCGCCGGCGAACCTTCACCGCCACCCACTGTTCTCGTCGACCCCGCCGCTGCCCGCTGCCTTTTGTGTTGTTGAAATCACTGTTTGTGTCTCTTCGTCGCTATTATATAATTGATTATTTGGACTGATTTATTATTTTGAATCTCGCCGGAGTTTGTTAAACTCCGGCGACCTATGTTAATATCGTTTGTTGGGTGATTGCATCGTTATCTGTTGTTGGCGGATTGGTTTGATTTCTTGTTTGGTAATACGCCGGAGTTTCACTCCGGCGAAGCTTTGAAATTTCCGGCGATGTTGGTCACTGTTCTGATTTTGGGCTCTGTTCGTCTCTGTTTGTGGCATTTTGTTGGACTGATTTTCGATAATTTTCGCTACTGTTTTGGCCATATTATGGGACTGGTTTTGGCCATATTGCTGGACTGATTTTAGGCTATTTTTGCTATATTTTTGCTGGTTTACTGATTTTGAACATGATACTACACTTTGGTATTAAGCTGATTTTGAATAGGATACTACACTTTGGCCGATGAAAAAGTTATCCGTCGATTTTTGAGGCCTCCACAGTTGCAAAGACGGAAAATAAAATAAATGAAGCTTTCTGGGCAAGGATGATTTCTTCCACTTACACCGGATAACCAACATGCGCTGGCAAGGCGAATTCTCGCAGCCGCACTTGTTTAGGTTGTCCCACTTTATATATTTTTTTCATATCTGAGCCCTCCGTGTTTAAAACTATTATTGTTTTGGCGCGGATATGAAGGTTTTATTTATTTTATTGCTTTTAATAATATTAGCCGATGAAGGAATCCCCGTCTGATTTCCAAGGCCTCCTCTGTGCAAAAGACGGATTTATTTATTTTTTGGCTTAACTTATTAATTCTTGTCATTGCTTTTAAAATTATTTATTCTACTATTAATACTTTTACTAAGTGTTTATGCAGGTACCCGGAGATCATCTTGTGCAGAATGCCTAAAAAGGGCTAAAAGATGTCCCGGAGCTTTATTTTTATGTCGCATTTAATTTCAGTTTTTATTGTTTTTGTATTGCATTTTATTTTACTTATAAATTATGAAAATGCTTGGAATACGTAGAATAAAAAAGGGCAATAAATAATTAACCTAGGTTTGAACGAATAACCGCAAGTTAGCGGATCTTAAAGGATGCCTAACCCCTTCCCTTTAGGATAATAAAGAACCCTTACCTAGAATCTCATTAATTTCGCAGACCATTAAATGGAAGTCAATTGCAGTATTTTATTGCAATAAACTAAGTGTCCTAATTCACTATAATAATTAGGTGGCGACTCCTTAAAAACAGCATTATTGCTCCATCCAGGGAACCGCGCCAAAGAGCAACGCTGCGTACACCGTTCAGACCCCCGAGGTCGAAAACGGGCGCGACAGTCATGTCTTGTGAGTCGTTTTATAAAAGAAAAATTTGAGGTAACTGCTTTTGGATTTGTTTACTTCCAGAGAGGTAGCCATATCGGCTAACCTATTATTTATTAATTGTTAAGCTTATGTTATGTATGTTCACGCTATTCTCGATGTATACTGACGGGGTGCCGGTAGTACCGATTCTTGACCTGGGTCGGGTCGTGACAAAATCTCTCCTTTTAACTTTCCATAAAACTAATATAACCAACTTCCCATAAAGTCGTTGTATTAACCTTATACCTTAGTCAATTACATTTTCCTATATCCAAGGGACTTATACCTTTAAAACGAAACAAGTATCATATACTTAAAACACTTCAAGTCCCTTAACTTTGAAAACTTAAGACATCCTTAATACTTTTAAAGAAGTGGGTTAATCCCCTAACTCTCCCAACTTGGTCATTCTTAAACAAGTAAAGGATATCGAAGTATTGTACGTCTACCGTACTATATAAGTACAACTATTCATGTTCAAGAGATAGGAAAGTTCCACATACCTCTTCGGGTCAATCCACTCGCAAGTCCAATATCTCGCACGTAGTATGTCAACCTATAATGACCATAATACGTCCATTAGCTTCTAGCTTCAACGTAGAACATTCTAATTGAAAAGTCCCTTATTCTACGGAAAATTGGCCAGCACTTCCTTTGTTTCTACATACTTTTCCACTTTTTCAAGGTCCGATATCAACTACTAAACGCCACATTTAAGGCCCAACAATTCAGCAATACAAGGGGATTACACGCCTAACTTGGACGTGTAAAATTCTGCCCCACAATACAAATTAAATAATCCAATAAGTTTAAGGTAGTAGCTTGACTATAACATGTTCACATATCATCCTTATCCAATCCTTTCAAATCCAAAATCATATTTCCTACATGCAATATACCTAAAAGCAACATTGACAACTACAAGTCCTTTCTTCCTCACATGCAACACAATTTACTAGCAAAAAGAGAAAGGATTGTTACCTTAGAGTTTACCAAAATTAGTCCAACAAATTTCACTTGCCTTCTTTCCACAATCACCTCCACAAACCTCCGACAAGCTTGTCAACATGTTTCCTTCTTGCCACTTTTTTGAATTTTCTCTAGGCCTTGGTTTCTTCTTAAATTTCTAGAGATAAGGGAGAGAGATTTTTAGAGAGAAAGAAGAGGGATGATTTTTAGAGAGAATGGGGTTTTGTGAGGAATGACCAAGTCTTGAAGACTTGGTCAATAAATAATGCTTCCACAAAATCAGATGGGAGGGACACTTGTCACCCTCCCATGGCCTTTTTAAAACAAATATCTTCTGATTTTCCCCCTAGATTTCGCAAAAACCCGTTGCGGCCCTGCAGCCGGCGTCGCGGCGCTGAAACCTCCGAGAACTTCAGTACTTCCGGCGCCGCGGCCCTGTATTCCGGCGCAGCGACGCTGCAACTTCAGAGAACTTTCAGTGTATCCGGCGCTGCCCTCGTCAGCGCGTGGCCATGCCCTAACCGAAAATTCTTTTACGCCGATCACAAGACTGAACTTGTAACTTCCATAACTTTCTACTCCGATGTCCTATCGACGAACGGTTTATTGCGTTGGGAACTAGACTCAACGAACTACACACTAGGCCTTTGAAACTCCTAGGAACTCCTAAGGTAACTGGGCATAAACTGCCCCAAAGTTGACTAAAACCCGTCTGAAACATTCTGTCAACCTATCTTTCTAAAATTTAAATCTTAATTCCTTTCGTACGTTCTCATAAGCATGACCTGAACTACGGGGTGTATCACCAATCCTAAATATCCTGAAGCCTCCTGATTATAGGTGTGGTGCACAACACGCCGATAATCAAGACTCTACTAGATACGGTCTGTAGACACTTTCCGAGGACTAACTGCTCTGATACCACTTTTGTCACGACCCAACCTCAGGCCCGCGACTGGTGTCTTACCCCGGGTACCCTAGTGATTAAACATCAGAGAAAATCAGCGAAAAATAAAACTCATGAAAAATAAACAGAGATACTAAAAACAGGCTGACCAAAAAGTCGTCTTACTGCATATATAAATAAATAAACCTTGAACAGTTATCCTTTACAAACCCTGCCCACAACAGTACTACAGACCTCTAAGAATGTAACAATAACTATGACGGGACAGGGCCCCGCCATATCCCTGAATGTACAAGTACCTACAATGACAGGGAACTATACCAAAAGATAAGCCTCCGGAGAAACGGAGCTTCCCACAATGCGGAAATGTGACCCTAAGAGCGAGGATCAGCAAACGGTATACCTCTACCTGTGGCGTGAACGCAGCCCCCCGAAGGAGGTCAGTACAACAAGTACCAAGTATGTGAAACTGAAAAATACTGTAATGAAATCATAACAGTCTATAAAAAAAACAGGAGACATGTATGATAACCAAAATACAAGATTACCTGGCACAGTTAACAACAAGAGTAATGAAAATCAACTTCGTCTTTTAAAAGACCATTTCACAATATATAAACAGTCATGTCAAGTCAGGGACGCATGCTCTCAAAGTCATTACTCAAATATAACCACAGGTCTCATGCCCACAATATCAAACGTGCCCATGGAATTCCTTCCTCACTGCCGGTAGCCTATGATATAACATAACACCAAAAGGTACACATGAACACCAGGTCCCACCTGTGTCATAAGAACCGTACGGGGCAAGTACGAAGGCATGGCTACCAGATCCACCCTGCATCATCAACTGACCGGGGAAAGTACGAAAGCCAGCTACCAGAACCTACCGTACCAACAATACTATAACTGTATCACGAAGCTGACCGGGGCAAGTACGATAGCCTCTACCAGATCTACCCTGCATCACGTCACTGACCGGGGCAAGTACGTAAGTTAACTACCAGATCCACCCTGCATCACGAAACTTCAGCCTAAAACTGAAAAATTGCGTCACGAAGCTGACCGAGGCAAGTACGATAGCCTCTACCAGATCCACCCTGCATCACGTCGCTGACCGGGGCAAGTACGTAAGCTAACTACCAGATCCACCCTGCATCACGAGACTTCATCCTAAAACTGACCGGGGCAAGTACGAAAGCCAACTACCAGAACCAGCCTGCATCAGCAACGACCGGGGGCAAGTACGAGGGCTAGCTACCAGATCCACCCTACATCAGTAAACCTCATTGAGAGCTAGTCCATGGAATAACACTATCAACAGGGAACGAACCATCCTCATGGCTGCAGACCCGTGGACCATCCATCGAGTCAGTATGCCAAAAATGATCAAGAATAACATGACAGGCCCTCCATCGAGAGACGCGGTAGCATAAGGATACAATACTTGCACAACAAGGCTATCACACACAACATAGGCAAGTTACTCACACTCAAAGTACTTTCATTTTATGCCAAAAATCTGGGTTTTAACCCCAAAGTACTACGTACTTTCATTCTTTCAAAAAGACCTCTTTTTACGTAAAAGCCACACGATACTAATACTCGTAGTATCAAAGCACGTTTTCTTTTCAACCCAAATTACTACACCTTCAGAAAATCTTTACAAGGCCTTTAAAATCAAGTAAACTTTTAAAAACCCAAGTAACTCACTCTTTTCAAAACAAGTAACACATACGTTTAAATCAAGTTACTTCTCATTTTCCGGAATCAAGTCGTTTATAAGTCAAGCCTCTTATCTTTAAAAATCGAGTCGTTTAGCTTTCAAAACCAAATCAAGACCATACCACGCCTTCCTTTTAAACAAAACACTTCTCCTTTCAAAGGTCAAGTAACAATATACTTCTCAAAATAGTTTAAGCCTCATTACTTCTTAAAAATATCAGGTTACCGTTTTAAATCCAATGATAAAACCATTCTTTCGTTTTCATAAAGTCGTTATAACTAACTTCCCATAAAGCTGTTATAACACTTTACATTTTAAACCAACCAAGGACAACTACTCACATCTCCGAAATCAAGATAACTTTATTCTTTTAAAGACCAAGTACCCACTACTCACGAATGAGGTTTCACAACTTTTTAACACAATTCAAGTTCTTAACATTTCATATCAAGTCACTTAACAATTAGAATAAAGTCAAGGACACAAAAAGGAAATCCAACTCCTTTAACACACGTGCGTCTACCGCACTATATATTTCACAAATAATCATGCTCAAGAGAATAGGAAGAATCACATACCTATTCGGTTCAATCCACTTGCTAAGTCCAATATGCCGTACGTAGTATGTAAACCTATAATGACCATAATACGTCTATCAACTTCTTGCTTCAAACGTAGAATATTCTAACGTAAAGTCCCTTATTCTACGGAAAATTGGACAACACTTCCTTTGTTTCAACGACTTTTCCACCTTTCTCAAGGTCCAAATTTAATAACCAAACATGCCACCTTTAGGGCTCAACATAACAACCAATCAAAGGGGATTATACGCCTTACAGGACGTATAAAATTTTGCCCCATAATTCATATATAATAGTCCATTATTATTAAGGTCAATTCTCGGCTACAATAATGACAACATATAATCCTTTTTCCATTCCTTATAACCCAAGTCGTTATTCCAAAGTTACTACATAATTCATGTTGACAATTTGAACGACTAAAATCACTTCAATAAACCCCATATAACAAGTGAAGACGACGACCATAAATATCTACGACTAGAACTCGAAAACTGCCCTTTTTATACTTTCATTTACAACATGGAAACCTTCGATTCTTATATCCATTTTTCTCATCACAAAACTGTTACACCCCGTAAGTTCAGGACATGTATAAGAGAATGTACGTAAGGAAACAAGACTTGGAAATTAGTACGAAAGGAAGAATTGTTTTTCCGACGGAAAATCTTCCGAACGTCGGAAAGGAAAAATGTTCGTTGATGAGAATTGGATTCTCAAAATGTATTATTTGAGGAATATGGAACTTTTAACATTATGGAAGTTTATTTTTACGGATTTGGTCATGTGGGGCCCACCCGAGGAATTTTACGTTTTGTGGGGCCCACGAGGGTTACGGAATTTTATGGACGAATGAGAGGGAGACACGTGGAACCTCCACATATGGTCTTGGACGAAATTTTAGTAAGGGTAGAATGGTCATTTACCATGGTGGAAGATAAGTCTTGCTAAGCTTGAGATTGTTGACCAAGTCAACTTGCCACTTGTGCTTGATCCTAGTGAAACTCATCCTAGCCACTCATGTGTTGCAATCTAAGCCTTCCAATGTGTTATATATACTAAGCTAGTGCAAGACTAAGTCTCAAACACTTAGAAAATTTCACAACATTTTTCTTGTCCATAGTATTGCTCTCGGGTTTGGTCCACTATCCACACAAAATTTTTGTAGTTTTGATCCTTTGTTCACAAGACTTAAACCCAATGTCCCTAAGAGTATTGTAAGGATATCTCAATAGAAAGATTTCGGGAAAACGGCGTTTTCATATTAGTCGCAAGGCGGAAACTTAAGGAGTTCTTCAACTTTGAAGTTGGAACTTGAAGATGAGTTCTTCATAGGCTTCTAAGGAGTGCTTGGAGCGGATTGGAACATAAGGAAAGGAGCTAAGAATTGCTAAGGAGCGACTTTGAATCTTGGAAATTTTAAGGGCTTCTAAAGGTATAAATTTTGTCGTTTTAGCAATTAAGGTTTACTTATTGTTGTAGCTATGGATATTAGCAAGCATGAGTTATATAGTATGAAGTTTGATAAGTGTATTGACTATTGAAACCCTAATCCGAAAACTAGCATGTTAGCCTTAAGATTACAATTCAAGTTGATTATTAGTTTGAGTCGTCGCATGTTGTATACGAAGGAAATTGTAGTTGTTGAAGTTGTTTATGACTATATAACATGTTAGACCTTAGAACTTGGAATTGGAAAAGGATTGGAAAAAACTTTGAATTGTTGGTTATGTTGTTGGCCGAGAATGTCTTGAATATGGAACTACTTCGTATTAATTGTGGGGCGGAATTTTACACGTATTGTAAGGCGTGTAATCCCCTTTGTTTGGTTGTTGTTTTGAGCCTTAAATGTGGCGTGTTGGTTATTGTATTCGGCCTTGAAAAAGGTGGCAAAGTGAGTAGAAACAAAGGAAGTGCTGCCCGATTTTCCGTAGAATTAGAGACCAAATACTTAGTATTATTCTACGTTAGAGACTAGAAGTTGATAGTCTTGTTGTGACCATTATAGGTTGACACTTCTACGTACGGCGTATTCGGCTTAGCTTGTGGTTTTAGCCGAAAAGGTATGTGAACTATCTCCTCTTCTAGCATGATTCCTTAAGATAAAGAAAGTATGTCCTACTCCTTAAATGATCCATTCCTTGGTTGTATTTGGATTTCCTAAAATAGAATTTGTTCTATGTACTTCCTTGATTGTACTTTGATGTTTAAATTGTAAGTTGTATAATCCATTGCCTTAGTGAAGTTGGATTCTTAAAAGTGAAAATATTTTACTTAAAGTACATAGAGTCTTGAAAAGGAAGTGGTTTCCAAACCTTTTGGCTAATGCCTTAGTTCCAAAACCTAAGGGTCGTTATAATGACTTTAGGGGAGTCAAAGGAGTGATTTACTTAATTGTTTTAAGAGAGGAGAAATGACATGATTTAAGAGAAGTAACTTGTTTTAAAGGTGTGAGTTACTTGAGGTTTAAAAGTAGAAGAAACTTGTTTTCTAAATATTAAGAGACTTGTAGTATTTTGAAAGTTAAGAAACTTGATTTGTAAGTATGTGATACTTGGTTTTAAGTATAAGTCTCTTGGTTATAAAAAGGAATGAATATGTCTAAAACCATAAAGGGTTATAACGGCTTTATGGGAAGTTGGTTATAACGGCTTTATGGAAGGTTAAGAAAGTTGTCTATTTTGATTAATGGGCATAATTTGCCTAGTTTGTGAAAAAATTGAAGTTACTTGATTTCAAGCTTTGAAATGAGTTTCCTAAAAGTATAGTAACTTACTTTGAAAAATAGACATACATTGATACTACGGGTGTTAGTATCTTGGGGTTTTACATAAAAGGAGACTTTGGAAAAGAATGTACGTACGTAGTACTTTGGCTTGTTTAATTGAGAATTATTCTATGTATGCCTTGATAAGTACTTTGGCTTGTTTAATTGAGAATTATTCTATGTATGCCTTGATAAGTACTTTGGCTTGTTTAATTGAGAATTATTCTATGTATGCCTTGATAAGTACTTTGGCTTGTTAAATGAGAATTATTCTATGTATGCCTTGATAAGTACTTTGGCTTGTTTAATTGAGAATTATTCTATGTATGCCTTGATAAGTACTTTGGCTTGTTTAATTGAGAATTATTCTATGTATGCCTTGATAAGTACTTTGGCTTGTTTAATTGAGAATTATTCTATGTATGCCTTGATAAGTACTTTGGCTTGTTTAATTGAGAATTATTCTATGTATGCCTTGATAAGTACTTTGGCTTGTTTAATTGAGAATTATTCTATGTATGCCTTGATAAGTACTTTGGCTTGTTTAATTGAGAATTATTCTATGTATGTCTTGATAAGTACTTTGGCTTGTTTAATTGAGAATTATTCTATGTATGCCTTGATAAGTACTTTGGCTTGTTTAATTGAGAATTATTCTATGTGTGCCTTGATAAGTATTTTGGCTTGTTTTATTGAGAATTGCCAATGTGTGCTGGTGATAGCATTTGGGTACAAGTATTATGTTTTATTACGTTGCCGCGACTCTCGGTTGGAGGGTCGGCTGCCTTGTTGTAAGTTTACTTGGACGTACCGACAGTGAGGTGGGATTCCACGGGTATGCTTCATTTATTTGTGTTACCCCATGGTCATGCTTATACGATGTGGAATTCCGGGGCATGCGACCACGAGGGATACTCCTTGGACATGCTTATATGATGTGGGATTCCGGGGCATGTCACCAGGAGCTGGTTTGATTCCCGGATTTGTTTGTATTACTCCATGGTCATGCTTATACGATGTGGGATTCTGGGGCATGCGACCACGAGAGATACTCCTTGGACATGCTTATACAATGTGGGATTCCGGGGCATGTGACCAGGAGCGGGTTTGATTCCCGGATTTGTTTGTATTACCCCATGGTCATGCTTATACGATGTGGGATTCCGGGGCATGCGACCACGAGGGATACTCGACACGCTTATACGATGTGGGATTAGGCGTGTGACCGAGGCGGGTTTGATTCGGTTGTTTGTATTACCCATGGTCATGCTTATACGATGTGGGATTCCGGGGCATGCGACCACGAGGGATACTCCTTGGATATGCTTATTGGTGTTATATTATATCATGGACTGCCGGCAGTGAGGAAGGATTCCACGGGCATGATTGATATTATGGGCGTGAGACCCATAGTTATATTTGAGTAGTGACTTTGAGAGCATGCGTCCCTGACTTGATATGACTGCATATGTATTGTGTACTGTAGGTTGGCTATCATACATGTATCCTGTTTTGTTTAGACTGTTATGATTTCATTCTGATGCTTCATTTCACATACTTGGTACATTCTTGTCTTGACCTCCTTGGGGCTGCGTTATCTGCATGAGTTTAGGTAATGATTTGGTGATCTGCAGTGTAGGACCTTTCGAGTTTTTGGATAGCTCCATTTGTTCAGGAGTTATCATTTTGGTATAGTTCTTTCAGTACAGGCTTTTGTACGGTTATGGGTACGGCGGGGCCTTGTCCCGTCATATTTCAGTAAAACTCTTAGATGTCTGTATTCATATGTGGGATTGGATTCATGTACGGTATAGTGTCTTTTGTTTATGTATATTATATGGCAGCCTTGTCGGCTTTGCCCTTGTGCGTAAGTTGGTTTTAAAAAAAATGAGGTGTTATTTAATTTCCGCAGTTTACTTAGTTGTTAAGGTAGAAGGGTGCGGGTAGGGCACGATCCACGCCCGGGTTCGGGGTGTGACAGTGGTATCGAGCGATCGATCCTCGGAATGTTTACAGACCGTGTCTAGTATAGTCTTGATTATCGGTGTGTTGCGCGCCACACCCATAAACAAGAGACTACAGGACATTTAGGAGTTGGTTTCTATTCTTCTCACTCTAATATCGTGCCATAGAGGCATGTTAGTTAGATAATTCCTCTCGACGTAATTTTGTGTTCTGATTATGCCTCGAGGAGGCAACAACCGCCCGAGAAGGGCAAAGAGTAGCGAGCTACTAGTCGGACTCGAGAGTTGATAGGGCTTATGCCTGTGGTATCTGGATGTTGTTCGCGATCGGCGAGTTCTTCTGCGCGAGTTTTGAGACCTCAGCACGAGCCTCGGTTTCGATTAGGAGAAGACTATAAGTCGTGAGGGAAGCGATAATGTTATTGACCAAGATAAGCGGTGCTACGATTTCATCGGAGAAGTTATTCGGCGATGCAGGCGGTGTCTGAGGAGGTAGAGGCCGGCGCGATCAGCGTAAGAGGCTAGACCAGGTTGGTTATCGGTGAGTTTTGGACGAGCTGCCTCGGCGAAGTGAGATATTCGTCCCACTACCCGATACATACCGCAGCTCACAGGTGGGAGATTTGATCCCACAAGGTATTTAGGAGCCGGTCCAAGCTCCAGGGGTCGAAGTTCTCAGAGGAGCAGATGATTTTCTCAGTCGAGGCCACATATTCCTCAGTGTTTCCATTGTAGTAAGCGTCATTTGGGAAAATGCCATCATGGCACAGGTGTTTGTTATTATTGTGGCCGTCCGGGCCATATTCTGAGGGTATGTCCTGTTAGAAAGAGCACCGGTAAGGTGGCTCAGCCTATGAGGCCGATGGTTGGTTACCTTTCCTCCACAGTTGGTGTTCAGATGTCAGCCAGTCGTGGTAGAGGTCAGGGTGGTGTTTATAGTTCTGGCGGTCCTTCGAACCGCATAGATGACGTGACTACTGGACAAGATCAGGAGGCGACATCGCATGGAGTTACAGGTATATCTCGATTCTTTTGAATCATACGTGCATTGATAGATTCAGATTTCGCCCTAGCATATATGTTTTCCCTTTGTTGCTAGCAGTTGTAAGTGATAGTACCCCCAGAGGTAGGAATACTTTGATTAGTAAAGTGGAAGTTAAGAATGTTGACAAGAATGGTAAGTGAACTGAGACTATAGTTGTGTAGAGTTCACAAGTTGTAATTACCCCGTAACAGTGTAAGACCGATAGGGAAGAATGTGCAGTAGAAATACTTTGGCTTATGTGACAAACCTCTAGTGAATGGGAGGATAGGGTGAGAAGTACCTTAAGATAAGAGAGAAATTTATTTTTAGACTAAGAATGAGAAGTTAAGTGTGACGATGGGTCGGGTTATGGACTCATTTCGAGTAAGCCGATAGTATGGAATGGGGTGATGTCAGTTAGAAATGGTCCCGTTATGTGGTAGGGTCCCGAGGATGCAAGGCCCAAGTTTAGTTAATTGTTGTACGAGTTTGTGGATGCGTTCCACCGGAACTAGGTCGGAAAGGAAAAATGTTCGTTGATGAGAATTGGATTCTCAAAATGTATTATTTGAGGAATATGGAACATTTAACATTATGGAAGTTTATTTTTACGGATTTGGTCATGTGGGGCCCACCCGAGGAATTTTACGTTTTGTGGGGCCCACGAGGGTTACGGAATTTTATGGACGAATGAGAGGGATACACGTGGCACCCCCACATATGGTCTTGGACGAAATTTTAGTAAGGGTAGAATGGTCATTTACCATGGTGGAAGATAAGTCTTGCTAAGCTTGAGATTGTTGACCAAGTCAACTTGCCACTTGTGCTTGATCCTAGTGAAACTCATCCTAGCCACTCATGTGTTGCAATCTAAGACTTCCAATGTGTTATATATACTAAGCTAGTGCAAGACTAAGTCTCAAACACTTAGAAAATTTCACAACATTTTTCTTGTCCATAGTATTGCTCTCGGGTTTGGTCCACTATCCACACAAAAAATTTGTAGTTTTGATCCTTTGTTCACAAGACTTAAACCCAATGTCCCTAAGGGTATTGTAAGGATATCTCAATAGAAAGATTTCGGAAAAATGGCGTTTTCATATTAGTCGCAAAGCGGAAACTTAAGGAGTTCTTCAACTTTGAAGTTGGAACTTGAAGATGAGTTCTTCATAGGCTTCTAAGGAGTGCTTGGAGCGGATTGGAACATAAGGAAAGGAGCTAAGAATTGCTAAGGAGCGACTTTGAATCTTGGAAATTTTAAGGGCTTGTAAAGGTATAAATTTTGTCGTTTTAGCAATTAAGGTTTACTTATTGTTGTAGCTATGGATATTAGCAAGCATGAGTTATATAGTATGAAGTTTGATAAGTGTATTGACTATTGAAACCCTAATCCGAAAACTAGCATGTTAGCCTTAAGATTACAATTCAAGTTGATTATTAGTTTGAGTCGTCGCATGTTGTATACGAAGGAAATTGTAGTTGTTGAAGTTGTTTATGACTACATAACATGTTAGACCTTAGAACTTGGAATTGGAAAAGGATTGGAAAAGACTTTGAATTGTTGGTTATGTTGTTGGCCGAGAATGGCTTGAATATGGAACTACTTCGTATTAATTGTGGGGCAGAATTTTACACGTATTGTAAGGCGTGTAATCCCCTTTGTTTGGTTGTTGTTTTGAGCCTTAAATGTGGCGTGTTGGTTATTGTATTCGGCCTTGAAAAAGGTGGCAAAGTGAGTAGAAACAAAGGAAGTGCTGCCCGATTTTCCGTAGAATTAGAGACCAAATACTTAGTATTATTCTACGTTAGAGACTAGAAGTTGATAGTCTTGTTGTGACCATTATAGATTGACACTTCTACGTACAGCGTATTCGGCTTAGCTTGTGGTTTTAGCCGAAAAGGTATGTGAATTATCTCCTCTTCTAGCATGATTCCTTAAGATAAAGAAAGTATGTCCTACTCCTTAAATGATCCATTCCTTGGTTGTATTTGGATTTTCTAAAATAGAATTTGTTCTATGTACTTCCTTGATTGTACTTTGATGTTTAAATTGTAAGTTGTATAATCCATTGCCTTAGTGAAGTTGGATTCTTAAAAGTGAAAGTATTTTACTTAAAGTACATAGAGTCTTGAAAAGGAAGTGGTTTCCAAACCTTTTGGCTAATGCCTTAGTTCCAAAACCTAAGGGTCGTTATAATGACTTTAGGGGAGTCAAATGAGTGATTTACTTAATTGTTTTAAGAGAGGAGAAATGACATGATTTAAGAGAAGTAACTAGTTTTAAAGGTGTGAGTTACTTGAGGTTTAAAAGTAGAAGAAACTTGTTTTCTAAATATTAAGAGACTTGTAGTATTTTGAAAGTTAAGAAACTTGATTTGTAAGTATGCGATACTTGGTTTTAAGTATAAGTCTATTGGTTATAAAAAGGAATGAATATGTCTAAAACCATAAAGGGTTATAACGGCTTTATGGGAAGTTGGTTATAACGGCTTTATGGAAGGTTAAGAAAGTTGTCTATTTTGATTAATGGGCATAATTTGCCTAGTTTGTGAAAATTTTGAAGTTACTTGATTTCAAGCTTTGAAATGAGTTTCCTAAAAGTATAGTAACTTACTTTGAAAAATAGACATACATTGATACTACGGGTGTTAGTATTGGGGTTTTACATAAAAAAGAGTCTTTGGAAAAGAATGTACGTACGTAGTACTTTGGCTTGTTTAATTGAGAATTATTCTATGTATGCCTTGATAAGTACTTTGGCTTGTTTTATTGAGAATTATTCTATGTAAGCCTTGATAAGTACTTTGGCTTGTTTAATTGAGAATTATTCTATGTATGCCTTGATAAGTACTTTGGCTTGTTTAATTGAGAATTATTCTATGTATGCCTTGATAAGTACTTTGGTTTGTTTAATTGAGAATTATTCTATGTATGCCTTGATAAGTACTTTGGCTTGTTTAATTGAGAATTATTCTATGTATGCCTTGATAAGTACTTTGGCTTGTTTAATTGAGAATTATACTATGTGTACCTTGATAAGTACTTCGCATTTAATTGAGAATTGCCAATGTGTCTTTGGTGATAGCATTTGGGTACAAGTATTATGTTTTATTACGTTCGCGACTCTCGGTTGGAGGTGTTTGCCTTGTTGTAAGTTTACTTGGGCGTCAAGCGGTGAGGTGGGATTCCACGGGTATGCTTCCATTATTTGTGTTACCCGTGGTCATGCTTATACGATGTGGGATTAGGCGTGCGACGCGAGGATACTCTGGACACGCTTATACGATGTGGGATTCCGGCGTGTGACCGGGGCGGGTTTGATTCGGTTGTTTGTATTACCCGTGGTCATGCTTATACGATGTGGGATTCCGGCACGCGACCACGAGGATACTCGCTTGGACATGCTTATCGATGTGGAATTCCGGCGTGTGACCGGGAGGCGGGTTTGATTCGGTTGTTTGTATTACCCGTGGTCATGCTTATACGATGTGGGATTAGGCACGCGACCACGAGGATACTCGCGGACACGCTTATACGATGTGGGATTAGGCGTGTGACGAGGGGCGGGTTTGATTCTCGGTTGTTTGTATTACCCGTGGTCATGCTTATACGATGTGGGATTCCGGCACGCGACGCGAGGATACTCTGGATATGCTTATTGGTGTTATATTATATCATGGATGCCGCGGTGAGGAAGGATTCCAGGCATGATTGATATTATGGGCGTGAGACCCATAGTTATATTTGAGTAGTGACTTTGAGGCACGCGTCACGACTTGATATGATGGTTATGTATTGTATCTTGTAGGTTGGCTATCATACATGTCTCTGTTTTGTTTAGTATTATGATTTCATTACTGACTTACTATTTCACATACTTGGTACATTCTTCGTCTCGACCTCCTTGGCTGCGTTCATCTGCATGAGTTTAGGTCTGTGATTTGGTGATCTGCAGGTGTAGGACCCTGCTCAGAGTTTTTGGATAGCTCCATTTGTTCAGGAGTTATCATTTTGGTATAGTTCTTTCAGTACAGGCTTTTGTACGGTTATGGGTACGGCGGGGCCTTGTCCCGTCATATTTCAGTAAAACTCTTAGAGGTCTGTATTCATATGTGGGATTGGACTCATGTACGGTGTAGTGTCTTTTGTTTATGTATATTATATGGCAGCCTTGTCGGCTTTGCCCTTGTGCGTAAGTTGGTTTTAAAAAAAATGAGGTGTTATTTAATTTCCGCAGTTTACTTAGTTGTTAAGGTAGAAGGGTGCCCAGGTAGGGCACCAGTCACGGGCCCGGGGTTCGGGGTGTGACAAAAGCCCTTCTCCAATTTCTACCATACGTGACATAATTTACCTTAAAAGGAGAATGAATTCTTACCTTGGAATTTGCCCAAAATAGTCCACAATCACCCACTTTCGCCCTCTTTCCGCAATTCTTCCTCACGTTAAAATCACCCACACGAACCTTCTACGAGTCTATCAACACTTTATCTTCTTGCCGCCTCACCAAAATATTCACTAGGCTTAGGGTTCTTAAAATTTTAGGGAGAAGAGAAGAGGGATTTCCTTTAAGATGGATCTTTGCAAATGACCAAGTCTTGCATGACCAAGTCTTGCAAGACTTGGTCAATAAATAAGGTCTTTCTTGGTCCACAAGATGGGAGGGACACTTGTCAACCTCCCATGGGCTGTTAACAAAATATCTTCTGATTTTTCCCTGCTTTTCGCGAAAATTCCCGCCTCGGCGCCGCGACGCTTAAACTTCCGAACATTTCAGTACAAACGGCGCCGCGGCCCTGCAGCCGGCGCCGTGGCGCTGCAACTTCAGAATACATCAGTACATCCGGCGCGGCCTGCATCCGGCGGTGCGCTGTGTGGCACTGATCAAAATACTTTCTTGTTCGTCTGCCCACTGAACTTGTAACCTCCATAACTTCCTACTCTGATGTCCTATCGACGAGCGGTTTGTTGCGTTGGAAATTAGACTCAACGAACTTCATACTGGGCTATTGAAACACCTAAAAACTCCTAATGAACTATGAGATATACCGCTCCAAAGTTGACTAAAAAACTGTCCAAAAACATTCTGTCAACTTATCTTTCCAATTTCAATTCTTATTTCCTTTCGTACGTTCCCAATATATGACCTGGAATTTCGGGGTGTAACACGTTTAACTAAAGGCCCGTTTGGTACAACTTATTAAAAAGAGCTTTTAAGAGTAGAGTTTTTCAAATAGAGTTTTTTATCAAAAAATGGTTAGATGTTTGGTTGTCAATAAAAAAAGTGTTGTTGTACATTAGATTGTTTGGTTCAAGGTGCAAGACTAAGTGCCGTTTGGTTGAGCTTATCAGAAGCTTATAAATGCTTAATTTTTAAAATAAACACTTATGGAAATTTTTAGATGTGTTTGGTTTAAAAAGAAGTAGAGACATAAACACTTATTCCATAAGCCTAAAATTTGGGCTTATGAGATTAGAGCTTCTTTTGGCTAACAACTTATAAATAGAATTTTTTCAAGTAGAGTTTTTATCAAAAAATTGTTAGGTGTTTGATTGACAAAAAAAAGCACCTTTGTTAAAAAACAATTATGTCATTTTTACCTCTACTCTAAAAAGCCAAAATTTTGGGCTTTTGAAATAAGTGCTAAAATAAGTTCTACTCCTATTTTAAAATAAGCTCAACCAAACACCTCTTAATATTTTAATAAATACTTATTTTAAAAAAAACACTTATGACCTTAAAATAAGCTCAACCAACCCACTAAGGGACTTGGATTCCAAAATCTTCAATTCATACTTCCAAGTTCCAAGTGCAGAGTATGGTTCTTATTTATTAGTAGCAGATTTTTAATTTTCAGTGAATTCTATCTTTGATTCTTAAAATAAGAACTAGTCTAATTAGGCTTTAATGACAAACACATTAGACTGATTTCTTATTGGTATTTTAAAAGGTGCGGCGTTTAATTAAGGGCCCGTTTGGTACAACTTATTAAAAAAAAAATTAAGAGTAGAGTTTTTCAAATAGAATTTTTTATCAAAAAATGGTTAGATGTTTGGTTGTCAATAAAAAAAGTGTTGTTTTTTTGTTGTGAAGGAACCATGCCGCTACTCTTTTCAGTGCGCCTGAGGTAAACCGGATGTGATGGCGCAAACCACGTCACCAGTATAAACCATGACAATGGCCCAGTGTGTGCGCAACAAGAAGGTTTATGCAGGGGATCGACTTTTGTACATTAGCTTCTTTATATACAAGGATATGTTGGAAGGGTATTTATGGTATTTAGCCGAAAATGGAAAAACTCTAGCCAATAGATGCAAAAAAAACTTTTTTTCTTCCAAAAGCATTTTTAGCAAAACCATCAAACACTCTATTTTTTTGTCAAACGTGCTTTTGGCCTAAAAAAAATACTTTTGGCCAAAACAAAAGCTGTATCAAACACACATTAAGTACTAGGCTAGGCATAAGCCCAAAGACATGGAGCGTACCCATGAATCTTTAATTTATATAATAAAATAGCAAGATAAAACAAAAAACAGTAGAAACTACGTTAAAAAGTAAAGAAATTCATAAAAAATTAAAATATCTAGCATACTTTTACCAGAATAAACCATGTAATAGTATTGGGATATAGGTCTAAACTTTATGATTACCCTGAGAAGTAACCCAATAATGCCAACTCAGATATTTACACATACTTTTCAAGTAAATAGAAAAATAAATCTTAAAACTCAATCGGACGCCAACCGATTTCTTGAATTGATATCCGGCTAAAAACTCTGTCCAACACCACACAAACTCCCATTCTGTCCAAATCTCTGATTCGCTTCTAACTTTGAGTCCACTCCATCTACAATTCTAAAGGTGAATTTCTGAGTTTTCTTCTGGATCTATAACGTTGTTGCAATTTGACTCATCTTTTGGTTTCTTCATGCTCAATTATGTCTATTTTTCGAGTCAATTTCTGAAATGGTCACTCACTATTATATCAGAAAGTTATTGAAAATTAGAATCAGGAAGAAAGTTAGACTTTCTAAGATAATAATTATTAGTTGAGTGACCATCTTTTATTTGTGTATAAAAGTTTGGTCAAATGAATTTGTAGAGTAGAATATCCAATATCTTATGATTGACACTGCTGAAGTTGTGCCTTATTATAAGCAGGAAGTTTGATATCTGAATATGAAGGCACTTATCCTTGTTGGAGGGTTCGGTACTCGGCTTAGGCCACTGACCCTCAGCGTCCCGAAGCCACTTGTTGAATTTGCCAACAAACCGATGATTTTACATCAGGTACTTTATGAGAATAGCCCTAGTTTAGTTGATATTCATGATGCTTTGGTATAACTTGTTTCTATTTATTTGTGAAATATAATTGGTTGTTGGATTGTGATTACTTCCAACTCATTATTCTGGTTTGCAATTGGTATCAGATAAGAGAATTTGCCGCGTCTTATTGTTGTAGATATCATCTATGTTGTTCGAACCCTTCAAAATGACATCGGATGTGTGTCGCATCCTCCAAATTAGTGCATTATGGGAAGATTTAACACAAGTGCGGAAACATTTTTGGAGAGTTTGAGCAACATAGGATATCATCAACAGGTTCAAATTGTGGTTTCATCATTTTGTTATAGTAGCATCTCATTCTATATATCCTGTCATTGCTAGAAAATCATCAAATGTGCGTGATCAGAATTTCTTGTATTGAGGCTCCTCCCACCTCTGCCCTATCATCATCCAAAAATGAAGTGAAATAGAAAACAAGCAAAGCATATCGACATGTGCTATTTTGTTCACTCTTTCTTCTCTAAAATATTTTGTGGTTAAAAGATTCATCTTAAGTAAATCTTTGTCTTCAGATTGAGGCTCTCAGGGCCGTCGGAGTAACCGAAGTTGTACTGGCTATTAACTACCAACCTGAGGTCAGTTTCTTACCCATTACAAAATTTGCAACTATTGGAGATATTAGTACAGCTAGATACTTGTAAATTAACACAACACGAGCGTCTTTTGGTACAGGTGATGCTGAACTTCTTGAAAGAATTTGAGGCAAGCCTTGGAATCAAGATCACCTGTTCTCAAGAAACTGAACCACTTGGAACTGCAGGTCCCCTTGCTTTGGCTAGACACAAGCTGATAGATGACTCTGGTGAACCATTTTTCGTTCTTAACAGTGATGTTATCAGCGAATATCCTTTCAAGGAGATGATTGAATTCCATAAATCCCATGGAGGTGAGGCTTCCTTGATGGTGACCAAGGTAAATTCCTAGTTATAATTCTGTTGATTTTAAACTTCTCTTTAGATATTTCAATATCTCTGAGGCAATGTTTGAATACCTAATGTAAAAATTCACTGGTTGATGTAGGTGGATGAGCCTTCTAAATATGGTGTTGTCATCATGGAAGAATCCACAGGGCAAGTAGAGAGATTTGTGGAGAAGCCAAAGTTATTTGTTGGCAACAAGATCAATGCTGGATTTTACCTGCTGAACCCTTCAGTCCTAGACAGAATTGAATTACGGCCAACATCAATTGAGAAAGAAATTTTCCCAAAAATTGCAGCAGAGAAGAAACTGTATGCTATGGTCCTGCCTGGATTTTGGATGGACGTTGGCCAGCCAAGAGATTACATTACTGGCCTCAGACTCTATCTGGATTCTTTAAAGAAACATTCTTCACCTAAATTGGCTTCAGGATCACACATTGTTGGAAATGTCATAGTGGACGAGTCTGCCAAGATTGGAGATGGTTGTTTGATAGGACCAGATGTTGCAATTGGTCCTGGTTGTGTGATCGAGTCCGGAGTTAGACTCTCTCATTGCACTGTGATGCGAGGAGTCCGCATCAAGAAACATGCATGCATCTCAGGTAGCATCATTGGCTGGCACTCTACTGTTGGGCAATGGGCTCGTGTCGAGAACATGACCATTCTCGGAGAAGATGTTCATGTTTGTGATGAAATTTACAGCAATGGAGGTGTAGTTTTGCCCCACAAGGAGATCAAATCTAGCATATTGAAACCTGAAATAGTGATGTGAGGATATGTTTGTAAGCACTGGGAAAAAGTATCTTTATAATGTGTTTTTTCTTTACCTATTCCTTATTTGTTGGTTTCCAGTTTTTCTCTTCTTCAAGTGTTAAAAGTCAGTACTGAATTGTTGTTATGTTGTGAAAGGTATGAGATATTGTAGAGACTGGGAAATGTTTAATTTTTGTTTGTGTATAGAGAAAAAAATCTCCTAATGGATTTCCTTATTTGTTTGGACTAATCATGTAATTATAATATTATTTCATGTTCTTTTATTATTCTCTATTTCTAGGTCTCCAAGGCTTCGTACAAGGGTGCTTTATTCCATCCCCTACTCGAAAGCAATAGCAAATAGCTATACAATAATCAGTGGCGGAACCAGAATTTTACGAAGGGAATTAAAAAATATAAAGAAGTAAACACACGAAGAAGTGCAACATCTACTATATGAATATAAAAATTAATTTTAACCTTGTATATATAGTGTATTTTTTGCTGAAAGAGGTTCGAATCCTTGACCCTTACTGACTCGGCTCCAGACAATAACAACAATTATGTCTTAATTTCAAGCAAATTAGGCTGGCTTAGGGTCTGTTTGGCCAAGCACGGAAAGGTGTTTGCATTTTGAAGTAGTTCTCTGACGTTTACGGAGAATAAGTGTCGCACCCGATTTTGAACTCTCAGGCTTGAATGCGCGACGAAATGGTTATCCCTCCAAAAAATAAAAAAAAATGTAAATGTGTTGTTAAGGGAGTCGCCACCTAACTAATTGGGTGAATTAGGACACCTGAATGCTAACCGATTAAAGTCAACATTAACTCCATTTAATGATCTGTGAAACTAAATAAGATTCTGAGTAAGGATTTTTTATTATCCTAAAGGGAAGGGATTAGACATCCTTTAGAATCCGCTAACTTACGGTTGTCCGTTCAAACCTACGTTAATTTATCTGGCTAAGAGATGTATGTTTTAGAAAAATTATTTAAGTAAAAAGGGATGTTGCAAAATGTCTAAAAGAATGTATTTTGATAACTTAAAGGATTTTATAAGACTCACAAAAATATGTAAAGTTAATTATGCATTTGTAAGACATGAGATTACTTTATTAACAAAAGGAAAAATGATAAATTACTCATATAAGTATATGTAAGGTTAAGACTCCTAAATATATGTAAAGTTAATTATGCATTTGTAAGACATGAAATTACTTTTGTAAGTGTATGTAAAAAACGTTTAGTGATAATAAGAAGAGTGATAAATTACTCATATGATATTTATGAAGAGTTTATGAGAAAATTATTTCTTTTGTTAGAAATTAGATAAGGAGCAATGTAATAGTTACATATATAAAGGATGAATGGATTATCTTTGAATATTGAATTTATATGACGAATCTATAAGAAATAATTTTAAAAAGAGTTTCTACTTTATATTACCCTCCCCAATTTATTCTACAACTAATGGAGTTAGTATTCTATTAAAAACAAAGTTAAGCATATAAAGTTACGACAACAAAATAAATAAATAAATAAACAGATAAATAAAGAATGAGATTAGAGTTGATGTAGTTTTCAGGACGGATGACGACGTCATCTCATCCCATTTTTCGTTTGGAAGTTCTGAGGCGGACGTCGATGTGGAGATCATGATGCATGTCATGTAAAAAATAAAGAAAAGATAAGGATTAATACATGTTCAAATCAAACTAATAGTACAAGTAAACGAGATAATTTACGTAAAAAAAACTAAAACACACGTATGGCTCATTCTTTCCCAGCGATAGCGACCCAAGGCCAAGTAGGCAAACCCACTTTAAATGATTCACGGGTAGGCAAACAAGCAATGGGACTTGGGAGGCTCAGTGATATATGAAGGACAGTAAACAACAATCATCTTCCGATAAAAAAAAAAGGATCGGCCCAAGTCAAGCAGCACACAAGCATACAGCAGAGGAGAGCAAACAATGGACTAGGCCCAATACTCAATTATGAAGAAAATAGACTAAAGGCTATCAAAAATATGTCAAGCCCAGCGACACATTTGAAAATATTTTAAGCTAATATACAAGGGAGATATACACGGAATTGAGGATATGTTACAGAATATGGGTGACCTCGACATACATCGAATGTATACTGAAGCATACATATCACATATATCACGAAATATACCCACGGATGGTCTGCTGAAGAATGCAACAATCAGGGGAGGGAAAGGCAATTCAGCGGTAAATACGGACAGGGATTAGGTTGAATACATAGGGCCACCTAATACTAAACAAACCTGCAGATTCCAAAGACTATTTTTCGGGAATAAGGGCGTATCAATGATTATTTAGCCTGTTAGCTTGCGTGAATTCATACATACCGGAGGATAAACAGACAACTTCAAATCAGCAATATACTAGTCACAATTCCAAAATCTAAAACCATTGAGCCAAACTATTATAGACAAACATTGTCAAGGTGTAACCGATAAGCAGGACAAGTAATGGACCAAGTAGACTTCAAGCAACTACAAGAGTTCAATTTCTGATTCCGAATTCCCTTTAATTGAGTTGTGACTCTTTGGGAGTAATGCTTTAAATGTACATAACCATGGATGTCAAACCAAGCGCATAAGATCATATTTGGTATAACATGTTGGTTACGATAACACTCCAGATATGGCATAACATAACTGGACTGATATATGTATATACCAGTACCCCTATTTCAGTCCTGAACTAATCCCAACAGATATATGGTGGACCTAACAATAAACCAAAACAGATTTATCAACACTACAACAGATATTCTGAACCATGCTTTGCCTTATTTTAAACAGAACTAGTTCCATGCTTTCCAGGATTTAGACGTTAACTACTTTAACATGACGAATATTTGACACATACAGACGACTATTATAACACCTACAAGGATCATAAATTTGACAAGCATTAGTAATACAACTCAGCCGACCTATAAACTCAGGCGATAACTACTCCATTTAGACATACATGCAAATACCAACAACTACTAGTAAGACATGTTGTGGACAAGAAGAAACTGATTATCATCACCCCTTTTTACATGCTCAATTACACCTTATTCAACGGGGAAATTCTGCATATATGACGATAGATATTAAACTCGTACGGTTAGCTTAAGAGTAAAATACATTAGCTATCTTATGAGACGGGAACACGAAGATTTTATTTTAGGATTAAAATGTTTGTTACTTTATTGGGATGATAACACAACATTGTAAATCATGTATCCTCGATCTTAGTAACAATTTGATTGGAGGTCGGTCTTAAGTTATTAAAATACAATAGTGATATTTTAGAAAATAAGTAAAGATTTGAAATCTTTTGAATATAGGCATATAAATATACATACACATAGACACACATAATCCTTTTGAATTTTGATGTTGTTATTTCCGGGAGCGCGTCGGCTTAATTTGAAAATTTGGGATTAGACCTCGTAATTCCTTTTACTTCCCGCTAACTATTTGCTAGGAGAAGTATTTATTTATAGAGAGAGTTACAAGAAACAATTCATACATGATTACTACCGCTCCTGAAGTAATATGCCAAGCACCTTGATTTAACTAATCATATAAGACAATGCAATTTCATACAGATTTGCAGCTATCCATATTGCACATAGAGGATTCATAGCTAGTTCCATGCTTTTCAGGATTTGTACATTCAATGGTTTCAATATGATGAGCATTTAATATGCACAAACGACTGTTATAATACCAATAATGACCATAGATGACAAGCATTAGTAACACCACTCAGTCGACCCTATAACCTGGACGATAAACACTATATTCAACCATGTATACAGATACCAACAACTATTAGTGAAGCTCATCAGTAGTCGCAATCACGAAAGCCAGTAACAATCAATACTACCTTTTATCTGTGATGAATCTGAGGCGACGACGAGCGTACCTTCGAATCGTCAAAGAAAAGTTTCCAGTAACTTGTTTGCGAGGATGAGAAGGAAGTAAAAACTGAACCGAAAAGAGAGTGTCTTTAGAGCTACTCCGTTCGTTGCATTGCATGTTTAGATACTCTGTATTTATAGCTAGGATTTTAGGTTCTATGTTTGGTAAAGTTCTTAGGGATGATTTAGTGCTGATTTTAGGTGCGATTTGGGTACTGATTCGGTATTGATTTTGGACGATTCTATGGACTGATTCGCGAATGGTTTTTATGGTAAGATTTGATATGGTTTTGGGCGAGGTTTGCGATTTGGTTAGGGTAAGTTTTTGGACGATTTTGCTCTGATTTAGGTACCATTTATGGGTTATGGTGAGTTGTGGGTTGTGGGTTGTGGGTTGCAGGTAATGAGTTGGCCGGATTTTCCGACTGAAAAATTCGGCGAGACTCGCGGGTGGAAGGTGCGGCGATTAGGGTTTAGGGGAGGAAGAGGTTGGCTGCCCTTTTTTAGGTTTTCCTTTTTTTTCCAGGGTTATGGACGATGAGGGGAATAAAAGGGTGAGTCTTGGGCAGCGGGTAGTTGGAATGGGTAATGAAATTTGGGCGATTTGGGCTGCGAATTTAAAGGGTGGGCTGATTAGGTATTAGTTTTTAGGTTTTTTTTTTAATTTTATAAAAATTAATTAATGAAAAATAAATGGGGTTTTAAATTACTATTAAATTACTTAAATGTTAAATGCGGATATGATATTTAAGGATCGCTTAATGCTTTTATAAATGCGACGCTATTATTTAGAATCTTATTTTATTGTGCATTATTTATCATTATTAAAGTTAAAATTAAAATATCTTAATATGACTTCATGTGCTTTATTAATTTTAGCTTGGGTTTAAATTATTACAATAATTATGAAATTGCTTTGCGTATTAATAAATGCGATTATGTTATTTGACACGACGTCATTGCTAAATTATTTATTTATTTACGTATTTATTATTATTAAAATTATTAAGAATTAATGGAAATAGAATAGGGCTTAAAATTAATAAATGCGGGCGCGAGACCCAAATTGCTTAATATTCTACGTAAGATGCGGTGCCATTATTAAATTGCTTATTTGTGCCTGCATTAATGTTTTATTATTGCATTTTATTATTAAAAATTATTTTGAAACATTAATGTAATTTTATAGTTAATGACTGGATGGGAGGGTCAAAATTGGGTGTCAACAACTTGTCCCTCTTTGTGTGAAGATGACGGAAGAGTCTTCAGACAAAGACGTTGACTTATAACCAATTTTGTCTCGATCCTCAGAATTTAAAAATATTGGGCAATTAAGACAACGCTGGCACGAAATTCAAAATTTGTCTCAGTGTCGAGTTATGACGACACTGGGCTACCATGATCAAGCACCAAGGCGGGCTAATGCGGACTCACAATTTGTCACAATGTCGAGTTATGACGACACTGGCTACCATGGTCAAACACCAAGGCGGACTGACGCGGACTCAAAATTTGTCCCAGTATCGAGTTATGGCGATGCTGGGTCGACATGATGTTAAAATAAAATAACAATAAACTAGTCTGAAACTAGGGGTGTACCGGTATCGACTTATGATGTTGGGTTTATTGGTGATGTGGAATGAGTGGACCGACGCTTGAGGCCGCTTCTGCCGCTCGTTGGGAAAGTTGTACCCCCAACGAATTGCCCCGACTCGCGGTAAGATAAAACCCGTGCTCCTGCATGCTAATTGTTAAAGCTCAAGAAAAAGTTAGCGCATAACTGTCAAAGCAAAACAATGTAAGAGTGCGAATTTTGTGTTGTGGTTGTAGTCAAATTGTGTATACTATGTAATGATATGATGTGATGGTATGTCGTCTTGCATGGATGAAATGCAAATGACGTCTTGTATGGGCGGCGTCGTCTTGTATGGACGAAATGCAAATGACGCCTTGTATGGGTGTTATCGTCTTGTATGGACGAAATGCAAATGACGCATTGTATGGGCATTGTCGTCTTGTATGGACGGAATGCAAATGTCACCTTGTGAGGGCGTTATCGTCTTGTATGGACGAAATGCAAATGTCGTCTTGTGAGGGAGTTATCGTCTTGTATGGACGAAGTGCAAATGACCCTTGTATGGGCGTTATCGTCTTGTATGGACGAAATGCAAATGTCGCCTTGTGAGGGCGTTATCGTCTTGTATGGACGAAGTGCAAATGACCCTTGTATGGGCGTTGTCATCTTGTATGGCCGAAATGCAAATGTCGCCTTGTGAGGGCGTTATCGTCTTGTATGGACGAAGTGCAAATGACCCTTGTATGGGCGTTGTCGTCTTGTATGGACGAAATGCAAATGACGCCTTGTATGGGCTTTATCGTCTTGTATGGACGAAATGCAAATGACGTCTTGTATGGGCGTTGTCGTCTTGTATGGACGAAATGCAAATGACGCCTTGTATGGGCGTTGTCGTCTTGTATGGACGGAATGCAAATGTTGCCTCCTAAGGTGTAGATAAAATTGTTCCCACCTCTATATGTGGAGTTGTGTTGTAATTCATGCACAATCAAACTAGATGAAATAATTAAAGTACAAATGATGTAGCATGAGTAAAGAGGATTTGCGAGATGTATTTGATGTAGACTTGTTGCAGATTGACTTTGTGCGCGAATCTGTTGTATTGGAATGTTGTTGTCCTCCTTGTTCCTGTTGTCCTGCAAAATTCACTCAAAGAAAAATTTTGAGTTCGGGGAGGGGTCGGTCGATTTGTGTTGGCTCTTGATACTTGCACGCGTTGTCTTGTCTGGACATGTAACCCCTGTCTGATTTCAAGTCTCGGTCAAAAACATTTGTTGAAAATATTCTATCTTGAGAGAGTATACTCATATATACTAGTAGGAAATTATGTCGATCTTTGAATAGCAACATGTTGTGAAACAAAGCGAACATCCTTATCCGAAATTGGTGGTATATTCTCCCATATTCTCGGAGCTCCGTTGCAGTGAAGATCTTTAAAATTTGTCCCAGTTTGTGTCGATCTTTCGAGCATATGGAATCATATTTGTCGGTGTCTTTTTGTGGCGAAGCCTCTAAAAATTGTCCCGGTTTTTTACTGATGAAACTGAGTCGGATATATGTCGTCCATTTGTCTCGTCTGTATGATAAGATTGAGTACAACTCACTAAAATGCAAAATGAGAAAACGAAGATTTCCTAATGGTGTGACCGAGGCCGATGTAGGCCTCCTACGTATTCTCCAAGGGAATCAGGTCGAACGTAGTTCGTTACAGACAAGACTTAAAAAAAAAATTAAAGACGGGACCAACGCCGATGTGACCGCCAACGTATCCGCCAAGGGAATCAGGTCACACGTAGTTCAAATTACAAACAATGTAATTGGGCTTTTCTAGAAATGGGACCGAAGCCGATATGGCCGCCTACGTATCCCGCCAAGGGAATTAGGTCAAACGTAGTTCAAATTACAAATAAAGGAAAATTACATGGCAAATAAAGCATTCTAAATGTAGTATCTCTTCACTGCATCTGCGTTGATAGCTCTCGGCCATACTTCACCGTCCATTTCGGCTAAGATAAGTGCTCCTCCTGTGAGTACTCGATGAACCATGTAAGGCCCCTGCCAATTGGGTGCGAATTTTCCTTTCGCTTCACTCTGATTTGGAAATATACGTTTCAGCACCAGCTGTCCTGGTTGGAAGTCTCTTGATCGTACCTTTTTATTGAAAGCTCTGGCCATTCTGTTCTGGTAAAGTTGTCTGTGACAGACTGCATTCATTCGTTTCTCATCAATAAGCATCAATTGTTCATACCTATTCTGTATCCATTTGGCTTCGTTTAGTTTGGCTTCCTGGATGATTCTTAAGGATGGTATTTCTACCTCCGTTGGCAGAACAGCTTCTGTTCCATAAACCAAGAGGTACGGTGTTGCTCCTATGGAGGTCCGTATTGTAGTACGGTAACCTAAGAGGGCGAAAGGCAAATTTTCATGCCAATGCTTGTAGTTATCTATCATTTTCCTCAGTATCCTCTTGATGTTCTCGTTGGCCGCTTCGACTGCTCCATTCATTTGTGGTCGATATGGAGTAGAGTTGCGATGAGTGATCCTGAACTTCTCACACATTTCCTTCATCAGACCACTATTGAGATTGGATCCGTTATCGGTTATGATTGACTCTGGAATTCCAAACCGACAGATGATGTTGTGGTGAACAAAATCCACTACTAATTTCTTGGTCACAGACTTGTACGATGATGCTTCTACCCATTTTGTAAAGTAATCGATCGCCACTAGGATAAATCTGTGTCCATTTGACGCTGCCGGCTCAATAGGACCGATGACATACATGCCCCAAGCTGCGAATGGCTATGGAGAACTCGTGACATTGAGCTCATTTGGCGGCACGTGAATCAAGTCGCCATGGATCTGGCATTGATGACACTTCCGTACGAAACGGATGCAATATGTTTCTATTGTCATCCAGAAGTAGCCTCCTCGTAGTATCTTTTTCGCTAGCGTGAAACCGTTCATATGGGGTCCGCACATACCCCCGTGTATCTCTTCTAATAATTTGTTTGCTTCTTGGGTGTCAACACATCTTAACAAACCCAAATCCGGAGTTCTCCGATAAAGGACCTCGCCGCTCAGGAAGAAATGGTTTGCTAACCTCTGAAGTGTCTTCTTCTGTATGTTGGTCATGCCTTCCGGGTACTCGCCTGCCTTGAGATACTTCTTGATTTCGTCATACCAAGGTTTGCCCTCTGATTCTTCATCTATCTGAGAACAATAGGCTGGCTGCTCTAGCACATCTACTTTGATTGGGTCAATATAGTTCTTGTCTGGATGTTGAATCATGGAGGACAAAGTTGCTAAAGCGTCTGCAAACTCATTTTGAGCCCTCGGAGTATGCCTGAACTCTATCTTAATGAACTTTTTGCACAATTCTTTCACGCAGTGTAGGTAAGGAAGTATCTTCATATTCTTGGTGGCCCATTCGCCTTGCACTTGGTGAATCAACAAGTCTGAATCTCCTATGACCAGCAACTCTTGTATGTTCATGTCGATAGCCATTCGGAGTCCCAGTATGCAAGCCTCATATTCTGCTATATTATTGGTGTACGGGAATCTGAGCTTTGCTGATATTGGGTAGTGTTGTCCTGTTTCAGATACCAAAACCGCTCCGATACCTACTCCTTTGAAATTTGCGGCGCCATCGAAGAACATTCTCCAACCTGGGTACTCTTCTAAGATGTCTTCTCCTACAAACATCACTTCTTCATCTGGAAAGTAGGTCCGCAAGGGAATATATTCCTCGTCTACCGGATTCTCCGCAAGATGATCTGCTAACGCTTGCCCCTTGACTGTCTTTTGGGTGACATATACGATGTCGAATTCACTTAAAAGGATCTGCCATTTTGCAAGTTTTCCAGTAGGCATGGGCTTCTGAAAGATATACTTGAGCGGGTCCATCCTCGAAATGAGGTAGTTAGACTCAGCTGAAGTGTAAGGTGTAAGTGAATAAAATAGAAGAGAAGAAGTCCGTCCCTTAGCCTAGTCTATATCCACAGCTGACGCAACTCCGTACCGACGCCTCACTACTACTTTCATTTTGCTTTCATTTGGAAATTAATTAACGGTGTATGCGGATAAATAGTGTCTGAATTTTTGTGCGACCCAAGTCAAGGCGCAGCAGGTGCGTTCCAGCATTGTGTAACGAGCTTCATAAGGTGTGAACTTTTTACTCAAGTAGTATATTGCTTGTTCCTTCCTTCCCGTCTCATCATGTTACCCCAACACACATCCGAACGCATCTTCCAATACGGATAAGTATAACAGCAAAGGCCTTTCGGGTTCTGGAGGCACCAAGACCGGCAGATTTGACAGATACTCTTTCATTTTATCAAGGGCTTGTTGGCACTCCATTGTCCACTTAGTGCCAGCGTCCTTCTTTAGTAACTTGAATATTGGTTCGCATATCACTGTTGATTGTGCTATGAACCTGCTGATATAATTTAAACGACCGAGAAAACTCATCACCTCTTTGCGACTTTTCGGAGGAGGTAGTCCCTGAATGTCCTTTATCTTCGAAGGATCCAACTCTATTCCCCTTCTGCTCACGATGAAACCCAATAATTTTCCCGCTTGATCGCCGAAGGCACATTTCGCCGGATTCAACTTCAGGTTATATTGCCTCAACCACTCAAAAAACTTCTTCAAATGGACCAAATGGTCCGTAGCCCTCCGTGACTTGATGATGACGTCATCCACGTAGACTTCAATTTCCTTATGGATCATATCATGAAAAATGGTAGTCATGGCTCTCATGTAAGTGGCACCTGCGTTTTTAAGTCCAAACGGCATGACTCGATAATAATATACCCCTCACGGAGTGGTGAACGCGGTCTTCTCTGCGTCTTCTTCGTTCATTAAGATCTGATGGTACCCAGCGAAACAATCGACAAATGACTGCAACTCATGCTTCGCACAATTGTCGATGAGTATATGGATGTTCGGAAGGGGAAAATCATCTTTAGGGCTTGCCTTGTTGAGATCTCTGTAATCGACACAAACTCGTATCTTACCATCCTTCTTTGTTACTGGTACAATATTGGCTAACCAAGTAGGGTACCTTGCTACCCGAATAACCTTTGCGTCCAATTGTTTGGAGATCTCCTCCTTGACTTTCAAACTCTGATCCGGCTTGATTTTCCTCGGTTTTTGCTTCACTGGACGGCAGGATGGCTCAATGGGCAACTTATGAGAAACGATGTCCGTGATTAAACCTGGCATATCATCATAAGACCAAGCGAATATGTCAACATACTGCTTCAATAGGGCCACCAAATCTTTTTCCTGTACGGCATTCAAGTGGACGTTGATCCTCGTCTCCTTAACGACTTTATCATCTCCTAGGTTCACTGTTTTCGTTTCGTCCAGATTTGGTTTTGGTTTATCTTCGAACTTTCCTAGCTCTTCAGTTAACTCTCCCAATGGAAAACTTCCTTCGGGTTCTATTGGATTATTTTCGTGGTTCTGACTTTGTTCGCTCGTTTCATGACATGTCACATTTTCATTATCGACAAGTATATTATTTTGTATGCCAGACTCGTGAAAAACAGCGTTGGGGTACAGGTCCAATTGCTCAAGACATCTCCTGGCTCTGCACTCCAAATGGTCTGGTCATCTGTGTAGTCTTCCAAAATCGCATGACACTCTGCTTCCTCCTCAGAAATGAAAAGGCCTCAAGTCCTCCGCGAGATTATGCTGCATCCTCTTCAGTATGGTGGCGGTGTATGCTTTGACAAATGAATGATTCGGCGGGCAGGTCTTGGTAGATGAGACTCATCCTTCCTTCGTGATCAAATAACAACATCTCGCCATTGGTGAGGTGATATCCGAGGCCAAAAGTGTCCTTCTTCTCCGGCAGGTGAATCGGCTCTGTGATCCCTCCTAATTTTGGTCCAAGTCCTCGACTTGGCTCGAAACCATTTCTTAGCATCTCTCGGGCCACCATTTTGGGAGTACGGGGTAGTCGCATTCGTTTAGCCTTGCTAACGTCTACGATCTTGTTCATATGGTAAACAGACCCATCTAGCCTTTCCATACTCTCGATGACTAGAATTGCCCCTTTGGTGTTAGCAGTGTTGTCCTTATCGCCCTCAACCACAACTGGAATTCTATCACGAATATTGCGGGTCCAATCTGCAGTGTCAAGTCAATCTCGCCTGCGACGCTCCTCAGGGTCCCATCGAAACCTTTTACCCTCATGTAGCTCTCACGGAGTTTCCCAATGTCGACTTCTAAAGTTCGAAGAGTATCCAAAGGGCATACATTAACAGTTGAACCTCCATCGATCAAAACTCGAAAGATAAACTTATTCGCACACCTGACTGTTATGTTTAATGTCTTATTGTGTCCACGACCTTCAGGATGTAACTCACTCTCATGGAAGATTATCTTTTGCACCTCTTTAATTTGCCCGATCAATGCTTAGAAGTTTTCATCGACAGTCTCGGCTGGCACATGAGCCTCTTTCAGTGTCACGCCCCGACTTTTTCTAAATCTTTACTTAGGGCGTGATGGCACATGTACAATTATTTCCCACCAGGAGCACCTTTTAGTTCTCTTTATTTAGAAATTTGAACTTATATTCAAATACGGAGCGATTAATAAAAATAACAATAAAGAAATCTATTTATGACTTTATAAAAAAAACATAACGCGAGCCCATGCTCGTGCAAATATTGTTTCTACATAGACATACTGACAAAGATTATTCTAAGTTGGAAGGGAGACCATTCCACACGGGCATTTTCCGAGACACTGGAACTGACATCCTGCACCTGACGAATACCAAGCCCGAAGCAATGGACTTGGTATGACAAGAGGCTGCGGGACGATCGCTAGCCTTTGCGTGGAGCCTTTCCTCTATTACGCTTTCCTGAAACATGTTAAATAAAGTGCATCACGATCCGGCCGGGCATCGGTGCCTTACACAGGCACCCTTACAGTACACATCGAGAGATAAACAATGAACATACATCAAAATTAAAAATAAACCAACAAAGATAAAATCGACCGGTTAGCCGATAAGGCTACTTCCCTGGATAGTAAATACATAAACGGGCGGTTGCCTCCTTTCCTTTACAAGCAGACCTGATATGTGACTACGGACCTCTAAGAGTTTTAACATAACAATCGTGGCGGGACAGGGCCCCGCCATACCCTGAATACACGTGAATCTACAACCTCGGAAACCGTACAAGAGATAAGCCTCCGAGCAAATGGAGCTTTCCCAAAAATCAACCGAGATCCTAAGAGCAAGGATCACCAACTGGTACCTAAAACTGCGGGCATGAACGCAGCCCAGAAGAAGTCGATTACAACAAGTACGAATATGGAACAGAAATAACGTCTGATGTGGATCATAATCATACAAAGAATGACAGGGACAAGTATAAAAAAATACATACCAGATCCTGCTGTGTCATTACCACTTATGAACTTAATCACACCTTATTATCTTTTCTCATTTTCAATAAAAGTTATGGTCACATTCTTATGTACATGATTAGGAAAAATCATTAAGTTCATTACTTGTAAACTTACTTATCTTTCATAACATAATTCGGCCCTTTAAGGAGGGGCGCCTATACTACCCGGCCCAATCTGGGACGCGATCAAGTCACACAAATATCAAAGCGTACCCATGGAATCCCCCATCACTGCTGACAGCTATAAGTGTAAATTATAACCATGTGACGCGCCCGTGGCATCCCACCTCACTATCGGCGTACACATACACCACACATATATATATCTCCTGCCCGTGGAATCCCACATCACTGCCGACAACTATAAGTGTAAAATATAACCATGTGTCGCGCCCGTGGCATCCCACCTCACCGTCATACACAACACACACATATATATATATATATATATATATATATATAACGACGCGTGCCGGAATCCACATCGTATAAGCATGGCCATAACGTGCCCTCGACATCCCTCATCGTAGGTGCAGGTCTTCATGGGGAGCTAGCCCATGGAGTAATAATATAACACGGTCGCATGCCCCGGAATCCCATATCGTATAAACATGGCCATGGAGTAATAAAACGCGGCATCTAACGTATCTCGCCGCATGCCGGCATCCTCATCGTATAAGCATGGCCAAGATCAATCACAATGGAAGCATACCCGTGGAATCCCCTGTCACTGCCGGTACGTCCGATAAAATGTCCGGGCATCTAACCCGCATCCTGGTCACATGCCCCGGAATCCCACATCGTATAAGCATGTCCAAGGATCAATCATGATGGAAGCATATCCCTGGAATCCCACATCACTGTCGGTACGTCCAAGTAAACTTATAACAAGACAGTCGGCCCTCCAACTGAGAGTCACGACAACGTAACATATAATACTTGCACTTAAAGCTATCACAAGCAAATCTGAGCAAGTTCATTAAACCCTTAGACTTCCATTTATATAAACTCATGACACTTTCGTTTTACACATCAAAATCCGGGAATTTAATCCCAAGTACTACGTACTTACATTCTTTTCAAAAGATTCCTTTTTATATAAAACTCCAAGATACTAACATCCGTAGTATCAAGGCTTGTGTACATTTCACATAAGTCACGATACTTTTAGAAATACATTTCTCGGCTTCTAAATCAAGTGACCCTTAGTTTAAAGCTTTAAGCAAGTGATACCCTTAAATCAAATTATTTCCTTGATTACTTTATTAGAGAAAACCATTCTCTTAACCTTCCATAAAGCCGTTATAACCAACTTCCCATAAAGCCGTTATAACCCTTTATAGTTTTAGACAAACCCATTCCTTTTATAACCAAGAGACTTATACTTTTTAAAACCAAGTATTGTATACTTTCAAATCAATTCTCTTAACTTTCAAAGTACAATTAGTCTCTTAACCTTTAGAAATCAAGTGACTCCTTTTATTATAAAACCTTAGGCAATTGATGCCTTAAAATCAAGTTGCCTTTTCATTAAAATCAAGTCATTTATCTTTCCATAAAGCAAATATAACCAACTTCCCATAAAGCCGTTATATTCACTTTATACCTTAGCCAAAATACAATTTCCTATCCAAGGGACTTATACGTTTAACACAGAACAAGTATCACATACTTCAAAACTCTTCAAGTCCCTTAACTTATAAAAAAATTAGACATCCTTAATACTTTCAAAGAAGTGAGTTAATCTCCTAACTCACCCGACTTGGCTATTCATAAACTAGTAAAGGATATCAAGGTGTTGTACGTCTACCGTACTAGATACGTGCAACTAGTCATGCTCAAAAGATAGGAAAAGTTCTACATAGAGTAAATCACACAACTACCTCTTAACTTCTAAGAGTAGAAGAAAACATGAAATGATACCATAGGTATATTCCATACATAGAATCATGCCAAAGGAAGGAAGAGGTTCACATACCTCGCGACGATTATCGACAAGTAGCAAAATGCTCCAAAGTACTTCAACCTTGATAGCTATTCCATCCTTCAAGTAGGATACGCTATACTTAGTACTTCAACCTATAACGGCCACAATACGTCCATTAATCTCTTACTTCAAACGTAGAATATTCTAAGTGCTAAGTCACTAAATTCTACGGAAAATCGGACAGCACCTCCTTTGTTTCTACTCACTTTGCCACCTTTTTCAAGGCCGAATACAATAACCAAACACGCCACATTTAAGGCCCAACCAATGAAATCAACAATAGGGGATTACACGCCTACTAGATGTGTAAAATTCCGCCCCACAATAGATATCAAACTAATACAAACTATATGTCCAATTCGGCCACATTGAGTACCATAACACCAATTCTTATCCAATTTCCATTTCAATCCAAGTTATTAGCCTAACATGATATCAAGTCGCAATCGATTATAACTACTATAATCTTCAAGTAAGTAACATGCGACGATTTTTAATAAACGACCAATTAGTAATCCAACTTCAAGTGGCTAATATAACATTTCGGATTTAAGCTACAAGCAATCCATAATACTTATGAACTTCAACATATCAACTTCATGCTAGCAACACGTAAAGCTAACAACAACAATATATACATAATCTTGTAACACTAATTAAGAGACAAGATTATACCTCAACGAATCTCAATCCAACTTCAAATCCGAAGTCGCTCCTTAGCAACTTAGAGACTCTTCGAGACACTTCAATCCGCTACTTGAGACCCTTAGAACAACACCAACCAATTTCCTTCAAACTTCCAACCAAAACCTAGAAAAGCCACTAGGTTTTCACCTTGCGACTAACCCGAAAACTATCTTTTTCCGAGATTTTTCTATTGAGACACACTCACAATACACTTAGGAACCTTGGTTTAAAGTGGGGAGATTATTGGACAACAAACAAATTGTTTTCTTTCTCACTCATGTTGAACCCGAGAGCTAAGGCTCATGTTCATCCAATTTGTGTGAAAATTTTACTAAGTGTTAAGCTTGTCATACTACTACTAGTATTATATAGCAACATGGAGGGTCAAGATGCAAACAAATGGGAGGTTTGGATGAAGTCTTATCAAATATCAAGATTAGTGGACCCCTTTGACCAAGTCAATTATCTTAAGCTACTACTTGCAAGACTTGTCTTGCTAACCAGAATCGATGACTTGCCCTTTGCAAATTTCGTCGGGGGCATCATTAAGGGGGGTGACACGTGTCGCCCTCCCATTCGTCACAATAGTACGTTTTCCGACAATTTCATAATTCCGATAAATTTTTACAAGTCTCAAATCTTAACACTGTGAGTTCTTACGTACGTTCTTAAAACATGTCTTGTAAATACGGGGTGTAACATTCTTCCCCCCTTAGAAACATTCGTCCCCGAATGTTCTTTCGGAGTCAAACTTATAATTAGCGACATAGTTTCCTTTTTTACCACCCCGACATACCAATAATGCCACACATGGCTCTAATACCTTGCACACGCATATCCGTCCATCATAAGCCCAAAAGAGATTATCTTTTCATACTTCCAACTCTTTCTAGCATATACATAGTCTCAATATAATCTGTTCATGACACTTAAACATACCACAACTTTATCATGCATACAAGTTTCTAAAGGGCCAAAGACATACCTGAAATCATATAGGCGGTTCAAAGGACCGCTATCTGGAACTTCCACCCACTTCGCGGCTGCCGTGCATAAACATCTGCTAGCTATGGAAAGCGAAGAACCGCAACTAATCCGATGATCGCACTATCCCACCAGTGCCACCTCTGGTCGGACAGTCTCTCACGAAATGGCCCTGCTGGCCGCAAGCATAACAAGTTGTCGAAGTAGTACGACACTCTCCAAAATGGAACCTACTACAGTGACCACACCGGGGCAAAGGTGGCTTCCCCTGGCTATTATTCTCGGACATTTGTGAACCTGTAGCCCTGGAGCCCTGACCTGCTCCCGAATATCCCCGGCGACCAAACCTCCGGCCAGAAGATCGGGAAGGAGCACTCTGTGTCGGCTGAGATGTAGACCTAGTCTGTTGTTGAGGATGTCCGCCTCGAAAGTTACCCTGGAATCCTGCCGTCCTGGCCCTCTTGGGCTGGCCTGAGTCTAGATGACCCTCTCTCTCTCTGTCCTCTATCCCCTGCGCATAAGCTTGCATCCTGGCAATATCCATAACAGGCTGAAGGGCCACCCCCAAGCATGCGGTAATCATATGACGGTCTAGCCCCATCACATAGCGGTAAACTCTGTCCGCCATATCAACCACAATAGTGTGTGCATACCTGGCCAACGAGTCAAACTCCAGGTTGTATTCCCTGATGGTCCTCCCATTCTGTCTCAATGACAAGAACCTATCAACACGGACTCTCCTCATTTCAGGAGGTAAAAAGTGATCAAGAAAGGCCTCTGTGAACTCATCCCAAACTGCCGGACTAGCACCCACACCCCTCGACTGCTCCCAAGACTCAAACCAGTTCAACGCAATATCGCGTAACGGTAAGAAGCTAACACAACCGACTCGTCTCCGAGGCCCTAAGCACTGCGTAGTCCGTCAGTAGGCCGAACGAACTCTTGAGGATCATCCTCGGATCTCGAACCATAAAACTCGGGTGGACTACAACCCGGAAAATCCGAATCCTCAAACTATCGGCTCTGGGTTAGCCACTGCGCTCATCGCCACTACCACTATGCTAGTCAATAGCCCGATCTGCTTTCCATAATCTCTAAACTCGCCTTTGGCTGCGGGGTGGAGGCTCGGCACGGAACCTCTGGAGCTCTGCCGCTCTCGGCTCTCTATCTGCCGGCGTGGTGAGCTCGCTAATCTGCCTACTACCTCGTGCATAGTGCGTCGAGTCCCGTAACCTCTGCGTATCACTAGCGACTCCTGCTTTGCCTTGCCCTTCGGGCCTGGTCGCCTTCCGTGAGGCATAAGCATTACATAAGAAGGGGTCGGAGAGGATTCAACCTACTAGGGCGGCTACATTGCACGATCTCAAAGAGAGAAGAATGGAAACCAATCCTAAATGTCCTGCACCTCACGATTATAGATGTGGTGCACAACACACCGATAATCAAGACTCTACTGAACACGGTTTGTAGACACTTTCAGGAATAATCGCTCGATACCACTTTTATCACGACCCGGCCGGGATGGTGCCCTACACAGGCACCACTTACAGTACATCGAGAGATAAACAATAAACATACATGAAACTTAAAAATAAATCATCAAAGATAAAATCGAGGTTGGCCGATAAGGCTACTTCGATAGTAAATACATAAACGAACAGGTTGCCTCGCTCCTTTACAAGCGGACCTGATATGTGACTCTGGACCTCTAGAGTTTTAACATAACAAGCGTGGCGGGGAGGCCCGCCATACCACGAATACACGTGAATCTACAACCTCGGGAAACCGTGCCAAGAGATAAGCCTCGGAGCAAATGGAGCTTTTTCCCAGCGAACCGAGATCCTAAGCGAGGATCACCAACTGGGTACCTAAAACTGCGGGCATGAACGCAGCCCAGAAGAAATTCGATTACAACAGTGCGAATATGAAAGCGAAATAACGTCTGATGCGGATCATAATCGTACAAAAGAATAGCGAGGACAAGTATAAAAAATACATACCATATCTGCCGTGTCATTACCACTTATGAACTTAATCGCACCTTATTATCTTTTCCCATTTTCAATAAAAGTTATGGTCACATTCTTATGCGTGATTAGGAAAAATCATTAAGTTCATTACTTGTAAACTTACTTATCTTTCATAACATAATTCGGCCCTTTAAGGAGGGGCGCCTATACTACCCGGCCCAATCTGGGACGCGATCAAGTCACACAAATATCAAAGCGTGCCCGTGGAATCCCCCATCACTGCCGGCTATAAGTGTAAATTATAACCATGTGACGCAGTGGCATCCCACCTCACCGCTTTGCGTACATACACCACACATATATATATCTCCTGCCCGTGGAATCCCACATCACTGCCGACAACTATAAGTGTAAAATATAACCATGTGTCGCGCCCGTGGCATCCCACCTCACTGTCGGCGTACACATACACAACACACATATATATATATATATATATATATATATATATAACGCGGCCGCATACCCCGGAATCCCACATCGTATAAGCATGGTCATAACGTGCCCTCGGCATCCTCATCGTAAGTGCAGTCTTCATAGGAGCTAGCCCGTGGAGTAATAATATAACACGGCCGCGTGCCGGAATCCCACATCGTATAAGCATGGCCATGGAGTAATAAAACGCGGGCATCTAACGCGTCTCCGCTGCATGCCCCGGCATCCCTCATCGTATAAGCATGGCCAAGATCAATCACAATGGAAGCATACCCGTGGAATCCCCCGTCACTGCCGGTACGTCCGATAAAATGTCCGGGCATCTAACCCGCATCCTGGTCACATGCCCCGGAATCCCACATCGTATAAGCATGTCCAAGGATCAATCATGATGGAAGCATACCCGTGGAATCCCACATCACTGTCGGTACGTCCAAGTAAACTTATAACAAGACAGCCGGCCCTCCAACTGAGAGTCACGACAACGTAACATATAATACTTGCACTTAAAGCTATCACAAGCAAATACAGGCAAGTTCATTAAACCCTTAGACTTCCATTTATATAAACTCATGACACTTTCGTTTTACACATCAAAATCCGGGAATTTAATCCCAAGTACTACGTACTTACATTCTTTTCAAAAGATTCCTTTTCATATAAAACTCCAAGATACTAACACCCGTAGTATCAAGGCTTGTGTACATTTCACATAAGTCACGATACTTTTAGAAATACATTTCTCGGCTTCTAAATCAAGTGACCCTTACTTTAAAGCTTTAAGCAAGTGATACCCTTAAATCAAATTATTTCCTTGATTACTTTATTAGAGAAAACCATTCTCTTAACCTTCCATAAAGCCGTTATAACCAACTTCCCATAAAGCCGTTATAACTCTTTATGGTTTTAGACAAACTCATTCCTTTTATAACCAAGAGACTTATACTTTTTAAAACCAAGTATTGTATACTTTCAAATCAATTCTCTTAACTTTCAAAGTACAATTAGTCTCTTAACCTTTAGAAATCAAGTGACTCCTTTTATTATAAAACCTTAGGCAATTGATGCCTTAAAATCAAGTTGTCTTTTCATTAAAAAAAATCAAGTCATTCATCTTTCCATAAAGCAAATATAACCAACTTCCCATAAAGTCGTTATATTCACTTTATACCTTAGCCAAATACAATTTCCTATCCAAGGGACTTATACGTTTAAAACGGAACAAGTATCACATACTTTAAAACTCTTCAAGTCCCTTAACTTAATAAAACTTAAGACATCCATTATTCTTTCAAAGAAATGAGTTAATCTCCTAACTCACCTGACTTGGCTATTTATACAACTAGTAAAGGATATCAAGGTGTTGTACGTCTACCGTACTACATACGTGCAACTAGTCATGCTCAAAAGATAGGAAATGTTCTACATAGAGCAAATCACACAACTACCTCTTAACTTCTAAGAGTAGAAGGAAACATGAAATGATACCACAGGTATATTCCATACATAGAATCATGCCAAAGGAAGGAAGAGGTTCACATACCTCGCGACGATTATCGACGAGTAGCAAAATGCACCAAAGTACTTCAACCTTGATAGTTATTCCATCCTTCAAGTAGGATACGCTATACTTAGTACTTCAACCTATAATGGTCACAATACGTCCATTAACCTCTTACTTCAAACGTAGAATATTCTAAGTGCTAAGTCACTAAATTCTACGGAAAATCAGACAGCCCCTCCTTTGTTTCTACTCACTTTGCCACCTTTTTCAAGGCCGAATACAATAACCAAACACGCCACATTTAAGGCCCAACCAATGAAATCAACAATAGGGGATTACACGCCTACTAGACGTGTAAAATTCCGCCCCACAATAGATATCAAACTAATACAAACTATATGTCCAATTCGGCCACATTGAGTACCATAACACCAATTCTTATCCAATTTCCATTTCAATCCAAGTTATTAGCCTAACATGATATCAAGTCGCAATCGATTATAACTACTATAATCTTCAAGTAAGTTGTCACGACCTGTTCCGGGGCCCGTGACTGGTGCCTTACCCGGGCACCCAAGTAGTCATACATCAGAGAAATCAGCGGAACATAAAAACAAGACATGAAACAATTGTAAAATGAACCACATTTTAACTGAGAGAAAATCGCCTTTCGGCATATATATATATACAAAGTTGAACAGCTTAATCCTTTTTACAAACCCTGCCCACACAGTACTACAGACCTCTAAGAATGTAACGACAACTATGGCGGGACAGGGCCCCGCCATGCCCCTGAATGTACAAGAACTTACAGGTGCATAGGCAAGTTCAACATACTTATAGACTCCTATTTATTACAACAAATCCGGGTTCTAACCCCAAAGTACTACATACATTAATCCTTTCAAAAAGACCTCCTTTTTACGTAAAGAACAACTCGATACTATTATCCGTAGTACCAACTACGTTCATGTTTTAAAATCAAGTATTTTACACCGTTTTAAACCAAGTGGCTTATACTTTTAGAACAACGTTAAGTAACAGCATTCTTTTCCAAAAGTTTCAAGTTTGCCTAATTTCAGATACTCAAGTCTTTTAGTTTCGAAAGATTTCATAGTTCATAGTCTTAATCAAATAACGTACTCCCCTTTAAAACAATAAGCCTTATGTGTGAGTAGGTTATTCTTTGTTTATAACAATCTTATAAAAGCAGTCATGATCTAGGAAATGTAATATCATTTTGTCTCATCTTAGCTTCTATGCAGATGGAGGTTTCTACTGGTTTTAATAATACTTAATTATTCAATACATTTCCCTTTATTAAGCTGCATGATGGTTTGTTCGATACTTATTCTGATTTCCGAAATCAGTAAAACATTATTCCTTTTAAAAACCAAGTACTCATTACTCACGAATGAGGTTTCACACCTTTTAACAAAATTCATATTAATTCGATTAAGTCAAGTCTCTTATCTTTTAAGATCAAGTCTCTTATCTTTTAAGATCAAGTCTCTTAACTTCTTAAAATCAATAAACCATTCTTTTTATCTCTCTTAAGTCGTTATACCTAACTTCCCATAAAGCTAGTATAACTCTTAAGCTTTCAAACCAAGTATTATTCTTCTTTCAAAAAGGATTCTTAATTCTTTTGAAATACTTCCAGATTCTTATTATTCAGGCTTAAGTCAAAAGACATTGCCGTAAAACTACATTCAGTTAACACACGTACGTCTACCGTACTATATATATATATTCTTTTAAAATACTTCCAGATTCTTATTATTCAGGCTTAAGTCAAAAGACATTGCCGTAAAACTACATTCAGTTAACACACGTACGTCTACCGTACTATATATATATTATTTTAAAATATCATGCTCAAGCGGATAGGAAGAATCACATACCTCGCGACGATTATCGACTATTAGCAAAACGCTCCACGGCTATAACCCGGCTAGCCTTGTCCACCTTCCAAGTAGTACATGCTACTCGCGACATTCAACCAATAAAGGTTATAAGTCTCAGTAAATGATCTATGTAAATCTGATTTAATCTTCTACCTTAATATTCTTCTGATGTGATCTATTCAACTCTTTTCTGTAATATCCTTCTATTACAGTTCAATTCTCTTCTATGAATCTTATATTCATTTCTAATAATACTACAGTATGTAATTTCCAATTACAATAGAAGGACAGTAGTATTTACCTCGATAAGCCCAAAATTATCCAAGTTTAATGTCGATTCTGAGCAACGTTTAGCTCTTAATCCGTGCGCTCCAACCCGCTCCAAACAACCCTTAGAAGTTTTAACCAACTTCTACTCAAATACTTCAACCATCTATGAAGATTTCCTTAGGGTTTCGTTTAGTGGCTAAAGGAAGTATAATAGTATTTCTGGGCTTTTAGTATAGGTATAACCTTGGAATACTACAAGGTATTTGGGCCAAGGTATTTGGGAATAGTAACAATACTTGGAGAATACTTTTCTACCAAGGGGAGGTGTATTTATACGAGACAACAAGGCAAGGGGGGGGTTGGTTTCGGCCAAGGCTCACAAGGGGGAGGGGGGGCTTTGGACGAAAAACTACACAAAGGGGAGGGAGTATTTTCCTTGGAATTTCACAAGTGTGGATGAAGAATAAGTCTTCAACTAAGGGGGTATTTATAGGACATTCAAGGGCCAAGATCAAGCCAAGTGGTAGGCAAGTGTAGGGTGGGGATTTGGACATGTGTTTCTGGGTCCCACTTGCTCATCAACTACACAAAATATCCTACCAACTACTTGACAAAAATAGCCAAGGCAAAAACGCCCAAATCGTCCCAACTTTCTCGTCCACTTGAGGGTGACACTTGTCACCCTCTCGTTGGTCCAGAATGTTTCATCTCTCGGAAAAATCCGCAAAAAATATAAATGACATAGCCGTATTTTTCCCTTCGCAAAGTCCGGAAAACGTTTCGTCGGAAAACGACTCTTTTTGCTAGTTGTGCACAAATTTCGCCACTTTGCCTACTTAAGGCTTAAACTTTTGTACGTACGCCCTCACGTACATACTCTGGAAATACGGGGTATAACATAAGTAACATGCGACGATTTCTAATAAACGACCAATTAGTAATCCAACTTCAAGTGGCTAATATAACATTTCAGATTTAAGCTACAAGCAATCCATAATACTTATGAACTTCAACATATCAACTTCATGCTAGCAACACGTAAAGCTAACAACAACAATATATACATAATCTTGTAACACTAATTAAGAGACAAGATTATACCTCAACGAATCTCAATCCAACTCCAAATCCGAAGTCGCTCCTTAGCAACTTAGAGACTCTTCGAGACACTTCAATCCGCTACTTGAGACCCTTAGAACAACACCAACCAATTTCCTTCAAACTTCCAACCAAAACCTAGAAAAGCCACTAGGTTTTCACCTTGCGACTAACCCGAAAACTATCTTTTTCCGAGATTTTTCTATTGAGACACACTCACAATACACTTAGGAACCTTGGTTTAAAGTGGGGAGATTATTGGACAACAAACACATTTTTTTCTTTCTCACTCATGTTGAACCCGAGAGCTAAGGCTCATGTTCATCCAATTTGTGTGAAAATTTACTAAGTGTTAAGCTTGTCATACTACTACTAGTATTATATAGCAACATGGAGGGTCAAGATGCAAACAAATGGGTGGTTTGGATGAAGTCTTATCAAATATCAAGATTAGTGGACCCCTTTGACCAAGTCAATTATCTCAAGCTACTACTTGCAAGACTTGTCTTGCTAACCAAGGTCCAATGACCCTCTTGCCCCTTGCAAATTTCGTCCAAGGCATTATTAAGGGGGGGTGACACGTGTCGCCCTCCCATTCGTCACAATAGTACGTTTTCCGACAATTTCATAATTCCGATAAATTTTTACAAGTCTCAAATCTTAACACTGTGAGTTCTTACGTACGTTCTTAAAACATGTCCTGTAAATACGGGGTGTAACAGAGTCAGCTCTACCATCTGGGGCTGAGTGAGAACCTTACCCTGCAATTCAAAGTAACACCACAATATTTCAAGTGCAATCACCTTATAACGTAATAAGCATATTGCAAAAACATATCAGGTTACAATATTTTAAATATGCAACAACTCCTCATAGGAAATTTTCGGTTTAACTAACACTTCATTTTATCTCGTATTATACGTTAAGACATTCCCCTGCATTTTCACATGTTCATTACATTTATATATTTGTGAACGCGTATTCACTTTTCATATTTATATATAGGTGAACATGTATTCACCATTCATATTTGTTGCGGCGTGCAATCCGATACATTATGTTTACGTATTTGTGAACGCGTATTCACTTTACGTTTTGTTGCGGCGTGCAACCCGATCCATTATATTTACGTATTTGTGAACACGTATTCACTTTACGTTTTGTTGCGGCGTGCAACCCGATCCATTATGTTTACGTATTTGTGAACGCGTATTCACTTTACGTTTTGTTGCGGCGTGCAACCCGATCCATTATATTTACGTATTTGTGAACACGTATTCACTTTACGTTTTGTTGCGGCGTGCAACCCGATCCATTATGTTTATATTTATATATTTATGTGAACACGTATTCACTTTTCATATTTTTCAGAAGATCGAATAAATAATATTCTCTTTCCCAACATTCTGTCATTCATACTTGTAACGATTATAACTTTTTAACCATAACTCCAACTAAGGTGTTTCTCAAGCGGAAACTAAGGTAAGACGGGGATCTTTCACTGTACCAAATTTCATTTAAAACTACTTTGGGTAACTAACACAAACTTATCCTCAAAACAGCCATATGAGATTTGTTTCGGCAGAATTTTTATTAAACAGAACCCAATCTTAGAATAGTCATAACTCCTAATCTGTAAACCCGTTCAAGCCCCATAAAATCTCAAAACGACGAGAACAGAGAGATACACGTCTCCATGTGAACTATCCTTTCATATTCCGTACCATTTGGTACAGTTTTACACTTTTATTCGCTGCCCTTCCTGGATCTCGATAGATCCGAGGCAGAAACTTTAAACAGCGATAACTCTCAATCCGTAAGTCGGATAGACCCCCGTAAGGTCTCAAAATGTCCACAACAAAGATATCTAGAACTTTCATTTAGCAACAATTTTCATATTCCCCACATATTAGTACAGTTTTACGTTTCAACGTCCTGCCCTTCTGGATTCCGATGAATCCGAGGCAGCAACTTCAAACTACAATAACTCTCAACTCGTAAGTCCGTTTTAATAACTCTTTATCTATATCTGTCCATAACAGAGAGATTTACAACCATGTAAATTTTCATATAATTCTAATAAGTAAAACTCAATAAAACAGTCCGTAATTATGCCTTTCCGAATTTCGGCCAAATCTAAGGCAGGAACTTTGAACTATGATAACTTTCAAACCATATGTCCATTTTACCTCATTTTTTGTTCTATATGATCATAATAGAGAGGTGTACCACTCTTCCGAATTTCATCAAATTCTAACAATTATAACTCAGTGAGAACAGTTCGTAAAGTTCATGACGCAACTAGTTGTCTAAACAATCAAAAGTTCAATAATTCTTTTCAACACTCAATTCTTATTCTAACATGTATTGAACTTAAAGTAAAGGATGTTACCAAGAATTTCTGAGTGAGAAAACTCACCTTGTAAGTGTGAAAAAGGATTGTGGTTCGGTTGCTACAAGTGGTCCTTGCTCCTTAGTGTTCCCTAATTTTCTTGTTCTCCTTCCTCCCTTGATATTTTCTTGATTTTTTTCCTTCTTGTTCACTTGATTATTTTCCTGATTTATATTCCTTGTACTAGGTACTTTATTTTGTGCTAAAAATACTATATAAGTTGAAGTGTTTGTATAACATATGAGAGGTGGAAGGACAAGAGTTGGAGGGGAAATGAAAAGGGGGGAAGGGGGGGAAGGACGTGCACTTTGCTGCATGCATCTTCTCTTTCTTTTTTTTTCTTTTGTTTTTTGTTTTTGTTTTTTTTTGTTTTCTTATTTTCATTTTATCTATCTATTTATCCAACTTTAACACTAACTCTATCCCATGCAATTCATTCTTTGTTTTCTTATATATATATATATATATATATATATATATATATATATATATATATATTTTTAACCCAACCACAACTATATATTATTATTATTTTTTTCGGATTTTACATTCAGAACCTCTATCAAAGAGATCTGGTGGTTCACGGAATTCATCAACAGTGACAATAGAGAAATTTGGGCTGGTGTTTTACTCAACTGTTCTACAATGGAGTAGTCTCTTGTAGGCATTCTTCTCCAAAATTCCTCTACTTCTGGTTCGGTCACAGTCTTTTTTTGGGGCACCTTCCGCGATACTTCTACAGATGTGTAACGTTGTCCGGACCTCGTCGCCGCAAAGAACTTCTACCACTGTTTACATTTACCTCATTCTCTTGTTTGATCGAGTGGCTCCAACCTGGTACTAAGGCTGTCATTAGGGGCTTATGACGACTCAACTCTACTTCCAACGGCGCCCTAACCTTGGTTGTAATCACATGAGCAATGTGGGCTGAAGATCTCCCTGTCTCTTTCTCTTTGATTGGCACAATAGTCCCTTTCATATCGTACCCATCATCAAGGGTGATCATGTGTACGCCAGCATTGTCGTGATTTGGCAAGGGATTGTTGTTGACATTAGGGGAAGGTTCTTTCAACTGAATAGCTCATTCTTTGATTAGCTCCTCAATTCTGTTTTTCAAGGCATAACAACTATCTGTATCGTGTCCGGATGCTCCAGAGTGGTATGCACAATGCTTATTCTCATCATGCCATAGTGGGAGTGGATTGGGAGTTCGCCCTGGGATCGGCTGTATAAAACCAGCGGCTCTCAGTCTTTCATATAGTTGGGAATATAGTTCGGCCAACGGGGTGTATGGTTTTGTGGGCTTCTTCTCGGTGTTGGTTCGGGGTCTGGGTGTGTTTTGTGCGTGGTATTGTTGTGGGGGTGGGTATGCTGGTCGGTATTGTGAGGGATTTGTGTGGGCGAACGCCCGTGGCGGATTGTATATTGGCTGGGTGGTGTAGACAGGGTATGAGACGGGTGAAGGTTGATAGTACGGGGGAGGATTTTGGCTAAAGTGATCATAGTAAGGGTTTTGGAACGTCGGACTTTGGTACGTAGGGGTTTGGTATGTTTGGGGTTGGTATGGTTTGTGTTGTTGTACCGTCATGATAGGGGTTGCTCCATCCTTTTTCTTCTTATTCATTCCTCCGATTGATTCTGATTGTATCGCTTTGCTTGTTGCTTACAAAGCAGCCAGATTCATGATTCTACCTGTTTTAATTCCCTCTTCCACAAAATCTCCCATCTTTACTACTTCAGAAAAATTACGCCCAATGACGCTGATCAACCTCTCATAGTACGTGGGGTCGCAGTGGATTGTACAAATAGTGTTGTCATTTCACTTTACTGCCATGGCGGTGGACGCCATTCATACCTCCACCTCATCGCATATTCCCTAAAAGTCTCTGTCGACCTTTTCTCCAATTTCATGAGGTAGAATCTATCCAGGACGTTGTCAGTATTAAATCTGAATCTGTCCACAAAGTCTTGTGCCATCGCCCCCCAACTACGCCATTTCTTGGATCCTGGCTAGTGTACGATCGAAGGCTTCTCCACCAAGCTCTAATAAGCGAACTTCATGATGATCGATCGATCCCTTCCCACACCGCTAATTTGTCGCGATAGGACCTCAAATGTGCACGAGGATTACCTTTGCCATCAAACATGTCAAACTTTGGTACTTTATATCCGACGGCGGCTCGGCGTCGGGATGCATACGCAGTCATCGTACTTACAATCCTTCATGACCGCGTTACTTTGAAGGCTCTTAAAGGCTTCCTTCAAATCGTGGATTTCTCTAGCCATGTTTTCATTTGTCCCAGTTCTTGTTCTTTTCTCCATCTCTTCATACTGAACAAATTTCGGGGAAGGTATTGGTATGGGTGTGTTGAGATGTGGGGCCTGGGTCACATATATGGGTGGTCCGTATTGTTTGTTGTGGTATGTCATTGGCGCGGGTTGGGCAGGTTGGTTGTCTTGGGTGGTTGGGGCGGTTTGTATAATCTGGGGTTGAGGCATGTATGGGTTAGGGTCATTTGTGGCTTGTGGGTTAGGAGGAGGTGTGTTGTTGTGTTGTGGATTGGTGGGCTGTGGGTTATTTGTTGGGTGTTGGGGAGGGCGTCGAAAAAACGGTGAATTTGGAAGTGTGGGTAGCTGTGCATTGAGGCTTATGGATAGCTTAGTGATGTCTCGGAGTCGATTCATTTCCTCTTGCATGACCGCCATTTATTTCAGTACTTGAGTGAGGTATTCGTTGGAAGATGTGGCATTCCCCCTTTCTGATATTTCTGGTTCTTCTCGTTGAATGATAATGAGTCCCAAACCATCTTGTTCGTTTACCCCTGAATCATTCATTTTTGTTGCTCGTGCTTTGGATCTTGTGAAATATGGGTGTTCAGCCAGTGCTTGCCAACACAAACCAGCCGAGGAGGGGAGTAATATATCAAAATCCCTTTTATGTGAAACATGTGTTAGCATCAACATAAATACAAGAACATATGGGGGCATACAATGAAGCTTCAAAAATAGAGTAGATTAATGTGCGTCCTAATATGCAAGGGGCCTCTATTATGCCAAAGGTAGGCCTAAGCGTCATATATGCAAAGTCATGTTAGATGTACCCAAGCCATTGTATTGAAATGCTTTTATTGGAAATAAAGCTAATCGAAATAACACTTATAAGAAAAAAATGAAAATCTCAAACTAAATGCCTATAACTATATTGCCGATGTGATGGTGAAGCTTAGATCTTTCTAGGTATAGCACCCTGCCTGTTCCAAATCTTGCCGCATCTGCATCGTAACCCACGTATGCGGGTGATGACCTTATCTTTGAGTTGACGATCCTTTATCATATTCCTCGTGCCCACGTCCTCGATACCTTGCTCTCCTTTTAGGCTGTAGGTTGTGTTGCTATGATCCTCTTGCAACCATGTCTGATATTCGGGTGTGTGCCCTGCTTGTTCATATCCGATGTCTACCTTGTTAGTGTCGTCCCATTCTCTCAAAATTTGTCCAGTACGGGGCACGATAAAGTTTGGTCCAAATGTGACTTCTGAAACTCCCATGTCTGACCGGAGTGGGATTATATGTTCTTGGCCGAATTGTCGGAGTACGCGTAGGGGAGCGTATGGTTGTAGACCCTTTAGACCAATAAGCTCAATATAGTATAATTCTTTGCCGCGTATAAAGGATCCAATCTTGTGAGGGAGTAAGGGATATTTCCACTGGATTTGATCCTGGGTGCGGGATGTCAAAAACTTGCACCAATCTTTGGTGCCGACCGGTGACACAAACCGTTTCGTCCTATCATAGAAGTTGTCGATCTTATAAGAAGCGCTGAAACAAACATCCGTCATATTTGACCGTTGGTAAAAATGCTCCATGGACCACATTTGTAAAATAAGATTGCAACCTTCAAAGAAGTTTGTCTGGCCTCTTTTGCATTTCCCAAGAGCTCGGAATATCTCTGCCAAGATCATAGGAACTAAAGTGGGTTGCATGACGTCAATTCCCTCGAAAGGTGATCTGGCCACAGAACATATGCAAGTACTTATTTTGTCATGCTCGAGTGGGAAAATCAAGGTGCCAAGTAAAGCGACAGTGAATGCAATAGGACGCCTATTTTGCCAATGGCGTAGAGTACATGAGAATTCTGATTTGCATGTCTTGTAAGCATTATTATGTCCATACCTCTCGTAAAGATAATCAAGAGACACCCATTTGTTCTCGAAGCAACGCAATTCCTTAGTATTCTTTAGACCCATGTAACGGAGAAATTTCTTCCCTGATTGGCTGTTGGGAATAATTTGTCTTCTACCTTGGTAAACTAGACTGGTGAAATAATGCACGTCTTCCAACGTAGGAGTTATTTCGAAATCTTTGAATCTGAAGACGACTCGGTCTGGATCCCAAAACTGGATTAAAGCTCGGATCCAATGCGGATCTGGAGAAATACCAAATAGTGAGATGAGACACCCCAATTTCTTCCTAATCATCGTTTGACTGCTGATGTCGAAATCCTCCCACCATACTCTTAGCTTATTAGGAACTCCTCTTACCATTCTTATACGATCCATGCTATGATACAAGTGCTGAAAAAGTAGAAATAATAGACTTACATTTCCAACTTTGGCATGTCTTTTGGCTTGGACAAATCTATCATGATTATGCAACACATAATATGCTGATTTGGTCAATTGGGTCATGAGACCCTATTGACGATTTGGAGGGTTCCTAGCCGTGGAAACAATTCCAAGGATCGACTCACCTAAGGTGTATGCATGCATGACTTAGTATAAAGGGTGGTATAGCTCTATCTTAAGTTTGCTAAGATTTGGCTTACTGGACGCGAGGTTCTCGAGTGAGAAGGCTACGCGACCACCGGTTGGACCGGATTCTCCGCGCAAAATGTCAACTCTCTTAAATTTGGGTGTTTGAAAGAAATTTGCAGGTGCGCAAAGCACACCCGCGTGTTTTGTGTGATAGTGTGAATTTTCCGTAAGGGAGGAAATATGAGCGGAATGTCAGTTTAAGGAAAGCGATAACAAATAGCAGCATGCAAATATTCATGTAAAGAATAACAGTTTAGGCAAAGGATAGATAAGAGCAAGTAAATGTAAAAAACACAAAAATAGCAACTAAGCAAATAAAGAAAAATAAAGCACGATAATTAACCTAAGTTTGTTATGGTTAAGAACCTAAATCTCGTATTCCCCAGTGGAGTCGTCATGCTGTCGCACCCGATTTTGAACTCTCAGGCTTGAATGCGCGACGGAATGGTTATCCCTCCAAAAAATAAAAATAAAAATGTAAATGTGTGTTAAGGTAGTCGCCACCTAATTAATTGGGTGAATTAGGAAACCTACATGTTAACCGATTAAAGTCAACATTAACTCCATTTAATGGTCTGTGAAACTAAATAAGATTCTGGGTAAGGGTTCTTTATTATCCTAAAGGGAAGAGATTAGGCATCCTTTAGAATCCGCTAACTTACGGTTGTCCGTTCAAACCTAGGTTAATTTATCTGGCTAAGAGATGTATGTTTTAGAAAAATTATTTAAGTAAAAAGGGATGTTGCAAAATGTCTAAAAGAATGTATTTTGATAACTTAAAGGATTTTATAAGACTCACAAAAATATGTAAAGTTAATTATGCATTTGTAAGCCATGAGATTACTTTATTAACAAAAGGAAAAATGATAAATTACTCCTATAAGTATATGTAAGGTTAAGACTCCTAAAATATATGTAAAGTTAATTATGCATTTGTAAGACATGAAATTACTTTTGTAAGTGTATGTAAAAAACGTTTTGTGATAATAAGAAAAGTGATAAATTACTCATATGATATTTATGAAGAGTTTATGAGAAAATTATTTCTTTTGTTAGAAATTAGATAATGAGCAATGTATTAGTCACATATATAAAGAATGAATGGATTATCTTTGAATATTGAATTTATATGACGAATCTATAAGAAATAATTTTAAGAAGATTTTCTACTTTATATTACCCTCCCCAATTTATTCTACAACTAATGGAGTTAGTATTCTATTAAATACAAGTTAAGCATATAAAGTTACGACAACAAAATAAATAAATAAATAAATAAACAGATAAATAAAGAATGAGATTAGAGTTGATGTAGTTTTCAGGCCGGATGACGACGTCATCTCATCCCATTTTTCGTTTGGAAGTTCTGAGGCGGACGTCGATGTGGAGATCATGATGCATGTCATGTAAAAAATAAAGAAAAGATAAGGATTAATAAATGTTCAAATCAAACTAATAGTACAAGTAAACGAGATAATTTACGTAAAAAAAACTAAAACACACGTATGGCTCATTCTTTCCCAGCGATAGCGACCCAAGGCCAAGTAGGCAAACCCACTTTAAATGATTCACGGGTAGGCAAACAAGCAATGGGACTTGGGAGGCTCAGTGATATATGAAGGACAGTAAACAACAATCATCTTCCGATAAAAAAAAAAGGATCGGCCAAGTCAAACAGCACACAAGCAGACAGCAGAGGAGAGCAAACAATGGACTAGGCCCAATACTCAATTATGAAGAAAAGAAACTAAAGGCTATCAAAAATATGTCAAGCCCAGCGACACATTTGAAAATATTTTAAGCTAATATACAAGGGAGATATACACGGAATTGAGGATATGTTACAGAATATGGGTGACCTCGACATACATCGAATGTATACTGAAGCATGCATATCACATATATCACGAAATATACCCACGGATGGTCTGTTGAAGAATGCAACAATCAGGGGGAGGGAAAGGCGATTCAGCGGTAAATACGGACAGGGACTAGGTTGAATACATAGGGCCACCTAATACTAAACAAACCTGCAGATTGCAAAGACTATGTTTTTCGGGGAATAAAGGACGTATCCAGCAGATTATTTAGCCTGTTAGCTTGCGTGAATTCATACATATCGGAGGATAAACAGACAACTTCAAATTAGCAATATACTAGTCACAATTCCAAAATCTAAAACCATTGAGCCAAACTATTATAGCCAAACATTGTCAAGGTGTAACCGATAAGCAGGACAAGTAATGGACCAAGTAGACATCAAGCAACTACAAGAGTTCAATTTCTGATTCTGAATTCCCTTTAATTGAGTTGTGACTCTTTGGGAGTAATGCTTTAAATGTACAGAATCATGGATGTCAAACCAAGCGCATAAGATCATATTTGGTATAACATGTTGGTTACGATAACACTCCAGGATATGGCATAACATAACTGGACTGATATATGTATATATCAGTACCCATATTTCAGTCCTGAACTAATCCCAACAGATATATGGTGGACCTAACAATAAACCAAAACAGATTTATCAACACTACAACAGATATTCTGAACCATGCTTTGCCTTATTTTAAACATAACTAGTTTCATGCTTTCCAGGATTTAGACGTTAACTACTTTAACATGACGAATATTTGACACATACAGACGACTATTATAACACCTACAAGGATCATAGATTTGACAAGCATTAGTAATACAACTCAGCCGACCTATAAACTGAGGCGATAACTACTCCATTTAGACATATATGCAAATACCAACAACTACTAGTAAGACATGTTGTGGACAAGAAGAAACTGATTATCATCACCCCCTTTTTACATGATCAATTACACCTTATTCAACAGGGAAATTCTGCATATATGACGATAGATATTAAACTCGTACGGTTAGCTTAAGAGTAAAATACATTAGCTATCTTATGAGACGGGAACACGAAGATTTTATTTTAGGATTAAAATGTTTGTTACTTTATTGGGATGATAACACAACATTGTAAATCATGTATCCTCGATCTTAGTAACAATTTGATTGGAGGTCGGCTTAAGTTATTAAAATACAATAGTGATATTTTAGAAAATAAGTAAAGATTTGAAATCTTTTGAATATGGGCATATAAATATACATACACATAGACACACATAATCCTTTTGAATTTTGATGTTGTTATTTCCGGGAGCGCGTCGGCTTAATTTGAAAATTTGGGATTAGACTTCGTAATCCCTTTTACTTCCCGCTAACTATTTGCTAGGAGAAGTATTTATTTATAGAGAGAGTTACAAGAAACAGTTCATACATGATTACTACCGCTCCTGAAGTAATATGCCAAGCACCTTGATTTAACTAATCATATAAGACAATGAAATTTCATACATATTTGCAGCTATCCATATTGCACATAGAGGATTCATAACTAGTTTTTAACATAATGAATCAGCTAGTTCCATGCTTTCCAGAATTTGTACATTCAATGGTTTCAATATGATGAGCATTTAATATGCACAAACGACTGTTATAATACCAATAATGACCATAGATGACAAGCATTAGTAACACCACTCAGTCGACCCTATAACCTGGACGATAAACACTATATTCAACCATGTATACAGATACCAACAACTATTAGTGAAGCTCATCAGTAGTCGCAATCACGAAAACCAGTAATAATCAATACTACCTTTTATCTGTGGTGAATCTGAGGCGACGGCGAGCGTACCTTCGAATCGTCAAAGAAAAGTTTCCAGTAACTTGTTTGCGAGGTTGAGAAGGAAGTAAAAATTGAACCGAAAAGAGAGTGTCTTTAGAGCTACTCCGTTCGTTCAATTGCATGTTTAGAGACTCTGTATTTATAGCTAGGATTTTAGGTTCTAAGTTTGGTAAAGTTCTTAGGGCTGATTTAGTGCTGATTTTAGGTGTGATTTGGGTACTGATTCGGTATTGATTTTGGACGATTATATGGACTGATTCGCGGATGATTTTTATGATAAGATTTGATATGATTTTGGGCGAGGTTTGCGATTTGGTTAGGGTAAGTTTTTGGACGATCTTGCTCTGATTTAGGTACCATTTATGGGTTATGGTGAGTTGTGGGTTGCAGGTAATGAGTTGGCCGGATTTTCCGACCGAAAAATCCGGCGAGACTCGTGGGTGGAAGGTGCGGCGGTTAGGGTTTAGGGGAGGAAGAGGTTGGCTGCCCTTTTTTAGGTTTTCCTTTTTTTCAGGGTTATGGACGACGAGAATAAAAGGAGTGAGTCTTTAGCGGGTAGTTGAAATTTGGGTAATGGGTCAGCGATTTGGGCTGCGAATTTAAAGGGTGGGCTGATTAGGTATTAGTTTTTAGGTTTGTTTTTTTTTAATTTTGTAAAAATTAATTAATGGAAAATAAATGGGGTTTTAAATTATTATTAAATTACTTAAATGCTAAATGCGGATATGATATTTAAGGATCGCTTAATGCTTTTATAAATGCGACGCTATTATTTAGAATCTTATTTTTATTGTGCATTATTTATCATTATTAAAGTTAAAATTAAAATATCTTAATATGACTTCAGGTGATTTATTAATTTTAACTTGGGTTTAAATTATTGCAATAATTATGAAATTGCTTTGCGTATTAATAAATGCGACTATGTTATTTGACACGACGTCATTGCTAAATTATTTATTTATTTACGTATTTATTATTATTAAAATTATTAAGAATTAATGGAAATAGAATAGGGCTTAAAATTGATAAATGCGGACGCGAGACCCAAAGTGCTATTAAATTGCTTATTTGTGCCTGCATTAATGTTTTATTATTGCAATTTATTATTAAAAATTATTTTGAAACATTAATGTAATTTTATAGTTAATGACTGGATGAGAGGGTCAAAATTGGGTGTCAACAATCAGTTAGGGTGTTTGGCCTATAATTATAGAAGTGCTTCTGAGAAACAGAAACAATTTCTTGTTTGGCCAATATTTATGCAAATTTACTAGAATATTCTTTTTAATAGATTTAAAACTATTTAAAATATTCTTTTCTATCATATGTTTCTAAAAATTAGTATATCTTTACAATTTAATAATTTTAATCAAAAAATAATATTATATTGTACATAAGAAATGTAACGACAATATGATAGTCAATGACTCAAATATGTTCAAACCTACCCCCACCACATCCTCAAATTTCTATGTCATGTTTTTTTTACTTTTATAAAAAAATTTGTTTTTTTTTCTTCCCCTTACCCCCCCCCCCCCCTCGCCCTACCCCAATCCTCAAATTTTTATTTCATATTTTTTGTTACTTTTATAAAAAAAAATGAATTTTTTTCTTATCCCGCCTTACCCCTACCCCCATCTCACCCCATTGCCCTACTCATCCTCAAATTTCTATTTCATATTGTTTGTTACGTTTATAAAAAAAAAGTGGATTTTTTTCTTACCCCCACCCTATCCCTATTCCCAAATTTCTATTTTATATGGGGATATTATATGAGATTGGCCATATAGAAACACTTTTTGGCCATATAGATTGACACCAAATTGATGTTTCTGCTTCTCTTTCCATCTAGAAACATTTTTTGGCTTTTGAAAAAAGTGTTTCTACTTCTGAAAAGAGGATGTTTGGTCAAAGACTTCCAAAAACTTGATCAAACACCACCTTATTAATCATCACAATCACAAGAAAATAATTATGCTATAAAGAATATTATCTCCATGAACTTCTAAATTAGTCACGTTTGTATATAATCTAGCATGTGTCGGTGATGTTGTGAAGTAGACAAGATGGTAAGACAAAAATAGTAGAGTGAGGGCCCTATTGACAGCTCGATTTTGCTGTTCCACCAACTGGAAGAAGAAAAGATTTACTATTAATTAAATCTTCTTTTTCTAGTATGAATTATTCTTTTCATCAATTTGTATTATAGCGTTGTGAGATCCTATCAGAGCTCGCACGGTAACAACATTGAAAGCTTTCAATACAAAGGTCTAATTAAGATACCTCTTTATAATCCTAAATGTCTATGTGAAGTCTCAAATCACCAAACTATTACTCAAAAGGAGGATCCGGGTTTCTAATTTTGACTTTTATGTCCTCCAAAATAAAATTATACTTACATCGGGGGTTCGAATTGTTACAATACTAACTAAATATTCCTAGTTAAGAACATGAAAGAAAACCAAAAATCTAAACTAAATAGAAAACAAATAATTAAAGTGTATTAATTGGGGTAACTGTTAAATATACCTCATATACATAGTCACGGTCAGCCCATCTCTCGGCAGCACTGGCCCAGTCCGTGTAGATCCCATATCGGCACCAGTGGTCCAGTTTAGTATTTATAGTATATTTTATATATTACTCTTGTATAGTAATTAATCTTATATCTTATCATAATTGTATAGTCAGTCTTCAAATATATTAATATTTTAGATGTATAATAAAAAAATATTTTTCCTATATGTAACTTGTATATATACCCTTTTCATTAATAAAAATAATCAAGAGATTATTTTTTTGAGTAACAATGCTACCAAATTAGGCCTACCTTTAAAATCTTACAAAAAAAAATGACCCAAAATGTTCTAGCACTGCCTTATGAAGCTACCCTTTTCCAAACTCAAACGTAAAACTATCTTCTCTTTTTCTTTCTACCGATGAGGAAGACAGTCCAATTTTGCCTAAGAGTGAAATTTTGCTTGTTTGTAAAGTTAAAAAAGAGCTTCCAGTTTTTGGTTTGTTTGTTTTCTACGTGTTTGTCAAACAAACTTGTCTTCTTTGAACTCTTTGATGAGGGGAAACTCCCGAAGGCGAAATCCCCCACCTGTACTAGAGGTTTCTTAGTCAGGTGAGATGTAAATCGAGGGATATGCGCGAGTGGCAGCTCTGCAAAGGAGATGACCAACGGGACACGAACTCAGCAACAACCCTTGCAATATTTCAGCAAAGTATTGTCACCACACGGGTTCGAACTCGCGATGTCGGGGTGGTTGTACCCCAATCACCTTGTCACTTACCAACTCGTTTGTGCCCCTGGAGGCATAAAATAAGGTAGGGTAAACTTTTTAAAGTGACTTGTTCCACCGCAGTACGGCCCCATACCCCAGAAAATCCCACCCCTGGCTGACTCTACGGATTAGTATACACCGCTTTAGCCTTCCACTAGTTTAGGGATTTTTTTAGGGGAACGAAGTTCCACTCTCGCTGGTCAGGGGAATCGAACACGAGACCCCATGCAGCAATATCCTAAAGAAATGGCCACTGGACCACTCTCGCTGGATCGTCTTCTTTGAACTCTAATCTCTCTGTCTTTTTTACTCTCTATCGGACGATTTTATTTACTAGGTTTATTCAATTTTTGAATGTTAGTTTTGATGAGTTTTAAGCGGTGGCTTTTAAAAAATTTAAAAAATAGAAGTCCATCATTGAAGACGTTCAAAGCTTCGATTTCGGAAATTGGATTTTTCGAGTTTATTAGTGGTTTGGATTAGGTGTTGTTCTAATTGATTGAAAACATCAAAAGGAGTTCATAATTTTTGGGACTTGATATTGTAGTTGGGATTTGATGAGTTTTAAGCGGTGGCTTTATGAGTTACTATAAATTAAATCGTCGATTATAAATCAATGTTTGTGACTTGATACTAAAGACATGGTTAGAGATAAGGCTGTTCATTTCGGATATTCGAAAATTTCGGATCGATAAAATTCTAATCCGAATCTGATCCGAAAAAAATCGGATATCTGATTTGTTGATATCCGAAATTTTCGGATCGGATAACCGGATATCCGAAATTTAGGTGTAAAAGCCAAAATGAGCTAACCACATTCCAGTTTCCACTTTCTAGTTTCAATGGTTCAAAATTCAAATACCCTGTACGTAACCACATTCCAGATTCCAGTTTCTACTTTCCAGTTTCCACAGTCCATATGATGTGCTAAATCTTTTTGAATTTAGAATTGAATAGAATTACACATCTACAATAAGATCTACCTCAAATTAACATTCATAATACTAATGTCCATTGTCCAATACATTTAACTACTAGCTAAAACATCCAATAACCAACATTCAAATTGATACACCAATACAAATAAAGTTCATAAATTAAAATCCAACGACTCATCAACATCAATTGTTGGTTGATCCATAATCAAATATTTCATACCTACAAAATAAATATCACAAGGAAAAAGATAGTATTAGCATTAAGTAAATAAAAATACAAATGTAATAATATATTTTTAAAATAATTGAAATAAAATTAACCATCTTCTATATTCTCCAACTGGAGCAAACTTTCCTCTATCACAAGAGGCTCATGAGAAGTTCTAAGCCAATCTTGAGCACATATAATAGCCTCCGCCATTCTTAGAGTCAAAGAGGTACGGAATGAATCAAGCACACGTCCTCCGGTGCTAAAAGCACTCTCCGAAGCAACAGTAGACACAAGTATAGCAAGTACATCACGAGCCATGAGTTGAAGGATGGGATATCCACTTCTACGCCATCATTGCTCCCACTGAAATTACTACATTATTGAATATAAAATTAGCAATCTTTAATGAAAAATCAAAAGAAAATAAAAGATTTAACACTGGTGTAATAAAAAAAATATCAGTGGTGTAATAAAAAAATTTAACATAAAGTCGACCTTTAAAAAGAATAATCACAAAGCAAAGCCTTTTTCTATTAACCTGCTCTTTGTTTATTCTTTTTGAGGTAATCAATCACGTTGATGTTTTCTACTGCAATAATGGAAAGGAAATTAGAAAACAAAATCTACAATATGTCAATATCTTAGGTATTTTTAAATGTTCTCCCATTTTTGTCTTTACAAAAGTAGAAAATTTATGAAAGTATATGGTTGAAAATAGCTTCTGCTTAGTAAATTAACAGCAAACCCTCTACTTCATAATCACTATCACAATGGTTACTTGTGAACAACTAGCTTAATGTGGTGATTTCGATTACTGCCTTGAATAAGTCTACCACCCTTAAGATGTGAACGAAATATAGAAGAAAGATGACCTAAACACAAGATCTACTACGCAATGACAAAAGTATGTTATCTCTCAAAGATTAATAAACTTAAAAGGTGAAAAATTACATCATTGTGGCCGAAAATTAGTAACAAATGAACTCTGAAGAAGATGTGTCTCTATACTCTGTTCGGTTGAAGAAGATGAATGAAGAGATTATCAATTATTTGTGAAGATTGAAGTTATAAGTAGCAGTAGCAGTAGCGGCGAATGAACTCATGAAGTAATGAACCATTGAACCTAATAAAATACCTAATCTTTTAGATGGGTATGGGCCAATATATTTTAGATGGGTATGGCCGTATGGGCCAATATATTTCAGGAACTAGGAACTGCAGGAAGTAGGAAGCCCACCAAAAATAAATTATATTTCGAATTTTCGGATATCCGAAAATAGAAAAATTGCGATCCGTATTCGATCCGATTTTTTTCGGATATTCAATCCGAAATATCCGTAACTCAAAAAAGCGGATCGGATATCCGATTTTTTGGATCGGATCGACCGGATCGCGGATCGTATCAAATCTAAATGAACACCCCAAGTTAGAGATGCGGCACGAGTAACAGAGAATAGGGATGAAATGATTGAATAGCTCACTGGAGGTATAATGAAGAAGTGGATCCCTAGATGCCCAACTTCAAAACCGACAACCTTATTCTCCATCCTCCACAAAATTGTTATTCACAATTGGCTTCCTTCCTTGAATGAGTCAGTTGTGACAACTGAACAAGATTCCTACTGTTTAAAATTGGGAAGGGAATAAAAGTTGATTTCGGAAAAATGATCTTTTATCAAGTCGTCAATCTGGCTGAAAAATAATCAACTTTAATCCTTCAATTTCCCTCTCTAATCTACCAAATCTTGACTACTCAATATTTGAGCCTAAGAGAGAGGGGATATTATAGGGAAAGCTTCTAAGCTATACACAACAAAGCAAATTTGAAAAGCAAAGAAAGAGTCATTGACATACCTTGGAAAAATGAAGCAGATAATGAGAATGTTGTCAGAAATGTTTCCAACATTGGTTCAAGACAGTCAAGTCTGTCCACAGACTGGCTTATGGGGCAAATAACAAAAATCAACCACCAAATTTCAGAGGTTGATTCTACCAGTGATGCCTTAGTTCAAGCTAGAGACCATTTCTTGCTTCTGTTTTTCTCACAAAAAGGGGAGATGATTATATGCAGGGGAAACAGAGAGAATAGGCTGAAGGTACAAGTGGTGAAGTTGTTGTTGCTGCTGAAGAAGTTGTTGATGCTGTTGTGCAGAGAGAAGAAGTTGTTGGGAGGAAAGTTGTTACACCCCGAAATTCCAGGGCAATAGATTGAGAACGTAATTAAGAAAATAAGATTTGAATGTTGGAAGGAAAGTATATTTATATTTTCTTATATGGGAAAATTTTGAATACTACAAATGTGACAACGAAAATTTATTAACTAGTAGTTAAATTCTTTCCAATGGATTTATGGACTTAGTATTGTATTATGAAGTCTTGGCATTGATAATATGGGGTCCATCGAAAATTTCATAATTTTGTGGGCCCATCAAAATATTAAGAATTTTGGGCTAAGTATGAAATTATTTTTGTGAAGAGAATTATGGGCGAATTAGAGGGTGACATGCGTCCCTCCCCACTTGTGTAACAAAGCTTTAATTATATATATATGTATTGCAAGATTGGCTAAGTGTGGGAGATATTATTGTGAAGAGAAGACAAGTGGACAAGTGGGTCTACAAGGGTCCCCCTCCACTTGTGCTACATACACCTTTATATTACAAGTCTTGAAAGACTTTGTCCACAAATATATTCTTCATCCAAACTCTCTTTAACCTCTCTTCTCCTCCAAGTTTTCGAAACCCTTAGCCAAGTGAAGAACAAATTAGTTTCTTTTCCAAGATTAAGCTGCTTAACTAAGTTCTAAGCCAAGGTTAATACACCAAACAGTGGTCACAGTTTTGGCTTGAAAATTGTCTTAAAACCCTAAGCTTGGAGATGAACTTGTTGGAAGAAAAATAAGAAAGTAAGATGGTTATAAGCTTGTAGAGGATACATGTGTGTTATTGTAACGTGAAGATATCGTGCAAACGAGAAGTGGTTGGCCAAGAACTAGTGGACTGTTTTTGGCTAAAGTGAAGGTAAGATTTTTTCTTCCTCTTGAAGTAATTAGAAGTTACATGTCGTTATAGTTAAGGGATGAACTTGTGTTAAATGAAATGGAGAATAAGAAGTGCATGAGACAGTTTTGGCATGCTAGCCAATTTTTGGACAGTTTTTAGTATATTGGATTCGTTGGTTATTGTTGTTGTTATCGTCACATATTACATGTTATTAATTGAAGGAACTCTTGTTATTGAAGTTGAAACTGTTTATATAAAAGTGTTGAAATATGACTTGGATCTTAATTAGTTATGAAGGGCTTTGGTATTAAGTCTTGTTGGCCGAAACTGCATGAAACTGTGAGACGTTGTTGTGCTGTTTTAGGCACTGTTTTGTGGTGTTAAAATGCTGAAAATTCAGTTATCATTATGCATGTTTAAATATGATAATTACTAATGTAAGTCCTAAAGGAATAAGGGTGTAGAAACGTGTAGAAAGGCTTCACATTCTACCCTCGTTGTTGTTGGAATATGGACTGTTTTTGTGGATTGTTTTAATATGGATTAAGAGGCTGAATTTACATGAGAAGTGGGTGTGTAAATCCCTTTTTTCTGTTTGGTTGTGCCCTTAATTGGTGCTTGGTTATTGATGTTATTGGCCTTATTTGTAAGGTGAAAATGTATGTATAAATAGGGGCAGTGTTGCCCGAATTTTTATATGAAAAGAGAACCATCTTATGGTATATGACTTACACTAGTATTCATGAAGTTGATAGACGTGTTATTGTTGTTATAGGTTGAAGTACTAATTGGGACGTATTCTACTTATCGTGTTGGTATAGCCGATAAGGTATGTGAAATATCCTTCCTTCTTTTGGCATGTTTATATGAAGTAAGTGTACGACGGACGTACATAGTTCTATTGGATCCTAATCCTTAATGATATGATAGTACTTTGGTTTTTCTAAAATGAAAGTTGAGTTTTATAAAGTGAGTGTACGGCGGACGTACATAGTTTTATTGGATCTTAATCCTTAATGATACATGACACGATAGTGCCTTGGTTTTTCTAAAATGAAAGTTCATTTTAAAATTTTATTGAGAGTCAAACGATGATTTAAATTGCACAAGGTTGCTCATGATAACTATTTGTGCAAGTGTTATTATTCCATTCCACCGAGTCCCATAATAGGCCGACAATGTTTATATGATTTCACCGAGTCCAAAAATGGGTCGGCAATGTTCACCGAGTCCCATAATGGGCCCGCAATGTGTATACATATGATGATTCCATGGACATGTATCCATGATGCGAGTATAGATACTCATGACAGTCGTGCGCAGATCCTAGCACTTGTTCACTGAATTCCCGCTAAAGGGCCGGCAATGTTTATATAAATGATAGTTCCATGGACAGGCCTCCATGATGATGATGAGCTCACCGAGTCCCAGAATGAATCGGGACACGTTATATGTATATGTATAGATGATGATAGTATAGACAGACATTCATGATTTTGATATGACTCTCACTTTTAAAAAAAATGTACAGTTGACTCTCTATTTGTACAAGGTACAGTTGACTCTTATTTTATATGGCAAGGTTGGATCTGGTATGTTGATTATCATACTTGTCCCTGTCATCTTTTGTATAGTTATGATCTTATTTACTGTACTTTATGTTTACATACTTGGTACATTATTGTACTGACCCCTTCTCTGGGGGGCTGCGTTCATGCCGCAGGTATAACTACTCAGTTTGATGATCCTCGAGCTTAGGATCTTTGCTCAGCTTTTGGCATAGCTCCATTGTTCTGGAGCTTGTCATTTTGGTACAGACTTATGTATATTCAGGGGTACGACGGGGCCTTATCCCGTCACATTTCATTATCAAACTCTTAGAGGTTTGTAGACATGTGTGGGTCGTAAATGTGTATTTGGATACATGTGGGTTGTATATGTTGTAACTCGTTTTGGAAAATTCTGTATACAGTGGCAGCCTTGTCGGTTTGCCTGTTTTTATTATATGAGTTTTTCTTAAGCTTCCGCTGGTTATATGTAATGTGTGGGTATAAGGGTGCCCAGGTAGGGTACCAGTCGCAGCCCGTCGGCTCGGGTCGTGACAAAAGTGGTATCAGAGCAGTTAGTCCTCGGAATATCTACAGACCGTGTGCAATGTCTTGGTTATCGGCGTGTTGTGCACCACACCTATAAACATGAGGCTACAGTACATTTAGGATTGTTTTCTATTTTCCTTACTCTAAGATCGTGCGATGGAGGTGTGTTGTTAGGGTAGTCCCTCCCTAACGTATTATTGATGTTGCAGCTATGCCTGCAAAGAAAGTGACAGCGGCCCAGAAGGGAAATATATGGACCTTGTATACAAGTTGGTAAAATTGTTGTATAGTTGGTATGATGATGACGTGCATCTATACGAACATATTTATTAGGGTCATGTGTGTGTTGCCTGAAGTGATTGTGGGTTATCATGAGTTGGTTAAGCTTTAATAATTGCTTGGAAGATATGAAACCGTGTAATGAATCCACATTAAGGCTTTATATATGTGCTAATTTGGAATTATGAGGTAATGAGCTGTCTGAGATTGTGATAGACTCTTAAAAGATCATGTTCAATTAACTTAATGACATACCATGCTGTTAGATTAAGCTATGTTGTATGCTTAAGTGATATGCACGTATAATATTCGTATGGAGTAAATATGGTTGTTATGATTAAGACAACATGATTTTGAGATTATGAGAAACTATCTTACCCGTATACGGGGAGAGATAATGTAAGCTTGAGACATGGAATATTTAAGGGTCTTAGAATATTTGATAATCGTTGAGCCCTTATATATACAAGACCTTCTTGAGTAAAATATTTTATGTTTGATCTTGGTTAAAGTACATAGTATATGTAAAGTATATTAGTTGGGATGATTCATTGGTTTGAATATAAACCACTAGTGGTTGTTGTTGATGTTGTTGAGCCGTTTGGAAATGGTATTACCAATTTTAAGGGACTGCGAAATACAGTAGAGGATTTACTCCCAGATGTTGAACACAGGAGGTGAACGTATCCTTACAAACTGGTCTAGCAATTATAAGGGGATAGAAAGAAGGAATTTATATTGGAATGTTTAGTAGGTTATAAAGATCCACGCGTTTTACGGTGACTCTTGCTGATTAGAATTCTAGAGAGAACTGCAATAGGACCTTGTGAATGTGACTTTGATTATAAAGGAAATACAATATGCTAAGGACTAAAAGGGAGATACTGCGTATTATGAAGAATTACATGTATCAAGGTTAGTAAGCTAAGGTATGCTATAGAGATTGGACTGGTAAGGTCCTCGGTTTCGGCTACGTGGTGCAACATATTACAATTCTACATAACCAATGGATAACAATAGTGTGTTGGGGGTAATTGAGGACGGGAACTATGGAACAGTCGAAGAATGACTGTAAGAAATGTGAAAACAATGAATAAGTAGAAATGGAATGGTATGAGTTGGTTATATCTTGTTGGCTGAGTTATTAAGTTCTCTACACTTATTGTTATTGCTGCGAACTATGGCTTTCTTTAATTGTTGTTCTTAAGATATTGTAACTTGGTAGTACAAAATTGTCATGACCCGACCCGACGGACCGCGACTAAATACCCTAATGACGTCATTATACTAACCTGTCACACATAATCCAACTAACACTTAAGGAAAATATGAATCCGACAGCATAATGCTGCAACAATAACATATGCCACAACTGTCTACAGACCTCTAAGAATACGATAATGACATATGACGGGACAGGGCCCCGTCGTGCCCCTAAATATGCATAGGTCCAAGATTAAAGATCTGTACCAAACTGACTAAGCTCTGAATCAATGGAGCTCTCCCAAACAGCTGAGTGGAAATTCTAAACTGGCAGATCACCAACTGAGTACCTATACATGCGGGCATGAAACGCAGCCCCCCGAGAAAAGGGGGAGGGGGGGTCAGTACGAAAGAATGTACCGAGTATATGAAACATAAAGTACAAAAAAGATAATCATAACTAGTCAAAGCGTACATGGGACGTGTAAGATTATCAAATGCCAAGCTAATTGTGCCATATAAAATAGAGAATCAATTGTGCATTATAAAAGTGAGAGCCATATCAAAATCAGGGATACATGTCCCTAGAATCATCTTATTTATATACATTACCGGCCCTCTAGAGAGGGACTCGGTGGGATCATCATATCTATATACATTGTCGGCCCTTTAGTGAGGGACTCGGTGGGATCATCATATATATATATATATATATTGCCGGCCCTTTAATGAGGGACTCAGTGGAATCATCATATCTATATACATTACCGGCCCTTTAGTGAGGGACTCGGTGGAATCATCATATCTATATACATTATCGGCCCTTTAGTGAGGGACTCGGTGGAATCATCATATTTATATACATTGTCGGTCCTTTAGTGAGGGACTCGGTGAATTCATATAATCATATCCAGCACGAGTATAATATCATAAGTAACTTATACAATTTAAATCATCATTTGACTCTCAATGAAATAAATAAAAGGCACTATCATATCATGTATCATTTTAAAACATTCCTTGAAAACTCAATAAATTTATTAAATGAACTTCTTACTAGAAAGTCAAAGACACTTCTCTTGACAGATATCTTTAAGAGTTAGACTATGTAGGAATCATGTACGTCCGCCGTACTTTCATTAAATCATGCCAAAAAGAAAGAAGGGAAAGTTTCACATACCTCATTGACGAACTAACCACTCAATAATCTAGATAAGCCTTGACTAGCACTTCAACCTATAATAGTAGTAACATATCCATTAACCTTATGATTACTAGCATTCATAATAATGGAATGATAACTCTCTTTCTTTTCTATAAAAATTCGGGCAGCACTTCCCCTGTTTATGTGCATATCCACAACTTACAAATCAAGCCAGCAATACCAATAACAAGTCATAACTTAAGAATATATCCAAAATAATCTCAGATATTTCATTTACGTCATCGTAACGCATTCCTTCTCTTTTACATTTAGGCAATACAATAACTACAACAACCAAGGTGATTACTACACCTATCGCTCATGTTAATCCATATTAGAACAACCTTAAAGCAGTCCATCAACTAGCGACAACAACAAGAGTTCAAGTCCTATAATTTGTAACATAACACCTTTTTTTTACACTTTAATTTCCTTTAGACATGTATTAGTAATTACCACAATGTATATACATGTTCATAACTTAATTTCCATCATTATAATCATAACAAAACAACCTCTAAAACACCATAACGGGGCTCACAATTTTTGGACAGATTCGGTCCTAATCAACATAATATCACAACTCTCCTTACAACTTCTTAAAATCTAATTTCATATTTCAATACTTCCATATAACCAATTATAACTTAAACATCATGGTTTTCCTTCAATTTTCAACATGCAATCTGTGACAAGGATAACAACAATAATACTCAATTCAATGTATACAAAACATTCCTTAATTCGGCCATATCACCCAACAATCACATGCAATCTCTTATTTTCAATTCTTCTTTAACATGAGTTTAACTCTTAACTACAACATCACTTAATCTTTCAAATACTCCATAAAAAAAGAATTCTTACCTTAATTTTTTTGCCAAAACAATCCCAGATGTTGGTCCCTGCACCATCCACTTTGCACCATTTTTTCACCATTTCTTCAACTCAAAGTGACATGCATGTGTTCTATAAGTTTAATTCACCCTTCTTACATGTTTTTCTTCCAAAAACTCATCTCAAAACTCGAAATTTCTGGGCTAACGTTCACGTCCCAGCAGTGGTGTTTTTGCCACTGTTTTGGGGTGTTTCTTTAGCTTGTAATTGTGGAAGAACATAGGCTATAAAGGAGGAACACAAAGCTTAAATTTTTGGGCTATGGGGAAGGGAGATTTCGGCCATGTGAGGGAGACAATGGAGAAGATGAGTTTGAAAATGAAGTCTTGAAACTAAGAGGAGGTGGAAGGTTTCAAGACTTAAGGGCAACAATCTAAAAATTAAGTTACACTTTGGTCCCTACTTGTATAATTAAATCAACCCCTCAATTAATAAAAATAAATCTTAAACTCACTTCTTTTAAATCCCAAAAATTTCGTAAGGCATCGTATTCTTAATGTCATATTTCTTATATAATACGTTACTAATTCATAACGGGAATATACAACTATCAAAATAAGTTTTCAACGTCACATTGTTGTAACCAAAAAAAATTCGGACTCACATCCTTTTGTATACTACTTTTTGTATTAACATATGTAATTACACTTTATATCCAATATTCGAATCTTACTTCCTTAATGACGTTCTTAATTATTGTCTTAAACTTACGAGGTGTAACAAAAATGATACACATTTTGTGGTACGTTGATATCCAGTTAAGATGAGTTAGTTGGCACCTTATGAACTGCTGTACGATTTTGAATAAGCTGAAATACATTTATAGGAACTGCTTGCTACATCTCATGGGCTCATTAAGGTTGCCTTAAGCAGGAAGATAGTATGAGAAATACTTGAAATAAGATACCCCCAAGGCAGCTTGAAATGGAAATATAAATATAAGACGAATGGGCACTCGGTCGATGAGAGATCTAATAATGATAAGACAAGAAAGCTTGACAAGCCATTAGATCATGTAACACCATGAATTGGATCTAAACATATGATGTATCGGTTCCCCAATATGTGTAGACATACATTTCAAAAAGTGTGTAAACGAAAGTAACAACGAGTAAAGCTCGAGATTAGCACCTAGACAGTTGAAAAAAGGCCAATGATGCCTATGGATATAAGTATCAGGTATAGATTAAAGATATATGTCAAGAGATAATGACATTATAATACTGATAAAATGTCAAGCAAATGCAGATGGCTAGGAGCATTTTTTAACTGACCATAAGTTCTATGAGATAGATAAAGTAATGGGTTTACAGCTTAACGAGGCCAAGGAAATCTTTTCCTAAAACGCCATTAACAGAAGGTCTTAGCCATGAGACAAGTGAAGGAATTTGAATCTATGTATAATAACCAAGTTTGGATATAATAACGCCAAGGATTGGAATCAGGAGCAATGCTTGAGATTACGTATATATACCAGAATACTTTGGAAGTATGAAGAGTAAGATAAGTAAGAAAATGAGTGAACAAGTGTCAAAAGAATTGAAGTTGTTTATAATTACGAGTAGTGAGAAGATATGAAAAGAAAAAAAAATCATTTCAGACCATGAATGAGAGTTAATTGTGATGATACACACACTTTAGATTCAATGACATTGTCCATAAAGTGTTCATGATTGAGATACTACAAATATAAAAAAAATCAGCTACCATTCTAGCATTTAGATGGCCCCATACGAGGCCTTATGAGAGGAAGTGCAGGTCACCTATTGGTTGGTTTGATGTGGGCGAGACCAAGTTACTTGGCCCAGACATGATTCAGCAAGCTGTGGATATGGTGAAGCTTATCCATGAGAGATTATTAGCAGCCTAGAGTCGACAGAAGTCGTATGCAGATACTCGACGTCGACACTTAGAGTTTCAGCTTGATGATTGGTATTCTTGAAGGTATCACCCATGAAAGGTGTGATGAGGTTCGGTAAGAAGGGGAAGCTTAGACGAGATATATTGGACCTTATCATGTTATTCGTAGGGTAGGCAAGATTGCCTATGAGTTGGATCTACCATCTGCTTTGAAAGTGGTACATCCAATTTTTCATGTATCGATGTTGCGTAGGTGTATTGGTGACCCTTCTAGAGTATTCCCAATAGATGATGTCCAGGTGACGGAGGAATTGCCTTATGAGGAGAGTCCTATAGCCATACTTGATCGCCATGTTAGAAGGTTACATACTAAGGATGTGGCTTCTGTCAAGGTATTGTGGCGGAACAATAATAGGGAAGAGATGACGTGGGAAGCAGAATATGAGATGAAGAGGAAGCATCCTCACTTGTGCCCGATGCCTACAGGTAATTCCAATCCCTATTTGACTATTTTGATTGATGAATGAGACTATGTGTTATATGGTGGCCATGTGAGGCATCTTTGGGTTTGCTGAGTATTGTTGTAACTTGTAGAAAAAGAAGAGATTAAGTGATAAATGTGTGCTGTGAATTTCAGGCACAACACTGCGGTGCCAAAGAACAGGACATGATCTTTGAAACTTTAGAGAATCATAGAAATTCCGGACGCAATGGTGCAGCGTGCGGGCAAGTAGTCTTGCGACACTAACAAGTATAGGTTGATAGGTTTGGTTAAAAGAGATGATGCTGAAGTTTGTATAGATTGAGACCTATTATGAACATTCGAGAACGAATGTTTCTAAGGGGGGGAAGAATGTTACACCCTGAAATTTCAGGGCAATAGATTGAGAACGTAATAAAGAAAATAAGATTTAAATGTTGGAAGGAAAGTATATTTATATTTTCTTATATGGGAAAAATTTGGATACTACAAATGTGACGACGTAAATTTATTAACTAATAGTTAAATTCTTTCAAATGAATTTATGAACTTAGTATTGTATTATGAAGTCTTGGCATTGATAATATGGGGTCCACCGAAAATTTCACAATTTTGTGGGCCTATCGAAATATTAAGAATTTTGGGCTAAGTATGAAATTATTTTTGTGAAGAGAATTATGGGCGAATTAGAGGGTGACACGTGCCCCTCTCCACTTGTGTAATAAAGCTCTAATTATATATATGTATTGCAAGATTGGCTAAGTGTGGGAGATATTATTGTGAAGAGAAGACAAGTGGACAAGTGGGTCTACAAGGGTCCCCCTCCACTTGTGCTACATACACCTTTATATTACAAGTCTTGCAAGACTTTGTCCACAAATATCTTCTTCATCCAAACTCTTCTTAACCTCTCTTCTCCTCCAAGTTTTCGAAACCCTTAGCCAAGTGAAGAACAAATTCATTTCTTTTCCAAGATTAAACTCTTTAACTAAGTTCTAAGCCAAGGTTAATACACCAAACAGTGGTCACGGTTTTGGCTTGAGCCTCGGGCGAAAAGACAACAACAAATTAACGAAAATTGTCTTGAAACCCTAAGCTTGGATACGAACTTGTTGGAAGATAAACAAGAAAGTAAGATGGTTACAAGCTTGTAGATGATACATGTGTGTTATTGTAACGTGAAGATATGGTACAAACGAGAAGTGGTGGGCCGAGAACTAGTGGACTGTTTTGGCTAAAGTGAAGGTAAGATTTCTTCTTCCTCTTGAAGTAATTAGAAGTTACATATCGTTATAGTTAAGGGATGAACTTGTGTTAAATGAAATGGAGAATAAGAAGTGCATGAGACAGTTTTGGCATGCTAGCCGATTTTTGGACAGTTTTTAGTATATTGGATTCGTTGAGTATTGTTGTTGTTATCGTCACCTATTACATGTTATTAATTGGAGGAAATATTGTTATTGAAAGTTGAAACTGATTATATAAAAGTGTTGAAATATGACTTGGATCTTAAGGAGTTATGAAGGGCTTTGGTATTAAGTCTTGTTTGTCGAAACTGCATGAAACTGTGGGACGTTGTTGTGCTGTTTTAGGCACTATTTTGTGGTGTTAAAATGCTGAAAATTCAGTTATCATTATGCATGTTTAAATGTGGTAATTACTAATGTAAGTCCTAAAGGAATAAGGGTGTAGAAAGGCTTCACATTCTACCCCGTTGTTGTTGGAATATGGACCTGTTTGTGGACTGTTTAATATGGATTAAGAGGCTGAATTTACATGAGAAGTGGGTGTGTAAATCCTTTTTTTCTGTTTAGTTGTGCCCTTAATTGGTGTTTGGTTATTGATGTTATTGGTCTTATTTGTAAGGTGGGAATGTATGTATAAATAGGGGAAGTGTTGCGCGAATTTTTATATGAAAAGAGAACAATCTTGTGGTATATGACTTACACTAGTATTCATGAAGTTGATAGACGTGTTATTATTGTTATAGGTTGAAGTACTAATTGAGACGTATTCTACTTATCGTGTTGGTATAGCCGATAAGGTATGTGAACTATCTCTTCTTCTTTTGGCATGTTTATATGAAGTAAATGTATGTCGGACGTACATAGTTCTATTGGATCCTAATCCTTAATGATATGATAGTACTTTGGTTTTTCTAAAATGAAAGTTGAGTTTTATAAAGTGAGTGTACGACGGACGTACATAGTTTTATTGGATCTTAATCCTTAATGATACATGACATGATAGTGCCTTGGTTTTTCTAAAATGAAAGTTCTTTTTAAAAAATTTATTGAGAGTCAAATGATGATTTAAATTGTCAAGATTGCTCATGATAGCTATTCATGCAAGTGTTATTATTTCATTCCACCGAGTCCCATAATGGACCGGCAATGTTCACCGAGTCCCATAATGGGCCGGAAATGTGTATACGTATGATGATTCCATGGACATGTATCCATGATGCGAGTATAGATACTCATGACAGTCGTGCGCAGATCCTTGTTCATCGAGTACATCGCTAAAGGGCCGACAATGTTTATATAAATGATAGTTCCACGGACAGGCCTCCATGATGATGATGAGTTCACCGAATCCCAGAATGGGTCGGGACACGTTATATGTATATGTATAGATGATGATACTATGGACAGACATTCATGATTTTGATACGACTCTCACTTTTTAAATAAAGGTACAATTGACTCTCTATTTGTACAAGGTACACTTGACTCTTATTTTATATGGCAAGGTTGGATCTGGTATGTTGATTATCATACTTGTCTCTGTCATCTTTTGTATAGTTATGATCTTATTTACTGTACTTTATGTTTACATACTTGGTACATTGTTGTACTGACCCCCTCTCCGGGGGGCTGCGTTCATGCCCGCAGGTATAAGTACTCAGTTTGATGATCCTCGAGCTTAGGATCTTTGCTCAGCTTTTGGGATAACTTCAGTGTTCCGGAGCTTATCATTTTGGTACAGAATTATGTATATTCAGGGGTACGGCGGGGCCTTTCCCGTCACATTTCATTATCAAACTCTTAGAGGTCTGTAGACAGGTATGAGTGGTAAATGTGTATTTGGATACATGTGGGTTGTATATGTTGTAACTCGTTTTGGAAAATTTTGTATACAGTGGCAGCCTTGTCGGCTTGCCTGTTTTTATTATATGAGTTTTTCTTAAGGTTCCGCTGGTTATATCTGACGAGACTGGACTGAAGGTCGAAGCCAAAGATGCTATGCAGAGGGCCGCAGCTGAAGCTGCTAGGTAGAGGGAGAAGCAAGTTGAAGATGTTATGCAGAAAAAGAAAGTTGTTACTGCTGCATAATGAGCAAGAGAGAAGTTGATGTTGTTGTGTTGTGTCATGAGTGAATGATGAATTTTTATTGGTTAATGATTTATTGACTGTTTTTTAAATTTTGGCTATTGGTGGATGTGAATGGTTATCTTGACAATGCTCTATTATGATAGTGTTTTTTTTGTGGATGACATATATGCTGACATCATTTTTCTAATATTATGACTTGTTATATACACGTTTAGTTGTATGTCATCACATGTTAAGGGGGAGCATGTCTGTACTCATATGTGTAGGACAACATCTGTGATAATGCACTAAGTTATTTGTACCGTTTGAAATGTATTTTGTGAAGAAAGGCAAAAAAAGGGAGATTGTTAATGCTGGGTTTGTTGTTGTGACATTTGACCCAACATATCTTCTGAAGTACTTATTTGAATAATAAAAATGTTGGGACAAAGGTCATAACATTCAGACCAACATTTTTCATAACTGCTTTGTCTTACTTCACGTTAAGCAGTAGTATTTTACTGTGAGGTAAAAACAACTTAGGCGTGGTGAATTGGAATTGTGTAAAACGTGGGAGAAAGAGTCAAAGCTTGGGGAAGAAGTCGAGTAAGGAACAAGTCAAAGTTGTTGAGATTATCACTCCTTAATCATCTACCACAAGCTGTCTATCTTTTCCTCAACATCCATAACCAATCGATAAGTCTTTCAAGGGAGCTCTCTGCTATAAATAGAGAGGCCACAATAGTGAATCGATATCCAAAAACAGATTGCAAAAATATAAAGAGAGCTCTCGCGAATTCATTTCAGAAAAATGGATCACAAGTGTTGTCTGAGCGTGTCGACAACATTCTGTCCAACATTACAATTGCAATTTAGATTCTAGATTAGCTTTGCATTGAGCAATTGTAATGAGAAGTTGTCTATGTCTATTTAGGTAGATTTTTCAGGTAAAAGTCACCTGCGACTTCAACGTTTAATCCTTTCCGTTTTATCTTGTAAATCTGTAAAGAAAGAAATTTGTACTTTTTGTATATAAAAAATATATACAATACTTTCGATCATTGATCGTCATATGTTATATATATATATATATATATATAACATATGTAAATTTTAAATATTTGTATTATTTAATTTCTGATGAAATTACTCTTCAAAGTTTTTTGTTTTTACCGAAGTGTTATCACTGATGTCGGACAACATTGTCATCAACATTCAGAAACTGAATAAACATTCGAATTAATTTATTTCCTATTTTATTTTTATTGTTCCATAACACCCTTCCTTTCAGTGTGGATTTTATAATCTGTATGAATCTTTGCTCTAACAACGAGTCAAACTAGACTGAAGGAATAAGTTCAGTATGAAATGATACATGAAATTAATTATTTATTACTACTCTTTAAGAAATTTAATTTTGAAGTACTAAAATATGGGTTAAGATGAGTATTACCTATTTTCAACCTGCCCATTAATTACCCAATTTCGTATTCAACCTGCCTTAAATACGAGTGAGTAGTCTTTTCACCAATTACTATTTTAATTCAATTTAATCCACCCAAATCCAACATAACTCATCCATTTGATGCTGCTACATATAAATACTCCTCCGATTTAAAATAAGTGTCACCTTAATAAGAAAATTATCTCAAAATAAGGTCGCCCACCTTAAAAATGCAAGACAAAAATCGGCAAGTATTTCCAACTATGTTCTCAGGGGGTGTATTCAATTAGGATTTTAAAAGACTATTTTGGAATAAATAAATAATAAATTCAGTGGATTTTAAAAGACTATTTAAGAATGTAACGACTTAACAAATTTTAAAAGACAATCAAAAATTTTTATGTTTGGATTTTAAAAGATTTATCATAAGATTTATAATGATTTAAAAGGATCACGTGGATTTTCCATGTCAACTTCTCTAACAGATATTTTAGTGAACAACTGAATGCAAGTTTCTCACCCTTTATCATACCATATTATCCCTCAAATTTTTGGCAATTGTTTCATCTTTCTGTCGTACAATGTTCGTTTTTTTTCAATTTATTTCCTTAATTTTAAAATTGGGTTTAGATTAGTTTTGACTAATTTGACATATACTGTGATTAATTGATGAGGAACAAGAGAAAATGATGTGGAAATATGTGCCCTAAACCGAGAGAAAGATGGAACCCGACCCATGATTCGGGATCTTCGATATCGAATTTAAAAACTCATTTTTCATTAGAGAAATGTTCAACAAGGTTGAAAAAAAAGTGTAAGAAAGATGATGAAAATGGGTTGTTATGTTGTGAGGTAGAACCGCATAGTCTGATGGATTGCTCCGATGGAAAAAAAATCATATCAAAGAATGCAGAGAAATTGAAGCATGCAATCGGAAAATTAACAACTTCTTTACCGGTTTCTTCTCAATTTTGCAGTGATGAATTCACTTATAAAGAGTCTCATAGGTAATAGTTGAGAAATCCACTGATTTTAAAAAAAGTCTGATGGGTTTAGTTATAGTGTTTGGTATTTATACCTCCTATTAAAAAGTCACATAAAATCTTGATTGTTTAAAATCCTAATTGTTTAGTTAATTTTTTAATACCAAAAAACTTTTTGTCACTTGTTTAAAATCATGATTGAATATCACTAGATTTGAACACACTTTTTAAAAAATCATAATAGTCTTGATTAAATACCACACAATTTATTTAAATTATTTAAAAATCTTAATTGAATACCACAAAATTTATTTATTACAAAACAATCATTTAAAATCTAAATTGAATACACCCCTGAGTATTAAAGAAATAGCCATGTTGGTGCAAGAGAACAGCCTCCCTTCACGTTACTGCACGAAAAGAAGTCCAATAAAAATAATGTCAAAAGAAATAAATGAAATTTCCGAAAAAGGCCAAACCCCCTTATTAATAACATGTAGCCAAAACCCTAAACCCAAAGCCTCCCTTTTTTTCCTTAAAACCCTAAACTCTCTCATAAAAATGGCTGTCACTAACATCATCCGAAGAGCAGCTTCTCAGGTTGTACCTTTCGCTGTTCGTGTAATCGGAAGATCACAGAACTACCATCACCGATCCTCTGCGCTGTTGTCCACCGTAGTTAACCGTAGTGCTGCTTCTAGAAACTACTTTAGGAGCTCAACACCGTCTACTTTTCATTGCTATTCTACCAAAAGGACAAGTTCTGATGAGTCACTCCTCAAAGTCATTCAGGCCGAAATCTTATGTGTCGAGGAATCCGAGGAACAAGATGAGGTTTGATTTTATTTCATTTAGGTTTCTTTAATTAACTGAAATATTTTTGTTTGTGTTAAATACAACAATAATAATATACACTAATCTCACAAGTGGGTTGGGGGTGTGATAAGGGCCTACCTCGTGGATATAGAGAAGACCCTAGGCTTATTTTTATTTATGTTAAATGAAAATTGAATTTAAATAGGTCTGGTCTGTTTTTTCTTTTCGTTTTCTTTATACGTGGTCATGTTATAGACCAATTTCAGTGGTAAATGGATCTTAATTAATATTAGTTAAATGATTAAAAATAATATTTTTGAATTACTTTATAAGAAATTGATTTTCTTTAATTTGGGTTTCTTTTGTATTTTAGAAAAAATTATAGGGTACAACAACAACATACCCCGTGAATGGGAGATTGTGGTAGGTAGATCAGTTGTTTTTGAGAGACCATCGGCTTAAGACCAAGCACAAGTACAAGCAAGATAAACGGTCAAACCCGGATAAGAGATTTAAAGCAATATGAAAATGCTGGTAACAAAAGCGAATAAACCATGATAGCGCATTCCGAAAAAAACCCAGTAACTAACGCACGTAAATAAGATAAATAAAATATACTAAAGAACATAACAACATAAATCAAAAGTCAGGAGACTATAAAATAATAGTGCGCCTACTAGTATGATAGGCTAAGCAGGGCTACAATAATAACACTACAACTACCAATATTTAAGCGTAAGTAAGACTATGCTTGACTACCTACTACCCTTCTATCCTAATTCGTGTCCTCCACAACCCCTATCTAAGGTCATGTCCTCAGTAAGTTGCATCTGCGTTATATCTCGTCTTATCACTTCTTCTCAATACTTCTTCTGTTTATCTCTACCTCTCATGAACTCGTCAATATTGCACACATCCGCACTGGGGCATTTGTTTCTCCTCTACACATGCCTGAACTATTTTTATCTCGCTTCCCACATCTTATCCTCCACCGAGGTCACTCCTACTCTGCCCCAGATATCATCATTTCCAATTCTATCCCTCTTTGTATGCTCACACATCCATCTCAACATCTTCATCTCTGCAACTTTCATCTTTTGGATGTGCGAAGTCTTGACTGACTAATACTCCGTCCCATAAAACAGAGTCGGTCTAACCACCGCCCTATAGAACTTGCCTTTAAGTTTTGATGTCACCTTTTTTATCGCACAAGACTTCAGATGCGAGTCTTCATTTCATCCACTCCGCCCCAATATGATGTGTGACATTGTCATTAATCTCTCAATTCCTTTGGATAATAGATCTGATGTACTTGAAGCTTCATTTCTTTGGATGACATGAGTACCAAGCCTCATCTCCACGCTTGTCTTAGTGTCTATCCCTGCCAGCCACTAGATGCACTTTTCCGTCAAAGAAAAGTGCACTCCAAGTATTTTGTCTTGGTCATATTCAGCCTGAACCCTTTAGACTCTAGAGCATGTCTCCAAACCTCTAGCTTAGCGTTCACTCCTCTGCAAGTCTCATCAATCAGGACTCTCATTTGCGAATAACATACACCGTGTCACCTCCTTTTGGATTTGTCACATCAGTCCATCCATCACCAAGTCAAATAAGAATGAGCTAAGACTTCATCCTTGGTGTAGTCCCATCATCAATGGGAAGTACTTCGAGCCTCCTCCTACTATTCCCTTACATTAATTCCCCACCCCTATTTTCATTCCCTTACATTGATTCCCACCCCTATTTCCATTCTCTTACATTGATTCCCACCCCTATTTCCATTCTCTTACATTGATTCTCCACCCCTATTTTCATTCCTTTTTCCCAATTCATTACTCGGACCCCGGACCACCCCGTTTCTGAAACAGACCCAAACATGTAGGGACAATCAGGGTAATTCCTTTCCTTTCCATTCCTTTATTGGATTTCATTCATGCGCGAACCAAACGCACCCTAATAATGTTCATAGTGGTCCCTCCAACTACCAACTTAATTGTCATCATCTTGTCATTGACCCTCCTAACCTCTACCACTCGATCCCTTAACTCGTTGTCTATCAAAATGCCTACCCATTTCTATACCTCGACATACCCGATAATCATAACTTATACCCGTCCACATCATTAGCTTTAGGTCCTATCCATTTGGTCTCCTGTACACATGCTATATTAGTCCTCATCCTCTTAAGAATCTTAACTAGTTCTATGGTCTTTCCTGTTAAAATCCAAACAATTATACGATAATTAATTGAATTATTTTAGAAGAAATTATAGGATAATGAACTGAATTATTTTTGCTTATGTTTAATGAAAATTGAGTTCTTATATTTCTTAGTTCTTTTTTTTGGGCTTTATATGTGCTCGGTTTAATTTTCCTTTCTAAATTATTTTTGCTTATGCTAAATGAAAATTGTGTGAGTTAAGACTGCGTACAATAGACCCTTGTGGTCCGGCTCTTCCCCGAACCCTGCGCATAGCGGGAGCTTAGTGCACCGGGCTGCCTTTTTTATAAAAATGAAAATTGAATTCTAATAGTTGTTCTTTGTTTTGGTTTTGTTCTTTATATGTGCCCGTTATAGACCCATTTCGATGGATCTGAGTGGCAAATGAATATGAATATTTGTTAAATAAGTAAAAATAATGTTTTTGAATTAATATCCAACAGATTTACCTTATTTCATTTTGTAATAACTGTCTTGTAATTTAGCATTCTAATATTTGTTTCTGTTTTTACTCCCTCCACCTATATAAAAAGAAAGACCAGTTTCAGAGTAATGATCAAAGCATCTAATTATTACTGTATGAAATATACATCAATTTTTTCTTAAAATAAATGTGCAGATTTGGAAAGGGCTTTTTTCATTTTTGGCCCGTCGGACCAAATTAAATACGGCAGATTATGTATATTTGTGTATATGATATGTATGTTACATGTATATTTAAACTTAAAAACATTTGCTGGCTATTTTGTAAATTAGTCTACCGAAAAGCATTGGACTGTAATTATCTCATTCAGATATCAGACAAGACACTCTTAGTATTTTTATGATTTAAGATATTACATAATTCGTAGTGGAACTCTTTCACTCCCAAATAGGGATAAGTGTACATAAGATGGACAGAAAGATTACGTTTTTTTTGTATAGATGAACTTCTGTTGATTACTTGCTATCTCTGCTAATGGTAGCACTGATTCAACTTTGTTCACTCTTGGAGCTTTTCCAAGCCCCTTATCCTGCTTTAAGTTTATGTTTTTTTTTATAATGCTACTGGATTAGCAGAGTTTAGACTATTAAAATTATTTCATTATGATTATAGGTTGAGGAGGTTCCTGAGGGTTTCCCCTTCAAGATTGAAGATAATCCAGGACAACAGACGCTAACATTGACAAGGGAGTATCAAGGTGAATCTATCAATGTCGAAGTTCACATGCCTGACCTTGTTACTGGTGATGAAGATGAGAATGACAACGATGCGGATGATAGTGAAAGGGCGAATCAGTCTCAAATTCCTCTCGTAGTTAGGGTGTCTAAGAAGAATGGACCATCTTTGGAGTTTGGTCTCACGGCTTTCGCTGATGATATTGCAATTGACACTCTGGCTATCAAAGATGCTAATGTTGCTGAGGATCAAATTGCCTATGAAGGACCCGATTTCCCGTGAGTCTTGAAATTTATTAACGATATTTTATGTTCTACTAGTTCTTTTCTGTAATTGCTCCCTTCCTATCTTATTCTTTAACTTTAATACTATCTGTTGTTGACTTGTTTCATTTGCTTTAGTTATCGTATTACTTGTTGATATTGTTATTTTTTCATTATTTTCAAAAATGGCTTCTTCACTACTTTATTTCGTTTTCAAACCTGCTTTGATATACTTTACTTGAGCAGATGGTCTTTTGGAAACAACCAGGTAGGTAGGGTAAGGTCTGCGTACACATCACCCTCCCCAGACCCCACTTGTGAGATAACACTTTATCTTGTATTTCCTTTCCTGTCTCTTCAGACCTTTTATGTTGTTGTTTTCATCATACTTCATTATACTAATCAAAGACGTGTTTCTCCATCATCAGAGATTTGGATGAGAACCTCCAAAAGGCTTTCCACAAGTATTTGGAGATTAGGGGGATCAAGCCCAGCACAACAAACTTCTTGCATGAGTACATGATCAACAAGGACGGCAGAGAATACATGATGTGGCTTAAGAATCTCAAGAAATTCATTGAGGCATAGATTCTACTTGTCTCATAATTTCTGATGTTTTTAGGAGGGTAATTTTAATTTGGTTAAAACGTACTGCCAGTAGTTGTTCAATACCATGATTGTGAAGTCTTTTGGTTATTTTTGCTAAATCTTTACTGTCCAACATTGATAAAGTTAATGTACCATGGGATCCAAGTTAAAAAGAATTGTTGATGAACTTTATACAGCCATATAATTTGAGGGAGTTGTTCATTATGCTCTTATCAGCTACTTCTTGTTGAAGCATGTTGCCTATTTTTTCATGTTTGTTAAGTCTGTCAAATCACTTTGTGCATGCTTGGCTTTTAACTACTGAATTTTATCTCAAAAGGCTTGTGATCTTCCGATATTGGAGGCAGGCAATCCGACCCTTGGCAAGTAAAGCTTTCGCTTTTGGCTGAGAATATTTTAGATCCGAGATTGATCACTAAGGTTTTGTGGCTTATTTTTTCCCTTTAGAATATATTTAAACTTTGTATGTTGGGAAATAAGAAATTGCTACTACATTTTTTCGACTTAACACAACAATCGCTGATACTAGCATACGTTGTTTTTCTACACCAATTAGCAACCTTATTTCCAATAAGTTTTCAAGTGTGATTTACCACAACAATGAAAATTATATGGGATTTAAGTTATTACTAAAGATATCCTAAAAACAATGATATCATCTAAAGAAACAAACTAGATGGAAAAACATAAAAAGTGTGCTTATAAATATTTTCTAATTTCTAATAACACGAAGCTGCTCATTTTACTAACATCATTGGAATAATTCTGTAGTACTACGTAATTGTCACACTATAATGAATTACTTGTGAAACTAGACATAGTTTAACACTTAACAGTTGGAATTATCCAACACCGAGAAGTAGCTTGTGAACATCACAACAATGAATAAGCAAATAAGAGGCATGCTCCGACTTAGAAGTAAATATTTTAATCAAAGTGAATCAGATGATCTGTACATTAAATTTCTGAAATTGGCCTAGCCAACTTTCTGTACACAACCATAACAGCGCTCTAACTGTCAAGTACACACACTTTCCTAAAACAACATTGAGGTACCTGGCTAAAACTAAAGGAATACACAGTGACAAGACCTCTAGCTACTATGGCCATAATAACTGTCGAAGCTGCTGTGTTTCCCTTCGAAGTAATTGAACCTCTTTCATCAGCTCTGCTTGATTTTCCAGTATCAACTTCATAGCACTAGAAGTTTCCATCTGCGTAATGTTTCCAAAGTCTAAGAGATAATATACAACTAAAGAACTAGGGAAGTGCAAAGTAAAGAAATGTACCTCCTGCATATGAAATTGTCTTAAAATATCCAAATGAAGATTCTTCATATCCTCGTGAATGGATTTTTGAAGGGATGCAAGAGTTTCTTCTTGGGTACGTTGAAACAGCTGGAGCGTGAAGGAACTTCCCTGCTGCAATTCAGGCAGTGTGGACTTTTGTGATTGCTTAATTTCACCCTGTAAAAATTCATAGGTCAAGATGAAAATTTTCTATAAAAAGATAAAGACTGTCATTTGGAATGATTTATCATAAAGGTTCTTTCCACCAGCTCATGCTTTCGAGGTTCTCTTCGAAGAACACAAAAGGTGAAAACATCCATTGATATTCATAACAAATGATGCCCAAGAGAAAGAGAGGAACAGCCAGGTTTTCCTGTTTCATACATTCATTGCTTGGAAAGCACCAGCAGCTGTAGCAGATGACGTGTCTGACCTAGATAACAAGCTATTCAGAAGCTCCTCCCTTGTTTCAGCTCCAGTTTTCTTAGTTTTCGGAGAACCAACAGAAAGGGTTCCATCACTAAAGGATGGTGCAGTGCTTATTCTCTCAGCATAACTGGAAAATCTTCGTGGGAGGGACATAGTCGAACCAAGAAAATCAAGAGTACCCTGCCCCGTAATGACTTTTGTTCCAACTGAAAAAGATGTGGAACTAGAGGGGACATGTTCTGACGATCCTTGAAAAGTTTCTTCATGTGAATTTTCTTTAATGCGCAAATTTGCCAAACTCAGACTAGAACTGGTCAAAGAGCTGATACTCAGAGTTGCTGGAAAAGTATCCTGTAATCCAGATAACATAGTTCCTGGTGCAAGGGGACCAGATGTCGAAATTGCAAATCGAGAAGGCATGCTTCCTGACTGCCGAAGGTGAGATAGTCTATCAGATAATCTCTCACCACCCCAAGCTTCTGGAGGAGTTATAGAGGAAGAGTCATCACTACAGGAAGATATAGGAGTAGACGACAACTGTGCAAAAGTAGCATCCTCCTGCAGGAATGTCAAAGATATGAAATACATGTCAAGGAAGGAAAAAAGCTCATGCATTTTAATGTTAAACCCAGTCACTAATTTAAGCTTCAGAATAATGAGCCGTGGAAAAGTTGCTGCCATGTGACCAGGAGGTCATGGGTTCAAGCCGTGAAAACAAGTCTCTTGCAGAAATGTGAGGTAAGATTGCGTACAATAGACCCTTGTGGTCCGGCCCTTCCCCAGAGCCCGCGCATAGCGGGAGCTTAGTGCACCGGGCTGCCCTTTAATAATGACACCACTTTTTGGACTGACTTCACATTTTATTTAGCACCCAAGAATGGAGTTGAGAAATTAGTTACTTCAATGAGATATCAAAAGCACAATTTTGCTTCAAACAACATAGGAAATTCGACAAACAAGTCAATCATTTCTGTATATAGAAGAGCAACTCACAATTTCATCAAATGTCCTGCAATCAAGGAAATAATTTGTCTTCCAAAAGAAAATAAATCAAAGGTACATCAACCAGACAAGATCCGAACCTGTTTTGGCAAGGAACTTGATTTCCAATCAAATCTGGGGCGGTTCTCATTGCCACCCTCAACTGGAAGGGGAAACCTTAGAGAAGAAGGAAATAGCAATGATGATTTCTTATCAAAATCCTTTTTAAAACCTTCCTGATCATCCCACAACTTATCAAGTGAAGGTGTAATCGGTTGAACTTCAACAAGAGGAGAAAAGACTTCCATATCATCCTTAAAGTTACGAGGAGCGTGTAATCTTGCCAAAGACCCACCTTTCCACAAACTACTTCGTATGGGTGTTTCTTCAGATGGAGATAAACCTAGTGTCCCAGATGTAGATCCAGTAATGCCTGTTGGAAAAGAAAACGAGTCCACATAACCTGAGCGAACAGAGGTTCTGGAACCTGATGTTGACATAGAAGTTGATAGACTTGATGATATCATAGCAGGAAGTGGGTCAGGCATTAAAATTGAATCCTCCACAGCACTGCCCAGAAGAGCCATATCTGTTGTGCAATTATTTTCATCGACTATTACAGGTTTTGCTCTTTGCCAGCATAGACTTGTCACGGCCTGTAAATTCATATCACACTTTGCTAGTAAGAGGAAAAAAAGCAGAGAGTAGTAAGAAGGTTGTTGTCAGTAATGAGGAACAGAACTGAAGTTGACAAGCTGATAAACAAAATGTATAAAGGACAACCAGTGAAGGTGTAACCGGCTGATATACAAATAGATACAGAAACACCATGCTGTTTACTATTGCTGAGAGAGAGAGAGACAGAGAGTAAGGAAGAAGAAGAGCTTCTAGACCAGCTCCCACGCCCAATGCCAAAGGCCAACATAGCATACCATCTTCCAACTCATCAATCGGATTATGCACATTGGTCTACCCTTGATACAGAAATGCACAAATGAAATTTAGCCAAGGAAGAAAGCAAGGATATCTTAAATATGTTTTTACTTCAGGAAATTGAGAAGTGCATTCAATTCTTATCCACATTTGACCAACCAGAAATTTGGTTGTCATGCCTGACTAAGTGATGTGACGTTTTTGAACTCTATTGCTGCACCCTAAGCGTATCATAGGTGGTCAACATCTTGTGGGACCACCTTCCCTTCCCCAAAGCAAATGCTGGTTATCTTTAACCTCTCAACATCTACATGCCATATTGGAAGAACCTGGGTCACCTACTTGTCCGCCTCATCTCCTCCTCCCCTTCTTGCACATTTACTGCATATCCACCTCTATCATCACGGAAGAAATAATTTAAATACAATAAGTAGATTTTAGCATATATGCATACCCACCCCATACGGGCTTATTATATGGTTCCGTATCTCCATCTTTTGGCAATAGGAACTGAATCTTTTTTCTCCTTTTCTTTTCCTTTCTCATGTTTTGTCAACCAAGGTAATAAACGACATAACAGAAGTACACAGTCAAGGACAAATTGATCGTTAACACAAAATAAATTGATCAAGAAAAGAAGAATAAAAGACCTCAGAATTTCCATAAGCACGTAAAACAGTCAAAGGTTGTGGTTTTCCACGAATGTCGTAGAATACCACTCGGCCACTACTTGTTCCAGCTGCTAGAGTGAAGCCATCATCAGTAAATGCCAGTGAAGAAAAAGGTGCTTCGTAAGGGATGCAAAATGATGGCTTTCTTGAGCCCGAGTCAAAAGTGTACAACTTCTTATCCATACCAACACTAGCAACAATCTGCAATCATAAGAGTAAAACAATACTTGAGATAATGCTTCCCATCATTTGGCCAGAGAATGAATCTATACTTCTTCCAATAGAACAGGTCTGCAATAGGTGTACTAGTTGATGAGTATAATAGAGAAAAAACCTTGTCATTTGATGGTGAGAAACTAGCACCAGAAGTTGGTGCAGAATGCTGCTTTAGCCAAGAAACCTGTCAGAGGTAAAAATAATTGCCAGTTATCCAATGAATCGATGCACAGCAGGCAAGACAGGTACAAGTGAGATATCAACCCAAAGAAGTCAACCACTATCTTAAGGGATAATAAAAGATTTAACACAAATGCAAAGCTAGACATAACTGCACTTGGAAAATTTAACCATTATGGCTATCAAAATTCAAAGCATGTCTGACGATGGGAAGTGGAAGGAATTGCGGAAAGGGAGTACTGAAGGACAACCATGTCTCATCTTTCAAACAAATAAAGGGAAGGAAGAGGGATCAGAGGAAGGACCATGACATGTTCTTAAATTCGGCAGGTAGGGAGACAGAACATGTACTGAGACAGGGAGGTTTCGAAATAACTCTCTCTGAACACTTCACAACCATTATTCAGTGTTTTGTACGTCACATTGTTAAGTGTATTTTGTATACACTTTTGAGTCATTTTTAGTTAGTATTTTACTCTTTTATTTTGCGTTTAGTATAGTGTTAGATGTGTTAGATGTGTTTCTCTTTCGTTTGTGTCACAGCGGTCATAAAGGAGAAGATACTACTTCTGAGGATGAAAATTGCACAAGCACAGACCAAGGAATGAAGCCTAAAAAGAATAAGAAATTTGGCAGATTCCGGACAAAAATCAAAGAGGCACCGCGGTCAGAAAAATTAGCACCGAGGCGTAAAAATTGCCGAAAGTCCGAAACTGAAACACCGTCGAAGGCACCGCGGTGCCTGGCCATGGAACCGCGGTGCCATATTTCTGAGGAAAGCTACGATGATTTGGTGAATAAGCACCATGACGGCCAGCGTAAAAATCAGATTCCGAGTCGATTTTTGACAATGGTAAAAGGGTCCGAAGCAAGGTTTTTCTCAGATATAAATACCCTAAACCCTCTCATTATTAGATTATCATACTTTGGAGAGGAGAACGACGGCTACAAGCGACAATTGGAGACATCTTATTGTTCAAGTTATTTTCTTTACTTTATTTCAGTTTATGTATTAGTTCTTGACAATGTTTAGGAGCTAATTACATTAGTAGGGTTTCCATCGAATCTTCTTGAAGCTATTTCATATAGTTAATGCATTAGTTTTTGAGTTCTTCTTCAGCGTATTAAGATCTATTCAATATTGTTATGATTGCTTGATAATTAACTAGCTATTAATTGTCATCACTTATATGATTTCGAATCAAAAGTCTGAGATTTGAATATGCTCTAATTGTCTAGACATAGGTTAAAATCGTGGACGAAAGTACCCCGATACTTGTGTAGTAATTAAAGGTTATTGTTCTTAATCCTCATGTGTGGTAAAACTTATCATAGAAATATAGAAGGTTTTTGCATAAGGTTGAGCTCTTGTATGTCCTAACCGGAATATAATGACAGATTAGTTAACCTGCTATTTTAATAAGAAGAAGAATCATTAGCATTGCATTAACACGTGAAAGAGTGGATAGTTGAGGAGATTGGAACTCTATTTCCTTCATAACTGTTATAAATCCAAAGTATAATCATCTTTAGTTTATTTTCTGCACCTAGTCATAATTCTTAGTCATCAATTTAAAATTAAAGAACGTCAACCAAATATATACCATAGAAAAGATAACCGATACTTAATAAACCAGTCTCTGTGGACGATAAACTCGGTCTTACAGATCTTTATTACTTGAACGATACGTACACTTGCGTAAGCACTTAGAAATATCGCAATAAGTTTTTGAACAGGTTGCACCCAAATCAGTGGCTGAAAAAGAGAGAGTTGGAGAAAGCAGCTGAGGCAGAGAAGGAGGTTCTTGATGGCGCCTATTTTAGAGAAGGCTCCGCTTTGATGATGAGAGTATACTGACAAAATTCCTTACCCTCAAAGACTGCAAAAGAAGTCCTTAGACAAGCAATTTTCCAAATTTTTTGAGGTCTTCAAAAAGCTTCATATCAATCTCCCATTCATTGAAGCTTTGGAGCAGATGCTAGCTTCCTCTTCTTAAACAGGATGTCTTTCATGAATTTCACATAAGTTGACATCTGCTCCAAAGCTTCAATGAATGGGAGATTGATATGAAGCTTTTTGAAGACCTCAAAAAATTTGGAAAATTGCTTGTCTAAGGACTTCTGCGATCTTTGAGGTAAGGAATTTTGTCGATATCTCTCATCATCATGCGTGAGCCTTCTAAAATAGGCGGTCATCGAACCCTCTCCTGCCTCACCGCTTTCTCCACTCTCTTTTCACATCGATTTGGGTGCAACCTGTTCAAAAACTTATTGCGATATTTCTAAGTGCTTACGCAAGTGTACGTATCGTTCAAGTAATAAAGATCTGTAAGACCGAGTTTATCGTCCACAGAGACTGGTTTATTAAGTACCGGTTATCTTTTCTATGGTATATATTTGGTTGACGTTCTTTAATTTTAAATTGATGACTAAGAATTATGACTAGGTGCAGAAAATAAATTAAAGATGATTATACTTTGGGTTTATAACAGTTATGAAGGAAATAGAGTTCCAATCTCCTCAACTATCCACTCTTTCACGTGTTAATGCAATGCTAATGATTCTTCTTCTTATTAAAATAGCAGGTTAACTAATCTGTCATTATATTCCGGTTAGGACATACAAGAGCTCAACCTTATGCAAAAACCTTCTATATTTCTATGATAAGTTTTACCACACATGAGGATTAAGAACAATAACCTTTAATTACTACATAAGTATCGGGGTACTTTCGTCCACGATTTTAACCTATGTCTAGACAATTAGAGCATATTCAAATCTCAGACTTTTGATTCGAAATCATATAAGTGATGACAATTAATAGCTAGTTAATTATCAAGCAATCATAACAATATTGAGTAGATCTTAATACGCTGAAGAAGAACTCAAAAACTAATGCATTAACTATATGAAAGAGCTTCAAGAATGATTCGATGGAAACCCTACTAAAGTAATTAGCTCCTAAACATTGTCATGTCAAGAATTAATACAAAATCCAACATAAACTGAAATAAAGTAAAGGAAAGAAAATAACTTGAACAATAAGATGTCAGTCGTCGTTCTCCTCTCCAAAGTATGATACTCTAATAATGACAGGGTTTAGGGTATTTATATCTGAGAAAAACCTTGCTTCGGACCCTTTTACCCTTGTCAAAAATCGACTCGGAATCGGATTTTTACGCGTCGGCACCGATTCCATTGTCCGATCGCGGTGCTTATTCACCAAATCATCGTAGCTTCCTCGAAATATGGCACGCAGATTCCATGGTCGCACACGATTGTGCCTTCGACTGTGTTCGCTTCGACTTTCGGTAATTTTTACGCCTCTGCTAATTTTTCGATCATGCCTCTTTGATTGATTTCTTCTTAAGCACTTAACCGTTCCTTGGGCTGTGCTTGTGCAATTTTCATCCTCAGAAGTAGTATCTTCTCCCTTATGACCGCTGTGACACAAACGAAAGAGAAACACACCTAACACTATACTAAACGCAAAATAAAAGAGTAAAATACTAACTAAAAAGGACTCAAAAGTGTATACAAAATACACTTAACACACATGCAAGCTCGCACTCCAACTTTGAAGTCCACAAGCTATAACGGATAGTGCTTCTAACAGCACAACACCTATAGCAGTATATATTTCTCCTTATGTGAGTTTTGACTACAAGCCCCCAAAGAGCAGCGATAAATTCCTCTTTTTATGAGTAAAAGACTGTAAAAGCCCTCTGAGAAGTAACAGATGTAAATTGAAAATGGATACCTGATGCTTGTATCAGATAACACTCTGCCAGAAATGTTCTATATCATAGCCAATAGTCTACTCCCAATACTAAATTAGTGGATGAGATCTGACTTGCAAATGCAGATGGCGAGGAGAGAGAAATGGAATTCCCTAGTAATCTCCAGTTATAACCTTTTCAATCAAGACAGATCTAGGCACCAACATGAAATGTAATGAAATCAAATTTATCATCTCAGAACACCAGAATGTTAACAACCTTGGGGCTGCGACCAGTTGTATCCCACAGGTGAATAGATCCATCATCACCAGCTGTCACCAATAAGTGCCTGCTAATCTTAGAATAATCAAGCACCCTCAAAACCTGATCTTGCCATAATCAGACAAAGAAAATGGCATCAGAAAACAAAGCATCATCCCAAACACCAAAAGCAATTGCAGCTTTACAGAAAGGTGGGACTTGGAAAGAATGAATTAACCTGCCCATTTGGATCCTTGAGTTCAGCAGCCTTTGCACCAGAGGCTAGGTTGTGTAGAATAAGATTTCCATTAAGACTGATGGAAGCTATGTGCTCATCTTTGCAATTGTACATTACACCGCTAATAGTATCAGTATGACCTTTCAACCATTTGATGCAACGGTTCCGCTGCAAATCCCATATTCGTACAACTTGACCACTGCCTCCAGAACAAATGTATCTCGATGCTTTGCTGCTAAAGTTAATTGTTGAAATAGACTCCTGCAAGTGATACACAATTACTACTTGTGGATAATTAGTTGATTGACAGCTCACTAAACAAGATGGGCTTCAAAAAAATGTTGAGAGCTTATACTGAATAAAGTTGACAGCTCACTATACAAAGTGTATAGTACAGTACTCTTTTCTGATCAGTAAATATAGTAAATTATGGAATTCTTATGAGCCAACGACAAACACGCTTTTCTAATTTAGCAAAAATGACATAATGTTGGCTTCATCTTAACAAAATTATTATGGTTCAAACGGTGTCATGTAGATGTCTTTCTTTTGTTAACTTGATACTGCGACTTTTCAGCTGGCATTATAACACTCTTAACAGCATTTGAAAATACTTACAGTTCAACACCTGAAATAGGGAAACCCCCTATAGAAAAGTAACTAATGGAGAATATTTTAGTGCAACATCTACCAATCAAAGCGACACTTATGAGATGATACATGTGTAATTTATCATAATCAATATTTTTCTGATAACCGAGAAATCCCCAAGGGTCCGTGGGGAATGGTTCCAAACTCGTAGATAATGGGCCCACCATCTACCCTTCTCCAATTAAACGCAGGCTTCTATCTATGACCAGGTTCGAACCCGTGACGTGCACCTAACCCACACATCATGTCTCTTACCACTAGACCAAAACCCCTGGGCAATTTAACATAATCAATATTTGAAATAACTTTTATCGGGGAAAAATCAATATTTGAATCTACTACTATGCAAAACAGCTCAAATCCTTTTTATTTTATTTTCCCTTTAGCCTACTTGTTTTTTGTATTATGACCAGAACCATAAGTATCCATGTTGCATAAAATGTAAATGGCAAAAGCAGCCTGGACAGTGTATAGAATAGTTTCAATGTGCTATAATGTCTCTTTTTGAGATGTGCTAGACAGTATGCTATTATGTTTTGGAAATCTCTCTAATATGTGAGAACATCATTGAGACCGGTCCTTTACATTCTAAAAGAAAACTTATTATATGAAAGCACCAATCTTCCTATAAATTTCAGCAGCAAATAGAGGTAAAAAAGAAGCCAGTCCAAGCTGCTGTAATCCAGCATATCTTTAACCTCTCAAAATTCACCATTTTCAAAGAAAGCTGTGCCAAAATACATTGAAATAATTGGCAATTAAGGACATATTACGTTTTGATCATTTTGATAACAGGACGACAAAGTAGCTAAAATAATACTCCCTCCGTCTCAAAAAACTTGTGTTTTTCTTTTACACGCCCCTTAAGAAACATTAATTAGGAGGGGTTTTTAACTATTTTAGTCTTCATTGGCATCTCAACAATCATAACATCACCCCATAATTGAGGTGTTTGTAGTCTTCACGAGGTAAAATGGAAAAAAAATAGGAGTAATCAATTTTATCTTCTAAAATGAAAAATACTTCCTCCGTCACGTTGTGAGATTTGTTGTCCATTTACTTGTCATCTTTTTTTTTCTTTTGCACGCCCCTTAAAGAAACCATTAACTAAAAGGGTAATTTGACTAAATTATCCTTATTTATTCTTTGATCTCAATGTAATACTACTCTCTTTTTCACCACATTAATCTTTCTCCACATTTATTGAGCAAGGGTAAAGGCGGAAACCACCCGTTAATTATATCTTGGTTTTCTAAAATAACAACCATTTTGGACCATCTATTTCTAATAAGGACGACAAGTAAAGTGGACCGGAGGGAGTATTTGAGAAAAGTATTTTTGGAAAGCACAACAGATAATTTGCAGTTGCTAGTAATAAATACCAAATAATCTTAAATTTCAACATTGCAAGCAAATTAAACAAAAAGTACCTCGGTATTATCGCAGCCATCAGTGCCAGCCATTGGTACAGTCGCCAAACTCTGTCCATTTTTCTTCCACAACGATATCTTCTTGTCATCTCCAGCACTTGACACCACCAAATCTACACACATTAAATCCACTTTGTAAATAAATTTTTGAAATTAATGTAAAAAAGAATAAAAAATTTCAATAGAAATGGGGAACTAACTAGTATGGTTCCATTTGACGGAGTTAACTTGGAAGCCAGGTGAAGGAGTGTAGCTAAGAATACAGGGATCACGGGGTTCCAAAGAGAGGTCAAAAAGTTTAACGGTGTCACCACCACTAGAGCCTAAAAGACTCTTTATTGAATTCATCTGTACAATTCTTATGAATTTGGAAAAGATGGGAAAGTGAAGTGCGTCTAATTGAGTTTCTTTTTTTAGGTGTTTGGTTTGAAACCCTACCAAAGAGAAAGTGCGATTGGAAATTCAAAAAAAAGTGGTGCGGCCAAAAAGTGGGCGCCCTCTCTCAAGTGCACGAAGGGAGGCTTGTTAAGTTGTAATTGTAGGAATACTAGGAAAATTTTACCGAGAGGTTCTTCAATTCTGCTTGACGCGAATTCGAATATAGTTTTGAGAGCGCTTTTCCTAGAAGGCTCTATCTGACACAAATTCGGATATAGGCTAGGGAGCGCTTCCCCAGAAGACTATCGAGTATCGGACACCAGGTGGGAAACCAACAAAATTAAAATAAAAAAATTACTATGTATTTTATTGATATTAGTTATATAAGACTTCTTTCTATTTCATAACAACAACAACATACCCAGTGAATGGTAGGGATTCAATTCAAAGTGTTTCTTACGATTACGCTCAACAGCCCCCTTGAGCAATTGCTCAAGAGCTGGAGTAGCGAACGGGAACAACGACCCTTCCTTTTAAAGCTTCCTTGTGGGCCTGATCTTAGGCCCTGACTCACCCTCCGTGGACGAACCTGGCGGGCTCCTTTCCTTAGCGGGTTATAGTCAAGGAAGTGACATTCTTCATTTCATCATTTTGTTGTGTTGTGTTGTTCTGTTCATAGGTCCAAACATCCCCTTTCCAAAACATTAACATAGGTCCTCAGGCAGACATCGAAAAGGGGGCGAAAAGAGTCTATTTACCAGCACTTTTTATTCATTAATAGTTGTTACATGGGAATACATCAAATAGGAAGTGAAATCGTAATTTCTTTCTTTTCTTGCTTCCATTGCTGGACCGTCGGTGGGTGTGGGTATGAAATCAGTTGAGAATAAAGTTGATTCGTGCAGCACCTTTCTCAAGAATATCTGCTATTCGTTTCATCGTTTCACTTTTGGAGATTGGCGTCGCGAGATTCATTAAGACCATGTAGATCATATTTAATTGATTATTTCATTCCTTCTCGGCAACCATGCATGGTACTTCTCGATCCTGTCTCCGAAGGACAGTTGAATCAATGTGTTCCAATTTCTGGCCTTGCACTCGCTGCGGGTCAGCACCTCCGAAAGAAACGGAGGGCCAAATTCCAAGTCAAAAGAAAATTCTAAGTAACGAGAAGATCAAAATTCTTGAACAGAAAAGTCTAGCTCTAAGACTAGTGGAAGAAGGGGCAAGAGCGGCGGCCCGGGGCCCCCTCTTAGGGGAGGCCGAACAAGAGCAAGGAACCCTCGGCTTAGGCGAGTGAGTGAAAGATAGGCGAACGACTTGACTATAGTATAGGTCGGATGTTTCCGTGAGCAGTAATTTCCTGTTCGGTTAAACAATAAGTAGTCAGCTGCGAGTCTTGTCCGAAAGCCTCAGGCGAAAAGACAGCAACAAAGTAACAAGGTGTGAAATCCGGAAAAGAAAAAAAATATAGTTGTGGTTGGGTTAATAAAAAAATATATATATAAGAATACAAAGAATAAATTGCATGAGATAGAGTTAGTGTTAAAGTTGGATAAATAGATAAATGAAATGAAAATAAGAAAAAAAAAGAAAAACAAAAGAAGAAAAAAAAAAAAAAGGCATGCAAGCATTGCATTGCACGTCCATTTCTTTCCTCCCCTTCATTTTCTTTCAATCTTTTGGTTTTTCCCCTCCCATAAGTTATAGAAAACTCTCCACTTATACATAGTATTTACACACAAACAAAGTACATAACATAAAGGTTAGAAAATCAGAAAAAAACAAGTGAAAAGAAGAGGAAAAAATACCAAGAGGGCAAGAAGAACAAGAATCAAAATACTAGAGAGTAAGGATAATTTTAGCAACCACACAACAATAATTCTCACACTTACAAGGTGAGTTTTCTCACTCAGAAATTCTTGGTAACATCCTTTATTTTTAGTTCAATACATGTTAGAATAAGAATTGAGTGTTGAAAAGAAATATTGAACTTTTGATTGTTTAGATAACTAGTTGCGTCATGAACTTTACGAACTGTTCTCACTGAGTTATAATTGTTAGAATTTGATGAAATTCGGAAGAGTGGTACAAATCTCTAATATGATCATATAGAATCAAAAATGAGGTAAAATGGACATACGGTTTGAAAGTTATCATAGTTCAAAGTTCCTGCCTTAGATTTGGTCGAAATTCGGAAAGGCATAATTACAGACTATTTTTATTGAGTTTTACTTATTAGAATTATATGAAAATTTACATGGTTGTAAATCTCTCTGTTACGGACAGATATAGATAAATAGTTATTAAAACGAATTTACGAGTTGAGAGTTATTGTAGTTTGAAGTTGCTGCCTCGGATTCATCGGAATCCAGAAGGGCAGGACGTTGAAACGTAAAACTGTACTAATATGTGGGGAATATGAAAATTGTTTCTAAATAAAAGTTCTAGATCTCTCTGTTTTGGACATTTTGAGACCTTACGGGGGTCTATCCGACTTACGGATTGAGAGTTATCGCTGTTTAAAGTTTCTGCCTCGGATCTATCGAGATCCAGGAAGGGCAGCGAATAAAAGGGTAAAACTGTACCAAATGGTACAGAATATGAAAGGATGGTTCACATGGAGACGTGTAGCTCTCTGTTATCGTCGTTTTGCGATTTTATGAGGCTTGAACGGGTTTACAGATTAGGAGTTATGACTATTCTAAGATTGGGTGTTGTTTAATAAAAATTCTGCCGAAATAAATTTCATGTGGCTGTTTTGAGGATAAATTTGTGTTAGTTACCCAAAGTAGTTTTAAATGAAATTTGGTACTGTGAAAGATCCCCGTCTTACCTTAGTTTCCGCTTGAGAAACACCTTAGTTGGAGTTATGGTTAAAAAGTTATAATCGTTACAAGTATGAACGACAAAATGTTAGAAAATAGAATAGTATTTATTCGATCTTCTGAAAAATATGAAAAGTGAATACGTGTTCACATAAATATATAAATATATAATGGATCGGGTTGCACGCCGCAACAAAACGTAAAGTGAATACGCGTTCACAAATACGTAAACATAATGGATCGGGTTGCACGTCGCAACAAAACGTAAAGTGAATATGCGTTCACAAATACGTAAATATAAACATAATGGATCGGGTTGCACGCCGCAACAAAACGTAAAGTGAATACGTGTTCACCAATACGTAAATATAAACATAATGGATCGGGTTGCACGCCGCAACAAAACGTAAAGTGAATACGCGTTCACAAATACGTAAATATAAACATAATGGATCGGGTTGCACGCCGCAACAAAACGTAAAGTGAATACGTGTTCACAAATACGTAAATATAATGGGTCGGGTTGCACGCCGCAACAAAACGTAAAGTGAATACGCGTTCACAAATACGTAAATATAATGGGTCGGGTTGCACGCCGCAACAAAACGTAAAGTGAATACGCGTTCACGAATACGTAAACATAATGGATCGGGTTGCACGCCGCAACAAAACGTAAAGTGAATACGTGTTCACAAATACGTAAATATAATGGATCGGGTTGCACGCCGCAACAAATATGAAAGATGAATACATGTTCACATATATATAAATATGACAAGTGAATACGCGTTCACAAATATATAAATGTAATAAACATGTGGAAATGCAGGGGAATGTCTTAACGTATAATACGAGATAAAATGAAGTGTTAGTTAAACCGAGAATTTCCTATGAGGAGTTGTTGCATACTTAAAAATGTTGTAACCTGATATGTTTTTGCAATATGCTTATTACGTTATAATGTGATTGTGCTTGGAATATTGTGATGTTACTTTGAATTGCAGTAGGTTCTCACCACCTGCATTTGGATGGTAAGTGACTTCTTTATTTAACATATTTCAGGAAAGCGTGATAGAGGAAAGGCTCCACGCCAAGGCTAGCGATCGTCCCGCAGCCTCTTGTCATACCCAAGTCCATTGTTTCGGGCTTGGTACTCGTCGAGTTCGAATGCCGCCCAATGTCTCGGGAAATGCCCGTGTGGAACGGTCTCCCTTCCAACTTAGAATAATATTTGTCAGTATGTCTATGTGAAAACAATATTTGCACGAGCATGGGCTCGCGTTATATTTTCAATAAAATCATAAACAAATTTCTTTATTGTTATTTTTATTAATAGCTCCGTGTTGACAGTCAATTTTGACCCGTTTTTTGTATATTTCGTGCAATTTTAAGTATTTTAGCACACCGCATTTTAATCGTTATTTTTGCATATTTTATATAATATTCTATGTTTATTTATTCACAAAATGACATTGCATCTTTTTATTTTTATTTAAGCATTATGTTTTTGTTAATATTATGTTTCTATTATAATAATATTTTGCATCTCTTTAAATAATTAATTGACATCCCACTTTAATTTTAATCGACATTAAACATGTCTTAAATATTGCATTTTGCGTCGGCAGATTTGCATTTTAATAATTTTGCATCTTTTAAATAATCTTTCTTTTAAAATAATTAACCCGCGTTGCATTTTGTCAAACCGGTCCAGTACGGAACCCAATCCGAGTCAATTCAATCCAACACTATTTTTATTTCATCCAAACACCCCTTTTATTTCCCCCCCATTTTTAAATTTCAAACCCACTTTTCATTTCCCCCCTAAAATACCAAACCCTAATCTATTCCCCTATTTATTAATCCTTACCCCCCCTTTATTAAAAGAGGAGGGGGCAGCCAACATTCAGCAATACATTAAAGGGGCAAATTAATGCTCATTTTGAAAAGGGTCCAACGCTCGTAAACAAAAAGAGATCAGCCCTTTTTTTTTAAAAAAAAAGGGAGAATCATCTCCCTCTCCACTGTCCCTCTACCCACCAGCCCTTCCCGTCGCCACCCTTCGCCTCCCTCCGTCGACATCACCGGCGAAACACCCCACAACCACCAAGACAACAACAATACCCCAAATTTCTCTTCCCATTAAAAAAATCACCCTCTCCGCCGCCGCCATCGCCACCGACGAATCTCACCATCGCGTGGCGTCGCCCGCGACTCGCGGAAGCGACGCCGCCGCCGCTCTCTCTCGCCGGTAACGTTGAACATTGTCGTATTTAAAACTCCGCGACGTTGGTTTTTCGACGCTCGCTGGATCTGCTTTGCACCGTGTTGTTGGGACCGATTTTTATTTATTTTTAGTAATTTAGCGAGTTAAAAACTCCGCGAATCGTTCTGATATTGTGGAGTTTGTGGGTTGCTTTGTTTGTTGGATCGATTCGACTTTTGATAACTCACGAGTTTAAAAACTCCGAATCTTGTTGGCTTTAGTCTTACATTTCGTGCACTCAAGGCTTTAGTTTGGGTATCTATCGCGCCATCGATTTTGTTTCGTTGTCGGACTTTAACATTTCCGATGACCTTGTTGGCTTCATTTTATCGTTGTTGTCGTTTATTTGACCGCTCGTGGTCGCCTCATCGCTTTCGGCTCACGGGTTCTCGCTTTCGTTATTTTCCATTGTCCCACAGATCACTTGGTATTTTATTTTATTGACTGATTTTTGAACAAGTTACCACACTTGGTATTTACTGATTTTTGAACAAGTTACTACACTTGGTATTTACTGATTTTTGAACAAGTTACTACCACACTTGGTATTTACTGATTTTTGAACAAGTTACTACACTTGGTATTTACTGATTTTTGAACAAGTTACTACTACACTTGGTATTTACTGATTTTTGAACAAGCTACTACACTTGGTATTTTACTGATTTTGAATTTGATACTACACTGGCCAAAGAAGGATTTATCCGTCGATCCGAGGCCTCTGTGGTGTTTAGACTAATATGTGGGCGAGGAGGAAAGTGAAAAGATTGACGAGAATGCATAGTATCGCTCACCGTGAGGCGAGTCGATCCGCCGTGGCGATATTGACTTCTCATGTCTTAGTATTCTTGGCATAACACTAGCTGAGCCCACACTATATAAAAAATATATCTTTTACAATATATTTTACATATATATCTATATATATATACATATATTGTTGTTTGTTTGGTAATTTATTTATCATTTACTAACTCTTCTACTAAGTGTCTTTTTGGAGTGCACCCCAAAGTTAAATCATTCGCATAAAATGAAATAAAAGCAAAATGTTGCTAATTTATCTTCATTACATCTTTTATGTTTATTTACTTTCATTACTATCTTGTTAAATACATATCTATATTAAATATTTGCATGCCTAGTTTAAATATCTCTTGGTTAGTTTAATAATTAGAACACTTTTAGAATTGTAAATTGCATGTTAGCACAATAATTGTAAAACCTAAGTTTGAACGGACAACCGCAAGTTAGCGGATCCTTTAGGATGCCTAACCCCTTCCCTTTAGGATAATAAAGAACCCTTACCTAGAATCTCACATAGCTTTCGCAGACCTTTAAAATGGAGATCATTCGTAGTATTTTATGCTACATTTTCAGTGTCCTAATTCACTATAATAATTAGGTGGCGACTCCTTAAAATAGCATTTCAGGAATCAAACCATGCGTAGCGGTAATCCCGTTTCCGGCTCCGGTTGAAAATGGGGTGTCACAGCATGGCGACTCCACTGGGGATATTTAGGTTCTTAACCATAACAAACATAGGTTAATTACTGTGCTTTATTTTTCTTATCTGCTTAAAATTGCTTCTTCTGTGTTTTACATTCATTTGCTCTTATGTTTTGTCTAAATTATTCTACTTTACATATAAATATTTGCATATTGTATTAACTGCTATTTGTTACCGCTTTCCTTAAACTGACATTCCGCTCATATTTCTTCCATTCTGGAAAATTCACACTATCACACACTACACGCGGGTGTGCTTCGCGCACCTGCAAATTTCTTTCAAATACCCAAATTTTAAGAGAGTTGGCGCTTGCGCGGAGTTAGATCGGTTCGTCTGATCAGCCGCGTAGCCTTCTCACTCGAGTTGTCCGCTCGGGAACCTTGCGTCTAGAAAAACCAAAATCTTAGAAACTTAAGATAGAGCTATACCACCCTTTATTTTAAGGCATGCATACGTTTACCTTAGGTGGGTCGGTCCTTGGTATCGACACCACAATTAGGAAAACACCAAACTTGTCGACGGGTTTCTCAACCCAACGGCCAACCAGCATATTATGTGTAGCGTGACAATAATAGACAAATCCAAGCCTAATCATGACATGCTGAAATTGGAAAAGGTGCACCGTCATTTGGTCGCCATTTCCAACAAAGGCATTATAGTTGGGCGACTTGGACAAATCCATCATGACCTCGCATATGTGACGTTTAGGCCTACCTCTGGCATAAAGGGGTCCCATGCATGTTAGGACTCGCTTGCAAAGTGGTCGTTTATGTGCAATATGTACTTGCTAAATGTTTTTACACTTCTGCAAAATCACGTGCTTTACACTAACACAGTTTGCTACATGTTGTCTAAAGGATTTACCATCTCCCCAAAGGTCGATTTGTATTGGACTAAGCAATGGCAGAGCATCGATATCCCACAAGATCAAAGGCGTCCCAAATGACATAATCGATCCAAGCGGCATTTGAGCGTAACGAGCCTGAACTCGCCTCGTTCCTATAGCAAAGCAGGGTCTCGTAAAAGAAAAGCAAAGATAGATCCGATCGAGCACTCGCCGCCATCGCAACAAATGACAACCCTACAGCCAAATCAAGGCCCGTAAACATCACTACATACAAGCAACTACATTGAGACCCACTTTAGCCGCATACACCCTTTTCAAAATCGGGACAATGTAGAAACCGACAGGATTGCAAGTCCAAACAGATCGCACGCAGATGTCGGGCGACAAGTCAAATACGAATCGACTTCCCAAAACTCACAAATTTTCTTTGAGCGCAGTTTCTTCATATTAATGTAGTAAAGTGCAATAGCAAATGTAAAATACGCGAAAAGTTTCTTCAGATAGCGTATAAAGAAAGCAACAAAGCGAGGATGACAACAATCCAAAGTCCGCAGCAAAGAAAAGCGTGGAAAAGCGGCATCAATAATCGCAAATAAAGTTCGAGGTCCGCAACAAAACCTAGCGATCAACTCTGCATAAAGTCAAATTGGCAACTCGCGCATCACGCCCAACAAAGGCATCATGACAATTCATCACCATGTGATTTAGCATGTCCGTGCAAGGACAACATCTCAGTATTCATCTGACGTATCAGGGACGACATCTCTACCCATAAAATTGCACTTCTCATATACATTTATCATTTCGTTTAAACAGGTATACACTAACGTTTTTCTCAAGCTTAGCTTGCAGGAGCATTTATTCTACAGGAGCAGCAACAATACGTCCAGGCAACGACGTTATCAGCATTGTGTCCAGGCAACGACATCATCAGCATTGCGTCTACGCAACGACGCCAGCAGCAATACGTCCAGGCAACGACGTCATCAACATTGTGTCCAGGCAACGACATCATCAGCACAGCAAGTCCATGCAACGACGCCAGCAGCAACACGTCCAGGCAACGACGTTATCAACACAACAAGTCTACGCAACGACGCCAAAGAAAGATCACGCCCAGTAACGACGTTATCGCGATTGTGTCCAGGAATCGACACCATCAGCATTGCGTCTACGCAACGACGCCAGAAACAATACGTCCAGGCAACGACGTTATCGATTGCGTGTCCAGTAACGACACCATCAAGATTGCGTCACGCAACGACGCCAAAGAACAATACGCCCGTGCAACGACGTTATCGCGATTGTGTCCAGTAACGACATCATCGCGATTGCGTTTACGCAACGACGCCAAGAAGAATACGCCCAGCAACGACGCCATCAACATCAGGTCAGTAACGACATTATCAAGACAAAGAAGTCTACGCAATGACGCCCGAAGCAACACGTCCAGGCAACGACGTTATCAGCACAGCAAGTCCATGCAACGACGCCAAAGAAGAACACGCCCAGTAACGACGTTATCAAGACAAAGAAGTCCACGCAACGACGCCAGCAGCAATGCGTCTACGCAACGACGCCAGCGGCAACACGTCCAGGCAACGACGTTATCAGCACAAGTCCGAAAATGACGCTATCATCAGCACATCACATCTACGCAAGGACGATTTCTATACTCTCGAAATTGCATTTCTTATTCATGCTTTATTACTCGTTTTAGCAGCTATGCACTAACTCTTTCTTGAGATTTAGTCTACAGTGACGATTGGCAAGTGACAACATATCCGCATTCACAATCGCAACACGCTCGTGCGCGGCGAAATCACAAAGATTCTGGCGCAGCATCACATTTTCGCAGATAGCATTTTATACTCAAAGCATACAGCATATAAATTCATGCGTTATCATTTGCCTTAACAGCTTATGCACTAACCGCTTGTTTAAGTCTTAGCATACAGAACGAGCACAACGGCGTGGAACTACCTCTTACAAATAACCAAGCGATTTGTACCTCGAATGTCGATCCGCCTCCTCCAAAGATCCTCGCAACGCACGACCCCAGTGTCATCATAATTCGACATCGACAATTTTTAAATCGCCTCCCGCTTTGGTTTTAATTTTTCAAATTATAACCCAAAGGTCATCATAATTCGACATCGACATTTTTCAATCTGCTACTTTACTTTTACTTTAGCATCGCAACAATCCAAAGGCCATCATAATTCGACATCGAGACTTTTTAAATCAAGGCCGCTTTTGCTTTTTATTTTTCGCCTCACAACGACCCAGGGTCATCATAATTCGACACCGACAATTTCAGTCCGCATCCCCACTTTTGAGTTCTAGTTTATAAACAGACAAAATTGGCTACGAAGTCAACGTCTTTGTCCAAGACTCTTCCATCATCTCCGCATAAAGAGGACATACCGCTGATACCAATTTTGACCCGTTTTTGTATATTTCGTGCAATTTTAAGTATTTTAGCACACCGCATTTTAATCGTTATTTTTGCATATTTTATATAATATTCTATGTTTATTTATTCACAAAATGACATTGCATCTTTTTATTTTTATTTAAGCATTATATTTTTGTTAATATTATGTTTCTATTATAATAATATTTTGCATCTCTTTAAATAATTAATTGACATCCTGCTTTAATTTTAATCAGACATTAAACATGTCTTAAATATTGCATTTTTGCGTCGGCATTTGCATTTTAATAATTTTGCATCTTTTTAAATAATCTTTCTTTTAAAATAATTAACCCGCGTTGCATTTTGTCAAACCGGTCCAGTACGGAACCCAATCCGAATAAATTCAATCCAACACTTTTTTTTTTTAATCCAAACACCCCCTTTTTTTCCCCCCCCCCCCCCCCCCATTTTTAAATTTCAAACCCACTTTTCATTTCCCCCCTAAAATACCAAACCCTAATCTATTCCCCTATTTATTAATCCTTACCCCCCCTTTATTAAAAGAGGAGGGGGCAGCCAACATTCAGCAATACATTAAAGGGGGCAGCCCACGTTCATTTTGAAAAGGGGTCCAACGTTCAGAAACAAAAAAGAGATCAGCCCTTTTTTTTAAAAAAAAAAGGGAGAATCATCTCCCTCTCCACTGTCCCTCTACCCACCAGCCCTTCCCGTCGCCACCCTTCGCCGCCCTCCGTCGACATCACCGGCGAAACACCCCACAACCACCAGCGCACAACAACAATACCCCCAGCCCTCTTCCCATTTAAA